>JAVANC010000027.1:25910723-27116141 GCA_033319125.1 Parnassius glacialis | reverse complement strand
GGTTGGGGAGATATTCAAATTAACACGCCACTCCGAAATGTAGTCTATGATGGAGCCGGAAGCAAATGTGAGATCGATTATTGAAGAGCGATATCGCCCATGGGTGACCGCTTCAAACGTGGGGACGTTGCCAACGTTACATGTATAATATCTATGATTTCATTACCCCGTAAGTTTGTTTTTGCGCTTCCCCAAATTGGGTGCCACCCATTGAGATCGCCCCCCACTATCTTGTCAGTATCACCTGTCTTTGAGAAAAAGCTTATCGAGCGTACCTTGCTCGTCGTTATTCGGCTCAACATATATAGATGCAATATAAATATTACGATTCCCAATCGTAAGTTTGATAGCGCAGAAGTTGGATGTTGAATACTGAGATAGTCCCAAGATGGACCCGCATCCTGGTTTAGCCAGGATGCAAGCCTTTATCTTGTTGCCCGTGAGAAATTGGTATGTGTCAATTCCAAGCACTGATTTTACCTGATCTCCAGAACCAACATATAGCTCGGAGATAAGGGCGATATCATAATCCCTGGCCATGAACGATAGAATAATCTCGTGTTGCGCATTTCTTGATCTGTCGATATTACACTGTAAAATTTTTAATTTACGGTATATATCCATAATCGACTCGGTTATTTATTTTCTCTCGCATGGCTCGCAGACGTGGGCAGTTGTTAGAGTTGGCCGTGTGTTTTGTGTCGATTTTTGTGTTAAAACGCGTGTTGTGTGTGTGACAATTGATACATTTAGCGCTATTGGGCTTATCCTTATTAGTACATTTGCTCACATCGTGTTTCGTGCTAGCACAATGTGAGCAGGGGCTTTCATTCGCAGTGCACCTTAATTTAGTATGGCCGAATTGCAGGCACTTGTGGCACTGGAGAAACGGCGAAAAGCTAGAGATGTGCACACATTGATAGTCGACGCTAATGCGACCCATGGTTAACATTTTATTATATAGTTCAGGTTCAGCCAGTAGAACCGCATTATAAAGATTGCTGTTTTTATTATCCCGTTTGAACCTCAGCTCGAGGCCCTCACCATCATCTCTGATAAGTCCTGTAATTTCATCGTTCTGTCGGCGAATGGTTTGCACGAGGTCATCTGCTGGAACATCCTACGAGACGCCCTTTAAAACGACCATTGGTCTTAGTTTGCGAACGGGTTCAGCTTTCACTTCACTTTTCTCCTGAAGTCACGGGTGTCCTTGAGCTGTGTCTCGTTGTCAAATTCAAAACGGAGCTTATTGTTGGATACAGGCTGTATCCTAGCGGGTGCGTAATTAGAGGTGCGATAGTTAATGTTCTTTTTAAAAAAGTTCGATGACCTCCTGGCGCGTCTTAACTTCGACCGTCGTGCTAACTATAATCGCCGGTTTGGATGCCATAGGGAGCTGCGGGGGCTGGTTAGCCCAGTGGGCGTCGACACCCTGCGAGCCACTGCTGCTGCCTGCGCATGTGTCGACTTGCTGGCCGAAACCAGTTTTTAACGCCCGCAATCTCCTCCCTCACACAAGCGAGAATTTCATCCTTTAGCTCGCTGTTAGATGCTGGTGTGCTAGAGGAGACCACGGACTTGATGGAAAGAAGGGCTCGCGTAGCAGTCCGAATTTTCTCAGTAGCTTGACCAATAAGTCGCCTATTAGCTGCGGTCACCGTCTTTCCTTCGTTGATCGCGATTGTAATGGAGGGTGCAAGTTTGCTTATCACCATATAAAAAGTGTCTATGTCTTTAACCTCCTCGGCTGAGGCCGGAAGAGAAGAGGTTTCGCCCTGTGACGGCGCCATATTTACCCAACACGCATATTTCAATATGCAAACGGTTGGTAATATAAGAATTATGATTTTTTTTTTATTAGGATGTCTATTCTTATTTGTCTTATTTATTCCAAAAAAAATATTTTAAAGTAAACTCTTCTAACGATGTGTGGCACCTTTTTCCTTGTAGCTGTTTTTATATATTAATTCTTTTTGGTGCACATCTGATATTGTATACATACACTTTAATAATTTACATCTCCATTATATCCGTGCAACAATATGTAAATTTAATGGCTATTTAAAATTAACAATATAATTTTATTATTATTTTATTTTCAATCATATGTCAATACCACAAAAATGTTTAATTATGTATTATTTTATTATTATTGTTGTTAATAATGTATTATAATAAAACCAGTTTGCTTGTCACTTTATATCATTTTATATGTTTATTTTACTATAACAGATATATGCTTTTATAATATATTATAACTATATGTAGAGAGAGGCGTTGAGCCTGCTAATATGTTGACTGAAGAGTATGTCAAAAAACAGAAGCGAGAAAAGAAGACTATTTTGCGTTCTTATTTAAATTTAATATTTTAAGTTCTTAGTTTAAATATAATATTAAACATTCTCGCCCGCTTTCTTGATTGTATCTAAACATGTAAAAAGAACTTGGTTTGTACTACAAAATTATACAATTTAAACGTCTATTAAATGAAAATAAAATGTTGCTTAATTCTAATACAAAAAATATATTTTAAAGTATGATATTGTAAGTTAGTACATTATTTATAAAAAATGCAATTGTAGGTATATAGTACAAAGTTAACTAATTTTTATTTTGTTATTATTTAAGCATTTGATAATAAAACTATTTTGATAATAATATTTATTTATAGGTCTGATTTGTAACCATTTTATGTCTTGACTGTAGTTCAGAAATGTAGCTATTATAAAAATGTTTCCAAAACTGTTGTTTTATTTTATGACTCTCTGATATAGACTCAATCTATTACAAGTATTGTGTAATAATTCGTAGGTCATCTTAAGATTACCTAAATGACGTTTTAACAGTGACTTTACTCCAGCCTCGTAAAGGCTACCCATATGATTTGCAACAGGAACGGTAAAAGACCACTAAATTGCGTTTTTAATACAATAGTTTATTATTTCATTGTAAGATCTGTCACACTTTAATAACTTGTATAAATGGTCATTTAGTTCGTGATGAGTAATAGGGCGATCCAGAGACACTCTTGGCGCTGGGAGACAAGTCATTTACTGCTCACAGATTTGCGCTCGGAATCTTACACAACGAACGCATCCATGTATTACCGTTTTAACTTCATTGCGACCGTTGATGGGCCGATATTTTAATCTTATGTTAAAGAGAGTGCTTTGGATGCCTGAATGTAACAGATGTAGATGAGATGATACTGCCGTACAATGAGTGTATTTATGTTTAGTATGTATAGTATTTATGTTATGTAGAGTGATGTTTCGCAGGAATAATGATTGGATGTGATTGATTAAAATAAAGTTTAGAGATGAGAGTATTATTGAACAAATAAGTGTTCTTTGTTTTTGTCTTAAAGTTGAATATATTATGGATATTTGAGATTGAGCTCTAGATGAGATGCATAGCATTGTGTTTAAGTAGCGAATAATAATGCGTGTCGTTATCTGAATTTTAGGAATTCGTTATGTATTCTTCATGTCCTAAGCGTATGTTCTCGTGTATGATATTTTTATATTGTATGTGTAATTCTGTATTATTTTTAAATCTGTGTTACTTTTGTAGAAAGCAACAATAATCAATTTTAAATGAAAATCCTAGTTGTAAAACTTAGTCGATATAGGTAAGTCTACTAAGTAATTTCCGCTTTCATCTTAAGTTGTAGTATTAATGTATAGTTGTTCTGAAGAGAGTATGACCTTTTGTATGATTTTTTCTTATCATTCAGTGTTTGTGTGGATGCATGTAAGTAAATTTGTGAATTATTTATATCAGCTTGACTATCAATAATATAATTTCATAGTTGATAGTCAAACATTTTGCTGCGTTAATTTGATTCGCTAGTTTCTTTTTTATATATTCTTCATCATCTCTAGTGTAAAAAGGAAAAAAGAGCATCCAGAAAATTAAAACGAAAACGGCTTATTAATAAAATCTAACATCTTGGATTGTAAAAACCGTTCATATAGGTAATCATTGTTTCGCATACTTGTGAGAGTAGGTACTTAAACAAAACTACAACTACGTAAGTGTTCATAATACTTATATAATAATATCAACAATCATCAAACAACATGTAGGCTCACAGCGTGCCTATACCACAAACATTATTCCGAGTCTTCATAGTTGGGTAAACTTATGTCGTCCACATTCTTTTGGTGACGTACTTTCCTCACAAGATTTATTATATTAACATATGTTACAGATCTTTTTTTCATTGGAATAAGATCTAATTCGTAAGCGATCAGTTGAGCAAACGCTTTGTTTCGGTGGTCAGTTTGTTTTCATTTTCAAAGTTCAAAATCGGGTAATTGTGATACGTCACATTTATACCCATTAGAATCGAAAATGTTGCGTTTATATAAATTTGCATCCTGAATGTCCTGTGACGATACCTGTCTCTTTATTTTGTCTAGATGTGACTTTTTTTCGTATCATATTATCAAGATGATAATGTTGATCATCACATGGCTTTCTTTTTAGCGAACCAAATTGTGTCACACCGTCACTCAATAACTCGGTGACGATGGTCGAGCCTCACCTTCAAGAGAAAGTCATTATTAATTATTTAGTGAAACAAATACGATGCACTAGAAATAGTATGTAACTGAAAACCCCTCTCTTCCTTTCAACTACTAATTAAAACACTACTTATTATACTTAATACATTTAAAATAGTAGACTAAATACTATTATTAAAAGCATTTTTAACTTTAAAAAATCAGAAAAAAGGTTGCGATCCCTGGTCATATTTCAATAATACTAAAATATTAATATAAAAACCAATTCGTTTTTAAAGTGTAATTAGAAATCTTTCTATAATGTGGAAAATATCCCTTACTATACTGAATAGAATAGAAACAAATTTACTCACTATTTTCAGCCATATTTATGGTAAATAGGAAATCGCTAGTATTTTTAATAAAACTTCACTGTTTTAATCACAAAATAACTTATTATATACAAATGTAACTTGGCCACTGAGTACGCAGTCACTTGACATGGTGTAGACTGATTAGCGTCAATAAAATTCTGTCTAAACAAGCAAGAATCATTTTCATGTAAGGAAGACGCCGATCGGTGTCAAAGTGTTTAAATATGAGATGCGTCCGACGCCTATCGGAGTTAGTTCTTTAAACCGCCCGCCCCTGCGTAATAAAGGTGATTTTTCGAGCCGCCTTAAATGGGTACAGTTAATAAATAATAATTGATCAACACTTCATAATTCGAAGTATTATTTATTTTCTTGCAAAAATTTCGAATCATTTGATATTTCAAAGACGCGATAATTCGTAATATTCTAAGAGTCTCTCAGAGTTATTGATTAAAATGCCAAATCGATCATTTAAGTAGATGTCTATAATAATATGAGGCCCGCTGTAAGTACAAATTTAATAAATATTTTTAATTGATTATAACAACAACTTCTACTATTAGAACCATTGAACATTAATAATATGCTCATTGGTATCTACCGTTATATCATGCAGCAAGCTCAGCAGAGATTAAATATCACTTAATTATAAATCTATGGCTATATAGATTTTACAACAGAGATGCATGGAGATTTAGGCTGCAATGGTCCGTCCTTCACGAAATGGAGAGAGACATTACTGTAGAAAACAGTACCTATCATTCTTTAAATGTGCACTTGGTAAGAAATATTGTAATAAACCACAAATTCAATAAATGTAATTTTATTGATACATAAAACATTTAAACACTGAATTATTATGTATATATTTGAATTAATATTTTAGATATGCAATGCAGACATGGATATAATGTGGACGCAAGCTATGGGGAGCTTCACATGATGCTTTTGTATGGGCTAATCACCCTTTGAAGGCACACATGGAAAGCCTCAGCATAAATGAGACGATATGACTTCTTGGTAGGGACTTTATATAATAAAAAACAGATAGGTACATAATACACAAAAATGCCACGTTTCAGATGTCTCCTAGTGCATAGTGTTACATTAAGAACCTCACATGGTGGCTTCTAATGTAAATGAATGTGTGATATTGCACAACATATGCAATAAGGCTAATGTCAGTGTAGAAGAGCTGCAGCCAGAGGTAGCTTTGTGTGAGCATGAATCGCACCCAATTGACTTCTCCCTGCTAGGATTCTGCAGTAAATTCTACGGCCTCAAAAAATCCAGGGCTCCAAGAGGGCATAACGGTCAGAAGTAACCTAATCAATCACCCCTGGACATTTCAGAGGGCAACCTGAAAATAAATTTGATTTTAAAACTATTGTTTTTTTTGTTTAAATTTTTTATTAGATATACCTAGTCAGGTCATAAATTCTGTCATATGTTTAATATAAAATAATTGAAACAAGTTTATTCATTATGTAACCATTTATAAACCAAAATGAACTTAACAAAACATAGATTCTTATGACACTAAAGTTTATTCAAAATGACCTCCGTGATTTTGAATACAGGCCTTCAATCTGCGCGGCCAGTCGCCTATCGCAGCACGAACGAGGTCCACGCCAATATCGGCGGCTGCCTTAATCAAGGACGTCTTGAGTGTCTCCAAATTGGGATGAGGCTTTGAGCACGCCTTTTCCTCCAAGTGTTGCCATATCTTGTAATCTAACGGATTTAAATCTGGACTGGAGGGAGGGCCATGCCGGATGAAGTCGATTTCACGCGCCGCCAGCCAGTCTTGTGTGCTCTTCGCTCTATGAGCTGGCGCCGAATCTTGTTGGAATACCCAGTGCTGTTATTGAACATGGTATGAGAAACAGGTTCCACAAGGTTCGTCAGGACTGTATTTTGATACACAACTGCATTCGTTTTTTCACCTTTCTCACAAAAATGTACCTATGTTAAGCCCCAATAAGAAACTCCAACCCATACCATGAGTGAAGATGGAAAATGACCTCGTTGGACACGCGGAATACAGTTGCTCGCTTCTTCACTACTGTGTGCGTACACCTTATAATTTTGTTTGTTGTAGCTCTCTTCTACGTTTAAAATTTTTTCATCCGAAAAAAGAATTTCCCGATATTTTTTTCCCGCGTACCGCTTCAACAAAGCGCGGCATCTCTTCAGTCTCAGGTCCATTAGACGAGCATTCAAACGATGTACTGTTTTTCATCGATATGCCCGAAGCCCTAAGTCTTCATTTAATACCCTTTTCACTGTGGTTCTGCTTAACCCCATCTGAAGGGCCAACAGTTTCTGCTTACGTTTGGGATTTCTTTGAATTCGCGCCTTCACAGCTTTTATCACTGCCGGAGTCCTAACAGACCGAGGGCGACCACTTCTTGACCTGTAATCTACACTAGAGTCTTCATTGTATCGTTTGATGGTACGATAAACGAATCTTTTGGTTATATTCAAATTTTTCAGTATGTCAAAAATTTGAATTCTGCAACGCAATAACTGCAACACGGTCTTCTTTAAGCGTCCACTCCATATTTAAAAATGAGTAAAATTCAAAAAAGTTTACAGTTTTATTTTCATGAACAATTCGAAATTCGAATTCAATAAACTTTTTTGTGGCCAGCATTCTAAAATAAAAGTTTTTACCGTGTGACAATACTTATGACCTGACTGTGTATATACATAGACTATTAATATTGTGTTGTTTTTATTTAAGATTATTAGTAAATGAATAAACTTTTATTCTTGTAATCACTACAATTTATATACTCTAAACATTTTAATTTGTTACAGCATGAGTTGGGATGCAAAATTAACAGATGTTTTTTTGTAAATTTAGTATTACCGTAACTGTTTTCATTATGTTGTTGTATAAACTAAATAACAAATATATTACTTTTTGTCGCTGTTTTGTTTTTGTTGCTGTTTTACGTGATGTCCAGACAGATAAAAATTCTTAAATATATTTCGAAAAATATTCACTTCTATTCCATATCTACTAATTAGCCCCCAATACAAGTTTTTGTACCGTGTAGTGGCGGTGTAAGAATATCCATTACCACATATCCCACGTGTCTTAACACGTTCACTGTCCGGTTTTTAAACACAATAGTAAGACAATAGCAGTGACCTATATGTAGTGCACGGGACAGCGAAAGGATTAAGAGGCAAAAGAGAGCAGCAGCGTCTTCCTAACAACGACTAAAAATGAAAAACTGCGGTTGACAACCCGCTTACCAACCGTGGCAACTATGGCAAGTGTCCCTATGAGGCAATCTGTGGATGATAAATCAATGCAATTATTCGAACAATTTATTCTACTTAGATATTTTCATGGCAATAAATGATAGATCATATAGGACACATAACGCAATTTTTAACATATTTAATGACATACTTATGAATTATGATCAACAAATCAATATATTAATATTACTACTATTTTAAAAATTTAAATATACAAACTAAAACCCTTTCTACTTTTTTATATTTATGTGCAGATTTTGGACTTATCCTCGCATTTATTTTGCTATCGTAATTTATAATTATCAGAAATATTATAAACAGTGCAAATTTATAACCATTTATGAAGTCAGTTAAAAGTTGTAGAGCCTTAATAGCGCTTGCCGAATATTTCACAATATACAAACAATTTGGGTTCGATCCTTGTCGGCAGTGAAACTGTTAATTGAAATTTTAAGTGCTGATTCACCCTTAACTTAATTTATTCTTTGTACAACATGAATTTGAATGAAATTTCTAACTAACCTTCTTTCAATGCGTTCCAAAACATCTTGAATTCGATGAAGAACTTGCACTAACTTCGTAATATTGCGGCTATTACGAGCCTCCGTTTCCGCCCGCAATTGGGACGTCTCAACCAAGGCTCTTCTTGCTTCTTCCTGAGTAAAACGAACACTTCGACGGCGTCGTCTTCTTTGTTTTTGTTCACCTCCAATTGTTGCAACAGAAACCGCTTGTGTGGGATGTGCCTTTGGAGTACTTGTAGGTGCAGTATGAGATATGCAAGGCTCAGGAGCATGTACGTCTACAGGTACTGGTGGTTCACTTTCAGTCTCTAGCTGTTGCTGCTCTTGAACCAGTGAACTACTGAGATTAACACCCTCAATGATTTCAATGGTATTAAGAACAACTTCTTGTTCCAAGGACTGTGAAGTCGATGCAGCCTGTAAATAATATAAAATGTGATGAAGCAATTATCATTACGAATTAAACCCTTTTGTCACTACAAAACGCATGTAGTCGAATTCGTATTGTACATTGCACAAAATTTAATCAATATATCTACGAATAACTAAATAAATTATCGCGAAAATAGCAATCTTAGCTTAAGTCAAGTAAGAGAGTAAGTAAATTAAATCAAATTAAAACTTTGGCCACCCTATGGTTTAATGAGATACAAGAAAAAACTTACATGAATATTTGAATCTCCAAATGGATTTACACAAATACCAGGAAGGCCCAAACCAAAATGTTCACCTACAACATTTAAAAACTTCTTTTCTAAAGTCGACAGCTGTGGAACATTAGATGGCTGTCCATCAGTTCGAGATTGCGCAGATCTTATGGTAGCACACCGCTTCTTCAGCTTCCCCTTGTAATCAATCCAATACTGAAAAAAAAACTAATTTGTATATTCATATAAATAATATACGTTTACAACTTCAATAGTCCAGACAGAAAAAAAATTACAATGATAAATATTTACTCATATATTACTTACGGCGGACCAGCCTTTTCCGTCCTTAACGGCACCATCTCCAAATGAATTGAGGGTTTGGGCTACCTCCTCCCACATACGGCGGGAAGTTTCTCGAGCTTGTGCACTTTTATTAAAGCCCACTGCAACATCCCTATTGGAGTTTAAAAACTCCCATAGGATTTCTAATTGAGAATATGTTACGCGACGACGACGTTGTGCTTCAGCCATTGCTTCTTTAGTAATGAAATCACATTTCGCCTTAAATCTTAACCAAACCACACAATCCCATTCAAATATTACGGTACGAAGGGAGCTTACATTTAAAATGGACATGGTAACTAATTTATTATCCACTTGACACAAAAACACAGCTCATATTATAATAAATCCTCAAAAAGAGTACACAAACTAAATTTCGCCTCGACTTAAGTGACGTTACACCATCAATCACATCTAAAATTGCAAACACATATTCAAAAAGCCACTTTAGTTCCTCGTCGCCATTGTAAATTTATAAAAAAAAACTCGTGAAACAAAAAAGTTTTTTTAATGTTTGAATGTTCTAAAAGCAAATACCACTTCATTTCAAGTGGTAATAATTTAATACATTGTTAATTTATTTAGTTTAAAAAACTACAACAATATGGGTTTCACTTTAAGACCGACCTTAAAATTAAAGAGATAAACATATGTAACATTTGTAGAGCGTCCTCTCACTCGAACGGTTAGCCAAAACAAGACAGAGACAACGCTAACCCGTGAGCAAAGCCGTCGCAAGTCATTGTATGGTTTGTAACAAATAAAGCATTTTAGTTTAAGGTCAGAAACTGAACTGCTTGGAACTTGCCAATTTTTATAAACACTTCCTAGCAGGCCCCCAGGTCGGCTTTTCAGCTTCTTAGTTTTGTGCGGCAGTTATTTTTCCATACCATTTTCATAGCTTCCAAAGCGCCCGCTCTTAACTATCGGTATTCTTCCTCAATTCAAAATATAAAAAAGGTCAGTCATAATCATTAGCACTACTCAAAGGATACAATAATTGGCAGTGTCAAGAATAGATTTTGGACAAAAGGAAGAAAATGTAGTGATTGACATATACTGGAAACCAAATAATGGTCATAATATAAACATGTGGATAAATTTCTTCTAATTGAATAAGAACTAGGAAGTTTAAAAGGTATGTTAAGTCGTTGTTAGGCAGCAACTGACCGAGACAATATCTTTACGGTATTCTAACGACATGTTAATAACGGTCAGGATTTTTTTTCTGCGCTTGGGCTCTCCAGACTTCGGACGAGTCGGTCGAGTTCACTCCCGTCACTCAACTCTCTTAATTCATGCGCAAAATTAAAATTAAAATAATTAACTTTCGTTATATACCGCCTTACTTAGTGCTCTGTGATTTTTTGCTGCCTTGGTGTTCTCACTGTGGTGCGCGAAGCACGCTGTCTCGGGAGACAGCAGTCTCAATGTATTGTTGTGAAGTGTATCGGACGCTTGTTGTGGTGCAAAGTGCGTTTGTGCGTAACTCTCCTTCCCGGTTTCCTGGTATCGGTATCTATAAATAGAGTAAAACACACCTACTGCCTCAGACGCGGCCATCGTTTTTAATTTTTGTGTTGCTCGTTGCATTAAGTAACAGCTAGGTACACACCCATGCTTATCAACTAGCGTACTAATAGCTAGGTGTATGGGTGTTCGTTTTAGGCACACATACCCCCGCCGTTAAAGGTGGGGGAGGATACACATCTGTACTTAGTTAGCATAGGCGACAAAATGGCATTGATTACGGTCGACGAACTCGCTGACTTTTTAGTCGAGCCTGCCCCAATATTTGAGCTGTGTTTATTGCACTGCGGAATGCGAGCTCTGCGCAGATAAAATTTATTTTATCTTCATCAAATATTATTATTCATTAAATATAAATGTCGTTGTCTAATGCCACATAATTAACGGCTCCGTGGCGCAGTGGCTTAGCAATGAGTTGCTGCGCTGGGGGCTGCGGGTTCGAATCCCGCACGGAACAAGTATTTGTATGGCCTACAAATCATTGTTCCGGGTCTGGATATTTGTCCTTGTGCAATTTGTGTTTGTAAACTGCCTCCACGATACAGGAGAAAATCCTAGTGTGGGGGTAACGTTTAAAAAAAAAAGAAACAGCATCCACCTACCATTTAGTATTCTGTGTGGTCTTTGTCACTCTGTAAAAAAAATATACTGTTTTAAGGTATACATTTTTAAAATAGCTATTTAAATTAAAGTGAATTAAAACTTGCAGCTCCCGCTCCATTCAACGCATTCAATAAACGAGTGCCGCTGGCAGTAAACTGATTTGCGTTGTGTCTGCACAAGGTCGTTAAGACTTTATTGATAAGTAAGCTACACTTCTTATACCCAGATAATATCAATTTTTGCGGATTTTCAGTAAGTGGGTTGTTTCAATATCGTTAAATAATACCAGCAACCGGCCCTAGTTCGGCCCTGACCCAGGTTATGTTGCAGATGTTGCTTATCAATATAATATACAAGCTACGCGATATTGTTTTTTTTTGTATAAGTATGTCGGTGTGACAACAGGTGACAGAAAAAGATACTGTTTACGACTTGTCGCTTAGCAAAAACTGGCAAGTGCGTGTCGGGCCGCACACAATGTAGAGGTAGGGTTCCGTAATTGCCCGTCACGATGCATGGGCTTATAGTATGTGCCAAATCGATTGAGAAAAACGGACAATGACCTTTCGGTCGTTTAACCAGGGGTTACAAACCTTCAATATATAGGCACATTTTATATGTAGTACTTTCTTTATTTATAATGATTTTTTATAATGATTGATATAATATATATTTATTAACTATTATTAAAAAGTTATGTGAAAGATCGCTGTAGAAGAAAAATCATCTATTGTTATAAAGTACTTTATTCATTTAACAACAAAAAACATTAATTTATAACACATATAAAGATTCGAGTGATAACGACACCGAATAAGTACGTACTTATGCAAAAGATAAAACTTTATTTTTAATATTATATAAGAACTTTATTTTTATTCGGTGCAATCATCACTCGTATCTTCACTTGATGAACTATCTGTAACATTAATTATAAAGCGATCTGCAGTTTGGTCAATTCTATCATCCATGCCACGCATTTTTTGTTCAACCTTAAGGACATGCTGAACACAGTTTTTCCATTTATCTGGCGTGATTTGAGTTAAACCATCTTTAAGTAAATTTTTAACATCTTTTAACTTGAAAGTTGTATTTTTTCGTGCAACGTACCCTTTCACATCTGCCCACACAAGTTCAATGGGGTTAAGCTCACAGTGATAAGGAGGTAACCTTACCACTGTGATGCTTTTTTCTTTTGCCATCTCGTCGGTGACGTAACTTCGATAGTTATCTTTAACTGCCTTTATTTTTTCCATTAAGTGGGTCTTTGTGTCCGAGGGCACGTATGCGATCTGTTTAGATTCTAGCCATTCCTGCATATTTTGTTTCCGCCAAGACATTGTTGGGGTTTTTTCTAAACGTCTGGAGTGGTAACTAGCGTTATCCATAACTATGACATCGCCGCTTTGCAGTTTTTCTATTACTTTTCTAAACCAGTCCTCGAAATGGAGAGCGTCCATACTCTCATGGTAGTCACCAGTAGATGATGATTCAAATACCCAATCACATCCCTCCAAAAAGCCATTTTCATTGCCAACGTGTACAACTATTAATCGCTTTCCTTTACCCGAAGGGGCTTTCGCGCCAGTAGAGTAGCCTTCTAACCGTGATTGACGAGAAGATTCAATTGTGGTGTCTTCCCATACCTTTCCCATAGTATGACCTGCGTTAATCCATGTTTCGTCAAGGTAAAAAATGTTACGTCCCTCGTTTCTTAATATTTGTATTTCTCTCAAATATCTGGTACGCCACAGAACTATCTCTGGGCGATCTATTAGAACACTTTTTCTGTTTCTCTTTATATATTTGAATTTTAAATGGCGCAACACACGTCGCAGGGAAGTTTTGCTCAAGTTTGGCAACTGGTCATCTTGATTTATACTGAGCAAAATTTTGTCTAAAGTCGGTAATTCTCCTGCAAGAAAGAACTGATGCACTTTCGCTCTTATAGCCGATTTATCAAAATCGTCCAACTTGTCAATTACAGACTTTTTTCTTTTATTAATTATTCCCTTTTCTGGTATTTTATGGGAATCTCTATACACGCTTAATACGCGATATATAGTGCTCTTGCTGACTCCTGAGATCTCCGAAACCTTTTCTACCATATTAACGTTTGAAGGATACACGTCTTCGGGCCAGGTGTTTTTGACATATTTGTATACATTAATGATAATCTCTTGTTCCCCGACCGACAAAGTGGTAGGTTTTCTCTTTTTTACTGGTGACGTTAAAGGTGCTCCAGAAGATGGGCCTGTAAATAAATGACAAAAATATACTACCATAGTACTACATCACATAAATACATATTGTTTTAGAAAATAAATACCACATGGTCACATAAAAAGAGCGCTTTAAGAAATAGAAAGGCTACGTCGTCGCATTTGTACCTATTTGTACGTACCTGCTACGTTTATTATGGGTCGGCGACGTCTCTTTCCACTTGATGTTGAAGGACCGGGTCCTTCACCAAATTCTCCTGAACTCATGTCGATTTAGTAACGACCGTCACAGTAAAACTAATATAACAGATTCAAAAAACAAAAACTTAACGATATAACAAATTTAACAGTAAAAACTCAACTAAAACAATGCAATGAATGCTATGAATTACCCGAGACGTACACACGCAAGCGCTATCCGAACACGAATGAAAACAAAATGGCGGACCGGCCCAAAAAAGGTGACGCATCTCTGGCTGCCATTGTCACGTTTCTTTTAGAACGAACTGACGTAACGCGCGTTTTGTTTATTTTAAAGGGATGAATTTGCAAAAGCTCAATATGGTGATTATATTGCTTCAAATATTTTTTTAATATGAAACTGTTATTAAATGAATTGCTGCGTTACTTACCATAAATTGAAATATAAAATATAACACATTTTTCGCGATGTACCGTAAGATTTTACTATGTTTTTAGGAACCACAGACAATATTATTTAAGAAACAAAAAAACAAAACATATGTGCTGACCTAGAAGTGGGAATAATATCAATATTTAAATATTGTTATCACATCTAAATTGAGATTTTGTAAGTTACGCCTTTTGACACTCGGCTCATATCTGAGGTCATTGTCCGTTTTTCTCAATCGATATGGCACATACTATAGTGGGCATATTGAGTTCGCGGTTTGACCACTACAACGACTAAAAATAGGAGTTTCAAAGACATTTTTACTAATCCAAGTGCATTTCATAAGTTGGTCGACCATTACTCGATAACTTCTTAATTCTTCTTTTAACTTCATTAAATATGCTACTACTATATATACTCTCACACTTCCAAAAACAGTGGTTTAGTTGGTAGAGGAGAGGGGGGGGGGACACATGACTCTAATGAAAAACACCACTTTAAAGCTAAATATTTCACAAACGCCGAAACAACCCCAGAATCGAAAAGATGTTGTTTCATTTCCCCAGTGTTTTTGAAAGACCCTACAGGATGGAATAGACAGTTAAAAAACAAATTAAAGTTTTCTAGGCGTTATTTAATATCTATAACTGTACCAAATTACAGATTTGTAGCACTTAGGGTCTCTGAGCAAAACTGCGGACGGACGGACGAACGGACGGACGGTCGGATGGACGGACGAATGGATAGCTGAACGGAAATGGTGAAACTATAATTAGGGTTTCTTGCTGTTGTAACAACGGAACCTTAAAAAAAAATAAAAAATCATGCCCATCTCTATAGATATCACTATGGATTAATGTTTGGTCTGCTACTCTATTATATGTCTCTGGTACAACTCAATATTTACTTTTCGACCTTAACATATTATGAATCAAAATTATCTCATTAAAAACGTCATATTTCAAAACTATTTCATACAGCAGCCAATATTCATTTCCCCCGACGTTTTCCTCCGCTTCGTAATCTTTTCCCCCACCGATCATGTCACAAAACTTTAAGCTATCGCTTTAAATTTCATACAAGTCGTACTGGCGGATTTCATATTATTTAGATTTACCTCTATTTTTATTTTTACTCACAGACACACAAAATGTAAGACTATTGAAAGAAAATAAGGATTGAAATTTTTTTTAAATATTTTTATGGGGTGAAACCTGCTACATGTAGTACATAGCATATATCCCCTGTGCTGCTACGGATATAAAATCATCATCAGCATGATTATAACCGTTCACAAGTCCTCTGCTAAACAAAAGCCCCAAGGAACGCCACAACACATGATCCATACCACTTACATTCAGAGTAATAGGTACATAAATTTTAACTATTTGATGATGATATGATTTTGTATTAATTTGAATAAATCTATATTTAAGAGGAAACACATTAATGCAAAACCTGAAACTGAAACACCTTTAAAAGTAAAGGGATAAGCCCAGGCAGAAAAATGCTAATTGGCAGGTCTTTATTACGACAAAAACGAGTCTCAGTTTACTTAATAAATTAAAGCTCCAACTGCAGACACCAATTTAAAAATGCAACCGAGAGTTCCAAGTTGTGTTGAGAAAATGCTAATTAATTTTCAAGTTTCTGTTTTTCTAACAAAATCTTAGTTACAGAATTAAATATATGTGTGCGTATTTTTCTACAATTAGTGACCTTATTTAACTTTTTATGTCTAAATAATAAGGAAAATGATTTACTGTTAAGAAGCGGCGTCATAAGAGAATCCAAAACTAAATTGCATGCATCTTTTAAAAGCGGGAAACACACACACACTCAAAAAATGTTATTCCACAGATGAACACACATTTTACGAGTGAAATAATATGATAAAAAACGACATGGCATATTATCTTTATATTCTGTCGATGTGTATATGACTGAGCTCATCCTAAACGGCTGGACCGATTTTGATGAAATGGTTTGTGTGTAATTAAATTAATTCGAGAATGGTTTACATTCACAATTGGACCCAGTAGATGGCGCTGTTGTTGAGATTTTTACATATTTTTGTATAAACTTATACGCTTAGAATCTGTGTCATTCATGAAATTATAAAGTTGTTCATCATAAGTTACATTAGAATATTAATCGGTTCATTTTATTCCAGATGGTAACAAAACAAACTAAAATGCGAATAACAGTACTTTAATAATATTATCAAGATTAAGATAATTAAGATTTTTTAAACGTAACGTTTCAAAGATAACAAAAATTATGTTTAAATTCTTTGAAGCACTTTATTAGTTAGGTTTTTATAAAAATATTTAAAATTCATTGTTACTGAATAATCGATTTATATTACAAAGAAAATAATTTCTGCCGCCTATAATAGTAGTGCTTGCACTAATGAGGGCTAATAATCTTCCACTCACCAGATGTCGCTAGTTGTGACTGAGGTAAAGTTTTTTGTTACACAGTGACAGTTAATTAGAAATTGGTTTTAAATAATAGTTTATCATTATCTAGAGTATTATATTAACACACAACAGAATGCGTCAGTGGTTGGATTTTTAATTTTTTGCGCTTGATAACTCTTTTAAAAAAAATCGGCTTTTACTTATTGCAACTATTGTATATAATATATCTATATATTGTTCACGCCCTGAGTTGCCCCGACAAAGGTTGACTAGACTAGGGCCCATGAGTAATCCAATCGACGGGCAACAGAGGACGGAGCCCAATGGCCAATGGATATGTAATGATATATAAGGCTAGGTAATTAATACGAACTTATCGGGTTCTGAATCGAGGAGCGACCCCCAAGGCGCGGTCAGGCGTTAAGTATGTGCATGTAAGTAGTCTTCGAAAGTGTATATACATGTAACTTGACGACCCGACGCAATCGGACAGGAGATCCACAGGCGCTGCTGTTCTCCCAAAGTGAGCTCCCTCCAGTGGTAGTTCACCTTATCTGAACTCAAGTCTGACGTCACTTCACAATTTCCGTTTATCAACTTTATTGTACGTTTAATTAACTTCAAACTCAACTAAATCCCCGTTAATCGTAATCAAACACGTGACGCACGGCACAACTAATGAACGGTCGATCAAAGTTCAACTGTATGTTCACTTAGCAACAACATTATAACCACACGTATGAACGCGATCTCTTCTCGAGTCACAAAGTTCAGCGTTCCACACGACAAGCAAATTCTTTCGTACGATATAAAATGCCACAAACAAAATAACTATTGCTAAATGCACTTCAACATGCAATCACTATACAAATTGACGTAAATTAACACAAGCTGCAACACGTCGACGCAAATTAATGGCAATCAGATACTTTAATCACTCAAAACTCAAATTAGGTCTCGTGTCACGTAACGCTCAAAACAGACACTCAATTCGAGGCGGTCTCTACTAGACCCAAATATTCAATAGTAAATTAGACGCGCACTATTACTCAAATTCTAGACCATCAAAATCCACTGGCCGCGTGCGACCAATCCAGCGGTCACAGATAATACAAAACTAGTCGACCAAGCCGCGGCGTTCAAGATACTGGCCGCCGGCCCATTCGCTGAAAGCCGGGAAGCGACTCGCAAACGTTATTGGATGCAATTTCAAACGCCCATATTTGGGCCTAAACACTTATATTTATAGTTTGATTTATTAATTTCTAATATATCTTTATATATAAAAAGTACGCTTCACGTTGTTTGTCCGCGATGGACTCCTAAACTACTGAACTGATTTCAATGAAATTTTTGGTCAATGTGCAGTTTGGTCCAACTTAAAAGATAGGATAGCTTACATCTCATTTTATAGTCGCAATACAATATTATTTTATTGAAAATTATTTGTCTATTATTTGACAGTCACATATATCTGTTAGCTCCATGGAAATACATGTACTTCGTACATTAGCTCCAAACGATTCTTTCAGATGACG
The DNA here is from genome assembly GCA_033319125.1 of Parnassius glacialis. Classification (NCBI taxonomy): domain Eukaryota; kingdom Metazoa; phylum Arthropoda; class Insecta; order Lepidoptera; family Papilionidae; genus Parnassius; species Parnassius glacialis. The sequence continues at coordinate 27,097,517 of JAVANC010000027.1, read as the reverse complement.
AAATCTGTTGACTGGATTGAAATGGAGTAAATATTTAATAGATGGCGCTATGTTAAGAATACAAACGTTTAATATAAGCTACAATTTAGCAGTATAACCACCACGTGTTGCTGTAAGTATTCAACAGATAGAACCGATTTCAAAAAAAATTTGCAGACTGTGTGCAGTTTGGTCCAACTTGAGAGATAGGATAGTTTTTATTCCGATAAGTGACCCTCAATTTTTTTATTGCTAATTTCAGGAGTTTTTTTGGGGAAGCAAATGGTCGTTCGGAAAGGGCAGAACAACGTCTGCCTGGTCAGCTAGTATAATATAAAATATAACTAATAATACGGAAAGAAACCTTAAAGATTAAATTTTTCTAAGAAATTGTCGTCTCCGCTATAAAATCTGTCAAATATTTTACCTCACTATAAAGTGCCACCGCCCTGGTGGCAGAAAAAGTCGTGGATGCCCTCATTGACAGAATCTTAGAATTACTAGCTGTGTTAAGATTTAGCTTCTTTAAATATATTTCAAATATTAAAGTATAAAAATTTTACTTGGGATGCTCAGTCTACCATTTTGTCACTCTAATTTTAAATAATAATATTCCATATTTCGTCATGTAGTAAGGTATAAAGAGTTAATATAATGACTTCATATAAAATAACAAATATAAAGTGAAGATTCGATATTTCGTCATGTAGTGAGGTATAGAGAGTCAATATAATTACTTCATATAAAATAACAAAATATAAAGTGAGGTCCAGCATTTTAGAGATGGCTTTTAAGTTCATGTAAAGTAAAAGTCGAGTCAAATTCAGAATATCGAAATTCACCTTTACAAAGCTCTTTTTCAAATTCAAGAAAACTACACCATCGCTTCAACAAGTCCCTAGTGTAGGAGACCCTTAGAGTATTCAACTAACAGGAGACGCCATGCGCATAAAGTTCCAAACAAAAAAGTCTGTCACTTCTAGCGGGAGGCGAGGTAACGCACACTAAGCAAATCGTAAGCATTGGGCCACGTCATTACGCACGCACACAGCATAATATGAGCACACGAATAAGCAAAACGCACACAACCTTGAAAATCTCTCATAAATGTCTCATCGTTACAGTGCATAAGCCATAAACAACTAGTGCGAGGGCCTTTTCGATATGCATATGTCGATGAAATTTTACGCAAGTTACATTAGCAAATTAAATAAAATAAAAATGAACAAATGTTTATTGTGTAATTTTACATTCAAAGTAAATTTAAAAAAATACATAAGGTACAAAATAATAATACAAAATTACCAAAATTAAAACAAATTGAAAAAGTATTATATTATATTTTAACTGGTTTTTAAAGTGAATAAGTTTGGTATATGTGCCGAATACACTTTTTGGGATCACTCTTTTTTTGCGAGGTAGCTAATTCTAGTGCTTGCATATTTTTCCATCACCAAGTTTGCCAGTTCAATGTTATGTGGAACGTAATCATTATCGAAATAATGTTCCTGTATGATTAAAGATATATAATATGCCTAGTCTATGAAATTTTGTTACCATTTTTTAATGTCATGATCAACCGAAAAGGTTATATGTATAGGGGTTTTAAACGGTCTAATTTTACAGATTTTACCCAACCTATAGAGTTAAACCGTTTTAAGGCTTAGGGTTGAACTACATCTGGCAGCACGAAATCGCACTTTCCTGTGCTTCTATCCTTTTTGGTCACTCAGAAACGTTATTTACTAGAGCAAGAAAGAGAGCGGGAGTGTATAGTTTCACCCTCAAAAAGCCGATTGTAAACCGGTTTCAAAAGTTTATCTATCATTCTTGACAATCCATACTAATATAATATTATAAATGTGAAAGTGTGATTTTTTGTTTATTTGTTTTTGTCCTTCCTTTACGCAGCAACGGAATGGAGCAATTAAAAAAAAATTAAACATTTGCTATCTCTTGGCCGAAGTTTACGCTTAAACAAACATACTTTTTTCGTCATTTTACTTAGGATTGAAAAATAATTAATGTCATCGTAAAAACCGGTAATATTTTGTGTTCTACAGTACAAAAGTGTAGTACTCTGTATATATTTAATAATAATAGATTATAAATATGACACTGAGATTATTTGTTTGTCCTTATTTATTTATTTATGCGCTAATAATTCGTGTCTCATCTGAAAACAAGAATTTGGTTGACACCATCTAAGACTATATACTTGTAAATAACATTTTAAAATGAATAAATATCATTCACTAAACCTTCCATTTCGATTTGTTACATGTTTTAAATTTTATCCTTCATAATGTAAAATAAACCTGTAGCAAAATAATAAACTTACTTCCAATAATTTCAAAGTCGGTATAGCAGTTTCATTTAGTCTCCTTTTATTATTTGATTGGATTACGAAAACCGATTGGTCAAAATGCTAGAAACAAGTAGTGCTTGTTCGTTTAGGTACCCAGGTTATATGATTGCCACATGCTTTTATCCAAACTTGGTGCCTGTAAAGATCTTTTGGAAAACTGTAAAATAAAAGATCTTTTTAAACATTGTACAAAAAAGAATTTTAAATAACACCTTGGAATTATATATCAAGGTATTAATTATAGTTAAATAAAAACATCGACACTAAAGATTACAGTGAACATCACTATTATTGCCTTGATGATACCATTTTATATACTCGAAATTACCCTTCTTTTCGTTTCATAACGTAACATAATGAAATGAAAATATCTATTTAAAATGTTTTATATACAATCAAACAATTTAAATTGATGTTTTTATTTCGTTAAAAACAATTAAAGATTATTAATGTTGTTTGAAATAATATAGTTTTGCAAATAGATCACAATAATATTAATAATTTAAGACTATTCAATAACACGATTTTGTCTTGTGTAATAAGAACAAAGAGAAACGACATCTGTCTACAATTAAGCAAAATTTAATTATGTCCTAGTGGTGCAAAAGTCCTTACTATAGTATTAATACTTTAAGTTGGCAACACACCCTGCTCAGCTATATTAATCAGAATTTTCGTGATTTAATGCTTATATTAATTATTGAAATCAAAATAAATACTTAAAGATGAAAGGTAACGTCGTCTTTTTGTAAATTTTAGGTCTGTGATCTTTTTTACAAGAAAACACACTGCAGCTCGGCATTTTTCTGGAGGTCTACACACGCTTACGACTACTTGTTAACTGATGCCGTACGCGGCGCAACTAGTTTTATATAACGGGAATGATCCGCGCTCTCGTACTTCTGACAGCGGGGAACGCTCTTCAATGTCGTCTCCTGTTAATTTAATACTCTAAGAGGAGACCTTATGGAAAAAACAGCGCCAAGAAACTCCAGAAAGTATCCTTGATATTTTAAGGTTTGCAGAGATTTTGCTCGACTTTAAATTTCATAAGTCAGTTATTTATATAGGAGTGAGTCTTTATATTTTCGTCAGTTTTGAGTTTCTTATAATAAACGTTTTTTAATATTTACGAAAGAAGCTTTTTCATAGTAAGCAAATATCATGATAATGATAACTTCTACCAATGACTTTTAATAACACACCAAGTATTATCTATTTTAAGTAAGGAAAGTACGATATTTATTATTAATCTAGTAAATATCATCATTTACTCGTTTATGAGATGGAATGACGACGATATGGAAGTTGATGTCCACCTTTCCGTCAATTTTAATAGGTCGGGTAAAAAGTCTATGGTTTGTATAAAATTGAAGAAAAATCTCTTTGGTTGTACTGTTTGTATCTGGCTGGTTTTAATGTCAATACACAAGAACATTCAGAACAAGAAAAATAAAAAGTAAAAACACTTTCCCGCCATTTTCAATTGTTTTTCTGTCCGCCAAAATGACTGAATCTAACGAAGAAATTCGGTACATTCTAACATTTTATTACAAAAAAAGGAAAAATGCGACTCAAGCCGCGAAAAAATTTGTAACGTTTATAGACCTAATGCAGTGTCAGTAAGAGTTGCACAAAGTTGGTTCAAGCTTTTTCATTCCAGGAATTTTGATGTCAAAGATGCAGCTCACTCTGGTCGTCCTCATACGGATAAAGTAGATGCCCTTTTTGAAAAAGTGGAGCAAAATCGGCATATTAGTAAATTCAATATAGCCTAGGAATAGAGAATTGACCACAAAACAGTTTTGACCTATTTGAAACAGTTTAGCTATACAAACAAGATCGATATTTGGGTACCACACGAGCTCACTGAAGGAACCTTAATTAATTGTATACTCTATTGCGATTCTCTATTGAAACTTAATGAAACCGAACTATTTTTGAAATGATTGATCACCGATGATGAAAAGTTGATCATCTACTACAAGAAAGTGCGAAAAAGATCATGTTCAAAGGGCAGTCAAGCTCCACAGACTAAATTTAAAACCAATTTGGATATTTATTTTGGTCTTACAGTCAATATAACACTTACACGAGCTCTTTCTAACACTTTGTTCTAGGACGTGTGAGTTCAAGATAACCCCTATCTGAATATTTTTGCTACATTATATGGTCAAACTGTATCAACAGGGTCAACTGTTTCTATACAGATATGCATTATCGTTATTTTTATTTATAATGCCATCTTTTATGTATACAAACAATAAAATAATTACCTTGAAATTGTTCGGAATTTCTTTATAAAGTATAACAAGTGAGCTTAATCCACCTGATAATAATATAGCTGCAATGTTGAATGTGCAGAAATATGTGTTACACATTTTTTTAAACGAATTATAAATACGCAAAGAAAACAATTTTGAGGATAATGCACCGAAAGATGAACTTATTGAGGCGATAGGACTTACACACACTTATCTAAGCAAAATAGTGCGGATCGTATTGGACCGTATTACCAAATAATCAATAGGCATAATATAGGATAGATAACTGCTAATGGAATAACAACTAGAAAGTTTAAAAGGTATCTTAAGTCGTTGTTAAGCAGCAACTGACAGAGACGATACCCGTAAGGTTCTCCAACGACATGTAAATAACGGTCAGGATTTACTTTCTCATTTGTAGAGGTTATATGGCAGTCACTGAACAAAAAGCTACCTCGTGAAATCCCTATGAGTCGAAATTAGACTAGGGCATCGATGATCAAATATAGAGAAACTTAGATTTATTTTTCTTTTTAATTGTAAAATATCACATAAATTTATATAAAAAAGTTTATCAAATAAACACCGCCAACTTCCTGACTCCGAAATGCTGCTCAGAATTTCTGAACAGCAAAATCCAATAACTTATTTTTCCCCAAGATTCAAACCCAGAACATAAAATCAATAGCCGACAGTCGCTCTTATGACCTTTAGATAACGATGTATGTAGTCAAATAATATTTTAATCGTGTCATACAAGCTATACTATACTTCAGTATTTACAGATTGATCAACATAACCTCATTCATACTACATTGTTGCACTTATTCTGTACTATTTTTATTGCCACTTTAAACTGATTGAAATCTCCGTTCTTACGGCCTTAAGAGCCCGACGTGCTTAAGCGAACGTGTTATTTAGGTTACCTACAAAGGACCGTGATTCTAAAAAAAGTAAAAGACTTCTTGAAAATTACACTTTCAAAGCTTTTAGTTTAACACAGTATCTACTTAGTATCTAATCTGTATCACGAAATCGGTTCAGAATTTGTACGTAAAATCATAAAAATGTTTATGGTAATGTAAATAATTAACTGTTTTCTTTACAGGACACAATGTAGACGTTGTTGAATGCACAGTGACGTCATGAGAACTTAGCGAGACTCGCGGCCTCACTTCTTCACTAAAAACGTTTTTTTTTTATCCAAATACAAAAATGTAAAGCTTAATAGTTCTACTGTATATTTTTTGTACCTATGTATGTTATACGATACCTTCGCCAATTGTGAAAGGGTTTTGATGATTGTTTTTCCATTAAATAGGTCTACTTCAAGGCCCCATATAAATCTGACAAAATACACTTACACGTTGCTAAATAGAGAAAAAAGTATTGATGAAGCTATTTAGATGATATTGATATTATGATTTTTCTTAGTCCACTCAAAAGGGGCAAAAATAACATTTAATAAACCTGAATGGTTCTTAACTGTAGTTGCTGGCGCTATTGTCGAGAAATCACCTATACGAAACCATAAGCGGATCGCTAGGGACTTATCAATTTCAACTTTTAGTTAATTATTTATTTGTTCGTATAAGTTACTTACTTATCGTCACGCACAATCCCTGACGGGGTAGCCAGAGAGAACAGATCGCCAAGTGTCACGATCCTTACATACCTCTTTCGCTTCTTTCAGATTCATCATCTTCTCCATACATGCACGTCTAGGTATCCGAGTACTCTTGACCCTCCCCTCTTCGAGCAATTTGCTCACATGGTCTTCGAAAGTTAGTCTCGGTCTACCTCGACACCTTTTAATATTAACTTTCGCGCTATATATTTTCTTCACCATTCGGTCTTCACTCATTCGCTCAACGTGCCCAAACCATCGAAGCACGCCCTTATCAATTTTTGTGATAAGGTCATCTTTCAAACCTGCCATATTGCGAATCTCTTCGTTTCGCTTTCGGTCAGCCATGGTGACGCCGCACATTTTACGAAGAGATCGCATCTCCACTGCATTCAACTTGCTTTTATGCTTCTTCTGGCATACCCAGGTTTCGCTGCCATATAACAAAGTCGGTACCAACACTGCGTTATGTATTGCAAGGCGTGCACTCTTCACTACGCCTTGCCTTTTGACTAACGCAGTCAGGGCACCATTGACTTTGTTCCCGGCAGCGACATGCCTGTCCACATCTAAATCACATCTTCCATCCCGGCTAAAAGCACTCCCCAAGTATACAATTTCATTTACCTGTTCTAGACATTCCTGATTTACCCATATTTCACACTTCGTTCTCTCTTCGTCCCTTTCAAATATAAGTTCCCCATAAAAATTGCATCAAAATCGGTCAAGCCTTTTAGGAGGAGAAAATTTACGAAAATACCCACACCGGAATTTTATATATACAGATCGTTCATATAATTAAGCAAGCAACTTAAAAAAGTGTTTATTTACTTGATTAATATTAATTTGTGTTTTTATCAATCCGGACTTTTACCGTGTAAATATTAACTACGATCGGATACACATATTCTGTGTGTATATGATATAAAATCATTTTAGTCCATAAAATAAAAATAAAACTTGTTAATTACCTGCATGTCTATATCACATATCAGCATCGCATGCATTGTATGAGTATGAACTCAATCAGTCAAGTCAGTCTCAGTCGTTCAAAGGTCACGCACACAATCAGTAACAGACGCCCTAACAATATATAGGAATATATTATAAGAATTTCATTTATTTTACAAATATTTCTTTTCAAATCATAAGTACGAATATTTTGTTAGAAATCCGGACTACTCATAAGTTTTGATTTTTGACAATATATCACGTAGTAATATTGATTTTCTTCTCATAAAAACGTATATTGGATTTTAAAGACCGGAAATAATCATATTAGACCCACGCTGCAACTGTATTAAGACAGAGGAACCCTTAAGTAGGGACTGAATAAATAATCCGACTTGGTATTACATGGATCTCACAACTTTTTATGGTAGAAGAACTGAGTTGCGAGACTTAGTTTTTTTACAAGTTATGTTTTTGATGGCATACTGTTTACGATTTGTCGCTTAGCAAAAACTGGCAAGTGCGTGTCAGGCCACGCACAATGTAGAGGTAGGGTTCCATAGTTGCCCGTCACGATGCATGGGCTTAGTGAGCATAATAAGTGAGTTTGCGTTTTGACCAATATAACCATTGATATATATGTTACACTAGGTAAGTAATTGCCGCGCCAAAGCGTTACCACTTCACATATGGCCACAGCCATATCCCCAGCCAACGTCGGTTCAGTGTTCAATGTGGCGCCGACCGAGTTGAGCCAAACGATTCACGACAAAAATGGGTAAATGCGTAGTGAAAGAATGCGATTCAAGGTCACAAAAACATAATTAATCAAGCGGAATCACTTTCCACACGTAAGTTTTAGTTTATTAACGCAAAAAACACAAAAAATTAAATAAAATATCGAATATTGCAATTTATGTTCAATGTTGCCACATTTCCGCCTTTGCAATTTTCCCACATTGCACTACTACGACTATATAATTTATGGAATAAGTTACTTGTTAGCCCTAATTTTAAATATTTCGGAAATTGTAATAAAACTATATTTCAACCTTTATACAAAGGAATTAATTATTCTTATTTTAGAATATTTATGAATGATCTATTAATTATATTTTATTACCTATTTTATATTAATAATTTTACAGGGTACTTAAAGATGCAGCACAGCCTAAGAAGTGGGTGGAAATAATACGATTGCTGAGAAAGGAGACTCACTGGTTGCCTTCGAAATCTACTCTCATTAGTTCTAAGCACTCCCGGGATCAAGACAAACTAGGACCAAAAAGCGATGGCGACCGTGTATATATAAGCGGATTAGTACTAAAGATTAACACCATTTATTATTATCTTAAAAATTTATTAATAACCACAGTTTTTGTAGCTAGCTAATGTCATGAGACCAAACTTAGGAGACAAAGACTTGCCGATGCTTTCACAATTTATGCATATTTCAAACTCGGATCTGATTGGTTAAGAAACCTAAAATTGATTTTATTACTTGATTTATTTTTTGTTTGATTTATTAGTACAATAAAAGATACTTCAAAAAAAAATCTTTCATTTCATTAATGATACTTCTATTCATCGGATAAGCAAAGATACATATTTAAAACGAAAACAAATAACTGCAGCTTATAAAAAACTCCTTTTTATTTCTTATTTTGCGTAAAATTTTATATGGTAGGCAATACTAACCCGTCCGTCCCTGCATGTTTGTGTGTCTATCTTTATCTAATCTTAGCGACGGTATTGTTTTCGCGACTTGTGTAAGTGAGACAGATATATGTTTACATAAAAAGGTTTAGTGGTTTTAAAACTACGTCCTCGCGGTTAGATAGTGGTTTCACTTATTTCGACGCGCGGTTATGTGGTTTGCTCTTCTAGTCTTGTATAACTCAATGAATATAACGACTAAAAATGGGAGTTTCAACGACGTCTATACATCTTCTACACATACATATACAAATAAATAAAACTGAAGTGTCTGTTTGTAATGTTAAAATAACAGCTTTTTACTCAATGCATATGAATTTATATACGGTACTTGTAACAAAAACACAATTTTTTAAATTTTTGTCTGTCTGTCGGTCTGTCTGTCTGTCGGTCTGTCTGTCTGTTGGTCTGTCAGTCTGTTCCGGCTAATCTCCGAAACGGCTGGACCGATTTCGAAGGGACTTTCACTGGCAGATAGCTGAGACTTGCACTAATTGACAAAATCTTAGAATTAATAGCTGTGGTAAGATTAAAATGTAATTCTTCGTTTGAATTAGCTTCTTTAAATATATTTCAAATATTAAAGTATAAAAATTAAACTTGGGATGCTCAGTCTACCATTTTTGTCACTTTAATTTTAAATAGTAATATTCGATATTTCGTCATGTAGTGAGGTATAGAGAGTCAATATTTACTTAATTTAAATAACAAATATAAAGTGAAGTCCAACATTTAAGGGAAAGCTTTTAAATTCATGTAAAGTAAAAGTCGAGTCAGATTCAAAATATCGAAATTCACGTTTACAAAGCATTTTTTGAAAGTCAAGAATACTACGCCATCGCTTCAACAAGTCCCTAGTGTCTAAGAAAAAATGGCGGCAAAACTCAAGAAAGTATCCTTGATATTTTAAGGTTTGCAGAGATTTTTGCACGACTTTAAATTTCATTAGTCAGTTATTTATATAGAAGTACGTTCTTTATATTTTTCATCAGTTTTGAGTTTCTTATGATAAACGTTTTTTAATATTTACGAAAGAAGCTTTTTCAAAATAAGCAAAAATTACGATAATGATGATTTGTACCAATTACAAAAACACACCAAGTATTATCTACTTTAAGTAAGGAAAATACGATATTTATTGTTGTTACAAGCTTGGGGTTCGAGACAATTAAAAGGACATTGCTCTGCTCGCCATACATTGTTCGCCCTGGAACCAAGAGCATCGGAAAATTATGTGTTTTATTGTCGATCATTAGTAAATTCCTATACGACCTTATTTTTATAGCGGACTAGCTGCATAAAAGATATATTTCAAAAAAAGTATCAGATTTTGAGGTTATAATCGAACCACGAATATTACGGTTTTTCATAGCTCCGAGTGATTTTTAACAAACTGAAAAACGATGTCCTAAACATTTAGCTATTTTTAGTACCTATCTAGATAAATAGGTATGCAGTTTTTGTTCTAAAGCCTAAGTGTATGTAAGTGCAACGTATAAATGCATAGAATCTAGTTAACAAACCTGCTTTCTTAGCATTAGTTTCGAAATGAGAGATGTTTGTGTATTAATGTAAAAATAAAAATGTATGTATATAATGGCTGTTAGCATTTAGATGTTGTCATTAGCATATACGGTACGGTGAGATACCTAGTACCAAAATGTATAGGATTAGGCTGGTTCCAATCACGCCGCTAGACATGCCGTCGAACAGCGAGCCTATCAACACATTGTTTTTTCAAATACATTAATTTATTGTTTGAATTAGAAATAAAACACAGATTAATTTCATGTATATTGTTCATCTTCTAAATTGGAAATTAGAATATTGTCTAAAAACTGTGCAAGGATGTCAATATTATTTTGATGTCTCGTAAAGCTCAAGTACCAAATGATGGACATAAAATGAGCGCAGCAACCGATGGTTCTGCGTACAACGATGCAATTACAGCAATATTGCACAATTGCTTCTCTGTTGTCTTTTAACAACATTGAGCCACCAGCAGAGCCGCAATTTACACAAAATACACTTCCCATTGCGTATGCGTAAGTCCGTTTATGAATGCTAGGTTATCGTTTAAGTGGTACACAGTTCCGAAAATCACAGCAAGGTAAGTCGTTCTTGAAAGCAATCAGAGTCCGTTAAAATAGCCAAGTCGTAATGTTCAATATATAGTCCCGAAAGTCACCAAAACACCGATACCATTACAAAGAGCAAACGACGCCAACCAATGTAATTTTGGCAGAGTGAAGGATGACAGTATAAAGTAGGCATGTCGATTTGAAATCTTTTAACCGATTGTTTATAATAAAATAATCGATTTTCCAGATCGATATACATCTGAAGAATCCTTATCCGATGTCCTGATGTCGACTTAGAACACTCCATCGATTAAATGAATCGATCCAAAAACCTCTCGAATTGGACTTATTCAAGAATATTTCAAACGATTCAAGAAATACTTTTGCATAGTTGGAACATCTGTTCCTTGTGACAGACAGAAAAACTGTTCTGTTCTGACAATTTATTATTGGGTTCTTGTAACTTGAAGTTCCTAGTAGTAGCACGGAGTCTGGATTTGTGTCCGGTGTTTGGCAATACGCGCACCGCCTATTACATGGGACGTATAACATAACAGTTCTACACACATCTACCTACTCCTTCTGAGAAATACAAGCGTGATGTTATTTTTTTGTTATTGTTTTTGTTATTTGTTATTGTATTATGTTTATTAATTTAATGATGTTTCTATACAATTATTTGTATTTACGGTAAACTATCGTTAATACTGTTCTCTGTTCATATTAGGCATGTTTGAAAATGTCGCGATTGATCAAAAATAGATCTATTAATGCTTAATTTAATCGAGATTCGTTTCTAGTATGTTCGATTTGGATCAATTTGGAGATCGTATTTTTTTCATGAGAGACTGACAAGTGACCAAAAATAGGAGCGCCAAATACGATACGATTTATAAATATTTCCTAAGATTTATTATAGCCATACGTTACAAACACACATCACATCATACATCATCTTTTTCATACGATAATATTAATACCATGACAAGTATGACAATATCCTACTTTACCTATAATACTCGTACTCGTACGTCTCTACTTCTTCCATACTTGTAACAATATTAATAATAACGTCTGTATCTAGTCTACAATATTGCTCTTTTTAAATAACACATTTATAATTAATGCAGTACCGATAAGTGTTTTTTTTTTAAATATTAAGTGTTGTAAACTCGTAAGTTATCGTTTAGTAAGACGTAGAATACAATTCTTTCTAAATGATCGTTAGAAAATCCTGAATAATTATCTTTACGAATATTTTTCTTCAGCATTATTCTAACTACCTATTCAAAATCGAGTATGACCTCATTCATTAGGTATAGTAGGTTTTTAAATTATACTTTTAGGGAATAATATAAAAGAATATAAAAAAATGGTAATTTTATATTTTCATTGTAGCTTCTTTTTGAAACTTTATTCGAAATAAATTCAAAATGTATTTCATTAAATTCAAAAATCGATAACAATCGATTGGGCATCCCTAATCATTTTTCGACACCACATGATGTTTGGCGAAGATGGCGGCGATTAATGTTATTAGTCGAGTAGAATACTTTTTAATGTTCATTTTTGCATGCAGCTAGTCCGTGTCATAAAAGTATTTGCAACTAACATAATAAAATAGAATATTAATTATCGTGTATGTCCGATGCTTTTATTACACAGGGCGATTTTGGGCATTGTCCTTTGCCGATTGAATTACCAAAATTGACACTTTAATTACACAACACTAATTACAATCTAAAACCTCACTAATAATAAACCACAATCACTTTAGTACGCAGTTATTTCGCTTCGAAATGTTCTCTTGTATCGCCAATTCAATACTGCCTTGGTCGTGGTCTATACCGGCCTTATACAGGGCCTCAGATAGTTTCCAGAACCTTCTACTGTAGCGACATCTAGAATGTTCGACTACATATCGGTCTAGAAATTTCTGGAAGGATCTTGACTCTCCTAGTTCTGCTACTCGACACTAGAGGATGCTAGTGTAAATAGTGTTGCCATGTACAAGACATTAATAGTGGCGCGCAAAACTGCCCCTCCTAAGACATGCTCGTCCCGAGGATTATTGGCCCCATAATAACGCGCTAGTCGATCCACATAGACGATCTTAGGAGTACCTCTGGCACCTTTCTGTATCCGGTAGGTTACGTCATTGATCCTCGTCATAATCCGGTACGGTCAGAAAAAAGGTTTGCAATCCCTGGTCATATTTCAATAATATTAAAAATATTAATATAAAAACCAATTTCGTTATTCAAAGTGTAATTATAAATCTTTCTATAATGTGGAAAATATCCCTTACTATACTGAATAGAATAGAAACAAATTCACTCACTATTTCCAGCCATATTTATGGCAAATAGGAAATCGCTTGTATTTTTAATAAAACTTCAATGTTTTAATCACAAAATAACTTATTATATACAAATGTAATGTCACTTGACATGGCGTAGACTAATAAGCGTCAATAAAATTCTGTCTAAACAAGCAAGAATCATTTTCATGTGCGGAAGACGCCGATCGGGAGATGCATGGAGATTTAGGCTACATTGATTGTACACATGTGGCAATGGTCCGTCCTTCACGAAATGAAGAGAGACATTACTGTAGAAAACAGTACCTATCATACTTTAAATGTGCAATTGATAAGAAATATTGTAACAAAACCACAAATTCAATAAATGTAATTTTATTGATACATAAATCATTTAAACATTGAATTATTATGTATATATTTGAATTAATATTTTAGAAATGCAATGCAGACATGGATATCACCCTTTGAAGGCACACATGGAAGGCCTCAGCATAAATGAGACGATATGGCTTCTTGATAGGGACTTTGCATAATAAAAAATAGATAGGTACATAATATACAAAAATGCCACGTTTCAGATGTCTCCTAGTGCATAGTGTTACATTAGGATCCTCACATGGTGGCTTCTATTGTAAATGAATGTGTGATATTGCACAACATATGCAATAATGCTAATGTCAGTGTAGAAGAGCTGCAGCCAGAGGTAGCTTTGTGTGAGCATGAATCTCAACGATTGACTTCTCCCTGCTAGGATTCTGCAGTAAATTCTACGGCCGCACAAAATCCAGGGATCCAAGAGGGCATAACGGTCAGAAGTAACCTTATCAATCACCCCTGGATATTTCGGAGGGCAACCTGAAAATAAATTTGATTTTAAAAGTATTGTTTTTTTTTGTTTAAATTTTTTATTAGATATATACTCGTATATACATAGACTATTAATATTGTGTTGTTTTTATTTTAGATTATTAGTAAATGAATAAACTTTTATGGTTGTAATCACTACAATTTAAATACTCTAAACATTTTAATTTATTACAGCATGAGTTGGGATGCAAAATTAACAGTTGTTTCTTTGTAAATTTAGTACTACCGTAACTGTTTTCATTATGTTGTTGTATAAACTTAATAACAAATATATTACTTTTTGTCGATAATGCTGTTTTACATGATGTCCAGACAGATAAAAACTCTTAAATTTATTTCGAAAAATATTGACTTCTATTCCATATCTACTAATTAACCCCCAATACATGTTTTTGTACCGTGTAGTGGCGGTCTAAGAATATCCATTACCACATATCCCACGTGTCTTAAGAGGCAAAAGAGAGCAGCAGCGTCTTCCTAATAATGACTAAAAATGAAAAACTGCGGTTGATAACCCGCTTACCAACCGTGGCAACTATGGCAAGTGTCCCTATGAGGCAATCTGTGGATGATAAATTAATGCAATTATTCGAACAATTTATTCTACTTAGATATTTTATGCCAATAAATGATAGATCACATAGGACACATAACGCAATTTTTAAGATCTTTAATGACATACTTATGAATTATGATCAACAAATAAATATATTAATATTATTACATACTATTTTCAAATATTTAAATATACAAAATAAAAACCCTTTCTACTTTTTTATATCTATGTGCAGATTTTTTACTTATTCTCGCATTTATTTTGCTATCGTAATTTATAATTATCAGAAATATTACAAACAGTGCAAATTTATAACCATTTATGAAGTCAGTTAAAAGTTGTGGAGCCTTAATAGCGCTTGCCGAATATTTCACAATATGCAAACAATTTGCGTTCGATCCCTGTCGGCAGTGAAACTGTTAATTGAAATTTTTAGTGCTGATTCACCCTTAACTTAATTTAATCTATGTACAACATGAATATTTCTAACCAACCTTCTCTGAATGCGTTCCAAAACATCTTGAATTCGATGAAGAACTTGCACAAACTTCGTAATATTGCGGCTATTACGAGCCTCCGTTTCCGCCCGCAATTGGGACGTCTCAACCAAGGCTCTTTTTGCTTCTTCCTGAGTAAAACGCACACTTCGACGGCGTCGTCTTCTTTGTTTTTGTTCACCTCCAATTGTTGCAACAGAAACCGCTTGTGTGGGATGTGCCTTTGGAGTACTTGTAGGTGCAGTATGAGATATGCAAGGCTCAGGAGCATGTACGTCTACAGGTACTGGTGGTTCACTTTCAGTCTCTAGCTGTTGCTGCTCTTGAACCAGTGAACTCCTGAGATTAACACCCTCAATGATTTCAATGGTATTAAGAACAACTTCTTGTTCCAAGGACTGTGAAGTCGATGCAGCCTGTAAATAATATAAAATGTGATGAAGCAATTATCATTACGAATTAAACCCTTTTGTCACTACAAAACGCATGTAGTCGAATTCGTATATTACATTGCACAAAATTTAATCAATATATCTACGAATAACTAAATAAATTATCGCGAAAATAGATATCTTAGCTTAAGTCAAGTAAGAGAGTAAGTAAATTAAATCAAATTTAAACTTTGGCAACCCCATGGTTTAATGAGATACAAGAAAAAACTTACATGAATATTTGAATCTCTAAATTGATTTACACAAATGCCAGGAAGACCCAAACCAAAATATTCACTTACAACATTTAAAAACTTCTTTTCCAAAGTCGACAGATGTGGAACATTAGATGGATGTCCATCAGTTCGAGATTGTGCAGATCTAATGGTAGCACTCCGCTTCTTCAGCTTCCCCTTGTAATCAATCCAATACTGAAAAAAAAAACTAATTTGAATATTCATATAAATAATATACGTTTACAATTTCAATAGTCCAGACAGAAAAAAAATTACAATGATAAATATTTACTCATATATTACTTACGGCGGACCAGCCTTTTCCGTCCTTAACGGCACCATCTCCAAATGAATTGAGGGTTTGGGCTACCTCCTCCCACATGCGGCGGGAAGTTTCTCGAGCTTGTGCACTTTTATTAAAGCCCACTGCAACATCCCTATTGTAATTTAAAAACTCCCATAGGATTTCTAATTGAGAATATGTTACGCGACGACGACGTTGTGCTTCAGCCATTGCTTCTTTAGTAATGAAATCACATTTCGCCTTAAATCTTAACCAAACCACACAATCCCATTCAAATATTACAGTACGAAGGGTGCTTACATTTAAAATGGACATGGTAACTAATTTATTATCCACTTGACACAAAAACACAGCTCATATTATAATAAATTCTCAAAAAGAGCACACAAACTAAATTTCGCCTCGACTTAAGTGACGTTACACCATCAATCATATCTCAAATTGAAAACACACATTCAAAAAGCCACTTTAGTTCCTCGTCGTCATTGTAAATTTATAACCAAACTCGTAGAAACAAAAAAAGTTTTTTTAATGTTTGAATGTCCTAAAAGCAAATACCACCTCATTTCAAGTGGTAATAATTTAATACATTGTTAATTTATTTACTTTAAAAAACTACAACAATATGGGTTTCACTTTAAGACCGACCTTAAAATTAAAGAGATAAACTTATGTAACATTTGTAGAGCGTCCTCTCACTCGAACGGTTAGCCAAAACAAGACAGAGACAACGCTAACCCGTGAGCAAAGCCGTCGCAAGTCATTGTATGGTTTGTAACAAATAAAGCATTTCAGTTTAAGGTCAGAAACTGAACTGCTTGGAACTTGCCAAGTTTTATAAACACTTTGTAGCAGGCCCCCAGGTCGGCTTTTCAGCTTCTAAGTTTTGTGCGGCAGTTATTTTTCCATACCATTTTCATAGCCCGCTCTTAACTATCGGTATTCTTCCTCAATTCAAAATATAAAAAGGTCAGTCATAATCATTGGCAGTACTCAAAGGATACAATAATTGGCAGTGTCAAGAATAGATTTTGGACAAAAGAAAGAAAGTATAGTGATTGACATAATATATTGAAAACAAAATAATGGTCATAATATTAACATGTGGATAAATTTCTTCTAATTGAATAAGAACTAGGAAGTTTAAAAGTTATGTTAAGTCGTTGTTAGGCAGCAACTGACCGAGACAATACCTTTACGGTACTCTAACGACATGTTAATAACGGTCAGGGTTTTTTTTTCTACGCTCGGGCTCTGGAGACTTCGGACGAGTTGGTCGAGTTCACTCCCGTCACTCAATGTCTTAATTTATGCGCAAAATTAAAATTAAAATTTAATTAACTTTCGTTATATACCGCCTTACTTAGTGCTCTGTAATTACTTGCTGCCTTGGTGTTCTCACTGTGGTGCGCGAAGCACGCTGTCTCGGGAGACAGCAGTCTCACTGTGTTATTTTGAAGTGTATCGGACGCTTGTTGTGGTGCAAAGTGCGTTTGTGCGTAACTCTCCTTCCCAGCTTCCTGGTATTGGTATCTATAAGTAGAGTAAAACACACCCACTGCCTCAGACGCGGCCATCGTTTTTAATTTTTGTGTTGCTCGTTGCATTAAGAGGATTGTGAAGTGCCGATACGCGACGCGAGTAGGTATTTTCAAAAATGCTATCTGTTTCATAACGCACGGTCTGCCTCCCGAAGGGCTCCGGGCGTGAAGAACACAAATACAACATTACACTAATTCTTACGCACACTACGATACCACCAGGAGGAGCGTTCATTCATTCATAGCCTATATTTGCGTACATTTACGACAAGTTACATAATGAATTTGTTTGTGTTACTTTGCAATTTTATTATATTGCATAGTCTATGTAGACGTGGGGACTTACTACATATAACTTATAGAAGTGGGCTGTTATTTTTTTATGTAAGTATCTACCTATATACTATGTGAGTGATTATAAGATGTGTATTACATTCAATCAACTAAAATAATTTTATACATTTTAGAATAGAAGAGAAAGATTAGAGACAAAACTAAAAATATGCAATTTGCTTCGTAAATCGAAAGGACGAGCAACAGGTAAGTAGGCGTACTTACTTAGTTACTTACTTATAATAAATTATACTTACTTTGATCGCGTACCTTACCACCTTACATACTATTGTATGTACATTGGTTGACTGGTAGGAGATAGACCGAAATTTATTTCACAAAATATAAAAGTATGGGATAGCTGATGTTGATTTGACTACAAAAACGGAGGGGGTTCTATATTCGGCTGTATGTATATTTGTTTTATTTTTATATGTTGTTATATGTTCACCGATTTCTCCGGACCGATTTTGAATACTTACCTATTATTTTCTTGTTCACAGTTGGTATCATACAAATTTTATGGAAATCATTTCAACCATTACATATATATTATGTTGTAATTGAGTTTTATTGAAATCGGTTGTACAAAATTTTTAATTTTACCACTAGTCCAGTAATAATATTAGTCCGTTAGAAGAAGTTGTTCATATCACTGTTACTGTGGAATTCCGATGATTCCAAGGAAAATGCTAAAATTTTCGAGATACAAAGATTTGATTAGTAAAATTTCTATACGTGGTATAGCCATGCTGCAGCTATATTAGTAGTATAGTTGTAGCACGAGTGGGTCGGCTCGACCGGGGAACGACTACGCTCTCACAGAAATTTAAACGATGTACCGAATTATATAGGTAAACTAGCTTTTCACCCACGACTTCGCCCGCGTTAGTTAGCCGTAAAATATAATTTAAACTATTATGCTTCTATTTATTTATCAGTGACTCCGAGACAGACAAATAATTACTAGACAGTATTGTGCAAGGACGATGTACTTCAGTTGGCGAAGGAATCGAATCTGACAAAGAGAATCAAAAAGAATACAATAATAATAAGTCATGTAAATATATATATATATATATACACATCACACGTTTTCGACTGTCGACAACTCCCGATGGGTTTATTGGACATGATTCTCTAAATGAAAATGTCTTATTTCTGATTCTAATATGCTACATTTGGAGGCCATAACTAAAAACTGATCAAATTTCGTTTGATACGAGAAGGACAAAAAGAAAAAAGAATCCATGATTACTATTATCAGGTCCAGGGATAATTACATATCACTGGTAGGCAATTTTGTTTTTTCGTAGTATGGACACAACTTTTTCATGTTTTCGTACTTAATTTAATAAACTATGATCATTTTTGGGCAACAAAAATGCAGCCAAGACCTTACTCATTTCATTTTTAATGTTTATTACCAGAAATAATTGACCCTCGACTTCCTAGAGAAATGGCAGTTCGAGAAAGAGTGTAATTAAGTAATATGTAATAATAAACAATAATAATTTCTTCAAGTTGTTACTTTTTATTTATTTGCCTACCCACTTTATTGTAAACTCGAAATATTTTTAATTTAATGTCCTTATTCAATAAAGACTAAATTAATAACTAAATAATCGATAAACACTGAATAATCACAGAAATTAACTTTTTTATCTTTCTAGGTTATCGATATTATTTTCTCTTCCCTAGGCGATAATAATATCGATAACACCTCTAAAAGTTACAGCCTATATACATGTCCCACAGCTGGGCACAGGCCTCCTCTCATTTCTGAGAGGGTTTTAGGGCAAGGAAAGGTCCGTCGCGCTGCCCCAATGCGTGTTGGCGAACTTCACATGTCTTCGAAATATTTTTTTTAATTTGTCAGACATGCAGGTTTCCTCTCGATGTTTTCCTTCACCGCCGAGCACGTGGTAAATCAGCGCTTAAAATTGCAAATTTCATTGGTGCCGACGGGGATCGAACCCGGATTTCTTGCGTACCTACTGTGAAACTTATAGCGAGCGCTAACCATCTGGGCTACCACGGCTCATTTTACAAATATAACTTTTATTTTTACAACATAATCGTAAAATACTGGTATTCACACCCCACCACCCCTAACATCACTACAATATGCCCCTGCCCCCCGACCCGTATCGTGCGATAGAGAGAGTTGCAAGTCTTGAAGGCAATTGCCTACAATTTCTTTTTGAAATATTGTTTCCGGCGATAACGTTTTTACCCCCCTAAAACTTTCCAAAATAAGACAATTTTGGTCTTATTCGATTTAGTACACTTTAATCTAGGCCTGTACGTTTTAATTTTTTAGTAATCAGTTTAGTTTAATTAAAAAATAAATAAAAACGCTGGAGGAAGTTTTTAAGTCAAAAATATAGATATTTAGATGCTAATAACTTATATTGTATACAATATTTCTTTAAAATAAAAACGTACGGGCCTAGTTTTTTGTCATATCTACAACATTTCCAAAAATTATTAAAATTGGACTATATTTACGGGGGGGAAAACGTTATCGCTTTTTGTATGAAAATTTACAGCTTCACAATCCTCTTAAGTAACAGCTAGGTACACACCCTAGCTAATCAACTAGCGTACTAATAGCTAGGTGTATGGGTGTTCGTTTTAGGCACACACACCCCCGCCGAAAGGTGGGGGAGGATACACATCTGTACTTAGTTAGCATAGGCGACAAAATGGCATTGATTGCGGTCGACGAACTCGCTGACTTTATAGTCGAGCCTGCCCCAATATTTGAGCTGTGTTTATTGCACTGCGGAATGCGAGCTCTGCGCCCGAACCTGCGCACGTGTCTGCGACTCTAGCAGGACCCTCTACCCAGCACGTCTGGCCCCCTGCTGATCGTCCGATCATAGGAATTGACGATCCTATGTCGCCAAGCACTGGACCCACAACCCCCGTGTCCATTCACACTATGCGCCTTCCGCGTTGTATACCCGCAGCCCGTCTCCGATCTTCTCGGATGCCGAATCAGGCTCCGACATGGAGACCAACACGCGCGTCCCATATAAGGCCGTAAACGAAGGCTTCACCCTCGTTCAGGACAAAAAGCGCAAACGCGCAGCCCCTAAAAAGACAACCTAGACCCGGACTCGGCCCTCTTGTCCCCCACCGCCACTCCGGCTAGAAATCCAGCCCCCGCAGCGCACACTCAACCCCTAAGCCTGCGCCTCAGCCGACAGCGGAATAGTCCCCTGCTGAACGTAGGGAAAAGCCGCCGCCATCCATTATATTCCAAGATAAATTCAAATGGAGTAACCTATCGAACTGGTTGGACTCAAAAAAAATCTATTGCGCAAAGGTACAAACCTCCGGTCAGGGCATTCGTATGTTTGTAAGCTCGACCGAGGAATTTCCCCAATGTACCAAATCACCTGCACCCAGCAAATGAGCTTCCACACATACCTAAATACACTTACACGTTGCAAAATAGAGAAAGAAGTATTGACGAAACTATTTAAATCATATTGAGATCATGATTGTTCTTAGTCCACTCAAAAGAATTAAAAAATAACATTTAATAAACCTGAATGGTTCTTAACTGTAGTTGTTCCTGGTAGGTGGTGCTAGTTTCGAAAAATCCACAAAAATCATACAAATCCATGATCGGATCGCTAGTGACTAATCAATTTATTTTTTACCTAGTTGTCTACATCACATATCAGAGCATTGCATACATTTATACGTGATAGAGCCATGCTGCAGCTATATCAGTAGTATAGTTGTAGCACGAATGGGTCGGCTCGACCGAGGAAGGACCACGCTCTCACAGAATACCAGCATCAAATAGCAGCTTAATGCTGCTGTGTTTCGTATGGTGTGGATAGAGAACCGGACACCCTTTTTACTGGAAAAGAGGCATTCCATCTTAGTTCTCGCGGGTGACAACGCATCTGCATTTTGAGTCTTTATTGAAGATAGATGTAGATGTCTATGGGTCACAGTAACCACTTACCAAGAGGACTGTGTGCTCGTTTGTCACCCTATCCTATAAAAAAATTATGTGAGTATGAACTCAATCAGTCAGGAGAGTCTCAGTCGCTCAGAACTTACACGATCACTAACAGACACCCCAACGATATATAGGAACATATTATAAGAATTTTATTTATCCTAAAAATATTTCTTTTTAAATCATAAGTACAAATATTCTCAATTTGTGATCCGCGTGGTCATTCTTTCACAAACACACGTTTAAGGAAAATAGAGTTTAATAAAATTTGATGATAATGAAGATAAAATTTATTTTATCTTTATCAAATATTTTTTTCAATAAAAATATTTTTTTTTATAATAAAATCAATATTTTCTTTTGATAAAAACCTAATCGAATTTTAAAGGTCATAAATAAACGTGTTAGAGATACGCTGCAGTTGTATCATAGCTGCAGTACGAATGTGTCGGCTTAATCAGGGAAGTATCATGCTGTTATAGAATACCAGCTTAAAATGGTAACATAACAACTACTACGTTTCAAACATATAGTTAGTAAAGAGAACCGCTAAAAAACTTTATAACGGCAAGGTGCCATTTCTTCTTATTCCTCGGGGGTGACAACCCTTTTGCATTTTGCTTCTTAGTTGAAGATAAATGTCGTTGTCTAATGCCACATAATTAACGGCTCCGTGGCGCAGTGGCTTAGCAATGAGTTGCTGCGCTGGGGGCTGCGGGTTCGAATCCCGCACGGAACAAGTATTTGTATGGCCTACAAATAATTGTTCCGGGTCTGGATGTTTGTCCTTGTGCAATTTGTGTTTGTAAACTGCCTCCACGATACAGGAGAAAATCCTAGTGTGGGCGTAACGTTTTTTAAAAAAAAAACAGCATCCACCTACCATTAAGTATTCTTTGTGGTCTTTGTCACTCTGTAAAAAAAATATACTGTTTTTTTTTGTTTTTGTTTACTGTTAAGGTATACATTTTTAAAATAGCTATTTAAATTAAGCTACACTTCTTATACCCAGATAATATCAATTTTTGCGGATTTTAAGTAAGTGGGTTGTTTCAATATCGTTAAATAATACCTGCAACCGGCCCTAGCTCGGCCCTGACCCAGGTTATGTTGCAGATGTTGCTTATCAATATAATATACAAGCTACGCGATATTGTTTTTGTATAAGTATGTCAGTGTGACAACAGGTGACAGAACAAGATACTGTTTACGACTTGTCGCTTAGCAAAAACTGGCAAGTGCGTGTCGGGCCACGCACAATGTAGAGGTAGGGTTCCGTAGTTGCCCGTCACGATGCATGGGCTTAGTGAGCATATTAAGTGAGTTCGCGGTTTGACCACTATAACGACTAAAAATTGGAGTTTCAAAGACATTTTTACTAATCCAAGTGCATTTCATAAGTTGGTCGACCATTACTCGTTAACTTCTTAATTCTTCTTAGCTGTCATAATTTTCCTTTTAACTTCATTATATATGCTACTACTATGAATACTCTCACATTGCCAAAAACAGCGGTTTAGTTGGTAGAGGAGGGGGGGGGGGGCACATGACTCTAATGAAAAACACCACTTTAAAGCTAAATATTTCACAAACGCCGAAACAACCCCAGAATCGAAAAGATGTTGTTTCACATCCCCAGTGTTTTTGAAAGACCCTACATGATGGAAAAGACAGTTTAAAAAACAAATTCAAGTTTTCTAGGCGTGATTTAATATCTATAACTGTACCCAATTTCAGATTTGTAGCACTTAGGGTCTCTGAGCAAAACTGCGGACGGACGGACGAACGGACGGACGGATGGACGGACGGATGGATAGCTGAACGGAAATGGTGAAACTATATGGGTTTCTTGCTGTGTAACTACGGAACCTTAAAAAAATAATAAAGAATCATGCCCATCTCTATAGATATCACTATGGATTAATGTTTGGTCTGCTACTGTATTATATGTCTGTGGTACAACTCAATATTTACTTTTCGACCTTAACATATTATAAATCAAAATTATCTCATTAAAAACGTCATATTTTATAACTATTTCATACAGCAGCCAATATTTATTTCCCCACGACGTTTTCCTCCGCTTCGTAATCTTTTCCCCCACCGATCATGTCACAAAACGTTAAGCTATCGCTTTAAATTTCATACAATTCGTACTGGCGGATTTCTTATTATTTAGATTTACCTCTATTTTTATTTTTACTCATAGGCACACAAAATGTAAGACTATTGAAAGAAAATAAGGATTGAAATTTTTTTTAAATATTTTTATGGGGTGAAACCTGCTACATGTAGTACATAGCATATATCCCCTGTGCTGCTACGGATATAAAATCATCATCAGCATGATTATAACCGTTCACAAGTCCTCTGCTAAACAAAAGCCCCAAGGAACGCCACAACACATGATCCATACCACTTACATTCAGAGTAATAGGTACATAAATTTTTACTATTTGATGATGATATGATTTTGTATTAATTTGAATAAATCTATATTTAAGAGGAAACACATTAATGCAAAACCTGAAACTGAAACACCTTTAAAAGTAAAGGGATAAGCCCAGGCAGAAAAATGCTAATTGGCAGGTCTTTATTACGACAAAAACGAGTCTCAGTTTACTTAATAAATTAAAGCTCCAACTGCAGACACCAATTTAAAAATGCAACCGAGAGTTCCAAGTTGTGTTGAGAAAATGCTAATTAATTTTCAAGTTTCTGTTTTTCTAACAAAATCTTAATTACAGAATTAAATATATGTGTGCGTATTTTTCTACAATTAGTGACCTTATTTAACTTTTAATGTCTAAATAATAAGGAAAATGATTTACTGTTAAGAAGCGGCGTCATAAGAGAATCCAAAACTAAATTGCATGCATCTTTTAAAAGCGGGATACACACACACACTCAAAAAATGTTATTCCACAGATGAACACACATTTTTACGAGTGAAATAATATGATAAAAAACGACATGGCATATTATCTTTATATTCTGTCGATGTGTATATGACTGAGCTCATCCTAAACGGCTGGACCGATTTTGATGAAATGGTTTGTGTGTAATTAAATTAATTCGAGAATGGTTTACATTCACAATTGGACCCAGTAGATGGCGCTGTTGTTGAGATTTTTATATATTTTTGTATAAACTTATACGCTTAGAATCTGTGTCATTCATGAAATCATAAAGTTGTATTTAGATCTGTGATCTAAATACAACTTTATGACGATAGTTTCACAGTTGTAATAAGTTACATTAGAATATTAATCGGTTCATTTTATTCCAGATGGTAACAAAACAAACTAAAATGCGAATAACAGTACTTTAATAATATTATCAAGATTAAGATAATTAAGATTTCTTAAACGTAACGTTTCAAAGATAACAAAAATTATGTTTAAATTATTTGAAGCACTTTATTAGTTAGGTTTTTATAAAAATATTTAAAATTCATTGTTACTGAATAATCGATTTATATTACAAAGAAAATAATTTCTGCCGCCTATAATAGTAGTGCTTGCACTAATGAGGGCTAATAATCTTCCACTCACCAGATGTCGCTAGTTGTGACTGAGGTAAAGTTTTTTGTTACACAGTGACAGTTAATTAGAAATTGGTTTTAAATAATAGTTTATCATTATCTAGAGTATTATATTAACACACAACAGAATGCGTCAGTGGTTGGATTTTTAATTTTTTGCGCTTGATAACTCTTTTAAAAAAAATCGGCTTTTACTTATTGCAACTATTGTATATATCCAGGGCCGGCCCTACCATAGGGCGAACGGAGCGGCCGCTCCAGGCGCCAAGTCCCAGGAGGCGCCTTAGTCAAATTTTTTATAATAGCATAGCTACCTACATTTTAGAAAAATACAATCTTTTAGCTTATTTAGGTAACAATTTTGCACTCTCCTTAGAAGCTTAGTCTCTGTTCGGTTTCTTTACTCATGTGCCTGAGTTTATTGATGGAAATTTCCTCGCTTTTCAATATTTTGGTTTCAAACGTGTGGCTAGTCAGTATATTCGTATATGCGTATGGCCTTATTTGTTGAGACGAGCGCGGCATTCTTCAGCGCTTTTTTGTATTTTTTACAAACTCAACAAAAAGATGGGAAGTTATTTCAAAACATGTGAAGAACTTAACTTTAAAGAAGGTGTGTCGAACAAGATGCGATCTTAGTCGCATCAGTACGCCGAAGTAAATAGTGCAACTCAGTGCCATATCATTCGATTAGGATTTTAAATTAAAGACCGATTTTTTTTCAATTGCAAGGAATTGTTATTTTTAACTGGTCATTTTTTTTTCTATTCTTTGATAAAATGCAAATAAAAAAGTACCGTGACTTTTTACGATAAACTTAACAATTTTGGAGTTATGAATTTTTAAAGGTTTGAAAAATCCCAAATTCAGATATATTTGACTCTATATATATGAAGAAAAAGATATAAATATATTCCGGATCCAGAAATGTTATTCAGAACAAATGTTTTCTATCCTATGTTAGACACCGCCATAAAAAATAGAGACATGCTTTACACGACCTTTTACAATTAATGAGATTTGGCGTTTATAGAATAGAAGAAAATAGAGAGTTTCCTCTATGATTTGAATAAGACCGATCAAAATTTTCAGAAAGTATGCTCAAACTTAGAGGAAAAATGAACGTATGATCTTAATCGCGATATTTCGGGATTGGAGCTTTCAAGAGAAATGATGTATTTGAAAAAGTTTTACATGTCAATAAAAGTCACCCGAAAGCAGTTCTTCAGCTCTTAGTAATAAATAATTGGCAAGATACGTTACCTAATATTCAGTCTTTACCTATGAAATTGCCGTTTTTTATGTAATAAGTTAACGTAGGTAAGTATTTTTCTATATTTTTAATTTCTATTAATTAAAGTTATCACCCATGTAATCGATGCATCTTTGCTAACGCAGTAGCAATTTATTGATGCCTTTGTTGAAAAAATCAGCTGGATTCCAACCCAGCTCTTGTAACTTCAAGACCATCTGTTGTGCAGTACGAAGTCACGCGTTGCCGTACAGGAGCAGTGGGGACGAGCGATTGACCAAAGCTGGTTGGAGACGTATGAGCTTCTCCATCATTATGTTCAGTTATTCACAGTACACATCTCCAGTAATGCTGATCCTGTTTGCAGTTTGGAGCGTTTGGAGTTCTGACAGCCCTAAGCTAACTAAGAATATGGCCTGTTCTCTTTGTGCCTGCCCAGCCAGAATATATTTACTAGATTTTTATATTTTACTAGCTTTTCACCCCGTGGTTTCACCCACATTCCTGATAGTAAGTGTCGACCATCGCCCATAAATAACTTCAACACCAGGGAAATTGCAGGTGCGTTGCTGATCTTTTTAAAAGGAGTACACTCATTGCTTGAAGGTCTCTAAGTCGTATCGGTCCGGAAAACATCGCCAGTGGTAGATGATTCCACAGTCTTGCGAGGAAGAAAACTTCTAGTAATTTGCACATTTATGGTGTACCGCCAAGTCTAGTAGTCGCCAAGTAGTCTGGATGATGGTGTGGTTGGTACGTGGTATTTAGCAGCTGGAATAAATCCAAACAATTTATCTAAGTACTCCCCGTAGAAAATGCGATAGAAAATGCAATGGTATGCAACATTTCTTCGCAGCGCCAGTGAATTGAGCCGATCAGAAAGAACTCGGTGGTCAACGATTCGAGCCACTCTGCTGGATGCGGTCAAAAGGAAGTCGCTTGCACTGGGTTGCCCCGGTCCAGAAATGAAAACAGTACTCCCTGTGAGACTAAACTTGCGCCTTGTAAAGTTGCAAACGGTTGCCGGCAAAATATACTGCCCCGCTCTCTGAGCACGCCATGCTTTTTAGAGGCCTATTTAGGCTTCCCTACCAAGTGACCGCAAACTGTACGTCATTCGATGCCGGCTGAGATTGAGAAGTTAAGGAGATACGACAAAGGGGTTCTTTTTAGTGGTAACTTAGCAAACCTGTGGCTTCTGAAGTTTAAACTGGACTAAAGTCATCCCCAATCCGAGATTTTGTTTATAAAGACTGGGATTCAGCCACAAGTTTGTTCCGATAGAAGATGACGTGTCCCGAAAAATATTAGCACGGTCGGTGTAAAATTCATTACCAGTGTTACAACAAGTAACAGCAACATATAATTGGTATGCAGAAATAGTGTAGAGTCAGGTAAATTAGAAGATAAGAACTAGAACCAGCTGATTATCGACTGCATTGGCGTCTAGCAGTTTATAATGGATTCAATTATTTTGGAAAAGAAGGAGGCGATGGCGATAAGCCTGTAGTTGGACGGGTCTGATCGGTCGACTTTTTAGGGATCGGGTGCACTAAATCTGGCTTCTATTCTTTCAGGATTAATCTAAACTAAGGAGTAGGAGTACCGGAAAAGACGTCTTATAACCGTTGCTTACTCCACAGCATTCCTCTTCAGCACGATAGGAGTGAATCCATCAGGCCCACTCGACTTGTTGAAGTCCAGGGAGAGGAATGCTTTTCACACTGAACGCTGTGTAAACCGCACATCCAGCATGGAACAATCACACCGCGGGATGTTCGGCGGTGTGTATCCCCAATCATCGAGAGTCGAGTTGGAGTCAAAAAGAGAACTTAAAAGATCGATTGTCTCCTTTACGGCACGAGCCAGTGAGTCGTTCTTCCTGTGCAGAGATGGAACACGTGGCTGATAGAAGTTGTCATGGACAGCCTTGGCAAAACACCTTAATTAAATTAGAGGTAGAGAAGAGAGCTTGAACAGTTTATATCTTTGTATCATAACTTGAGTCTTATTTTTAAAATCTGCTTATTTGTTTTATACCAAAAATGAAGAATGAGCAATAAGTAAAATATTTGCGACACTTACTCTATCATTTATTGATAATATTATATGAAATTTTATTCTGAACATAAGTGTGTGCTTGCAAAGGCAAGCGCAGCGCCCTCTCGAACCTTCAGTCCTAGGCTCCAGCCTGGTTAGCCTAGATAAATCAGGCCCTGCCTGTTTGGTAAGAAGCTGTCATGAATCATACCGGCGCTAGACCAACAAACAGTGACCATCACTTTTCAAGGTGTAAATTTTCGCTTAGGGCATTATTTAGGCGCTGAATCAGGATCCAAGCAACTTGCTAAGTACTTACGATTGTCAAACAGAATCTATTTTTCGTCGCATAAAACAAGGTGGTTCAAAATTTGTTAATTTTGTTTTGCAGGTGGCCGGAGGCCTTTTTTACTGGAAATGAGGCATTCCATCTTAGTCCTCACGGGTGACAACGCATCTACATTTTGATTTGTAATAGAGGATAGATGTAGATGTCTTTGGGCCGCAGCAACCACTTACCATCAGGTGGACTGTGTGCTCGTTTGTCACTCTTATCCTATAAAAAGAAAACCCATTCAGTGTTTTAAGGACATACAGGTGTCCTAATTGCTATTGATATGCTATTGTTTTAATTTTTCCGACATTCAATGGGTTAATTATATTATTATTAGTAGCCAGTAGGCTAAACCTGAAGAGCTTGTTTTTAATAAGCACTGTTACATTAATTAGTAAACCTATAAGTATAACGTATAAGTAGGTACCATTTCTAAAGTTGATTATGCTTATTGATCTCATTAATGAATGTTGACTTAATTTTGTTTTATGTACAATAGATATATATAATAAGTGTATAAATGTAAAATTCCTTTTTAATTTTGTTTTTTCATTCTACATCAACGGTTCCTATAGATACCGTAAGGAGAGCAGTGCCTAAAATGCCACAAGCATGGCTGTTTTCAATCAACAAATTAGTTGTCGAGATCTTCCCAGTTGCATGCTTGCATGTGCACGTACAACTGGTATATATTAGGGGCAAGCAAGGGGGGCGCCAAAATTGGATCTCGCTCCATCCTAAAACTTGCCTCGGGCCGGCACTGTATATATCTATATATTGTTCACGCCCTGAGTTGCCCCGACAAAGGTTGACTGGACTAGGGCCCATGAGTAATCCAATCGACGGGCAACAGAGGACGGAGCCCAATGGCCAATGGATATGTAATGATATATAAGGCTAGGTAATTAATACGAACTTACCGGGTACTGAATCGAGGAGCGACCCCAAGGCGCGGTCAGGCGTTAAGTATGTGCATGTAAGTAGTCTTCGAAAGTGTATATACATGTAACTTGACGACCCGACGCAATCGGACAGGAGATCCACAGGCGCTGCTGTTCTCCCAAAGTGAGCTCCCTCCAGTGGTAGTTCACCTTATCTGAACTCAAGTCTGACGTCACTTCACAATTTCCGTTTATCAACTTTATTGTACGTTTAATTAACTTCAAACTCAACTAAATCCCCGTTAATCGTAATCAAACACGTGACGCACGGCACAACTAATGAACGGTCGATCAAAGTTCAACTGTATGTTCACTTAGCAACAACATTATAACCACACGTATGAACGCGATCTTTTCTCGAGTCACAAAGTTCAGCGTTCCACACGACAAGCAAATTCTTTCGTACGATATTAAAATGCCACAAACAAAATAACTATTGCTAAATGCACTTCAACATGCAATCACTATACAAATTGACGTAAATTAACACAAGCTGCAACACGTCGACGCAAATTAATGGCAATCAGTTACTTTAATCACTCAAAACTCAAATTAGGTCTCGTGTCACGTAACGCTCAAAACAGACACTCAATTCGAGGCGGTCTCTACTAGACCCAAATATTCAATAGTAAATTAGACGCGCACTATTACTTAAATTCTAGACCATCAAAATCCACTGGCCGCGCGCGACCAATCCAGCGGTCACAGATAATACAAAACTAGTCGACCAAGCCGCGGCGTTCAAGATACTGGCCGCCGGCCCATTCGCTGAAAGCCGGGAAGCGACTCGCAAACGTTATTGGATGCAATTTCAAACGCCCATATTTGGGCCTAAACACTTATATTTATAGTTTGATTTATTAATTTCTAATATATCTTTATATATAAAAAGTACGCTTCACGTTGTTTGTCCGCGATGGACTCCTAAACTACTGAACTGATTTCAATGAAATTTTTGTGTGCAGTTTGGTCCAACTTAAAAGATAGGATAGCTTACATCTCAATTTATAATCGCAATACAATATTATTTTATTGAAAATTATTTGTCTATTATTTGATAGTCACAATTATCTGTTAGCTCCAAACTATTCTGTCAGATGACGATATCTGTTGACTGGATTGAGTAAATATTTAATAGATGGCGCTATGTTAATAATACAAACGTTTAATATAAGCTACAATTTAGTAGTATAACCAACACGTGTTGCTGTAAGTATTCAACAGATAGAACCGATTTCAAAAAAATTTAATCTCTCAATTTTTTTATTGCTAATTTCAGGAGTTTTTTTGGGGAATCAAATGGTCGTTCGGAAAGGGCAGAACAACGTCTGCCTGGTCAGCTAGTATAATATAAAATATAACTAATAATACGAAAAGAAACCTTAAAGATTAAATTTTTCTAAGAAATTGTCGTCCCCGCTATAAAATCTGTCAAATATTTTACCTCACTATAAAGTGCCACCGACCTGGTGGCAGAAAAAGTCGTGGATGCCCTCATTGACAGAATCTTAGAATTACTAGCTGTGTTAAGATTTAGCTTCTTTAAATATATTTCAAATATTAAAGTATAAAAATTTTACTTGGGATGCTCAGTCTACCATTTTGTCACTCTAATTTTAAATAATAATATTCCATATTTCGTCATGTAGTAAGGTATAAAGAGTTAATATAATGACTTCATATAAAATAACAAATATAAAGTGAAGATTCGATATTTCGTCATGTAGTGAGGTATAGAGAGTCAATATAATTACTTCATATAAAATAACAAAATATAAAGTGAGGTCCAGCATTTTAGGGATGGCTTTTAAGTTCATGTAAAGTAAAAGTCGAGTCAAATTCAGAATATCGAAATTCACATTTACAAAGCTCTTTTTCAAATTCAAGAAAACTACACCATCGCTTCAACAAGTCCCTAGTGTAGGAGACCCTTAGAGTATTCAACTAACAGGAGACGCCATGCGCATAAAGTTCCAAACAAAAAAGTCTGTCACTTCTAGCGGGAGGCGAGGTAACGCACACTAAGCAAATCGTAAGCATTGGGCCACGTCATTACGCACGCACACAGCATAATATGAGCACACGAATAAGCAAAACGCACACAACCTTGAAAATCTCTCATAAATGTCTCATCGTTACAGTGCATAAGCCATAAACAACTAGTGCGAGGGCCTTTTCGATATGCATATGTCGATGAAATTTTACGCAAGTTACATTAGCAAATTAAATAAAATAAAAATAAACAAATGTTTATTGTGTAATTTTACATTCAAAGTAAATTTAAAAAAATACATAAGGTACAAAATAATAATACAAAATTACCAAAATTAAAACAAATTGAAAAAGTATTATATTATATTTTAACTGGTTTTTAAAGTGAATAAGTTTGGTATATGTGCCGAATACACTTTTTGGGATCACTCTTTTTTTGCGAGGTAGCTAATTCTAGTGCTTGCATATTTTTCCATCACCAAGTTTGCCAGTTCAATGTTATGTGGAACGTAATCATTATCGAAATAATGTTCCTGTATGATTAAAAATATATAATATGCCTAGTCTATGAAATTTTGTTACCATTTTTTAATGTCATGATCAACCGAAAAGGTTATATGTATAGGGGTTTTAAACGGTCTAATTTTACAGATTTTACCCAACCTATAGAGTTAAACCGTTTTAAGGCTTAGGGTTGAACTACATCTGGCAGCACGAAATCGCACTTTCCTGTGCTTCTATCCTTTTTGGTCACTCAGAAACGTTATTTACTAGAGCAAGAAAGAGAGCGGGAGTGTATAGTTTCACCCTCAAAAAGCCGATTGTAAACCGGTTTCAAAAGTTTATCTATCATTCTTGACAATCCATACTAATATAATATTATAAATGTGAAAGTGTGATTTTTTGTTTATTTGTTTTTGTCCTTCCTTTACGCAGCAACGGAATGGAGCAATTAAAAAAAAATAAACATTTGCTATCTCTTGGCCGAAGTTTACGCTTAAACAAACATACTTTTTTCGTCATTTTACTTAGGATTGAAAAATAATTAATGTCCTCGTAAAAAACGGTAATATTTTGTGTTCTACAGTACAAAAGTGTAGTACTCTGTATATATTTAATAATAATAGATTATAAATATGACACTGAGATTATTTGTTTGTCCTTATTTATTTATTTATGCGCTAATAATTCGTGTCTCATCTGAAAACAAGAATTTGGTTGACACCATCTAAGACTATATACTTGTAAATAACATTTTAAAATGAATAAATATCATTCACTACCTTCCATTTCGATTTGTTACATGTTTTAAATTTTATCCTTCATAATGTAAAATAAACCTGTAGCAAAATAATAAACTTACTTCCAATAATTTCAAAGTCGGTATAGCAGTTTCATTTAGTCTCCTTTTATTATTTGATTGGATTACGAAAACCGATTGGTCAAAATGCTAGAAACAAATAGTGCTTGTTCGTTTAGGTACCCAGGTTATATGATTGCCACATGCTTTTATTCAAACTTGGTGCCTGTAAAGATCTTTTGGAAAACTGTAAAATAAAAGATCTTTTTTAAACATTGTACAAAAAAGAATTTTAAATAACACCTTGGTATTATATATCAAGGTATTAATTATAGTTAAATAAAAACATCGACACTAAAGATTACAGTGAACATCACTATTATTGCCTTGATGATACCATTTTATATACTCGAAATTACCCTTCTTTTCGTTTCATAACGTAACATAATGAAATGAAAATATCTATTTAAAATGTTTTATATACAATCAAACAATTTAAATTGATGTTTACATTTCGTTAAAAACAATTAAAGATTATTAATGTTGTTTGAAATAATATAGTTTTGCAAATAGATCACAATAATATTAATGAATTTAAGACTATTCAATAACACGATTTTGTCTTGTGTAATAAGAACAAAGAGAAACGACATCTGTCTACAATTAAGCAAAATTTAATTATGTCCTAGTGGTGCAAAAGTCCTTACTATAGTATTAATACTTTAAGTTGGCAACACACCCTGCTCAGCTATATTAATCAGAATTTTCGTGATTTAATGCTTATATTAATTATTGAAATCAAAATAAATACTTAAAGATGAAAGGTAACGTTGTCTTTTTGTAAATTTGAGGTCTGTGATCTTTTTTACAAGAAAACACACTGCAGCTCGGCATTTTTCTGGAGGTCTACTCACGCTTACGACTACTTGTTAACTGATGCCGTACGCGGCGCAACTAGTTTTATATAACGGAATGATCCGCGCTCTCGTACTTCTGACAGCGGGGAACGCTCTTCAATGTCGTCTCCTGTTAGTTTAATACTCTAAGAGGAGACCTTATGGAAAAAACAGCGCCAAGAAACTCCAGAAAGTATCCTTGATATTTTAAGGTTTGCAGAGATTTTGCTCGACTTTAAATTTCATTAGTCAGTTATTTATATAGGAGTGAGTCTTTATATTTTCGTTAGTTTTGAGTTTCTTATGATAAACGTTTTTTAATATTTACGAAAGAAGCTTTTTCATAGTAAGCAAATATCATGATGATGATAACTTCTACCAATGACTTTTAATAACACACCAAGTATTATCTATTTTAAGTAAGGAAAGTACGATATTTATTATTAATCTAGTAAATATCATCATTTACTCGTTTATGAGATGGAATGACGACGATATGGAAGTTGATGTCCACCTTTCCGTCAATTTTAATAGGTCGGGTAAAAAGTCTATGGTTTGTATAAAATTGAAGAAAAATCTCTTTGGTTGTACTGTTTGTATCTGGCTGGTTTTAATGTCAATACACAAGAACATTCAGAACAAGAAAAATAAAAAGTAAAAACACTTTCCCGCCATTTTCAATTGTTTTTCTGTCCGCCAAAATGACTGAATCTAACGAAGAAATTCGGTACATTCTAACAATTACAAAAAAAGGAAAAATGCGACTCAAGCTGCGAAAAAATTTGTAACGTTTATAGACCTAATGCAGTGTCAGTAAGAGTTGCACAAAGTTGGTTCAAGCTTTTTCATTCCAGGAATTTTGATGTCAAAGATGCAGCTCACTCTGGTCGTCCTCATACGGATAAAGTAGATGCCCTTTTTGAAAAAGTGGAGCAAAATCGGCATATTAGTAGTTTCAATATAGCCTAGGAATAGAGAATTGACCACAAAACAGTTTTGACCTATTTGAAACAGTTTAGCTATACAAACAAGATCGATATTTGGGTACCACACGAGCTCACTGAAGGAACCTTAATTAATTGTATACTCTATTGCGATTCTCTATTGAAACTTAATGAAACCGAACTATTTTTGAAAAGATTGATCACCGATGATGAAAAGTTGATCATCTACTACAAGAACGTGCGAAAAAGATCATGTTCAAAGGGCAGTCAAGCTCCACAGACTAAATTTAAAACCAATTTGGATATTTATTTTGGTCTTACAGTCAATATAACACTTACACGAGCTCTTTCTAACACTTTGTTCTAGTACGTGTGAGTTCAAGATAACCCCTATCTGAATATTTTTGCTACATTATAAGGTCAAACTGTATCAACAGGGTCAACTGTTTCTATATAGATATGCATTATCGTTATTTTTATTTATAATACCATCTTTTATGTAAACAAACAATAAAATAATTACCTTGAAATTGTTCGGAATTTCTTTATAAAGTATAACAAGTGAGCTTAATCCACCTGATAATAATATAGCTGCAGTGTTGAATGTGCAGAAATATGTGTTACACATTTTTTAAAACGAATTATAAATACGCAAAGAAAACAATTTTGAGGATAATGCACCGAAAGATGAACTTATTGAGGCGATAGGACTTAACACAACACTTATCTAAGCAAAATAGTGCGGATCGTATTGGACCGTATTACCAAATAATCAATAGGCATAATATGTGTGGATAGATAACTGCTAATGGAATAACAACTAGAAAGTTTAAAAGGTATGTTAAGTCGTTGTTAAGCAGCAACTGACAGAGACGATACCCGTAAGGTTCTCCAACGACATGTAAATAACGGTCAGGATTTACTATCTCATTTGTAGAGGTTATATGGCAGTCACTGAACAAAAAGCTACCTCGTGAAATCCCTATGAGTCGAAATTAGACTAGGGCATCGATGATCAAATATAGAGAAACTTAGATTTATTTTTCTTTTTAATTGTAAAATATCACATAAATTTATATAAAAAAGTTTATCAAATAAACACCGCCAACTTCCTGACTCCGAAATGCTGCTCAGAATTTCTGAACAGCGAAATCCAATAACTTATTTTTCCCCAAGATTCAAACCCAGAACATAAAATCAATAGCCGACAGTCGCTCTTATGACCTTTAGATAACGATGTATGTAGTCAAATAATATTTTAATCGTGTCATACAAGCTATACTATACTTCAGTATTTACAGATTGATCAACATAACCTCATTCATACTACATTGTTGCACTTATTCTGTACTATTTTTATTGCCACTTTAAACTGATTGAAATCTCCGTTCTTACGGCCTTAAGAGCCCCACTTGCTTAAGCGAACGTGTTATTTAGGTTACCTACAAAGGACCGTGATTATAAAAAAAGTAAAAGACTTCTTGAAAATTACACTTTCAAAGCTTTTAGCTTAACACAGTATCTACTTAGTATCTAATCTGTATCACGAAATCGTTTCAGAATTTGTACGTAAAATCATAAAAATGTTTATGGTAATGTAAATAATTAACTGTTTTCTTTACAGGACACAATGTAGACGTTGTTGAATGCACAGTGACGTCATGAAAACTAAGCGAGACTCGCGGCCTCACTTCTTCACTAAAAACATTTTTTTTTATCCAAATACAAAAATGTAAAGTTTAATAGTTCTACTGTATATTTTTTGTACCTATGTATGTTATACGATACCTTCGCCAATTGTGAAAGGGTTTTGATGATTGTTTTTGCATTAAATAGGTCTACTTCAAGGCCCCATATAAATCTGACAAAATACACTTACACGTTGCTAAATAGAGAAAAAAGTATTGATGAAGCTATTTAGATGATATTGATATTATGATTTTTCTTAGTCCACTCAAAAGGGGCAAAAATAACATTTAATAAACCTGAATGGTTCTTAACTGTAGTTGCTGGCGCTATTGTCGAGAAATCACCTATACGAAACCATAAGCGGATCGCTAGGGACTTATCAATTTCAACTTTTAGTTAATTATTTATTTGTTCGTATAAGTTCCCCATAAAAATTGCATCAAAATCGGTCAAGCCTTTTAGGAGGAGAAAATTTACGAAAATACGCACACCGGAATTTTATATATACAGATCGTTCATATAATTAAGCAAGCAACTTAAAAAAGTGTTTATTTACTTTATTAATATTAATTTGTGTTTTTATCAATCCGGACTTTTACCGTGTAAATATTAACTACGATCGGGTACACATATTCTGTGTGTATATGATATAAAATCATTTTAGTCCATAAAATAAACAAAAAAACTTGTTAATTACCTGCATGTCTATATCACATATCAGCATTGCATACATTGTATGAGTATGACCTTAATCATTCAAGTCAGTCTCAGTCGTTCAAAGGTCACGCACACAATCACTAACAGACGCCCTAACGATATATAGGAATATATTATAAGAATTTTATTTATTTTACAAATATTTCTTTTCAAATCATAAGTACGAATATTTTGTTAGATATCCGGAAGACTCATTAGTTTTGATTTTTGACAATATATCACGTAGTAATATTGATGTTCTTCTCATAAAAATGTATATTGGATTTTAAAGACCGAAAATAATCATATTAGACCCACGCTGCAGCTGTATCAAGACAGAAGAACCCTTAAGTAGGGACTGAATAAATAATCCGACTTGGTATTACATGGATCTCACAACTTTTTACGGTAGAAGAACTGAGTTGCGAGACTTAGTTTTTTTACAAGTTATGTTTTTGATGGCATACTGTTTACGATTTGTCGCTTAGCAAAAACTGGCAAGTTTTTCGCACGCAGTCAGGCCACGCACAATGTAGAGGTAGGGTTCCATAGTTGCCCGTCACGATGCATGGGCTTAGTGAGCATAATAAGTGAGTTCGCGGTTTGACCAATATAACCATTGATATATATGTTACACTAGATAAGTAATCGCCGCGCCAAAGCGTTACCACTTCACATATGGCCACAGCCATATGCCCAGCGAACGTCGGTTCAGTGTTCAATGTGACGCCGACCGAAATAAGCCGTAATGATTCACGACAAAAAATGGGTAAATGCGTAGTGTAAGAATGCGACTCAAGGTCACAAAAACATAATTAATCAAGCGGAATCACTTTCCACGCGTAAGTTTTAGTTTATTAACGCAAAAAACACAAAAAATTAAATAAAATATCGAATATTGCAATTTATATTCAATGTTGCCACTTTTCCGCGTTTGCAATTTTCACACATTGCACTACTACGACTATATAATTTATGGAATAAGTTAACTTGTTAGCCCTAATTTTAAATATTTCGGAAATTGTAATAAAACTATATTTCAACCTTTATACAAAGGAATTAATTATTATTATTTTAGAATATTCGTGAATGATCTATTAATTATATTTTATTACCTATTTTATATTAATAATTTTACAGGGTACTTAAAGATGCAGCACACCCTAAGAAGTGGGTGGAAATAATACGATTGCTGAGAAAGGAGACTCACTGGGTGCCTTCGAAATCTACTCTCATTAGTTCTAAGCACTCCCGGGATCAAGACAAACTAGGACCAAAAAGCGATGGCGACCGTGTTTATATAAGCGCATTAGTACTAAAGATTAACACCATTTAGTATTATCTTAAAACTTTATTAATAACCACAGTTTTTGTAGCTAGCTAATGTCATGAGACCAAACTTAGGAGAGAAAGACTTGCCGATGCTTTCACAATTTATGCATATTTCAAACTCGGATCTGATTTTTTAAGAAACCTAAAATTGATTTTATTACTTGATGCATTTTTTGTTTGATTTATTAGTACAATAAAAGATACTTCGAAAAAAAATCTTTCATTTCATTAATTATACTTCTATTCATCGGATAAGCAAAGATACATATTTAAAATAAAAACAAATAACCGCAGCTTATAAAAAACTCCTTTTTATTTCTTATTTTGCGTAAAATTTTATATAGTAGGCAATACTAACCCGTCCCTGCATGTTTGTGTGTCTATCTTCATCTAATATTAGCGACGGTATTGTTTTCGCGACTTGTTTAAGTGAGACAGATATATGTTTACATAAAAAGGTTTAGTGGTTTTAAAGCTACGTCCTCGCGTTTAGATAGTGGTTTCACTTATTTCGACGCGCGGTAATGTGGTTTGCTCCTCTAGTCTTGTATAACTCAATGAATATAACGACTAAAAATGGGAGTATCAACGACGTCTATACATCTTCTACACAAACATATACAAATAAATAAAATTGAAGTGTCTGTTTGTAATGTTAAAATAACAGCTTTTTACTCAATGCATATGAATTTATATACGGTACTTATAACAAAAACACAATTTTTTAAATTTTTGTCTGTCTGTCGGTCTGTCTGTCTGTCGGTCTGTCTGTCTGTCTGCCTGTCTGTCTGTTTGTTCCAGCTAATCTCCGAAACGGCTGGACCGATTTCGAAGGGACTTTCACTGGCAGATAGCTGAGACTTGCACTAATTGATTGAAATCTTAGAATTAATAGCTGTGGTAAGATTAAAATGTAATTCTTCGTTTGAATTAGCTTCTTAAAATACATTTCAAATATTAAAGTATAAAAATAAAACTTGGGATGCTCAGTCTATCATTTTTGTCACTTTAATTTTAAATAGTAATATTCGATATTTCGTCATGTAGTGAGGTATAGAGAGTCAATATTTTCTTAATTTAAATAACAAATATAAAGTGAAGTCCAACATTTAAGGGAAGGCTTTTAAGTTCATGTAAAGTAAAAGTCGAATCAAATTCAAAATATCGAAATTCGTGTTTACAAAGCATTTTTTGAAAGTCAAGAAAACTATGCCATCGCTTCAACAAGTCCCTAGTGTCTAAAAAAAACGGCGGCAAAACTCAAGAAAGTATCCTTGATATTTTAAGGTTTGCAAAGATTTTTGCACGACTTTAAATTTCATAAGTCAGTTATTTATATAGAAGTACGTTCTTTATATTTTTGATCAGTTTTGAGTTTCTTAAGATAAACGTTTTTTAATATTTACGAAAGAAGCTTTTGAAAATAAGCAAATATTACGATAATGATGATTTGTACCAATTACAAAAACACACCAAGTATTATCTACTTTAAGTAAGGAAAGTACGATATTTATTATTGTTTCAAGCTTGGGGTTCGAGACATTTAAAATTTGCCGATTGAATTACCAAAATTGACACTTTAATTACACAACACTAATTACAATCTAAAACCTCACTAATAATAAACCACAATCACTTTAGTACGCAGTTATTTCACTTCGAAATGTTCTCTTGTATCGCCAATTCAATACTGCCTTGGTCGTGGTCTATACCGGCCTTATATAGGGCCTCAGATAGTTTCCAGAACCTTTTACTGTAGCGATATCGGTCTCGAAATTTCTGGAAGGATCTTGACTCTCCTAGTTCTGCTACTTGACACTAGAGGACGCTAGTGTAACTAGTATTGCCATATACAAGACATTAATAGTGGCGCGCAACACTGCCCCCTCCTAAGGCATGCTCGTCCCGAGCATTATTGGCCCCATAATAACGCGCTAGTCGATCCACATAGACGATCTTAGGAGTACCTCTGGCACCTTTCTGTATCCTGTAGGTTACGTCATTGATCCTCATCACAATCCGGTACGATCCGTCCCATTTAGCTTCAAGCTTAGGAGATTTCCCTTTGCTGCGAACTGGATTGTGTAACCACACTAGTGAACCTTCGTCAAACCCCTTGTTGTTCATTTTGCGGTCATACCGTGTTTTCATCTTCTCGGACGTTTGCTGGCCCGTCTGTCTGACGTGCTCATAAATGTCACTCATTTTGTTCCGCAAGTCATTTGCATAGTCGGTTATACTGCGTGGGACATCAGGTGGTATTCCGGTGATCGGGTGTGCAGGCAGCCGTAATACTCTCCCAAAGTTTGCGAAAGCTGGTGTCACTGATTTACTTTCGTGAACAGCGCTCCGATATGCAACAAAAACGGTTGTATGTGCCTGTCCCAGTCTCGTTGCCGTTTTTCCACAACTTTTGCCAGGTACCTTTCCAATGTCTGATTAAATCGTTCTACCATTCCATCAGATTGTGGGTGGTAAGAAGTTGTTCGTGTTTTATGAGTACCCATAACTCTGCAAGTTTCCTGGAATATTTGAGACTCAAAATTCCTTCCTTGATCGCTGTGAATCTCTCAGGGTACTCCAAACCGACAGAAGACTTCATGGACTAGTTTATCTGCAACTATTGAAGCTTCTTGATTTGGAATGGCGAAGTCTTCTGGCCACTTAGTGAAGTTATCCATCACAACCATGAAATACTTATTACCACTTTCACTTTCTGGAAACGGCCGCGCAGTATCAATAGCTATCCTCTCCCATGGTGCACCAACATTGTACAATTTCAATGCGCCTCTACTACGAGTTTGAGGTCCCTTTACAGCCGCCCAACTTGTACATTTGCAGCACCAGTTCTCAACATCGTCACGACAGTGGACCCAGTAAAACCGTTCTCGGAACTTCAGTAGAGTTCGTTTAACTCCCAGGTGGCCTCCTGCTGAACAACCACTATGATACAGCTGTAGAACATCCGGTACTTTAGCCTTAGGGATAACCATTTGCAAATGACAACTGCCTTCCCGAACATTTTCCCATTTACGGCACAGGACTCCATCCTGAATCAACAAGCTGTCCCATTAGGCCCAATAGCTTTTCGTAGT
Organism: Parnassius glacialis; assembly: GCA_033319125.1. Lineage (NCBI taxonomy): Eukaryota > Metazoa > Arthropoda > Insecta > Lepidoptera > Papilionidae > Parnassius > Parnassius glacialis. The sequence goes on along the minus strand of JAVANC010000027.1, from coordinate 27,055,403 downwards.
CGAACTCAATGCTGAGACGTCGCTCCACTTGGGATTAGGAGCACTGGCCTTCATCCATTCCAGAATCGGCTTAATGTCCGAATCTTCCTGCTGTGCATGTTGTAGGCTGTCCTTCCACTCATTGCTGAGCTGGTCTGTCCTGAGTATCCTCACTGATACCACTTCCTTACCCTCTTGCTTAGTACAACGCATGCAATCTTCAGGACAAAGTCTTCTTGACAATACATCTGCGTTGCCATGACATTTCCCGCTACGCTGGGCGGTCCTGTTAGCCGCACTACCCTCTCGAAATCGATCACCTTCCTTTTCTACAGTTCGCTTAGGGCAGCTGGATCGAAGATGGCCCCTTTCCCTACAGCCGTAGCACCTAGGGCGGTAGCTATTCTTGCGGTCCCGAACTGTAGCTGCTGCAACCTCCCTGACGCGTTAGGAAACGATGATCATGCCGCACGGCTTCCACCTCCAGTGCATGGGTCAAGGCGTTCTTAAGCGTCTCGTGGTGCCCGAGCCTCACAGCAGCTCTGACTACAAGGTCGCGGATGCCATCGATGAATGTCTGCACCAGGTTTCCTACAATGAGCGCAGGTACAGTCTGGTACGCTTTTCGAACCAGCTTCTGCACCTCAAGGGCTCACTGCTGCAGGTTTTCGTTACTGCGTTGCACGCGATCTTTGAGCTGCGCACGAAAGACGTGTTCCAGGTGAGCATCGCCATATCGCGCCTCCAATGCCTCAAGGAGCTGCTCGTAAGTCACTTCCTTACCGAGAGCTTCCAGAACAGTTAAGGCCTGGTCACGCAGGCCTAGGGTGAGAGCAATCATGGCCTGACTTTTATTCCAGCTGTTCGCCTTCATGACAGCTTCGAATTGGATTTTATAGGCCGACCAGCACGAAGTCCCGTCGAACGGAGGCACTTTGAATCCACGTAGCGAAAGTGTTGTAGCTACCACGGGAGCTGTAACTCCATCCCCAAGTTTGAGGTCATCCAGCATTTTCTTCACGTCAGCCATCACGTTGTCAACCCGATTGTACACTTGGTCGATTCGGGTTTCAGCTTCCGACAGGCGGTTGTCATGTTGACTAGAGTCGCATTTTGAACCAAAATCAGTTATTTTTAAACATACTGCATAGAGAAATTGCATAAGTGTGAGTACTGTGAACATGCCAGCTTTAGTTAACTGACCTATACCATCAATGAAAACCAAAAATGAAAAATTGTGAGAAATAGTGGTACATGCTTTCATATCTTTTTCTCATATAGGTAATTAGTGAGTAGTACATGTTGTGAAAGGGAAATTTCATATGACTTCTATATTTATACCTAAAACACTAGTTTGTAACCAAATTTGTAATTCATTATGTTCTTTTATTCAGCGCTGTTATAGGCAACCCAAAAAATACCTCAAATAAACCTCCCCCCCCCCCCAAAAGAGCAACATTAAAATTTTCCCGCTACAAAAAATTGCAGGGGCTGACTATAGATGGAGCTAGTGTATATTACATTTATTTTATTTTGTACGAAGTTGGCGTTCTTCTCCGCTAGGAGTAATAGTGTTCTGTGGTCCATGGCATCTCCACCATAGAGAACCTGAACAATGTCTCTAGTAGAATTTCTAACAGTCGAATCGTAGTGCAGGCAAAGATCTTCCAAACACTGCACCAACTTTCTCTGCATAAATCCAGTTTCAGCTGTTTTCACATCAGTATCCACAGAAATAACAAAAAATAATACATACTGCTTTTCATTTCCTTAAAATCAAATATTCTGAAATGGATTGAAACGTGTTGTGTTGTGGTTAAAAAGCAGAACGACTTATGGCCCGTTTTTATTGATGGTATGCACTATGCCCGTCGTCTGCTGCGTATAGCGCATATTGGCGGCGACCGTCAGTTTTACTTAATTATTAATTTTTGTAACTAAATTAGTATGTGCAATGACAATACGTTATTGTGCAATTACAATATATGAGTTAAATTACAGATATGTGCAATTTATTGACACTCTGTGCAATTAGAAAAAAACTTTATTTACGGAGATATCATGGTAAAAACCATAATTTACTTTTTGATTTTTTATAAAAAATTGAAGAGTGTGCAATTATAAATACAAGTATAATCGTAATGTGCTATTAAAAATACGTCGACTAGTATTTTTTTATTACAAATATCATTATTTTGCAGGCTGGGGTGGGGGGGTCTTAAGTCGATGGATGCAGAAGAGTGCTTTGTAGTGTTCCTTGGGGGAGGTCTATGCTCAGCAGTGGACTTGTAAACGGCTGTAATAATGATAATGATGAAGATAAACCATTCATTTTATTACATCCTATTAAAACGCCACTGCTGAACTAAGGTATTCCCTGTAAATTGCCTCACAGTATAACCAATTTTTATCTTAATATTGCAATTTGAAACTTCACTCGCTTTAATGAATTTCTAAATTAAAATAAAAAAAATCATTTAATTGGTTTTAAAACTGGAAGCATTCATTAATGAGGGCTAATAATTTTCCACTCACCAGATGTCGCTAGTTGCGACTGAGGTAAAGTTTTTGTTACACAATGTCAGTTAATTGAGAAATTAGTTTTATGAAAATAGTTTATCATTATCTACAATATTATATTAATACACAACACAATGCATCAGTGGTTTGCTTTTTAAATTTTTGCACTTTATAACTCTTTAAAAAAATCGGCTTTATTTATATTTTATAGTTTGGTTTATTCATTTCTAATGTAACTAATATAAAATATAACTAATAGTACAGAAAGAAACCTTAAAGATTACATTTTCCTAAGAAATTATCATCCCCGCTATGAAATCTGTCAAATATTAAAGAACGTAAAGTGGCGCCGCCCTGGTGGTAGAAAAAGTCGTGGATGCCCTCATTAAAAACGCTCTCAAATAGCTTTTACTAGGTTAAATACATACTTCGCTTTTGGCACATATTAGAACTTCTAAGTTAGAAGTTTACTGAACCAATTTTTTTGAAACACTAATTAACACGTAGTTAGCCACCTTTCCGTCAATTTTAATAGGTCAGTTAAAAAGTTTCTTCGTATTGTGTCTGTATTATTTTAAGTCTATGGTTTGTATAAAATTGAAGAAAAATCTCTTCGGTTGTACTGTTTGTATCTGGCTGGTTTTCTTATTAATACAAATAGGACATTAAGAAGAAAAAAAACGCAGAAACTCTCTACCTATCTACTTTTTATTAAAATGATCTATCAACTAATATAAAACACACAATATTTCTACATAATCTTGATTCCATAAGAGTCATATCCAATTTTCATCATTAATCAAAAGGAATAAATATTAAAATAATCTCCTTACAACGAAACCATATAAATGTGAAATAATTATTGTTAACATGCATCTCCTCTTAAAGTAAGCATTATTTTATTTTGCGATTTGCACTAATGAATAGGCAATTTATTAGTGAACATTTCTATCATAAATTTTTTTTTAAAAGACCAAAATTTGATTTTATTAAGAAATTACTTTAAAAACTGGGCGTATTCACTGTCCACGGGGTTGCTGAAGTCAGTGAGCGCTAAGCTCTTGAAGGTGAAACCCGTGTCGTTAGTCACGATGTCGGAAAGCGCACACGCTCACGTCATCTTATCAGTCGATAATATTATTATTACTTATTAGGTTATTTAAAGGTAGCATTATTTGTTTGTTTTTGGAATAATTTTTCGTATTAGTTATACATATAATTTGTTGTGGTTTTTACTGCGAGATGAAGCTAACATAAGCTAGATAATAAAAAGTAAATAGCTCTTAAAAACTGCACAAATAACGAGTAGCGCGACATTTTGCTCAAGCATGCGCCTTAATGTAAATAATTAACCGTTTTCTTTACAGGACACAATGTAGACGCTGTTGAATGCACAGTGACGTCATGAGAACTTAGCGGGACTCGCGGCCTCACTTCTTCAATAACCACGTTTTCTATCCAAATACAAAAAGGAAATGCTTAATAGTTCCACTGTATATATTTTGTATGTATGTTATACGATACCTTCGCCAGTTGTGAAACGGTTTTGATGATTGTTTTTGTATTAAATAAATTGTACTTAAAGGCTCTATATAAATCTGACAAAATACACTTACACGTTGCAAAATAGAGAGAGAAGTATTGATGAATCTATTTGGATGATATTGAGATTATGATTTTTTTAGTCCACTCAAAAGGATGAAAAATAACATTTAATAAACCTAAATGGTTCTTAACCATAGTTGCTCCTGGTAGGTGGCGCTATTAACGAGAAATCACCCATACGAAACCGGAGCGGATCGTTAGTGACTAATCAATTTCAACTTTTAGTTAATTATTTATTTAATTCGTATAAGTTCCCCATAAAAATTCGGTCAAGCCTTTTAGGAGGAGAAAAATTACGAAAATACGCACACCGAAATTTTATATATACAGATCGTTCATATAATTAAGCAAGCAACTTAAAAAAGTGTTTATTTACTTGATTAATATTAATTTGTGTTTTTATCAATCCGGACTTTTATCGTGTAATTATTAACTACAATCGGGTACACATATTCTGTGTGTATATGATATAAAATCATTTTAGTCCATAAATTAAACAGTAAAACTTGTTAATTACCTGCATGTCTATATCACATATGAGCATTGCATGCATTGTATGAGTATGAACTTAATCAGTCAAGTCAGTCTCAGTCGTTCAAAGGTCACACACACGATCACTAACAGACACTAACGATATATAGGAATATATTATAAGAATTTTATTTATTCTACAATTTTTTTTAAATCATAAGTACGAATAATTTGTTAAATATCCGGAAGACTCATTAGTGTTGATTTTTACAATATATCACGTAGTAATATTGATGTTCTTCTCATAAAAACCTATATTGGATTTTAAAGACCGAAAATATTCATATTAGACCCACACTGCAGCTGTATCATGACTGCAGTACCAATGAGTCGGCTTGTTTAGGGAAGTACCATACTCTTTTAGAATACTAGCGTATAGTGACATCATAATAATAATGCGTATTGAACAAACAGTTAGAAAAGGGAACCGATAAACACCATTATAACGGCAAGGTGCCATTTCATCTAATTCCTCAAGATTGACAACGCTTTTGTATTTTGCTTATTCATCATCATCATCATCATTACAGCCCTTCACAAGTCCACTGCTGAACATAGGCCTCCCCCAAAGAATGCCACAAAGCATGGTCCTGAGCCACCTGCATCCATCGACTTCCTGCATGTCTTACCAGTTCGTCACTCCATCTTGTGGGGGGACGCCCTACACTTCGCCTACCGGTACGAGGCTGCCACTCGAGAACCTTTCTTCCCCACCGGTTGTCGGTTCTTCGAGCTATATGGCCGGCCCACTGCCACTTCAGCTTACTAATCCGTTGGGCTATGTCGGTTACTCTGGTTCTACTGCGGATATCCTCATTCCTAAGTTTATCACGCAGAGAAACTCCGAGCATAGCCCTCTCCATAGCTCGCTGAGCGACCTTGAGGTTCCTCATACGGCCAGCAGTGAAGGACCACGTCTCAGTTCCGTAAGTCATCACTGGCAACACGCACTGGTTGTACAATTTTGTTTTAAGGTTTTGAGGTATTTCTGACGAGAAGATGTGTCGTAGCTTCCCGAACGCTGCCCAGCCGAGTTGAATCCGTCGATTGACCTCTCGGTCGAAGTTGGACTTACCTAGTCGGACTATTTGTCCCAGGTAAACATACTCGTCAACAACTTCGAGCTTAGTGCTCCCAATAACTACCGGCATAGGTGTGACATGGACATTAAACATAATCTTTGTTAATCATCTTAAGACCTATCCGTTGGGAGACACTATTGAGGTCATTGAGCATAGTGCTTAGTTCCTCCAGCGATTCTGCCATGAGGACTATATCGTCAGCAAATCGAAGGTGAGTGATGTACTCGCCATTGATGTTAATTCCGTATCCTTTCCAGTCCAGAAGCTTGAAAACGTCTTCCAATGCAGCGGTGAAGAGTTTCGGGGATATAACGTCTATGTCTGGTGATAGCTCATCTACAAATAAATTATGCGAGGAAGAAAACTATATCACACATTGGTGGAGAATTTCGTCGCGATGTGCGTTGGTGGAATTTGGCGACTGGTATTAATCCAAAACATTACTCCAAACACTCCCTGTGGTAAATGCGATAGAAAATGCAAGGCAATGCAACATTTTTTCGCAGCGTTTATTCACTTTCTTTAACAGCTTCTTCTTCGGACAGACATGCTGAACTTTCGCCTTGTAAAGCAGCAAGTAATGTGCCATCATGAGTACTGTTCCCTTTAGAGGCCAGTTTTTCTTGTAAGTGAACACAGAACTGAACGTTATAATTAGCTTGATTGATTGTCAAAGAAAATATTTCTTATATTTATAAAAAACTAAGCATAAATTTTGTATAAAAACAAAACAAAGTTGTAATTATCTTTTTATATTAAACAGCAATATCTTTGCGGAGTTTAAGCGAAGTTATTAGACTGCGAATGAACTTGTTATATATCTGTTCTCAATTACGCCATGTTATTCCACTCATAGAAAAACAGCATCTCAAATTAAACCTAAATTACTCAAATATATTTTGATTTTCACACATATTTTCCTTTGCTCTTTTTTTGAATATTAAATGGTATTTTGTGATTATCTTAAATCTAAAAATGCTTAATTAATAGATCTTTTCTAGCCAAAGCTGGGGCGTGTCACTAGTTTATAATAATTATATTAAATAATTAAGTATATTATATTTATTAACTTTATAAAAGTATGGCATTTTTAATAAATGGCGTACTTTTTATGGACTAATCATAATGTTTTAAATGCATTTTGAATGTTGTAACCAATATTTTATTTATGTATGAAAATTGGAAAAAAACGGCTAAAGTTATTATTATTATTTATATAAATTTAAAAGTTATATACTAAATAATATAAATATCAATATAGCTCCTAAATTAATAAATAAAAGAAAAAATACAATAGCGAATCCAAAACTAAACAAAAACAATTCTTAAAATATTCTCGAATGTCTCGGGTTTCCTAATACCGAAAACATGTAAAATTCGAGACTCGATTCCCGGGATGGATGACCTTATTTACCCTAAGAACCCTCAGACTGCGAGTCCTACTCGCACATTACTGTTTTTTTTAAACCTATTGGCAAAAATGTCATTGTAGATTGTAAATGTCAATCAGCTTTGATTTAAACTAGAAAAAAAAGTTTTAACAAGTTTTTATAAATAAATAAAGAACTATTGCGACATCAATATTGTGAATTCTTCATGAATTAAGAAGAATCACAAATTCCTATACAAATAAAATCTGTATTAAGATTTTTTAATTAAAATGAGAAGTAAAAGAAAAAGTAAAAGGTCATGTAGAAAGAATGAATGAGGAAAGAGTGACAAGACAAATTTATGTTGCAGAAGTGAACGGCAGAGTCGGGAAGGGACGCCCTAGCCGAAAGTTTATCGACCAAATTGGCGATATATTGAAAATGGGCCAAATCAAGAATACCTTTAACCGACGAGCGTGTATGCGTAGGTATATGGATGTGGAGGAAGCGAGAGAGGTGTGTCAGGAACGTGCCAAATGGATATCCATAGTCTCTGCCTACCCCTCTGGGTGACAGGCGTGAGTGTTGTTATGTTAATTAAAATCAAGAAATAAAAATCACTCTTATTGTTTTATCTAACAACCTAAAACGTCGCAATCAATACAAAAATGAGAGTGTGGGATATTTTGTTTAATCCAGAAGGGTTGAAAGTTTCAACGAGTGGAATTTTCGTTTAATTTAAGAAAATTGACTTTTTCTAAATTAGTAATATTTTATTACAGAGTAATAAGATATAATATTAGAAATTGTGTGATAGCGCCATTTACGTTTAAAAAAACACTTTTTTAAAAAGTTTTAATAAGAGTATGATTATTTTAACAATGCTGTCAGGAATCGATTTCAGGGGTCCTTAAGTGGAGCGCCTTCCCTTCACTTCCACGGCAGGCAGATTAGAATAAACCAATACACTCCAACCTTGTGTGTATCCTGAAAATCGATTGATGTAAACGCCAAGAAGATCTAAAGACATCCAATATATTATGGTGTTATAAACATCTCGTAAAATGAACAAAGACCAGCGAGCAACAGCAGCATCAAAGATGCATGTGCATAAGTGTGGCGATTACTTCAATTTCTCTGTGTTACGGAAGAGGTCCATATTCCCTGTTACGAGCGTTTTCTAATATGCATAATTTTAATTATTTGCTGATATTCCCCACGCTATTCCAATAGGCTTTATCCACAGGTCGTTTCTGAAAATCAGCTTTGTAGTTTCACTCTAGCTGAGAAATGATCTTTTATAGCATGCCTTCGACCTACAAAGGGAAATTTATTAAAACTATTTTTGTTATAAATTAGTATATTGTCGTGTACGTCAATGGTCTGTGCCAAAATAAAGTGTTTCTTCTTTCTTCGTCCTTTCACTGGTCTTGCGAAGAGATGTTTAATCTCTTTACATTTTAGACGACTTCAAAAAAGGAGGAGGTTCTCAATACGACCGCGTTTTCTTTTTTGTATGTATGTTACACAATATCATCGTCAATTATGAACCGATTTTTGTTATGCTTTTCTTAAATTAATAAGATTATTCTTTACGAGTAGTGGTATACAGTTTGGAAAAATAATTTCACTCTAAAGGTTGGAAAAATAGAGAATGAAATCTTTAATGTAACCATTTAGACAAAAGAGGTTTATCATTTAATAAAAAATATAAGTTGACTAAATAATTTCACATTTTAACAGTGGTAGAGCCACGCGGCAGCGTTTGCTGTCGCACAGATGGACCGGCTCGAACCGGGGTGGTACCACGATCTCACAGAAAACCAGCGTGAAGTAGAGGTTTACCTCTGCGTTCCGCTTGGTGAGTGCAGGTGACCGGAGGCCCTTTTTACTGGAAATGAGGCATTCCATCTTAGTCCTCACGGGTGACAACGCATCTACATTTTGATTAGTAATAGAGGATAGATGTAGATGTCTATGGGCCGACCACGGCCGACAACCACTTACCATCAGGTGGACTGTGTGCTCGTTTGTCACCCTTATTCTATAAAAAAAAACATTCCAAAGTCGGGGCTTCAATTCTTTTATATACTCAGTGTCAGCACAAACTAAAGTATGTTAGATTACTTGTGAAAGTTAAATTTATCGTCCAACAAATTTGCACGGGAAGTGCTACATAGAATTATATTAATTCAGCTGCTAAATTCCACGATTATACATTGCGATATAACCATGAATTCCACTCATCGTCATCTTCATGTTTGACAGACGCAAACATGCGATTTACCAGGAATTGTTGTAACGCACCTGCTGTTACTCTATTGCAGATGTTCATGGGTAGTGGCGGTCTCTTATCATTATGTAACCCGTGGCGTGTAATCATGCTCATTTGCCTCCTATTCCATAAATAAACGCTACGCAAGTGATATTAATGAGTTCAGAGCTAAAAACTGTCGTAAAACATTAATTAAGTATTTTGTCAAATCTTAATAACTGGAAACTAAATTACAATCAATCATTTTTAAAATTACAATAATCAACTACTTCTATCTAGTCTTTTTTTGCCTGGTAATCCGTCTTATTACCTGTTTCTACCAGCAAATAGCATTGCATTGCTGTGTTTCGGTCAGAGTTGTATTGAGAGCCAGCATATTTCCAGGCTGTGGGGCATTTCATTTTTGTCCTCAGGGAAGTTGACTGCCTGCCGTCACACATGATACATGAACTGCAATAGACTACGTTGTAAGATTGTTTGTCAATTCACTATGAAAAATGTTTTTTTATACAGTCCTTCTTTTCAGTTGCATAAAAAAGGATTATTTAAAATTGAATAAAAAGGGAATCGAGGAAATGTGTTGTTAAATTTTATGTTTAAGACATTATACCCGCTAGACAGCAATTTTTCTAAACCAGTAGTAATAAATAAAAAAGAATACTTTCAAAAAGTATTAAGGGAACAAATAGTATGTATTAATCTATGATTATTATTATCATTGCTACCTAAATTACTATTACTATTAAAGCCTTTTAAATGTTTAACGCTGTACATGGGCCTCCCCCATAGTTAGTCTCATGGAGGGTATAATTGTCATAGAAACCACGATTGGTAAGCGGGTTGGCGACCACAGTTTTTAATTCCTGTGTTGCCTTTTAGAAAACCCACAGTATGATGAATGAATGAAATGTTTACTCCAGATGTGAAAACATCCAGACAAGCGAAGCCTGATTATTTTTATAATCCACTTCAATTATAATCATTCCATTACATACTTTATCGTAAGATATAATTTACCTATTCATAAGTCCTAGTTTTGGATGTAAAATCCCAGACCGGTGACGGGAAACAGTGACATGAATGCAAGAGGTCTTGCTAATCTGCATGCCAAATGTGGTAAATATAGCAGATGCTTCTTAAAAAGAGATAAAAGAAACAAGTAAAATATAATTTTTGATCATATTTGCCATCACTTCACCTTTACATGAATCACCATCACTTCTGGCATAATTGATGATATAATTTACGTTTTTCATTCCACATACTTATATTACATACATATTTCGTTAACAGAGGATTTGTTGTTAATTTGATTGCCTCTATCCGATTCAAGCCATGTCCTCTGAATGTTTTGTATAAACAAATTTTCAATGAATCTACGGTTCAATAGACAGACACGTTGAAATGACATCCGAACTACTTCCGTAATTGAAAAACCGATCCATTACAATTCAGGAGTGACCTTTTTTCACTTCAATGGTAACTTAATAAAATTATTTTAAAGAGGATAGCAGCAAAAAAAAAATTAAATTACAGCTTTTATATGTCCCACAGATGTGGCATAGTGCTCCTCTCGTTTCTAAATGGGTGAAGCAGTTTTTCCGCCGCTCTGCTCCAATGAGTGCTGCCAGCCTTCACACGTTCTCGAAATACTTTTTTTATTACACATGCAGATTCACTCATTATGTTTTCTTTCACCAGTGAACACGTGGTACAGAATTTAAAATAGCAGTTAACAATTTCATGATGTTGGCGGGGATAGAGGCCGGGTTGCTCGCATACTGTGTTATTTACAATGAATAGTTGAATTACGAGTACATGCAGGTTTGTAGGCGAGGCTCCATCGATTTGCTGTTGAAATGTGACAAATAATATTTGAATAATATTATTTTTGTTTTATTTAATTAGAATTACTCATACCATATTTTTTACAACAATATCAGAATTATGCAACAATTTCAAAGTAAGCGGATGTAAAATAGTTTGCCAAGTAGCAGCGGCGTAAGAAAATCTACTACCCCATATCATCACGTGGGTGTTGTGAGGCGACAGAAGAAAACTGTCTTTATTGAATAAGAATATAAACAAGCACACATTCCACATGATGGTAAATGGATACTGTGACCCATGGACATTAACATCTGTTAATCAATTAAGAAACTAACTGCAGATGTGTTGTCGCCCATGCATTAAGCAGCTATTTCTTACTGGTATTGTGTGAGAGTATGGTCATTTCCCAGTCAAGCTAACCCATTCGTGCTACAATTATAATATTGCTGCAGTGTGGCTCCATGACATTACCGCCATCTTGTCGTACACGTACACGGAGTGACATCTTGTGGCAGTGTCTTATCTTATCATGAAATGACTAAATGTCCAAATCATTATCAAATACAATGCTGATTCGCCTTATTTTTTACATTAAAACGCTAGCGTTAAAGTTGGCACGTCATTATAGGCTGCTATCATAATATATGCCAAGACACAACAATATTAACATTTTGTGCCTCTTAATACAAACACTTTCAACGTTATTGCACTTTTTAATTAGAATTGTTCAAACAAATATAATATTCAATGTTAGATATAAAGGCATGAACGTATCAAGTTATAATTCGTTAATTAAAATTTGTTATAAGGCTCTTTTTCATAAGACTTTCTGTTTTCCTCATTAAGTACATCAGTATTATTTACAAAAGATATCGCGAATTTTCTTATTATATTTTCTGAACAGATAGAAATTGGTTGAGAATAAAAGAAATTTGAATATAAGATATAAGTAAATCGCAGTGGGCCTTCCAACGCTTTTGTAATGAGCAATTTATTTTGATTTGATATTTGCTAACATTTGAAATCAAATTTGGTTACAATAAAATAAATAAATAATCTCTCTAACGAAAAACGGTGGACGATAATAAGTTTGCTTATTTAACTTACATAATTCTAAAGGAAAATCTGCAGAAAATTCATGTGTTTATGTTGCCATTAAAGCAACACATGGTTACCCAAATGTTTCATTTTTATAACTGTCAGCTTATTTTGAAAATAAAAATAAAATAAGAGGCAAACATTCTATAAAAACAAGGCAAGATAAAACACATAGCCGAGGAACAAAGAGAAAATTATAACGAGAAAAAATTAGAAGTATCGATCTGAAAGGCTGAAGTTTCTCTTATTAAGTGGCGAAGCTTGCGAAGACACTTATTGATTTAACGATGTCTGTCCGTCTGTCCGTCAGTCCGTCTGTCCGTCTGTCCGTCTGTCCGTCTGTCCGTCTGTCCCACGATTATCGCAAGAACGGTTTCGAATTTTCAAATTCAGTTTTCAGCAATCGATTACTGATCACCCAGGCATCTGAACCTCCTATTTTTAAACTGATTGCTCAACAGCAACCGTTAGAAACCGCTACAAGGCTGATTGTTTCGCCACTTTGCTATGCTGTTAGCTTGCTAGGTTTATTGATTTCACGATGTCTGTCCGTCTGTCCGTCTGTCCGTCTGTCCGTCTGTCCGTCTGTCCGTCTGTCCGTCTGTCCTTCTGTCCGTCTGTCCGTCTGTCCCACGATTATCTCGAGAACGGTTTCGAATTTTCAAATTCTGTTTTCAGCAATCGATTACTGATCACCCAGTCATCTGAACCTCCTATATTGAAACTGATTGCTCAACGGCAACCGTTAGAAACCGCTACAAAGCTGATTGCTTCGCCACTTTGCTATGCTGTTAGCTTGCTAGGTTTATTGAATCTGTTATTACGCCGGCCAGTAAGTGCAATTAACTTTATAGTTTCAAAGTTGTCACGCTTATCAAGCCGATTAACTACCCCAGTTTTTTAGTCGTTATTAGGAAGACGCTGCTGCCCATCTCCTGATATATTTCCCCTGTCGCCTCTTTCGACACAAATGGGATGATATGGGGTAGTATTCTTACACCGCCAGTACACGGTAACTCACGTTACAGTTGATAAATAATAAATGTTAATATCTTGAAGTAAAGTAGACAAAAAAAATTAATACTTATAATATATATGTAAAAGAAGTTTTAATCAATGTATAAGTAGCATCAATATTATTATTACAACCGATTATCAGTCCAATGCTGGACATGGAAGTGATGGATCGATCATACAGCACATAACACATTTACGTGGTAGAGCTATTCTCTCAGATCATAGAAACAACAGGAGATATGGCAAGTAGGCGTGGTGCTTGCGAACGCATCTGGCCTGATGCCAGTTTCAGTAATTAGTAAAAGTGGGCGAAACTGTTATATTTTCCTAATTCGTTACGACGTTGTAATATATTATAACTGTTGTTTTAAACTGTTATAATATATTATAACAGTTTCAAATATTCCATTGTACACGCGGTTAGTTCAGTTCAGTTGTCGACTGTGTAAGCGTTTTGCTGTTTGTTGTTATAATATAAAAAAAGCTTTAAATTTGTAATTGTACCTTTGAAAGATAAAGTTTTTTGCAATAATTGCACACTGCTTTTTTCATCTATATTTTGGACTATAAAATAGTTCCAAACGGCTGCACTAAACTGGCGCAATATTTCTATGCACTTTTATACCTACATATGCGACATGCAAAATCCTATCTATATTACACTAAACATTTACAATTTCTTTAGGTTTAAAACTTAACAAAAAACATACAAAAACAACAACGGCTTCGTCACGTAATATGGAGCACCTGCTATCAAAACATTACGTATATAACAGATAACAATATCATTGTCATCTCAGCTAGACAGCTAGCTAAACACTAATGGCTCCAGTACGTATACTGGGCCGTTTTGTATATATTTGGCGTTTGCGGTCAACACTCGCCGACAAACCGTATAGTGTCTGTTTTCCGTGCACAAATCAAAGAAATTTGGCGCAAGCCGCAAACAGCGATCACACGTTGGCCGAGTGTTCAGTTCATAGTTACGCGTCGGAGTAGACTGTAGTATCGGCTTAATAAAATTGTTTCACGAATATGGCGACATGGACTAATGAGGAAATATTTAGGTTCATTGATTCTTATCACAATGAATCAGTTATATGGAACCCCAAACTTGCCTAACTGTATTAAATAATACATGTTTAGTTGCGATTTCAGAGTACCTACCTGATGATGAATATTATTATAAATTATCTCTGAGTTTATGTTGCTCAGGGATTATGTAGCTTAGGGGCTTCTTTTAGGCTATCTTTTATTTTGAAAAAACGCCCAGCCAAGCGGGCATGAGTCAGCCAATAGATCCTATAAGGATTTCTTTTATCCTTTTGAGGTCGGAACCCTAAAAAGACAAACTGGGATTATTTTTGTATGTGTAGTGTATATACACATAGAATACTCAGCATCCACCATCTTCTTTTGCGCCATCTTTTTTTAATCAGTGTTCTCTGGTGCACATCTAAATAAAATTTGAAAGCGCTGTACAAGTATACTGCCGCGGCCGCGATTGCCATAACGTCCATTATCATCTAGCTACCAACGCAGAATGAAACACGCCAACGTGTGAACGGCACCACGAAAATCGGCCGAGCGCGCTTGCCAAGCTCGCTCGGCCAACGTGTACTGGAGCCATAATATATTATAACAGCCAAAAAATTAAACAACAGGCACAACAGCTAGCAATGAACGAAATACAAGCAAATATATTTGTTTATCGTTATACTTTAGTGTTAGTAAAATAAGCTCTTATAATGTTGTATAAGAGTTTAAATTAGTGTGAACTATACGCAATCCTTGTGACATAATGAATGTAGTGTGTAGTGTAGGTTGACTGCGATTGAGGCGCCACCTCTCGGCCAATGGCTAGACCGTAAACTAGCTAGCGCACACGCAAATCACAAATAGTTGTTACTGTTACTTTTGATAGATGGCGCTTTCTAACGATAATAAATATAATATTATAACAGGCAATGGTTGATTTTTGTAATGTGTTGTAAGATTACAAATATGTAATGAAATATGTTATCTGTTGTATGTTATAACGCCCAACTTTAGTAATTAGTCGAATGTCAACTTGCGACGTGTTTACTGCTCGTGATTTTTGACAAAATGCCGCGTTGTTCAGTGATCCTTTGCAAAACTAACAGCTATATGGTGAATTACATGAAAGATGGCGTCTCATTTCACACGTAAATACTGAAATATTAATGTTTTTCTTATTAAATTCATTAAAACATTACTTCGTGGTACTAGAAACACGATGAAAACCAAATCAAATGTTGAAAAATTAAAAATTAGGAACAAAAACCATTGCTTGCTTAGTACAAATCGACCAGTGAATCGGCGCAATGGATAAGTGTTTTACTGATACTCTCACTCAAACGATAGTTTCGTGAAGCGGCTTTTGTGAATTAGAGATGTAATGTGATGTTTGTGGTTGTCGATATTTTATACGATTCTGCTAAGTACGAATGATTATGCATGATACTAATAATTATTGTATAACATAATTTGCTACTACAGTATAAGTAACTGCGCATTTTATGGCGTTAATGAGAGTTGTCGTTAAATATAGATAAGAAAAATCAATATTCTTTACTATTGTAATATGTACTTACTAAGAAACTTTAGAAAAAGCGAAACGGTATTTAACTTCTATAAAGCTTCCAAACTGTAAAAAAGCTATCAGTACACCAAGAAAAACCGGTTTTATTTGCTTTTTAGTGTACACAGAAAGCCTCAAGGCATTGTATTTACAACTAATTAAAAAGACCATTGTATTGATTAATATTGTTGAACCACAATATTAATTATAATTTATTTATTAATATTTTGTTTTAACTACATATTGTTTATTTTTATTATAATATTTTCTGGACATATCGTTCTTTATTTATTTTGTCTTATTATCATGACCCCAAAAAATCTATAGTACAATTATAAATAGAAGAATCGACAACTTTCCGATTTAGTCAATCACTAGCGTCTACGTAAAATACATGCCTTTCGCACAGGACAACGATTGCGATAGATGTTTTTGGATGAGTAAGTTGTACGGTTCATGGTAAATGCACGCTGTGTTTGATGAGATAAGATTTATAATTGGTTGTGTTGTACGTTCTGATGTATTAAATTCGGGTGTGTGCGCGACTGTGTATCTATTGATTTTACTGAACTACATGTGTAGTAGTTGGCGAGTGACGGGGACACACTGGCGACAACAGGTGCCGATAAATTTTAACGTACCGGGCATATCTCCTGTTGTTTCTATGATCTGGGGCTATTCTTCAGCTATATTATAACTATAGTTGTAGTACGAATGTGTCAACTCAGCCGGGGAAGAACCACGATCTCACGGAAAGCCAGGATGAAATAGCAACTTAATACTGCTATATTTCATATGGTGAGTGTGGAGAACCGGATACGGTTTATACTGGAAACGAAGAATTTTATCTTAGTCTTAGCCGTAAGGCTGAAAACGCATCTGCATTTTCATTTATAAACGAGGATAGATGAACATGTCTATGAACCACAGTAACCACTTACCACTCTCTGCTCATTTGTCACCCTTATCCTATAAAAAATAATTTAAAATGTTGTACAACCGACTTCAATATAAATTATTAATAATAACTCAAAAACTATTGGTCAAACCTTGATCATGATTGTATGGGATCACATGAGAATCACCAGCTTTCAAATAAAAAGAATCATCGAAATCGGTTCAACCAGTAAGAATTTATGAGGTAACAAACATAAAATAAAAAAACATACAGGCGAATTGAGTACCGATTCCTTTTGGAAGTCGGTAGAAAAAACATGAACACTCGCAATCAACTTCAAACAAGAAAGGCAATAGTGCGTTGTCTCTCTTAAGAAGTAAGATGAAACGTCTCAAGTCTGTAATTAACTGACTGTCTAACCTTTCGAACTAGAATACGATTACACGACAATTGGTACTTGTGTTTTTTTTTTTTTTTTTTTTTTATAGAATAAGGGTGACAAACGAGCACACAGTCCACCTGATGGTAAGTGGTTGCTGCGGCCCATAGACATCTACATCTATCCTCTATTACAAATCAAAATGTAGATGCGTTGTCACCCGTGAGGACTAAGATGGAATGCCTCATTTCCAGTAAAAAGGGCCTCCGGCCACCTGCACTCACCAAGCGAAACGCAGAGGTAAACCTCTACTTCACGCTGGTTTTCTGTGAGGTCGTGGTACCACCCCGGTTCGAGCCGGCCCATCCATGCGATAGCAAACGCTACCGCGTGGCTCTACCACTGTTGTGCTCTAATTTATTGTATAGTGACACAAATGCAATAAATCGGAACAGAAAAGGAGTCATACTACCTACTGAGAGCTCCTATTTCTTTCTTTAATATGAATTAATTTAAAAAGAACGAAAACTTTTGAAAGGGTCTAATTTTCTACAAAACTGACTTTATACGTAACATACTCGTAACACTACTGGGAGCCCAAACAATTCGATGCACACTCATTTCTTTTTAATAGAATAAGGGTGACAAACGAGCACACAGTCCACCTGATGGCAACTAGATGCTGTGGCCCATGTACATCTACATTTATCCACGATTAAGAATCAAAATGCATATGCGTTGTCACCCCTAAGGACTAAGATCGAATGCCTCATTTCCATCTCCTGTTCTCTACACTCACCATATAATACACAGGTATTTAATTTGAATTCTATTTTATTTAGTATCCGAACACAAATATGACAGATCAGAGACTTCACGCTCACTGTTTCACAATGAAGATGATAATGAAATAAAACATTTTTAGAAAGCCGGCATGTTCAAGTAATTAATTTATAGTAATATAAAAAATTATTTAATTTATAATAGGCTCCACGTAGAATCCGTCCCATCCAGCCATCTTCGGAAATTATTATTTTTTATTTCGATCGTTCGTATCACTCTTTAAATTTGCAATCCAAACATAGTATATTTTTACAGTTTTTTACCAATTTTTTTTACCAAATATAACACTAAATTTAACAAAAAAGAAAGAGTATTATTAATAAAAACGTACATTGAATGAAGACACCGACATTGTTTAAAAGAGTCTGGGGGCATGGCTGTACCATCCTTTTCTCGAAGCAGTTCAGGCCATTTTCGAAACCCTATAACTTCGTTGTGGATAAAACTAGAAGCTTGAATTTTCAGTAACCAAGTAGGCATTGTATAAACTCGGTATATTTCAAATTTCATTAAATTTGAACAAGTAGTTTAAGAATGTTTTAAATTTAATTTAATGGTCAAGTCAATCTATTTATATAAAACATAAAAAAATTAAATATTAATATGGTCACTATAAGATGTTATTAAGTTAGCTTATTGCGTAATAACTTAAGACAGAAGGACCTTTAAGTAGGGACTGAATAATTTAACCGACTTGGTATTACATGGATCTCACAACTTTTTACGGTAGAAGAACTGCGTTACGAGACTTGGTTTTTTTTACAAGTTATGTTTTAGATGGTATACTTTAATTGCTCAAGTTATGTACTGTAACAAAAATTCCTCGTAACAAAAGGAAGGAACCATGATCCCAAACATGTAGATATTTTTTGACAAGCAAGGCTTTTATTCAATGTTAATAATTATATTTTATGTTAATTTTGTAAATCTATTACCATTAATATAACAGCCTATCAAAAATCCGCTACTGAACATAGGTATCTATTTTAATTTGTCACATTGTGGGATATTTGCCATAGTTGCCACGCTTGGCAGGTGGGTTGGCAATCGTTTTTTTTTTTTTTGTTATTTTCCGATACTGCACATCTCTTGCTTCATTTCCGTCTGTCGTCTCTTACGTCACCCGCGGGATGACATAAGGTCGTGAATACTAACTTGACACTGGCAGAATTCTATCAAGAGAAGGCATAATTTAAAAGCAGAAGAAGAATGTCGTGAATTCACTTACGCGGACACTATACGGCAGAGTTTGGTAATAGTTAAGTAAAATTAAAATGTAACTAAACTATAAAGAGAATGTATTTATTCAATTAAAATTATAGATATCTATAGAAAGATGTTTTTTTATTTATCACTTTTGGTTCAGACAATATCTCTTCCTTGTAAAGAACTAGCACAAATGCCAGTGAAGCATTACAATCAACGAAACCAATTATTATCAACGGATGGAATATGTTATTAAAAAAATTACCTTTTATACAAACCTTATAAACATTATGCTTAACAAAATTTTAAACTTTGTTGTCAAGGAACTTTATCACTTATCAATTATGAGTGATAAAGTTCGGAGACTGTATGAAGTCTTCCATCTGCCCTGACCAGACAGTTTGTAAATTTTTTTCTAATATAAAAGATTAACTTCAGGGTAACTTTTTATTCCTGTTTATGATATGATGTTTAAAAATAAGAAAAAAGAATGTGGAATCTTTTCTTCTTATATCTTATCTTATACATGGTATAAAACAAAGTTGCTTCCCGCCGTCTGAACGCTAAGATCTTTTATGTAACGCAACAAAAAAAATAAAAAATTAATAAAAAACTAGAATTCCAACGTGTTAAAAATAAAATTATAAAAGTGAAACACTTCCAGAACCAGTGTTACTTTTACAATTTTTATTTTATTATATAATTCTAAAAAGTAATAATTTAATAAAAACATAATCTTTTTAAACATTTACTAATTTATTAAATCAGTAAACTCTAGTTAATATAAAAATAATTTGCTGTTCAATATATCTCATCTACTGTTCTAAGCACACATTTCCCAACAATGCCTTTTTTCTTCAAATTATATGAAGGTGAAAACAGTATTATACAACAATTGTTTGTGACACGACTGGTTTAAGCAAATGTATTATTATTACTGAACAGAACTTAAATACTATAACTAATCGTACTTATATATTCTGTAAAGTAGTTTGCAATTTATACTTCGCATTTATTTGAGTAATGTGAAAATACGAGTACCTAACGGACAATCAACGGAAAATTTGCATAAGAGGCTACTAAATCACTGCTTAATGGAGATTTGAGAAGTAAAGTGACTAAACTTGACTTAAAGTTTGTTATTGTCTTTATGTAATAAATATTAAATCCTAGTGATTTGATTTGATTCAAGTTTAGTCAATGGTTAATTAAATTAACCTTCAGTTATTGCAATTTTGAGTTTCTTAAAATCAGATTAGTTCATTTTAATTAAATAACTTAATATTAAATGCGCTAATAAGTAATTCATGGATATTGGCAGATCAAGTCTAAGCAACTCGTGACACGTATAGCAAAATCCCCCTAATGAGGCAATCTATGGGGGAGGGCTACAGAAATGGACTATGATGCGCTGTAATAAATTAATGAATGAAAAGTTTTCATCGCCGTGCTAAGTTTTAGACAATATTAAATGGTTCTTAACGGTAACAGACCTAAGGATAAAGATAAGTAAATGATTTTTTTACAACAGATTTTTACTGAAAGTCATAAATTTAAAAATATCTTTTTTTATTATTAGCCAGTGCCAATCACTACTATTCCAAATGATTTATGCTTTTTTTATGTATTTATTTTATTTTGTTGACATTTATGTATGTTTGTCATTTTTATTTACAATTATATAATTATACAGCCCAACCAGATGAGAAAACTTTATAGATAACCCAAATAATAATAATAATGAGCCGTCACAGTATCATCCGATCCGTGTGCTCAGAGATGCTGCGTATTCTTACCTCCTTGATCAGAAATAACGATGGGTTGGTACTGAGGGCCGGGTTGCATGAAATTATTTACCCATAATTAAAATAAATGCGAACCATTCCCATTTATTTACAATTTACCACTAAATTCATTAATTATTTCCAAAAACTATCAGATTCTCGGGAAGTCAATTCACAGTTAATAATATCCTTAAATAACAATAATTCCTTAATATCCTTAAAGTGAATAAATAGTTCAGAAGCCTTTCAGTTCCTTGTGCAGGTACAAGGCAAATCAGTTTATTGCCTAAGGAACTCGCCTTTTTATTGTCTGAACAGAGAGAGAATTACAACCTCATGCTTGCTTTATTTTTAAATTAAAACAAAAAATTGTTTTCGTTTATTTTTAATATTTTATGTTTCCATGTTGTGTTTAAAATATAATCTGTGGAAGGAAAGATGATACTGCTTTGAAAATGTCTACAATAATATATGATTCCAAGTAATATTATTCCTAAAGGTTTGAATTAAGTCGGATGTATTAAAACACGTTAATTTTTTTTTAATTTTAATATACTGCTAATACATATATATGTATCCTTATTATCATATGAAATATTAGGTTACACATTATATGATACAATTCAAAGTTAAATGTAGAGTTAGTGTACTGTGATAACAGAATGCTCTACTTAAGATCATCTAGGCTAGCCTAGATTCAATAGTTAACTGCTGACATTTTTCAAGAATCTTAAAACTGGCACTTTTATGCCAAGAATTTTCAAATATTTTTATATTGCCAAGAATTTTCGTATATATCCTACCTAATATTATCACAATGCCTCTTTTTAAAAAAAAGGCAGATACTTCTAAAGGTAAAATAAGTTTGATATGTTTTGATATTTTATTGTTTATTACGTTCCGAATTACATTTAAAACAACATTTAGGCGGATTATTTCAAAGTAATAGACTTAACGTTAACATTATACCTTGCCTGCAGAATTAAGTTTAGAATAAAACTCTCTAGTATTATTTGACAAAACTTCAAATAACCTTTGAAAGTAAACATATTTTACAATTGGCCGTGCCTTCGATTTTATACGTGCAGACTTTTTAAGCATAATTCCGGATTGCAGGCGGCTATATCCAGTTTAATCTTCTGAAGATACAGATTTGTGCGTTCACCGCTAAAAAGAAACCCTTTGTCGTATCTCCTCTTTTCGATGACAATCATCTTTTTGGTTCAACCAGTATCGGATTCTTTGGCATATCGCACTCGATAACGTACGTGACGTACGGTATCAAAATCACTTAGAAGAGAAGGCTAAATTGGTTTCTAAAAGGCATAGTGTGCTTAGTAGAGCGAGATGGTATTTCACACAGACGCACCGCTTGTCAGTCAAATAAAAAATTCTAAACTGTACTATGAATACTTTAATATGTAATGCAATGCTAGTGTAGTAACGAAATTGTTTGAGCTAAGATGCAAGAGACCTATTAAAATTAGACTATCCGCAAACTCTTTATTCATAGAATATTCGGAAAGCCACATTAATAAATTGATCACTGTAATCATTGATTTATATGTTATACTAGATAAGTAATTGCCGCGCCAAAGCGTTGCCACTTCAAATATGGTCACAGCCATATGCTTTGCCAACGTCGGTTCAGTGTTCAATGTGACGCCGACCGAGTTGAGCCAAACGATTCACGACAAAAAATGGGTAAATGCGTAATGTAAGAATGCGATTCCAGGTCACAAAAACATAATTAATAAAGCCGAATCACTTTCCACACGTCAGTTTTAGTTTATGTTTTCATATTAACGTAAAAAAAAAAACAAAAAAATTAAATAAAATAACGAATATTGCAATTTAGGTTCAATGTTGCCACTTTTTTGCCTTTGCAATTTTCCCATATAACACTACTACGACTATATAATTTATGGAGTAAGTTAATTTGTTAGCCCTGATTTTAAATATTGTGGTAATTGTAATAAAACTATGTTTCAACCTTTATACAAAGGAATTAATTATTCTTCTTTTAGAATATTTATGATTGATCTATTAATTATATTTTATTACCTATTTTATATTAATAATTTTGCAGGGTATGTAAATATGAAAATAATACGCTTGCTGAGAAGGGAGACTCACTGGGTGCCATCGAAATCTACTCTCATTAGTTCTAAGCACTTCCGGGATCAAGACAAACTAGGACCAAAAAGCAATTGCGACCGTGTTTATTTAAGCGGATTAGTACTACAGATTAACACCATTTAGTATTATCTTCAAAATGTTTTAATAACCGCAGTATTTGTAGCTAATGTCATGAAACCAAATTTAGGAGACAAAGACTTGCCGATGCATTTACAATTGATGCATATTTCGAACTCAGATCTTCTTGATTAAGAAAAGTAAAATAAATCAATTTGTAATTTTTTTAATTGATTTATTTTTTGTTTGATTTATGAGTACAAAAAAGACACTTCGAAAAAAATTACTTTCATTTCATTAGTTTTACTTCTATTCATCGGATAAGCAAAGAAACATATAAAATAAAAACAAATAACTGCAGCTTAAAAAAACTCCCTTTTATTGCTTATTTTGGGTAAAATTTCATAAAGTAGGCAATACCAACCCGTCACTGCATGTTTGTGTGTATATCTTTATCTAATATTTGCGACGCTATTGTTTTCGCGCCTTGCGTAAGTGAGACAGATATATGTTTACTTAAAAAGGTTTAGTGGTTTCAAAGCTACGTTCTCGCGGTTAGATAGTGCTTTCACCTTTTTCGACACGCGGTAATGTGGTTTGCCCCTCTATTTTTGTATAACTCAATGACTGTAATTTAATAGAAACTTAATAATGTATAATACATATTTTATGTGTTTCCAATATAAAATTACGCGTAGCACTAATGGAATTGTTTGGGATCTGTATTTTATCGCGCATACACACACAACCACCTTTTTTAGCTTATATAATCGAACTCTGGGCACTTTAAAATAAAAAAATGTCAAAATAGACACTTCCGAAAATATAAAACTTCCAACTGTGAAGCTAAATATGTATTTATCATAATAATATTTCACTTCTAAATACCATAACACATGAATATTAAAATGTAGAAATTATATTATATAACATCTTAATTTGTAAGAGCTTTTCTAAAGAGATTCGCCTTTAATCTGCCAAGGCTTTCAACTTGGTTTTGGAATGGAACTGAAATAGGAAAAATTGCTCCAGGGCATGCGAAGAAATTTGCAATGCAATACTTTTACGTCAGTGAATTTAAACATGTCAATTTTCATAATGAGTCTTATATACTCGCATTTGGAGAACTTTGAAGCGTAAAGTACTACATTTATACATCATATAAATAAAATTAAAATGTCTGTCTGTAATATTGAAATAACTGGTTTCTGTTAAACTTAGGAGGTTATTTGCATAACAATAAGCGAAAATAATCAATTATTAAATTACTCTCTGTCGGTCTGTCTGTCTGCCTGTAGGTGCTAATCCTCGGAATGGCTGTGATAAAACTTTAAAAAAGATAGACATCAATGCCAGAAAGGATCTAGGCTATACTATATCCAAAAAGCTATGGATTTAATAAAATATATAGTGTAACAGCGCTGTCGTACCGCCACACGCGAGAATACATCGTAGTATAAATCGCGCTATCAAAGCTCATAAATAAAAAGAGTATATATAGAATAGCTCTGAGCTGCCACTCGGAGCGTTGGCCTTTCCCAAGGCAGACCACCTTGCCGGACAGGAGATCTCCGCTTTTCCTCGCACGGCCACAGTGGTGACCAACCGACGTGATTTGTTTGAACCGAACTTCAAACCTTCGTCATCGTCCTTAAGTACCCCATTCATTCGCTCCCGATCAGATATTGTCCGCAGTCTTCAAATTCTGGAAGCCATCTAGCTTCACAAAGGTTGATCGCAATACTGGAATAATAATGCTTTCTGTTCCTTCAAGCTACTCTCTGTGCTACACTGTTCGGCACATCTCTGAGCCTTACTGCTCGCCTCTGCTTCACGGCTCTCTCGCATATTACTTGCCTCCTTCTCGACTCTTACATGTAGTAGAACCATTCTGCAGCTATATTAGTAGTATAGTTGTAGCACGAATGGGTCGGTTCGACCGGGGAAGGACTACGCTCTCAGAGAATACCAGCGTAAAATAGCAGCTTTATACTGCTGTGTTGCTAAAATATATTGATGTAGATATCTATGGGTTTTTTATAGGATAAAGGTGACAAACGAGCACACAGTCCACCTGATGGTAAGTGGTTGCTGCGGCCCATAGACATCTACATCTATTCTCTATTACAAATCAAAATGCAGATGCGTTGTCACCCGTGAGGACTAAGATGGAATGCCTCATTTCCAGTAAAAAGGGCCTCCGGCCACCTGCACTCACCAAGCGAAACGCAGAGGTAAACCTCTACTTCACGCTGGTATTCTGTGAGGTCGTGGTACCACCCCGGTTCGGGCCGGCCCATCCGTGCGACAGCAAAAGCTGCTGCATGGCTCTACCACTGTTAAAAACTCACACACACACACTCCACAGGGTCACAGCAACCACTTACCATCAGGTGGACTGTGTGCTCGTTTGTCAACCAATCCTATGTTAAAAGACTAACCAAGACTCACCGCAGACTACAAGACAATTCCCTGGCACTTGCACATTCGTCGACATCTAGACTGCACTATCGACCTCCGTTCTGAGCGGTGGTTATGTGACGGTGCTGTCATAGCAACACAAGTGAAAATACATCGAAGTTTAAATCGCACTATCAAAATTACGAAGTAAAATAATATATAGAGTATCTCCGGACTACCGGAGCTTTATAGACTCCGGACGTGTGGATTGAGTTCTCTCCCGTCACTCCCCTCTCATTGCTCCTCCGCAAAATTGATGTTAAAATTAACTCTCGTTATACATCGCCTTATTTGGTGATCTATGTTTGATTGCTGGCCTGGTGTTCTCACTGTGGTGCGCGAAGAACGCTGTCCCGGGTGACGGCACTCTCACTATGTGTTGTGAAGTGTATCGCATGCTTGTTGTGGTGTAAAGTGTATATTGTGCATAACTCTCCTTCCTGGCTTCCTGCTAGTGTTATTGGCATTGGTAAATTGGTATTGGCGTAAGTAGAGTGAAATACACACGCCGCCTCAGAGGCGGCCATCGGTGTTAATGTTTTTGTTGCTTGTTGCATTAGGCGCCAACCAACAAACCAACGCGCTAGGTGTATAGATTTTCGTTTTAGGCACACAGCTGTGATATGTATCAAGCTTAATACTAATCTGTGCTTGTTAGCATAGGCGACAAAATGGCGTTGATAACGATCGACGAACTCGCTGACTTTTTTTAGTCGAGCCTGCCCCGATATTTGGGATGCGTTCCTTGCAAAGCGCAATGCCCGTCCCACGCCTGAGCCCGCGCTCGAGTCCGCGCCTCTAACAGGCCCCTTTAACCAGCGTTTTTGCCCCCCCCCCCCCCCATAGACCATCCGACCGTGCGGATTGACGACCCGCTGTTGCTGAGCACCGGACCTACAACCCCCGTGTCCATAGACACAATTTACGACGCCGCGTCCTCCGCACCCTCCGCGATGTTCATCCGCGGCCAGTCTCCGGTCTTCTTGGATGCAGAATGAGGCTCTGACATTGAAAAGCCCGAAGATGAAGGCTTCATTCTCGTCCAGGGCACAAAGCGCAAACGCGAAGCCCCAAAAAAGGCAGCTAAGCCTAACTCGGCCCCATCGTCCCCCTCGTCTTTCACTGCTACTCCGGCAAAAAAGCCTGCCCCCGCGGCACGCGCTCAAGCCTTTTGAGCCTGCAGCAAATCCCACAGCAAATAGGTCTCCTACTGAACGTAGAGCCGCCACCTCCTATCATAATCCAAGACAAATCAAAATGGAGCGTTCTGTCATACTGGTTGGACTCCAAAAAAATATATTGCCCAAAGGTGCAAAACGCCGGTCAGAGCATTCGTTAGTTCGTAAACTCGACCGAAGAATTCCGCAGTGTAACAAATCACCTGCATGCCCAACAAATAAGCTTTCACACGTACGCCCTTCCAGAGGAGTGCAACCTTCGCGTAGTCGTCTGCGGGCTCCCCAAAAAGCTTGATACGGAACATATCTTAAATGAATTCAAAGGTCAAAATCTCCCGATCCGAGAGGTGCACAGAATGCACCATCAAACTGATAAAAAACGATTTTTAGATCTGTGCCTTGTCATTCCGGGCCTGTGTTAGGAAGGCAAGGAGATTTTTAACGTTCTGCGCATCTGCAATTTAACGGGAATTGCAGTTGAAGTCCCTCGAAACAGGGGCATCGTTGGCCAGTGCCAAAGATGCCAGTTGTACGGCCACTCGACCAGAAACTGTTACGCTAGGCTAGGCCTTGTAGTGTTATGCTACTTACATATCATTTTACACTATTTTCCATTCTGTTTTTGATTTTCTGCATTCATATTTTGCATCACTTTTCACGCTATCAGTTATGCTACTTTCATATCATTTTACACTATTTTTCCATTCTGTTTTTGATTTTCTGCATTTATATTTTACATCACCTTTATTTCCATAGGATCCTGTAACGTTTTTACACAATAACAAATCATTTTCACTTCGTATTTTCACTAATAATATAAATTTCAATAATATCTCATTTCTTACTTAAATGTAGCTGTTTTTCAATTATATACCTAAAACCAAAAATTTTTATTTTTGAGAACCATTATTTATATGGTTGTTATGGTAACTTTTATTCAAATTCGTCACTGGTCTGATGTTCTTATTTCGATATTTCCACATAAATACTCTTTTGCTCTAGGTCATTTACAATAAATTTCCTTTTAATTTAAATAATTTCTCGTTCTCTCTAAAAAGGTATAAAAGCCGAACAATCGGAGAATACAGGGAGTCTCGCTTCAGTTTTCAAACAAGAAGCATATACTAAAGGCCTTATCCCGGGGCCGCATTGCCCCGGGATCCTGCAAGCCTCCATCTACATTTGAAGTCGTCGGCGTAGTCTACTTCAAGCGCGGGGCCACAGTACTCCGGGCGCTATGACTGCTTGCTCCAGGCGCTGAGTGCACCTACTGCCCGCGCTACCTTTGGGCGCTACGACTGCTTGCTCCAGGCGCTGAAACCACCTACTGCCCGCGCTATCTTTGGGCGCTGCGACTGCTTGCTCCAAGCGCTGAGCGCACCTACTCCAGGCGCTACGTGCGCCGGCTCCGGACGCTGCGTGTGCCCAGACCAGGCGCTGCGTGCCATCACCGCCAAGAAACTACAAGCTCAGCGTGTGCCTACTTCTACTCCAAGTGCAGCGTGTCTCACTTCGACCTTTAGGCTCCACTACAATACAATATTCTCCTATCTTTACTTTTTTTATCTAATTGTAATTTCACGTCATCCATCATCATCATCATATTTCATTTTTTTATATAAAATTGTATATACCCTTTTAAAAATTTAAATATATTATTTTCTTGTTCTACTTTTGTTGTTTTGTTGTTCTTAGGTTAGGTTCTATTTTTTTTAATTGTCGCTTCACGACAGCCTATCTGTATGTAGGCCTATAGGGCGTCATGCCTAGGTGACTACGGCACCACTGACTGCCCTGGCACGCCCGAGATGGTTGAGCCCCCGGGCTGCATTAATTGCCGCGAAGAGGGACACCCAGCGAATTATCGCAGGTGTTCTAAAGCACCGCAAAGGAACCAGCGTGGAAACAGGAGTCCTCACGAACGCGCTGTTTAAGCCAGTTTGTCCCGCCCCCGGCTGCCTGCCCCCAAACCTACACCGTCCACGGTGCCCAATTTCTCGCCTCAAATTGTCACCAAGCCCGCTCCAGTGCCGGGGCGGCCGAGCAAAGTATCTAGCCCTACCGCGCCTTCCGCGCCAATATCCAACGCCTGGGTGAAACCAACAACACTTGTCGCCTCACGGCCAGTGCCGCCTCCCTAGGCCTCAAAATCAAAGCCCGTCCCACAAGGTTCATCCTCCTTTTTTTATAGGATAGGTATGACAAACGAGCACACAGTCCACCAGACGGTAAATGGTTGCTGTGGCCCATAGACATCTACATCTAGCTTCGATTACGAATCCTAATGCAGATGCGTTGTCACCCGTGAGAACTAAGATGGAATGCCTCGTTTCCAGTAAAAAGGGTCTCCGGTTCTCTACACTCACCATACGAAACATAGCAGCGTTAAGCTGCTATTTTACGCTGGTATTCTGTGAGAGCGTGTCCTTCCCCGGTCGAGCCGACCCATTCGTGCTACAACCATAATATAGCTGCAGCATGGCTCTACTACGTTAAAAACCTCGTCATCCTTCGTCGCCGTTAAAAACGTCCTTTGTCGCTGACTTCTCGCTATTCTGCGCCTTTATCAGCAACATCAACGTTGCTAAGTTATCCTCCTTGGCCCACAAAATCCGTGGAGCCAACTCACCTCAAGACAAGCTCTACGCTACGATTGAGCACAAGACTTATCGACGCAATATAGTCTTTCCAGTGCGCGTAATCACCTCTTCTAAATATCAGATTGGCAGCAAAAAATCTCTGTAGAACTAAACCACGCTCTCCGACTGTCGCATTCTTTAATTTGAACGGCCTCAGAGAACAAAAAGACGAGATCGCCCTCTTCCTGCGCAACCACGATGTAGACGTAATGTTAGTGCAAGAGATTTTTTTGAAACCTAGCCATCACGATCCTAAGATCGCAAACTACACCTTAGTTAAAAATACCGACGACGGAGAGTTTAATCTAAAGCGTGCAATTTTTCTTTTTAACCGAATTCAAAAAAGTGGAGAATACTCAGTTTATCTGTATATATTTTTTATTTATGTTAGGGCACAACTTCTTTGTTTAAGAACAAATATAAAGGGACGTTGTGGTGGTCTGCTATATCAATTATTATTAACTTCTAGAAAAAAAATTACCCCTGAGGGTGGAAATAGGTGATGAAAGTTGTGTAACTCTTTAGACAACATTCTTGAGTTTACCATGAACATGTGATATTTTTAGTTTAATCTAATGGTTAAAACAAAGTTTTGCTTTCTCTTACGTTATTATGTGCAAATAGTTTTTTTTAGCTTATGCAGACGGTTTTTAATATGTTTAAGTTTATTTTTTGTTTATGTGTTTTTTTTTTATAGGATAGGGTTACAAACGAGCACACAGTCAACCAGATGGTAAGTGGTTGCTGTGGCCCAAAACCATCTACATCTGTCCTCGTTTGCGAATCAAAATGCAGATGCGTTGTCACCTGTGAGGACTAAGATAGAATACCTCTTTTTCAGTAAAAAGGGTCTCAGGTTCTCTACACTCACCATACGAAACACAGCAGCGTTAAAGATCTATTTTACGCTGTAAGAGCGTGGTGCTTCCCCCGTCGAGCCGACCCATTCGTGCTATAACTATACTACTAATATAGCTGCATCATGGCTCTACCACGTTATTTAGTCTTGTTATATCACTAATCTGATTCCTTCCACTGGATTGAATTTAGATAGCGATAGCAATGCCAAAAATGGCAATAGCAAAAAGTTAAATAGGCAAATATTCCACTACTGACCCAAATCAGTAGAAAATATTTTTGATAGTCCAAAACGCATTTTTTGTATTTTCTTTTTTTAAAAGTCTGTTAAGTGCTTAATAATCGTAAGTCTGCAATGAATAATTTAGGTGAAATTCTGTAATTGACCAGACTCCAGGTAAAATGAAGACCAAAAGAAACACCCAGAGTTGATGAATGCAGAATGTGTTGTTCTGTACTACCAACATTAAGTAAAATTTTTGAAAAAAATATTTTAGATCAGATGTTAAGTTTCTTTAATATTAATAAATTGCTACATAAAAATCAATTCGGTTTTACAAGGGGTCGCTCGACAACTGACGCTGGAGTTGAGCTTATTAAACATATTTTTTGTGCATGGGAGAATTCAGAGGATGCTTTGGGTATATTTTGTGACCTTTCCAAGGCCTTCGACTGTGTTCACCATGAGACATTAATCAGGAAGCTACAGTACTATGGTGTCAAGAACACAGCGCTTAAACTTATTATTTCATATTTAAGTAATAGAAA
This sequence comes from Parnassius glacialis, assembly GCA_033319125.1. Classification (NCBI taxonomy): domain Eukaryota; kingdom Metazoa; phylum Arthropoda; class Insecta; order Lepidoptera; family Papilionidae; genus Parnassius; species Parnassius glacialis. Next base: position 27,024,285 of record JAVANC010000027.1, on the reverse strand, counting down.
GCAGAAGGTTATTATTAATGGTAAAAGTTCTTCCGGGTCACCTGTACTAATGGGTGTTCCTCAGGGCTCGATTCTCGGCCCATTCCGGTTTCTGGTGTATATTAATGACTTACCTCACCTTGTAAGGGATAGTCATGATATAGTATTATTTGCTGATGATACTTCCTTGATTTTTAAACTTAAACGACAATCATTTAAATGTGATGAAGTGAATAATGCTATATCAAAATTAGTGCATTGTTTTAACGTTAATAATCTGCATTTGAACGGAAATAAAACTAATTGTGTTAAATTTACAACAACGAATGTTAAAAATCTGAATACCAATGTGTTTCTAAATGGGGAGGAATTGAGCCCTGTTGTATCCACTGTTTTTCTTGGCATCACTCTTGACGCAAAGCTTCAGTGGGGCCCCCATATATCCAAATTAGCAAGCAGACTAAGTTCTGCAGCCTATGCTGTAAAAAAGATTAGAGGTCTCACTAGTGTCGAGACAGCTAGATTAGTTTATTTTAGGTATTTCCATAGCATAATGTCTTATGGGATTTTGCTATGGGGAAATGCGGCTGATTCAGAAACTATTTTTGTTTTACGGTTAAATAGTGGTTTCACTTGTTTCGACACGCGGTAATGTGGTTTGCTCCTCTAGTTTTGTATAACTCAATGACTGTAATTTAATAGAAACTTAATAATGTATTACATATTTTATTATAATGGAATTGTTTGGGATCTAGATTTTATCGCACATACACGCACAACCGCCTTTTTTTAGCTTATATAATCGAACTCTGGGCACTTTTAAACAACAAAATGTCAAAATAGATACTACCGAAAATATAAAACTTCCAACTGTGAAGCTAAATATCTATTTATCATAATAATATTTCACTTCTAAATACCATAACACATGAATATTAAAATGTAGAAATTATATTATATAACATCTTAATTTGTAAGAGCTTTTCTAAAGAGATTCGCCTTTAATCTGCCAAGGCTTTCAACTTGGTTTTGGAATGGAACTGAAATAGGAAAAATTGCTCCAGGGCATGCGAAGAAATTTGCAATGCAATACTTTTACGTCAGTGAATTTAAACATGTCAATTTTCATAATGAGTCTTATATACTCGCATTTTGAGAACTTTGAAGCGTAAAGTACTACATTTATAAATCATATAAATAAAATTAAAATGTCTGTCTGTAATATTGAAATAACTGGTTTCTGTTAAACTTAGGAGGTTATTTGCATAACAATAAGCGAAAATAATCAATTATTAAATTACTCTCTGTCGGTCTGTCTGTCTGCCTGTAGGTGCTAATCCTCGGAATGGCTGTGATAAAACTTTAAAAAAGATAGACAACAATGCCAGTAAGGATCTAGGCTATACTATATCCAAAAAGCTATGGATTTAAAAAAATATATAGTGTAACAGCGCTGTCGTCGCGCCACACGCGAGAATACATCGTAGTTGAAATCGCGCTATCAAAGCTCATAAATAAAAAGAGTATATATAGAATAGCTCTGAGCTGCCACTCGGAGCGTTGGCCTTTCCCAAGGCAGACCACCTTGCCGGACAGGAGATCTCCCCTTTTCCTCGCACGGCCACAGTGGTGACCAACCGACGTGATTTGTTTGAACCGAACTTCAAACCTTCGTCATCGTCCTTAAGTACCCCATTCATTCGCTCCCGATCAGATATTGTCCGCAGTCTTCAAATTCTGGAAGCCATCTAGCTTCACAAAGGTTGATCGCAATACTGGAATAATAATGCTTTCTGTTCCTTCAAGCTACTCTCTGTGCTACACTGTTCGGCACATCTCTGAGCCTTACTGCTCGCCTCTGCTTCACGGCTCTCTCGCATATTACTTGCCTCCTTCTCGACTCTTACATGTAGTAGAACCATTCTGCAGCTATATTAGTAGTATAGTTGTAGCACGAATGGGTCGGTTCGACCGGGGAAGGACTACGCTCTCAGAGAATACCAGCGTAAAATAGCAGCTTTATACTGCTGTGTTGCTAAAATATATTGATGTAGATATCTATGGGTTTTTTATAGGATAAAGGTGACAAACGAGCACACAGTCCACCTGATGGTAAGTGGTTGCTGCGGCCCATAGACATCAACATCTATTCTCTATTACAAATCAAAATGCAGATGCGTTGTCACCCGTGAGGACTAAGATGGAATGCCTCATTTCCAGTAAAAAGGGCCTCCGGCCACCTGCACTCACCAAGCGAAACGCAGAGGTAAACCTCTACTTCACGCTGGTATTCTGTGAGGTCGTGGTACCACCCCGGTTCGGGCCGGCCCATCCGTGCGACAGCAAAAGCTGCTGCGTGGCTCTACCACTGTTAAAAACTCTCACACACACACTCCACAGGGTCACAGCAACCACTTACCATCAGGTGGACTGTGTGCTCGTTTGTCAACCAATCCTATGTTAAAAGACTAACCAAGACTCACCGCAGACTACAAGACAATTCCCTGGCACTTGCACATTCGTCGACATCTAGATTGCACTATCGACCTCCGCTCTGAGCGGTGCTTATGTGACGGTGCTGTCATAGCAACACAAGTGAAAATACATCGAAGTTTAAATCGCACCATCAAAATTACGAAGTAAAATAATATATAGAGTATCTCCGGACTACCGGAGCTTTATAGACTCCGGACGTGTGGATTGAGTTCTCTCCCGTCACTCCCCTCTCATTGCTCCTCCGCAAAATTGATGTTAACATTAACTCTCGTTATACATCGCCTTATTTGGTGATCTATGTTTGATTGCTGGCCTGGTGTTCTCACTGTGGTGCGCGAAGAACGCTGTCCCGGGTGACGGCACTCTCACTATGTGTTGTGAAGTGTATCGCATGCTTGTTGTGGTGTAAAGTGTATATTGTGCATAACTCTCCTTCCTGGCTTCCTGCTAGTGTTATTGGCATTGGTAAATTGGTATTGGCGTAAGTAGAGTGAAATACACACGCCGCCTCAGAGGCGGCCATCGGTGTTAATGTTTTTGTTGCTTGTTGCATTAGGCGCCAACCAACAAACCAACGCGCTAGGTGTATAGATTTTCGTTTTAGGCACACAGCTGTGATATGTATCAAGCTTAATACTAATCTGTGCTTGTTAGCATAGGCGACAAAATGGCGTTGATAACGATCGACGAACTCGCTGACTTTTTTTAGTTAATGTTAAGTTTCTTTAATATTAATAAATTGCTACATAAAAATCAATTCGGTTTTACAAGGGGTCGCTCGACAACTGACGCTGGAGTTGAGCTTATTAAACATATTTTTTGTGCATGGGAGAATTCAGAGGATGCTTTGGGTATATTTTGTGACCTTTCCAAGGCCTTCGACTGTGTTCACCATGAGACATTAATCAGGAAGCTACAGTACTATGGTGTCAAGAACACAGCGCTTAAACTTATTATTTCATATTTAAGTAATAGAAAGCAGAAGGTTATTATCAATAGTAAAAGTTCTTCCGGGTCACCTGTACTAATGGGTGTTCCTCAGGGCTCGATTCTCGGCCCATTCCTGTTTCTGGTGTATATTAATGACTTACCTCACCTTGTAGGGGATAGTCATGATATAGTATTATTTGCTGATGATACTTCCTTGATTTTTAAACTTAAACGACAATCATTTCAATGTGATGAAGTGAATAATGCTATATCAAAATTAGTGCATTGGTTTAACGTTAATAATCTGCATTTGAACGGAAATAAAACTAATTGTGTTAAATTTACAACAACGAATGTTAAAAATCTGAATACCAATGTGTTTCTACATGGGGAGGAATTGAGCCCTGTTGTATCCACTGTTTTTCTTGGCATCACTCTTGACGCAAAGCTTCAGTGGGGCCCCCATATATCCAAATTAGCAAGCAGACTAAGTTCTGCAGCCTATGCTGTAAAAAAGATTAGAGGTCTCACTAGTGTCGAGACAGCTAGATTAGTTTATTTTAGTTATTTCCATAGCATAATGTCTTATGGGATTTTGCTATGGGGAAATGCGGCTGATTCAGAAACTATTTTTGTTTTACAGAAGAAGGCCATTAGAGCTATTTACAATCTAAAACCGAGAGAGTCTCTTACAGATAAATTTAAAGAAATTAATATATTAACTTTGGCCTCTCAGTATATTTACGAAAATTTAATGTATGTTCACAAAAACAAAGATAGTTTTAGTAAAAAAAGTGATGTACATTCTGTAAACACTAGGAACAAACACAAGCTAGTGATGCCAGTTTCTCGACTCCACAGAGTCAGTAATTCATTCTTGGGGCAATGTATACGCTATTACAACAAGGTCACGGAAAGTGTACAGGTTCTCTCTATTACCAAGTTTAAATGTTTTATTAAGCTGAAACTGTATAAAAAGTATATTTCTTGCTGGTTCTTCCCAGGACAGAGGGTATTTTTTCGAACCAGTGGTAAAGTAAAAAATGACTTTCAATAAGAATTACACATGTAATGTATATTGAATAAAAATTATTCTATTCTATTCTATTCTATTCTGTAAATAACCATGTATTTGACTTGTTGATGATAATGATGATTCAACAAATATCACATGAACTTTTTAACACACATACGATTATTTTTATAGTTTCATGTGTCATATGTTTTGTAATTTGTATACGCAGGAAAAACTACATTTTTATATTATATAAAATGTCTATATTGATGTTATCATTTAACATAACTTCTAAAAAAAGGAGACGGTAACTAAATGATATTTTTTTTATGTTTGTAACATGATATTTTAAATTTAAGTCGGTTTGTATTTCTTTAACGCAATGAAATTATAACTTAAGTCGTTATTAAAAACTTTACAGTTTGTCAAATTTACTTCAATTGATTTAACGCTGAAATCACCTAACTGCGTGGCAGATATTTTGTTCAGTAGATTTAATTTTGCCAATCCAAAAACTTAACCTACGTCTATTTAATTCTAAGGTAAATCTATAACGAATTATCATTTAATATTTAAAGAAATACTGCCATTGTGTACATAAAATTATAAACACATAAGGATATCCATATTTCTATTACAATAATGTCAGAAAGATGCCAGTAATAAAACCAAACCAGGGACAGGGGGCAGCGTCATATATGTATGTCGGAGATTTCAACAGAGGATCCATATTTTGATCTCGGAAATACATCAGGATATCATAAATTGTTAAAAATAATAAAAGTGTGAGAGCGTATGTTCAACTCACTCTTGCTTACGCAATTTATCATTATCAGCAATAAGACATATAGTGACAGATATAGTGAAATTACAGTTCGACCACACCGTAACACGTTTCCGCCACAATCACACACCACTGGTTCGTAAGGTACGTAATAACATGATAACACCAAAATATATAAACCACAAGCAACACTACTTATCTCAGCGTTACACAGGCAGCCGCTCAGCAACACTAATCCTGCCTTAAAAGAATAACAACAACGAACAGAACCACGACACTATCCTAGTGTTATTAGAATGACCACACTCGATCTTCCGCGTACGGCACCTACAGTGAACTTTATACTGCACAAACACATAGATATTAGACCCTCATTTCCACCTCGATCCATGTGATATTTTATAGACGCTCCGACATGTAGATATCGTCAACTATCAAAAAATTAAAAGATTCTGAACCATTTGTTAAGGTCTTAGAACTATGTAAATGTATTATATTCCTAAACAAGCTGCTATATTATTATATTATATATTCGACGAGTATATTTTTTTGGAGACTGCTGAAACAATTTATATATTTCTTTTTTTATTTAATAAACTATACCTTAAGGGTGGTCTCGTTTAAGTTTGCAGTAAAAAATTAAGGCATAATTGGGGATAAGGTTTTTATTGTAACCATTCAGACGACATTCATATTATTACCTTGAGGTTTTGATATTGATTAGTTATTTGTATGTACTAATTATATATAAAATATATAAATGTGTATATGTAGGTGTATGTATGTAGAGTTTACATTTGTATAGTTTTTTATTAGAAAAATGTATATATTATTACGTAGTAAATTATCACTCTTGTTTTGTTTTTATTCTATATAGCTACACCTACGTCAAATTCTCGCCACTCCTTGGGTTGACTGGCAAAGAATACCTCAAGGAAGTAAGTCGATCATTTATATTATTTTGTTTTAAGGAATGCAATAAAGAATAAACATATAATTTAATAAATTAGTCCGCAATAAACGACAAAGCATTTAATTTTCCATACAAATTAAAAGATCACTTCAAAAACTATACCTTCGCACTGACTTCAGAACGTATTGTGTGGAGATTATTTTATTATTTTTAGTTTTAGACGTTAGATTTTACTTTTTATCAAATGTAAAATTTCTACAAATATATATTTCATAGCAATAAAATTAATTGCCTACCCTTTTTTTTGTATATCATATACATATAAAGGAACACTTTTCTGCAAGCACCTGTCCCATTTAAGGAAATATATTTACTACGATGTTTATGTTGCAAGCAGCAAGACGAGTTAAGAAACTCGTTATAGTGAAATATGTGACAGCATAATATGTTACCTAGCTGCGATTTCTTTTATCAAATTACGATTTATATTATGGAATTATACTTTTATTGAAATTATCTAGATCTATATATATTGAATGTATGAAGCTATTGAATGTACAAACTAATGTCTTTCAAAGCCTTAAATGAAAATGTGTCTGTGTTTTGCACTTGCCAATAAAAAACAAGTGAACACTTTCTCTTTCTCTTTAAAAACGTTACCTCCCCACTAGGATTTTCTCCTGTATCGCGGGGCAGTTTACATACATAGATTTCACAAGGACAAACATCCAGATCCCGAACAATCATTTGTAGGCCATACTAATACTTGTTCTGTGAGGGGTTCGAACCCGCGGTGCTTAGCACTGCAACTCATTACTAATCCACTGCGCCACAGAGCCGTCACACTACTATTGAGACATTGTCACAATTAAAAAATGGTTTAAGCTTAACAAACAAATTATACAACATACAGAGACATGATATATGAATCTTAACACAGAATTCACTTGCTTAATATAATCATGAGTATGGGGACTCGCCTAAAAAACGTGTGCTGTTTTATTGAATATATGAATGTCAGATAATGAAATCCTACGATATCGACTATCCAATATCACCTCATGAAACTCGTAAGAGGTGACAGAGGAAACTAGCACTGAAAATGGGCAGCAGCGTCTTTATGATAACGACTCAAAATAACAGCGATTGACTATGACAAGTGGTCCATGTCGTGCAGAATTATATAAAGGCACTCGTATGTATGGCATTAAATATTCAGAATCAAGAAATAAGCATTTATGTTTTAAATCTGAATACCTAAACTCCTACCCAAGGAGGCAATCTGGGAGGCCTATGTTGAAACAAAAGTGCGTTATTTTTCTTAAAGTGAGGTAGATAATGAGTTAAGTAACCAGTGAGAAATATGAAAAAGAGTACTCTCTACTTTAACTATCTTTCGTTTAATTAAAGTACTTGCTTTTGATTTTTAAAGAACTTAACAAATTAAACAGTAAAATATAAATAGGTACCTAAAATTTACATTGAAGACAATACTATGTGAGTCAATTTTAAAATACTTAATACATTTCAAATTAAGAATTAAAAAACATTATAACCAAGATAAATTATGGCTACGTAACGTAAAATTTATTTTCTGACATCAATAAAACCCATGTTGATAAAGGCACATACACTTATCACATACCAAATAAAAGAGAATGGGATGGGATCATAGGATTCTTTTAAAATAAAATTACATATTAATAGCGGTAGGCGAAGATTAGGGCGACCCCCCATTAGATGGAGTGACGATCTGTTAAGACATTTTTTTTATAGGATAAGGGTGACAAACGAGCACACAGTCCACCTGATGGTAAGTGGTTCCTGCGGGCCATAGACATCTACATCTATCCTCGTTTGCGAATCAAAATGCAGATGCGTTGCCACCCGTGAGGACGAAGATGGAATGCCTCATTACCTGTAAAAATGGCCTCCGGCCACCTACACTCACCAAGCGAAACGCAGAGGTAAGCCTCTACTTCACGCTGGTATTCTGTGAGGTCGTGGTACCACCCCGGTTCGAGCCGGCCCATCCGTGCGACAGCAAAATCTGCCGCGTGGCTCTACCACTGTTAATGACTGTGTTAGACATGAAGGAATTCGATGGATGCAGGTGGCTCAGGACCGTGCTTTGTGACATTCCTTGTGGGAGGCCTATGTTCAGCAGTCGACTTATGAAAGGCTGTAATGATGATGATGATGACATATTTATTGTTGAAAAATCTCAATTAAATTCAATCACTTAAGAAATTTAGCAATTGGCCATTAAATCAAGTCTTTGTAAATTATCGACTCTTTTTAATCTAAATTAAAATTTGACGCAGCTCAAACCTAATTCTTTTTCAACTGATCTTATTATATATAAAAATTCCTTATTTTCTTCGTCATTTTCACTCTCCTCATTCTCAGAAACGCTTTCATCATTTTCCGTACAAAAGCAGTTACGGTATAAAAAATTGTCACCTTCCTCCGGAGGTATGCATATACCTCCGGAGGAACAATAAGGTGACAATAAGGTGAGATTTAGGAATACGAGTACATAATTAATGACATGCTTTCTAACATTCATAACATCTCAATTTTATGCTCTTTACAACACTTTTACACACACCACAACAAGAAATAGACTAAATTTTTCTAGTCTTTTCCAACTTTTTTCTCCATTTTATCTTTCTTTCTCTTTCTTTCTTCTTTTTTTGCTCTCTCATAACTTTCTTTGCCTTCTTTTCTTCCTCTAGTCTATTCTTTTCCTTGTAGTTTTCTTCTAAAACCTTTTAGTATTCTGGTTCTGATATGTGGTAAGATAGCCTCTCAATGTTACGTTTCCCTTTTCTGGTTGGTTCTGAAGGCATTGCTAAAAAATCTTTAAGTCTTGTTGTTGAACAAGTTGTCATCATCATTTTCTATTCCTAGATCTACTAAAACTACAAGTTCTTAGACGTTATTCTGTAGATCACTGGTAATGTTGATTTTTTCATTATTTTAAGGTTGAATAGTAAAAGGTTCTTTGTCAAGGTGAGGAAAATTTCATATTCACAGGATGGTCATTTCTCGCTAATTTGTTCATACTTGATTTTTCAAGGCTTTGCTGTGTTGCCATGATTATATTTTGACTTTCATTTTCAGAAATACTGTTATTAATTATTGTTGTGTTATAGTTTTTTTGTGTGTATTTGTCAGTTCAGGTTATATTCCATTGTATTCTCATTCCTTACTTACATAAGTATTCGAATGATAAAAGTTTCATATTTGATAAAGAGTGAAAAATTATTCATTGTTTTGTACATCTTGCATTATATTTTAAATATCTTTAAATTTATTCATCATCTCTGCGCCTACGATTTCTGAAATTTTAGTCAATGATAGTGATTTTTCTGATCTGGATGCTGACTTGGCTAAGCATTTAGAATAATCGATAGCATTTGGATAAAAAGGGTAGAGGCTGTAAGCTCGAAAGCCATTTACAATGCAAGCAGAACTAATTTCCTCAGTTTTTTGAGTAGAAAAGCAAAATTTTGATTAGAAACAACTTCACCAATGTTCTCAAGATATCATTCGCTAACTGCCGCTATCCAGAACTCTTTTACGGGTCTAAATAGTGATACATCAGCTGGCTGAATAATCCTAGTGGCGTTTGGACACAGAACTATTATTTATATTCTATTTGAAGAGAGCGAGCTAGTTCACTTAGGCCGTAGGTTAAATGAGATTTGTGTCTGCCAACAAACAACAAAACTGGTAGCTAAATATTATTACTCACAAAAAGGGTTAAAAAAATATATACATACATACATATAATCACGCCTCTTTCCCGTAGGGGTAGGCAGAGACCACTTCTTTCCACTTGCTACGATCCTTACATACTTGTTTCGCTTCGTCCACTTTCATTATTCTCTTCATACATACTCTACGGTTTAGGGTACTCTTGACCTGGCCTTTTTTCAAGACGTCCCTGATTTGGTCTTAAAATGTCCACCTAGGTCTACCCCTTCCAACACTTTCATTCACACTCGCCTTATACACTTTTTTCGTCAATCGTTCTTCATTCATTCTCTCGACATGGCCAAACAATCTCAGCATACCTTTCTCAATTTTTTTCACTACATCTTCTTTCAGACCACAACGTTTCCTTATCTCACTATTTTTTATCCTGTCACTCAGTTTAACTCCTGTCATACTTCTAAACGCTTTCATCTCAACTGCAATTATTCTGTTTTCATGTTTCTTCTGCCATACCCAACTTTCACTTCCGTACATGAGTTGCGAAACCAACACCCCCTCATGCACAGCCAAACGAGCAAAGATTTTTCTGATGTCAGTTAACAACATGCTCGGTAATATATTTAAATGTATCCGCCGTCATCTTTTTCGAGTCCGAGTCGTTTCCGATCGACTCGATTCATTGGCGCTGCGAAAACATGTTGCATCCATTTGTATTTTCTTTCGAATTTACCACGACGAGTGCTCTGAGGAATTGTTCCGATTAATCCCAGCCGCCAAATTTCACGAACGCACATCGCAGCAGAACTCCCGATAATATCCACACCATCTGGATGATTGGTGGTCCACCACTGTGCGATGTAGAAGATGTTTTCTCCCTCGCACAACTTCCTTGTGGAATCGATTAACACCAGCGATTTTTCCGGACCGATACGACTTAGAGACCTTCGAAAAAAGAGCCTACTCCTTTTTTAAACGCCGGTAACGCATCTGCGATTGCCCTGGTTCCCCTGGTGTTGCAGTTGTTCATGGGCGGCGGTAGTCACTTAGCATCAGGTGAGCCGCATGCTCGTTTTCCCGCTTTCCTATAAAAAAATCCATCCTGAACTAATAGTTGCTACACCCTAGTCATCAGGTACAGTTTGTTTGATTCTCTCAGGTAAACGTTGATAGGGATACATAATCGTAGGCAACACCATCTGTCCATCAGCAGATACTGTACACAGTACTGTCACATTTTCTTTGGCTTTTCCTTTATCAATAATGTAGATATTATTCTCTCCTTTTACAGCAAAGATTTTCCGGTAGACTGATAAGTTTAAAAACCGCTTTCATCAGCATTAAAAATTCTGGAAGGAATATCTAAAGTGTGGGTTAGATTAGACTTGTTTATCTGATCCTTAATTTTACCAAACTAGTTTCTGATGTCAGACAACATACCTGCATAACAGCTTCACACGTTCTTTTAGTTATTCTAAGATGGCGTTTTAGAAAACCTTTTAACCATCTTTTTCCAGATCTATTTACGCTGAATAGATTCTCTCTGGGGTTTTTATTCAGAAAATTTTGAACAGAATCAATAATTTTTCGGCATTTCTAGGAAACCCTCTTTTTCCCATATCGCACAGCCATTCTACTAACTGTTTTTCTTCTTCTTTAGTCAAGTAGGGTTCTGGTCCAAATTCACTCTTGCTATCCAGGTGTTTTTGGCTTGTACGAACTGATATACCTTGACTAACGTCTTCTAAAGCTTTGTCTACTTGTTATTTGGTATATTGCGCTATATTTGGCATGTTGAAGCAGTGTGAACAAAATTTAAAAAAATATTTAGTAATTTTTTTTTATATAGGATAAGGGTGAAAAACGGGCACACAGTCCACCTGATGGTAAGTGGTTGCTGCGGCCCATAGACATCTACATCTATCCTCTGTTACAGATCAAAATGCAGATGCGTTTTCACCCGTGAGGACTAAGATGGAATGCCTCATTTCCAGTAAAAAGGGCCTCCGGCCACCTGCACTCACCAAGCGAAACGCAGAGGTAAACCTCTACTTTACGCTGGTATTCTGTGAGGTCGTGGTACCACCCCGGTTCGAGCCAGCCCATCCATGCGACAGCAAAAGCTGCCGCGTGGCTCTACCACTGTTAAAATTGATTTACCACTGTTAATTGGCCACATTACTTGCCAGCTATTGGCCACCGCCGGCTAATAACTGATTCATGATTTATTTTTTCACGTGATAGAGCCATGCTGTAGCTATATTAGTAGTATAGTTGTAGCACGAATGGGTCGGCTCGAACGAGGAAGGACCACGCTCTCACAGAAAACCAGCGTAAAATAGCAGCTTCGCGCTGCTGTGTTTCGTATGGTGAGTGTGGAAAACCGGAGACCCATTTTACTGGCAAAGAGGCATTCCATCTTATTCCTCACGGGTGGCGACGCATCTGCATTTTGATTCTTTATAGAGGAGAAATGTGGATGTCTATGGGCCACAGCAACCACTTACCATCAGGTGGACTGTGTGCTCGTATGGCACTCTGTCCTATAAAATAAAAAAAATAAAAAAGAATATTAAATTTAGAACAATAACATTTTTATATACGGTATATTATACCCTGATAAGGAAACTGGTTTGAAAAAACGTATTATGGAAAATTAGTAATTGGCCAGTGAATGCCTATTACTAAAATTCAACCAATTTCCGAACTTTAAAATTACACAGAATTAAACTTCACCTAATATTAAATGAAACTAATTCATACGGATTTTTTCTACATCTTGTAGCGAGCTTCCAATAAAACATACTTCAAGCCGCCGAAGAAGATTAGTCATTTTTTACCATCCATCAAGTGTCATATCCCTTTACAAGATGCAGGTACAAGCTGAATTGTGAATGTGGTCTCTCTTACATAGGACAAACTAAAAGATCTATAAAATCCCGCGTGAAAGAACATATAGCTGACTTGAAGCACCGACGTTCCGGGAAGTCTGCAGTGTGTGAACATGTTCAAGATCGTCCCAACCATTAATTAGATTTATTATATACTACAAATCCTCGCAAAATAACACCGATTCCTAACAAGGATGATTCGCGAGGCCATTAAAATTAAAAAATATCCTAATTTCAATCGACAAGATGGATGGGTGCTGCCATTTGCTTTAGACCCTATAATTAATAAAATTAAAACCAAACCCAAGCATACCACTGCAAGACTTCAAGATACTATAAGCTCATTCTGCGTAGATCGGACCAAAAATTAATATTAAAAAACTGAAGGTAGCCGGGCTTACTATGACATCGGGACGTCAAACACCTCAGTCCATGCCGTGACCACGGGTGCTGAAAACTACCCGAAACGTCGGAAAGTAAAAAGTTAAATTATACGCGAAAAAATCGGTAAAAATTAATTTCATTTAACTGCGCGTAAATATAAGAAAGCATTATGTTCACCAAATATACTAATAGAAACAGATAATATTTTGGCACTGGAAAAGTAAGTTGCACACCAGATCAAATTGATCCAAGACACTTAACTCATTTTTTTTCTTAACAAACCACTCACATCTGTCACAACTTTTTGTAACCGACTATTCGAATATTGTATAACGCCATCTAGGTTACATTTTATGAACCAAAACGAAAATACAATAGATACAGGAATATTTTTGTCCTTTTCATTCATGGATTTGCTTGCATTACCTTGTTTCTACCTCTTTTGTTGTGAGTGGCCAGTTACTATAGCGTGCCAAATTACTATGGCAGTTACCCCAATTAGTTGCAGGAATAAGTGCAGCCATATTGTTTAGCAAAAGATGATGAAAAATATTAAGATTGTGAAAAATATCAATTTTCTTAAGTTAAGCGTAATTACAGTTTTGAAAGAACCATAGGAAACAATGCAACTATAAATAACTTAATTAAACGTGTTATGACCTAACCAGATTTTCATTTCATTCGTTATTAGGTCCTTGCACTTAGTCATCTCCCCAATCGAGAGTGAAACCATACGGTGTTTTGCGATTACTCTGTGGTTAACGTGTGTCATACCGCGGATTTTTTTAACTATATTAACCCAGTGCTTAACTACTATCCTACCTAATGGTAAGTGGTAATGCAGCCGAAGATGGTACAGCGCAATAACTTAGCTTAACAAAAACTCTTGTCTTGAAGACACATAATGGCCTATTTTTTATTATTATATGCATTACGTCGCAACGTCAATGCTCAGGCGTCGCGTCGTTATACTTCACCTACATATCATAAAATGTAACTGCACTGTGATAAAAATGTAAACCTTATGAACACTAGAAGTCTGAACAGTGGTAGAGCCAGACGGCAGCTTTTGCTGTCGCATGGATGGGCTGGCTCGAACCGGGGTGGTACCACGACCTCACAGAATATCAGCGTGAAGTAGAGGTTTACCTCTGCGTTTCGCTTGGTGAGTGCAGGTGGCCGGAGGCCCTTTTTTCTGAAAATGAGGCATTCCATCCTAGTCCTCACGGGTGAAAACGCATCTGCATTTTGATCTGTAACAGAGGCTAGATGTAGATGTATATGGGCCGCAGCAACCACTTACCATCAGGTGGACTGTGTGCTCGTTTTTCACCCTTATCCTATAAAAAAAGTGCTAAATTCGCAGTATTGCCATACCATACCATGCGTACCGTGCTACGAGTATGAACGCCGTCCAGTCTCGCAGCATAGTGTAAGTATTTTAACGGATGTTTTCATGATACGCCCAATGGCAATCTCAGGCATACACAGCTGATGCCTGATGGCATAAGCTGTGTAACGTAACTTCGCTGTATCGCTGCAACAGTGACAGTTTATTGCTAGCAAAGTGTGTGGCACTTTTACCAGCTATAGACAAAAGTGCTTGATCTAGCAGTAAAATTACTAAGTTCGTTGCGTTACTGTTTCAGCATCGCAAATCAAAAACAAATAAAACGCATGTCGTAAATGCCGCACGGTCTCGCTACCCACTGTGTGTAAAATCAAGGATATTTTCATGTAAAGATCCTCGCGCCAAGTTATAGCGCTTTTTTGATGACATACGCCTGCGAGGCCTAGCACAGTTCGTACCGCAAATTCGCTACTTCACCACAGCAATATTAGTATAGCACTAGACAATAAAACCAACTGTAGGCAAGTAACGGAACTTTATACTACTGTAGTAGGTTCTGAAGTCGGGGCTAAGAAATAGTATATCGAAGAATTTATATTCTTAATTATTTTACCTTTAGAGTAGTTTAGTTCTGGCTAGATGGAGCGACGATATGCGCAAGGCGGTTGGCAGCAACTGAGTGCGAATAGCCGAAGATCGGGGTAAGTGGTGCGCCTTGGGAGAGACCTATGTCCACTGACCTCAGAAGTGAACGTCCACGAAATTAATAATAGAGATAAGACAGTGTGATAAAATATATCGATAAAAGTTCTATACCCAGGCCTACCCGTAACGAATTCCATTATATAATACCCGAATTCTATTTATGTACCGTATTAATATAATACTAAACCATAAATATATGTATCAATTAATATCTAAGCCTTATAGATCCAATCTTTATACCTCATATAAAAGAGAGATCGATGCTGCGTTGGTCTATCTACGTTTTATTTGTAATTACAGAACGGATTTTGCTCCGAGTTTCCACACTGGTACATTTGCGAGGCATAAGTATTCAATTAATACTGGAAAATATTCAACTGATGTACTTATATTTGGTATATCTACTTAGTTTAGTTGTCTCAGATGCCGCCCCTGCTTTAAACGAGGTACCCCTGAGATGAGAGGCTGCCAGTATTTTCACAAGTAGCATCCCACACTAAAGCTTTAATCTCCCTCCCAAGCTTCCACAGTAATACCGTCGGATCTTCTGTCATTTTCTCTGAATATTTTACAAAGCTCTAAAACCAAGGAAACATTTATAGAAGCACTATCTATTCAGATAACACACTCAAAGAGCCGTGGCGGGACAACATTACATTGAAGCATACACCATATACCATATATTTTTATTATACAGTTAAATAACCGTGTAATAAAAAATGGTATTAAGGGTGGATTCGACCTAATACCATATTAAACTAGAGTAACTAATCCTCGGTAATTTTACCATGGTCTTACTTCGTTTGCGTTTTTCCAACACAAACGTGGAGTGCCAATACTGGGTATTGTTACTCTAGGGTTTGTGAATAAATAACAACAGTAACATTGGTATTTTAAAAGTGGTAGAACCACGCGGCAGCTTATGCTATCGCACGGATGGGCCGGCTCGAACCGGGGTGGTACTACGACCTCACAGAATACCATCGTGAAGTAGAGGTTTACCTCTGCGTTTCGCTTGGTGAGTGCAGGTGGCCGGAGGCCCTTTTTACTGGAAATGAGGCATTCCATCTTAGTCCTCACGGGTGACAACGCATCTGCATTTTGATTTGTAATAGAGGATAGATGTAGATGTCTATGGGCCGCAGCAACCACTTACCATCAGGTGGACTGTGTGCTCGTTTGTCACCCTTATTATATAAAAAAAGAAAAAAACATTTGATAATTATATATTTTGTTGTCGGCGACTTTGGTTGTTAACAAATATGGGTTGAAAATAATATCGATTAGTATTATATGCTTTGTGGCATTCCTTGGGGGAGGCCTATATGAAAGTTGGGTATGGCAGAAGAAACGTGAAAGCAGAATAAATGCAGTTGAGATGAGAGAAGAAGTATAATAGGAGTTAAACTGAGTGACAGGATAAGAACTAGTGAGATAAGGAAACGTTGTGGTCTGAAAGAACATGTAGTGACAAAAATTGAGAAAGGTATGCTGAGATGGTTTGGCCATGTCGAGAGAATGAATGAAGAACGATTGACGAAAAAGGTGTATAAGACGAGTGTGAATGAAAGTGTTGGAAGGGGTAGACCTAGGCGGACGTTTCTAGATCAAATCAGGGACACCTTGAAAAAAGTCCAGGTCAAGAGTACCCTAAACCGATGAGCATGTATGAAGGGAATAATGAAAGTGGACGAAGCGAAACAAGTATGTAAGGATCGTAGCAAGTGAAAAGAAGTGGTATCTGCCTACCCCTACGGGAAAGAGGCGTGATTATATGTATGTATGTATGCAAATATGTATTATGTTCAGCAGTGGACTTGTAAAGGGTTGTAATGATGATGATGATGATGAAGTATTATAGACAAGGAACTCGAAACCCTATTAAATTTTATTGTTTACCATACATATAATCACGCCTCTTTCCCGCAGGGGTAGGCAGGGATCACTTCTTTCCACTTGCTACGATCCTTACATACTTGTTTCGCTTCGGCCACTTTCATTTTTCCCTTCATACATGCTCTTCGGTTTGGGGTACTCTTGACGTGGCCTTTTTTCAAGACGTCCCTGATTTGATCTAGAAACGTCCGCCTAGGTCTACCACTTCCAACACTTCCATTCACACTTGCCTTATACACCTTTTTCGTCAATCGTTCTTTATTCATTCTCTCGACATGGCCAAACCATCTCAGCATAACTTTCTCAATTTTTGTCACTACATCTTCTTTCAGATCAAAACGTTTCCTTATCTCACTATTTCTTATCCTGTTACTCAGTTTAACTCCTATTATACTTCTTAACGCTCTCATCTCAACTGCATTTATTCTGTTTTCATGTTTCTTCTGCCATACCCAACTTTCACTTTCGTACATGAGTGTCGGAACCAACTCACCCTCATGCACAGCCAAACGAGCCTTATTAGACACCTTCCGACTGCTCATAAAGGAGTGCAAAGCTCCATTCAACATGTTCCTGCATTCTCTCATCTTTCGAAATCACTCTCACACTTTCCATCTCTCGTAAACTTTGAACTCTTTCACCTGTTCAATTTGTTCATCTCCAATTACGATATTGCAGTCTGTCACTGCCTCATCTCTTTCAAACACCATCACCTTCATCTTCTTTATATTCATCTTCATTCCCTTTCTAACAAAAGTTCCACTCATAGCAGTTACCATCTCCTGCAACTCCTCGGCCGAAGACGCAAGTAGTACTTGGTCATCAGCATAGAAAAATCATTTGACGAGTAACTCATTCATTCTCAACCCACTTTCATTTTCTCTTAAATCTGTCAAGCAATTGTCCATAAACAGATTAAACAGCCACGGTGACGCTACACGTCCCTGTCTAAAACCTTTTTCGATATTAAACCATTCAATGTATGCCCCGTTGATCCTTACACAAGCACTAGAATCCCTATAAAGAGATTGCAATACTCGTATGAGGATACTGCTCACACCGTTCACGGACAGTGCTGACCACAATTCATTCCTCACCACTCTATCATAGGCCTTTTCTAGATCCACGAACGCGTAATAGACCTTCTTGTTTTTAGCCAAACACTTTTCGGCTATGCACCGCAAGGAAAAGACCTGATCCGTACATCCCATTCTCTTTCTAAATCCCGCTTGTGCATGCCATACTTTTCCGTCCATTAAACCCACCCATTAAAGTCCCATACCATCACGATCCGTTCATTTTCTCCGCATATTCAAGACCTCTGTCATGCTATCCCAAAATTGCTCTCTCTCTTGTTGGGCTTTTAATGACCCACCTCCGTGCAGATCCGTCATGCATAGACCCCAAGGATAAACAAGCGAGTGAGTCCGATTTTTAACCTAATCCAGAGGTGTTTTGGGCTTACACATTCATGCTCCATCACACATTCAACTATTCGAGATGAAAGAATCACACCAACTCCCTGACAGTCTCGGCTGGTTTGGGGGACTCCCGACCAGTATGTCGTGTAGGGGCCATGAACCGTTGTGTCATATCCTTTCCTCTTGGTTTCGTTCACGCACAGAATATCTATGCATCGTTCATCCATCATCTGACATACTTCATCTACCTTAACATCTATTCCTTCTCTTACATTCAACGTAGAGAAGCGGCTCTCCGTGGGTCGCTTTACGCCCCCGCGAAAAACAAGACGTGATGGGTAGCGAACTACATCGCCGCCATTTTGGTTCATTTAATTATTTTTATTATTGTCCATAGCGTTCCCACGAATAGCGAGGGAAAGATTTGTCCCCCCAGCAAAGCCCCGCATGCCAGGGTAAGGCTAGCCTAATTCTGGGGTCGCCCGGTCCCAGGGCAGTGTGGCACGCTAACAACTAGGCTCGCCCCTAGCCATGCATCCATCCGCGCGGTAGACGTTG
The DNA here is from genome assembly GCA_033319125.1 of Parnassius glacialis. Lineage (NCBI taxonomy): Eukaryota > Metazoa > Arthropoda > Insecta > Lepidoptera > Papilionidae > Parnassius > Parnassius glacialis. Next base: position 27,005,242 of record JAVANC010000027.1, on the reverse strand, counting down.
GATTGGCGGAGTGGGTAGGAATAGGGAAAGGAAAGGATAGGTGGTGTGAAAAGGAAGATTGGTAAGTTAGAGTGGGAAATAGGAAATGTAGGATATTACTGCTCAGGAGGGCAAGGGATAGGACAGTAATAGCTAGGGAAGCCGAGGTCGCATACCCGTATACCATACCACAACTACCGGACAGGTAAATTGCGATGAGTATCCCATGACTTATAAATTATAATTTATCAAAACTTAATAATATAAAGTCAACCATGTTGGTAATTACAATATTAACCCTTTCATTGTCCCGTGCACTACATATAGGACATTGCTATTGTCTTACTATTGTGTCTGAAAACCGGACAGTGAACGTGTTAAGATTAGGAACAAATTTTTTTGTACCTATCTTGTCAAATAGTTTTTTTTTAATATTAGCTGTGAATTCACTTACTTGTTGATACCTTTTATAATATGTCTTCTTTAACTATTGTACACAGTAATGCAATAAATAAATTATTATTATTTTGGGGTATCTATATAGTTTTCTCATCTGGTTGGGCTGTATAAATATATAATTGTAAATGAAAATGATAAACATACATAAATATCAACAAAATAAAATAAATACATAAAAAATACATAAATAAATAAAAACCCAACCAGATGGAAGCCCTCGGCAGGGGAGACCAAACGGCCGAGGGTTAGGGGGAGAGGGAAAGAAACCGGCGGACGATGCGGGCGGTATCGAGGAGCACCGCCTTCTGCATTTGAGCTTGGAGCGGTCCATCACGGAGTCCCAGTCGCCTCAGATGACCCGAGAGGCTGACTGGAATTAACCCGTTCGCAGAGACGACTACAGGTATAATTTCGGCCGGCATTCCACCCCACATGTCGGTCACCTCGTGAGCCAGGTCCAGATATTTAGTCAGTTTATCTAATTCGGCTTTCACGAGGTTCTCGTCATAAGGAATGGTAATTTCGACCAAAAATATCCTTGACGGTGCCCGGTCCATCAGCACAATATCAGGCTTATTCGCAAGAATAGTCCTGTCTGTGATGATGGCCCGGTCCCAGTAGAGCCTGGCGCGGTCATTTTCGAGCACGGCTTCCGGCAAGTACTTATAATACGGCAATTTCCGATCCACGAGACCGTATTTCAGAGCGAGCTCCTGGTGTAGAATCCTGGCTACTAAGTTGTGCCTGTGCAAATACTCAGAGTTAGAAAGCGCCGAACAACCGGAGATGACATGCCTAAGTGACTCACCGGGATGGCGACAAGCTCGACAGACGTCAACGGTGCCATCCTTTAGGATGTATCTCCGATAATTGTTGGTCTTAATAACCTGATCCTGTATCGCACAGACAAAACCCTCGGTTTCCCCAAAGAGGTCACCGAAACGTAGCCAGTGGAGGGAGGCGACTGTGTCTACGAAAGGCTCATGTAGAGCCTTGTAGAACCTCCCGTGGAGCTCTTTCTCCTTCCATACGGTCTCCCGGTCGGAAATGCTCTGTACTGCCGGGTCTTGCCATTGCTCGTTGGCTAAGGATAGAGGGGTAAGTCCTTTATCACAACAAATAACGTCCCTATAGTATGGATCATCCGCTCTCGTCAGAAAGTAATTACGGAGGCTGCACACTTCGCGATTATGCATGGTAAGCGCGCTTAAAAAGCTGCGTCTACCATGCTTCCGCGGCAAGTACAGCCTCATTACTGACGATCTCGGATGATGCATCCTGTGGGACATCATTATAGTGCGGACTTTTCTGTCCAGAGCGTTTAGTTCGGTCTGAGTCCACCTGAGTATGCCAAAGGTATACATGAGAACAGGCATGACCCAATCGTTATATGCGTGCGTCTTATTCACACCGGACAAAAGGCTGTTAAGCACTTTGGTCAAGCGTGCATAAAACACATCGCAAACTGACTGTTTCATACCCGCCTCATCTACACCGATGTTCTGTGACATACCCAGGTATCGGTATGTTTCAGCCTCGGAAAGGGTCCTTATGTTGATGGGCATAGATAAGTCTATGCCCTCCGAGTTAGCAACCCTTCCCCTTTCAACATGGAGGACCGCACACTTATCCGTCCCCAGCTCCATTCTAATAGAATTGCTAAAATCACAAGTGATGTTTAGCAATTCCATAAGATGAGAGCTACTGGAGGCGAATAACTTGAGATCATCCATATAGAAAAGGTGGGTCACTTTTGTACCTCCTCTCCGAAGCTGAAATCCCCTCCCGGAACCCTCCAGTAATGTATTAAGAGGGTTCAGAGAGAGGCAGAACCATATTGGACTCAAACAGTCGCCCTGGAAGATACCCCTTCTTATCCTTATGTGGTTCTCCGCAGCCATCATCCGCTCGCCTAGATGACAAAGGATCGTACTCCACTGCCCCATACACTGCCCGAGGAATTCTCGAACTGTACAGTCAACCCTGTACAGCTCGAGGACCCTCTTAAGCCATGTATGAGGCACCGAGTCGAATGCCTTTTTATAGTCTATCCAGGCGGCGGAGAGGTTCCGACGGTTGCGTTTAACCACTTTGCCAATGACCGCGTCAATGAGGAGTGGTTCCTTGGTTCCACGACCACCGCCCCGATATCCATTTTGAGCGCGCGACATCACCTGATTTGAGTTCAGGTGACGAGTGATTCTCGCGCTCAAAATGGATGTAAGTGTCTTGTATATGGTTGGTAGACACGTTATGGGGCGGTATTTGCTCGGGTCTGTGGAATCCCGGTCTTTAGGAACCAAATGAGTGATCCCAGTAGTGAAGAGGCTCGGGAGCGACTTTTGGTCGAGAGCCTCTTGAAACTGTCGGGCGAACACAGCGTGACACACCACGAACCCCTTCAGCCAGTAGTGATGCAGTCCGTCGAGTCCCGGGCTTTTCCAGTTCGGGGCCCTACGGACCGCCTCAGCTACGTCATCCGGCGTTATGATGACGGGGTCCATGGGCGTAACATTCGCACACTGACTCGCCACAACTTCCGTCCAAGGGCCCTCGCTGTGGTTTACGGGCTCTGACCACAGGCCGCGCCAGAATGCGATAGTGTCGGCCTGATTCGGTGCTGGGCCCGTTCCACGTACCATTGGTCGCTCCAATGATTCATAGAGCCTCTTCTGATCACTCTGGAAGAGACGATTCTGGTTGAACCGTGTCGACCTCTCGGTATATCGCCGAATCCGCTTCCCCCAAGCAGCGACTCTCTGCTTCAGGTCGTCTATGCGCTCCGTCAGTTTTTGCGTTATATCCGGCTGGGACAAACTGATGATTGTCCCAGCAAACGCCATCCTGACGGTGCGTACAATTCTCGGCCTATTATTGCCCGACCTGAAGCTTATCAGCCTGCCGATGAGGGCCCTTGCCTTTGCGATACGGTCCTCAATCCTTCTTCTCCAGGCTGGGATGGCGCTACTTTGTCTAGTAGCGCGTCCAGCCGTGGGAAGTTTGGCGCCAATAATACGGCAAACTGCCAGTGCGGCGCCAAAAAGAATTGAGTCCGTATCGCAAAGGTCCCGGCTGGCTTCAAAATAGGTCACCAGCATTGGGTTGGGAGCCCTTACGACAGCCCGATTCCGTTTGCTTAGGGGTATACGGGGAAGTCGCGGTCGATTCTCGAGAGGCGTTCTGCGCGTTTCCCTAATCGCCTCTTCCAATATGCTCCTCATTTGCTCTTGTTCCTGGGCGACTATTCCATCGTCGCCTGAGTCAACCACAAGGAGATCTACGGCGGCATCTACATGTGCCGGTTGCTCTGCAACTCGTAGAGCCGCATCTCCTGTCGTAGTATTTTCATTCGACAAAGGAATAGCCTCACGTCGTAGCCGTTCGAGTTCGGCGTCATCAAATATTTTTGAACGCATGATGTACCGAACTCGGTCTGCCAGGTTTTGCTCGGTGACGGTTATAGATGGCTCCAGCTCATCAAAAAGTCGATGCATCCTAGCCCGATACGCAAAACCTCCAATTTCTCCCCCTTTCACCCCAAAATACGCCCGCAATGCGTTGCTATTTATTTTCATTGACCAACGCATGCGGCGTACTCCACCAGTGGCGGGTGCCGATTGCTGGGCCCGCGAAGGCCCTGCAAACACCAAGCCAGCTGGTGGGGATGATGGATGCGAGGGGCTGCTGGGTGGTCGTGCAGCTCCTCGCGCTCGGCTGGCGGTTCGCATGCTGTCGCGTCCAGCGCCAGCTCCAGACGCGCCCTGGCGACCTCCAGGTAGCGGCCCTTTACGCAATCTTCTTTGTTCCATCATCCATATATTGGGCGTCAGTTAACGGGAGACGCCCAAACCCGGCACCGTTTCATGGTGAGGCCATGTGCACAAGCGAGCCTTTGCACCTTCAATTTTGCCGAGGCACGGCGCTAACACCTCTTGGCAAGGTGCTGACTGACTGCGCTGACGTAGCAGTTTTGTCACATAACCGTTACGTCAGCGGGCGATGGGGTCGTCACTTCCCTACGCCATCTTATTATTATTATTATTTTATATCTTTATTTTTTCTAGCCTTGCGGCCGTTATTAATGCTAATTACGGGTGTTCACCAAGTAAAAAGCATATGGGCATTTTATTAAGTAGTGTGTTCTGGGATATTGGGCGTAACTTCGTTTTCATCTATTTGTAAAAAATTTCTCACAATACGGCACGTATTTAATATGGCGGCTTTCTGTAATTGTATGTATTTATTCTCTTTTATATTTAATAGTTTCAGGCTGTGGTGAAGATGTTTTGGGATAACACCTGTGGTTGATAACACGATCGGTCCTATGTAGACTTTTTCTTGTTTCCAAATTCTGCTAACTTCGTCTTGGAGATCTGCATATTTGTGGATTTTTTCTGTAATTGTCTTTGTAATATTATGTGTGTTAGGTATAGCTATATCAATGAGGTATGTGATTTTATTAAGTTTATCTTGTAGCGTAATGTCTGGTCTATTATAATGTATTGTTTTGTCAGTTAGGATGGCGCGGTCGTAGTATAACTTATGTGTTGTATTTTCTAGAACTGTACTTGGGATGTATTTATAATAAGGTGTAATAGTGTCTAGTATGAGGTTATGTTGAATAGCAAGAGTTTGGTGTATGATATTAGCTACCTGGTTATGTCTATGAGTGTAATCGGTTTGGGCGAGATGGGGGCATGCTCCAGTTATATGCTGAATGGTTTCAGAATGTATGTGGCACTTTCGACACTTATCATCTAATACAGTGGGGTCTTTAATGATATATTTCCTGTAATTTCGAGTATTTATTACTTGGTCTTGAATTGCGATAATAAAACCTTCTGTTTCAGGGAATAAAGAACCTATTTTTAACCATTGATTTGACGCAGCTTTATCAATCAAGGGTTGTTCCAGATCATGATAGTGTTGGCCGTGCAGTACTTTTTGTTTCCATGCTTCTTTTAAAATTTGCTCTGGGTCTGTAACTAAATTATGTGGTCTTTGTGAAGTAGTTTGATGTTAGTTTAGCGGTGTGTAATTGAGGTCATTACATTGGATTGCTTTGTGTATGTCACTCGTACCAGATTTTTGATAAAAGAAATTTTGCAATCCGTGTACTTGTTTTTGCCATAGGTTTTGTATATTTATGAGTCCTCTGCCTCCGTTGTATCTCTTTATTGTTAACCTTTCTATAGCCGATTATTATTATTATTATTATTATTATTATTATTATTATTATTATTATTATTATAAGAGGTTTATTATATTTAATAAAATTGTTAGGATATTCATGCATAGGTTACTTTTTCTTTAAAACCAAGATGCTTTCACAATTTTACCATCACACAAAATAACCACCTCACTGCCCACGTAACTCATTCATTATTCTACCCATGGTTAGTTGGTAGAGAATGTTAAATAATATTAAGCTATATTAAGAATAAAGAATAAAATAAATATATAACTCCTTCCTTATACCACCACCTCAACTGATTGAATACAATGAAGCTTCAGCACGTCAAGCAAAACATATTGCAATACAACGACCTTTGGGTCGTATTATAGGATCGAGTGTTAAAACGGCATCAATTACGTATGTGCCTGCTGTACTACCATATGTTAGAGGACTCACAGACAAGATTGGTGACATCTTGAAGCGAGCTCCCATAGGAACATACTACGAGCCGTCGAAGAAGATTAGTTCGTTTTTACCATCCATAATGTAAGATGCAGGAGTTTACAAGCTTCATTGTGAATGTGGGCTTTCTTACATTGGTAATAAAACAATCAATAAAAATCAGCGGAAAAGAACCTCCGTTTAATAAGATTCGATAAACCCGAAACCCACATGAGAACACCAATCTTACGCATAAGCATTGGTAGGGACTAAGTTCATAAGTCTTAGAGAAGGTGGTAGGTTTAGGTGCTGACACCTAAACCTACCCCCCCCCCCCCCTTAACAATTGGTGCGAAGCGTCGCGAATTTAAAATAAGGAAAATTTTACGAAATGAACTACTCTAAATTATTTATTTATATACTACACATAAAAACTCATATTAATATGTAATGCTATTTTATAACTTTATGTATTTCTTAATTTTAAATTTATCAATCTAACAACTACGATTTTTCGTAGACTGATTTCTTATAACATGAATTTAATTTTTATTATAAAACAATTTAAAAATGTTTTTATTAACCTTGAAGAGAACAGCCATAACTGTTTTGTTTTGTCTTGTATAAAATATTTACAGACCAAATAAAAACTTTGTAAATAAATATCCGCGTCAACAAAGTTTTGTTTTTACAACTGAATGAGACTCGAAAACAAGAGCTCTGAATTATACGTACTTAAACGTTTCAATAAAATTGATTAAAAAAGTTTTCCAGGAACAAAAATTATAATGAAACAAGTAAAAGGAAAATGGTACATTGGTGAAAGTAAGGCTGCAAGCTCTGATACCTGAACCATTTACAGAAACGAGATTGACAGTGATTTGCCTGTAAAATACTACTTTACCCCCAAAGTTGATCAACATATATTAAAATCTTAAAAGTATTATTTTTGACGTATAAAATGAACTATTTGGGGAAATGCGATTAAAATTTATTTATATGTTATTTCATCACGAACTCAGAGTGGTGAAGAAAGTTGGGTGAAAATAACAGACTAAACTCTTCTCAAAATAATATGTTGTACATATTTAAAAAGGGGTCTCAAGAAAATTTTAATTGATACCCAAACCTCAGCGATGCTATAAATTTTATTTTCTACTCGCTTTATGTTGAAAAATAATAAAAATCCTCTGTCCTAGGAAGAACCAGCAACAAACCCAGCGTTAAATTTTTTAACGTCATTCACGTTATATTGTATTTAAACTATTTAGTATGAAAACATTTTAATTAGATTTAACTGAATGTGTACATGTTTGTATGAATGTAATAGAATTTAGTAGTTCAGATTTCACTTACTTCCGAACGTAGATTAACCATATTTAAAATCTTTTACGACTTATTAAGAACAAACGACAATAAAATAACATAATGGCTTGTGAGATTACCTACAAAATCGCTGACAACGAGTTAGGATAGGAGAGATTTTTAGTGATGAAAGACCAATGAATTACGGACTACCACTCAGAATTATTCTCGGTCCAACTCTCTTCCTTTGCTACATAAACAATCTTTGTAAATTAAACATCCCAAAAAAAAATTAAAAAATGGTTACATTTTTAAAATCTTTTACGACTTATTAAGAACAAACGACAATACAATAACTCAATGACTATTATCAATTTTGTATCTATATATTTTTAGTATTTTTGTAGTATTCAAAAATTCAGGCTTCTCATAAAAACTCAATTGTATTCATAAATGTCTTAATGGCAATCATACTGTTAAAAATACAATTGGTACGTGGAGGACACGACTTGGGACCTCACCTCGTTCGCACTATCACTACCTACTAAAATTGTAATATGCGATTTGGTGTACTCCCTTTTTTCATTGTAGGATTTTTCGGCATCCGCCGATACAAACATAAAGATTATGTTGTTTAAGGAGAAAGCTTCATACGTATTTCAACCGACTTCAAAAAAACGAGAAGGTACTCAATTCGACTGTATTTTTTATGTGTGTTACCTTAGAACTTTTTTCTAGGTGAACAGATGTGATGATTCTTTTTTTTATTTTAAAGCTGGTGCTTCTCATGTGGTCCCATATAAATTGGATCAAGATCTGACCAATAGTTTTTGAATTATCCGTAATAATGCGTATTTAATTGACTTCGACTAGATTGATGATGTCCTTATTTTATTTATATTGAAGTCGGTTGCACAAAATTTTTAATTTTACCACTTGTTTGAAGTTACAATTTGCACTTACTTAGATTTGAACGAGGTCATTATATTTTTAAAACGAGAATGACTAATAAATAAAAAATAATCATCGTCATCAGTACAGTCTACTACTGAACATAGGCCTTCCACAAGAAATGCTACATAACTGTCTGAGCATCGTATCGAGCATCATAGTCGTGTTTTCAACTATACGGCTTTCACTTTATAGCTTAATGTATATTTACTAATATGGAGTGGGGGTATAAGAATATCCACAAGGACGGATTAAAATTAATACAGATGATGGGCAGAGCAACTTCCTGATAACAACTCAAAATAATAAAAACTGCAGTTGCCAACCACCCTGGCAAGCGTGGCAACTATGGCGAAATCCCTTCTATGAGGCAATTTATGGGGGAATCGTATGGTCAGCAATAGACATTTATGGGCTGTGTTATATAATCTTTTAATCTTTAAAAAACGTTACCCCCACACTAACATTATCTCCTGTATTGTGGAGGCAGTTTACAAACAAAAATTGCACAAGGACAAACATACCTCAATACCTATTCAATTACCTCCATACTCTGCAAGATTATGGAGCGTATATTGAACGCCCACCTTATGGCATACCTAGAGCAAAATGATCTCCTCAGTGATCGCCAGTACGGGTTTCGCCGAAATCGATCAACTGGGGACCTTATAGCGTATGCCACTCACATATGGGGCGAAGCCCTCGAGAACAGTGGTGAAGCACTTGCTGTTTCCCTCGATGTTTCGAAGGCTTTTGACAGGGTTTGGCACGCTAGTCTATTAGGCAAGCTTTCAGCGTACGGCTTATCCCCTGGCCTAATTGTCTGGGTGAAGGACTTTCTGAGTGAACGGTCTCTCCGGGTCGTCGTTGATAGCTGCTCATCCAATACTGTGGCGACTAACGCCGGTGTTCCTCAGGGGTCCGTTCTCTCCGCAACTCTCTTCCTGCTGCATATAAATGATCTGCTCATTCCCGGTGTCTATGGGTATGCAGACGACAGCACAGTTGTGGAGAGATACCAAACAAGCGCCCGGGCCAGTCGGGATCAAATCCAGTCAGAAAGAGAGGCTATGGTTGAGCGTGTGAGTCTCACACTACAGGCAGTCTCCGAATGGGGCGATGCCAATCTCGTGAGATTTAACGCCTCCAAAACACAAGCGTGTCTTTTTACCGCTAAAAGGAGCCCGCTCACCTTGGCTCCTACTTTCCGGAATGTATCCTTGGAGTACACTGACCGCCTTCAGTTGTTAGGGATTGAATTTTCTCCGAACCTAAACTTTGGGCGGTTCATTGAGTCCAGAGCCAAAGCAGCCGCAAGTAAACTTGGTATCCTTGCAAGGGTGCGGCGGTACTGGTATAAAGCCCAAATCCGGTCGTGCATGGAGTAATGCTGTCACATATGGGCTGGTGCTGCAAAATGCCACCTGGCAGCATTGGACTCAGTGGAGAGACGTGCTAAGAGGCTCATTGGTGACCTTGATTTGGTTGAAACCAATCTTGTCAGCCTTGAGCACAGGCGCAGAGTAGCCAGTCTCTCGGTATTCTATAGGATGCATTTCGGTGAGTGTGCGCAGGAATTACACGCCTTAATTCCTCCTTCTCCTTTCCACCATCGGACAACTAGACGGTCGGCGGGTCTTCATCCCTTTGTTGTCGATATTCCACGCATTAGAACCAAACGGTTTGCTTCGTCTTTTGTAATGCGTACAGCAAAGGAGTGGAATAATTTGCCGGCGTCTATCTTTCCGTCCGAATACAATCTAGGCGTCTTCAAGGCAAGAGTGAATAGGATTTTGTTACGATAAGACAGTGCGATTTACCATCTAAAGCTGCATTACCACTTACCACCAGGTGGGATTGTGGTCAAGCACTGGCTTATAATAAGTTTAAAAAAAATCCAGACTCGGAACAATTATTTGTAGGCCATACAAATACTTGTTCCCTGCGGGATTCGATCCCGCGCCCCCCAGGGCATCAACTCGTTGCTAAGCCACTGCGTCACGGAGCCGTCAAATGGATGAATATTGTCCCTCCAGTTCAAAATAACAAATATACTTAAGTTTTATTTAGGTTAAATGCAAGAAAATACTTATTTAACCAAGTCGTAATTGGTTAATTTAAATTCACTTCCAAAAAAATAATAATCGTGCATTGAGACAGGGGACATACCCTCGCAACGGTTCAAAAATCCACAAGCTAAATTAATTTTAGACAGCTCTGGCGGCGCAGTTGCAGCGAATCCCACATGTATGGCCTATACAAATGGTTACGGTATGACATTAATATCTATATATCTATACATATAAATAAGATTGAAGTGTCTGTCAGTAATATCGAAATAATTGCCTATTATCGAGCTCAGGGTGTTATTTGCATGTTATTAAGTAATGAATAATGATTTGTAATTTTTTCTGTCCAGGCTAATCTTCGGAATGGCTGAACTATTTGTGATTAAAATACATGAATAGATAGAAATATCTGCCCGGAGTGATCCAGCCTATATTTATACAAAAAAAATATTTAGTGAAATTGAAATATTAATTATATAAATAAAAGTTATAGTTAAAAATTTACAGCATATATACTCCCATCCTACCTATCCCACAGGGCATAGGCCTCTTATCATTTCTGAAATGTCCGCCTCGCTGCCCCAATGCGTGTTGGCGAACTTCACATAAAACATAACATAACATAAACACTCACGCCTGTCACCCAGAGGGGTAGGCAGAGACTATGGACTTCCATTTGGCACGATCCTGACAGACCTCTCTCGCTTCCTCCACATCCATATACCTACGCATACACGCTCGTCGGTTAAAGGTACTCTTGATTTGGCCCATTTTCAATATATCGCCAATTTGGTCGATAAACTTTCGCCTAGGGCGACCCTTCCCGACTCTGCCGTTCACCTCTGCAACATAAATTTGCTTTGTCACTCTTTCTTCATTCATTCTTTCTACATGACCAAACCACCGAAGCATTCCTTTCTTAATCCTGGTCACAACATCATCTTGCAAACCACACTCTTCTCTTATTAAACAATTTCTCACTCTGTCATTCAGATTCATCCCTAACATACTCCTTAATGACCGCATTTCTACAGCATTTATTCTACTCTCGTGCTTCTTCTGCCACACCCAACTTTCACTACCATACATTAAAGTAGGCACTAACACAGCATTGTGAATTGCCATACGTGCCTTTTTGGACACATTCTGACCTTTCACAATACAGTGTAGAGCCCCCTTCACTCTATTTCCTGCATTCACTCGTCGTTCTATATCCTTATCATATCTACCATCCTTGCTAAACACACATCCCAAATACACAAACTCATCTACTTGTTCTACCAACTCCCCTTCTATTCTTATTTCACATATCGTTTTACTTTCTTCTCTTTCAAAAACCATAACTTTCGTCTTACTTGCGTTCACTTTCATTCCCTTTTCTTTTAATGTCCTGTTCATTAATGTAACCATCATTTGCAACTCGGCCGCCGAAGACGCAAGTATGACTTGATCATCGGCGTACAAAAGGCATTTGACGGTTAACTCACCCATTCTTAACCCGCATCCTTCTACTTTCAAATTTTCCAAACAACTGTCCATAAATAGGTTGAACAGCCACGGGGAAGCCACACAGCCCTGTCTGACACCTTTATGGATGCCAAACCAGTCCGAGTAAGCCCCGTTGATCCTGACACAGGCACTAGAGTCCCTATATAGAGACTTCAATGCCCGTATCAGACCAGCGCTCAACCCAAATGAGGTCAGTGTTTGCCATAACACGTTCCTGTCCACTCTGTCATAAGCCTTTTCCAAGTCCATGAACGCACAAAAAAACTTTCTGGTTTTTGGCCAAAAATTTCTCCGCAATCATGCGCATGGAAAAGACTTGATCCGTACACCCCATCCCCTTTCTAAATCCAGCTTGCACATCCCAAATTTTTCCATTAGTTTCTTCCATAACTCTTTCAATTAACACCTTAGCATACAGTTTACCCACAATGCTAAGCAAGCTGATACCACGGTAGTTTTTACAGTCCTGCTGCGACCCCTTTCCCTTATATATTGGGACTATAACGGCTTTGCACCAGTCTTCCGGTACCCGCTTCAGTTCCCAACATAAATTAAACAAGGTGTACAGCAGGCCTGCAACTACCCCCTCTCCAGCCCTTAGCATTTCGAGTGATACTCTATCATATCCGGCTGCCTTACCTGCTTTCATGCTTTTCATTGCTTTCACTATTTCATCTACACTTATTTCTCTACCTCTCTCCACTTCTTCCGGAATTTCTATTTCACTTACTTCAGACGACTCTTCACTCTTAAAAACGCTTTCAAAGTATTCCTTCCATCTCTTTAAATTCGAAACTTCATCATTCAGCATGCAGCCATTCTCGTCTCGTATAGCATTCATTCTAGGCTGTTTTGAATTGCCCCTGGCAGTTCTTACGAGCTTCCAGAACATTTTAATATTTGCCTGGAAGTTATCAGATATTCTTCTATCATTCTTATCTGTCCTTTCTTGCTTTTTCCTTTCAACAACTTCTTTTACTCTCTTATTTATACGTCTAAAGTCTGCCTTTTTTCTTTCAATCTCATCATTCATACCGCCAGAATTACCAGCTTTGGTTGCTAGTAAATCTAGCCATGCTTTCTTCTTTGCTTCAACTTCCATCCGTACCTCATCATCCCACCACAACGTATTACTTTTCCTTTCATTCGTTCTCTTACTTACACCACATACTTCGGTGGCTGTAGCCACCAAAACTTTTTTAACATTATTCCATACATTCTTCAAGTCTAAATCATTCATACTAAATTCATTCAACATAGTTATATTTTCCCTCAGTCTGCATTTATACTTCTCTTTCACACCTTCATCTTGTAGCCTCTCTATTCTTATACGTTGTAACGCAGTGGTAGACACAGATGTCCGATGCCGCCAACGCTTGAATAGACCATTAATTTGGCATAAGACCAAGTAATGATCCGTCCCTACGTTGGACCCCCGGTAAACCCTTGTATCTACCACTGCGCTCCTCATTCTTCCATCCACAATTATGAAATCTATCATGCTTCTATCATCCCCTCTTTCCCATGTATACATGTGGATCCTCTTATGGCGAAAGAAAGTGTTCGCCACAAAAAGATTCTTTTCCACACATATGGTGAGGAGGTCTTCACCATTCTCATTTATTCTTTCATCGCCAAACGCTACTAATATCCTTTCATAACCAGACGTCTTCACTCCAACCCTTCCATTAAAATCTCCTAACATAATAAAACTTTCATTTTCCTTGCATTTCGTCAACACTAGCCTTACCATGTCCCAAAACTGCTCTCGGATATAAGTGGGCTTAGACATATCTGGGGCGTACACCCCAAGCACAAACAACTTCTTTAAGCCCACTTTCATTCGTATCCACAGCAGCCTTGGGCTTACACATTCATACTCTTTCACACATTGACCCATTCTTTCTGAAAGGATGACACCGACTCCCTGGCATGCCCGCTCGGTCTCGTCTACACCAGACCAGTAAGCGGTATACATGCCATGTGCAGTGACATCTCTTCCCTTTCGTTTCGTCTCATTCACACATAACACATCTATTCTTCTATCATTCATCATTTCGCATATTTCATCAATCTTATCATTCATTGCTCCACATACATTCAGCGTAGCCAGACGGGCCTCCGCAATCCACTTTTCGCCCCTCCAGGAGACAGGACGTGACGGGTGGCGAACCTCGTCACCGGTTTTCCTCCCGGAGATTCTTCGCACCCCTGCCCCATTAAAGGGGCGCCGGGAACTCGGGGCCATTTCTTTAATTTTTTGGCTCATGCTGCGACCTAAGGGGTGGTAGATTTTACGCCGCTACCACACGGCGAGGAGCCGAGTCTGTCGTTTCGGCTTTGTCGCTCGTTTAGCACCACCCGGGGGACACGTGTAGGGTGGGCCTAGGGTTAGGTGGTCGAAGCCTACGGACGCGAGCGACTCATCCCCCAACTTCGAACTTCACAAGTCTTTGAAATATTTTTTTCTTAATACTCAGACACCAACAGACGGTTTCCTCGCGACGTTTTCCTTCACCTCCGAGCACGTGGTAAATCAGCACTTAAAATTGCAATTTGCAATTTAATTGGTGCCAGAGGGGATCCAACCCGGGTTGCTCACATAATGTGTTTACAGCGAGCGCTCAGCCCCTGAGCTACGACGGCTCACATATGTGTATGATAAAATAAATGATCACTGATAATCATTTTGAAAAATCTAAACGACGTCACATTAATAGGCAAAACCGGGGCCGGTCACTAGCTATAAATAAATTTTAATAAAAGCAGGTTTTTAACACTTACCAATTACTTTAAAATCCCAGGAAATCTCTAGTGCGAAATTTTTTTCCACTTTACTCAATTTAATTACGTTGATCAATTAATCAAATTAGGAGAAGTGATGTGTTATATTTTAAATTTAAAAACTATTAAATAAATGTTTATTAGTTCAAATTTTCATAATTTAAATTAAACAGTGGTAGAGCCACGCGGCAGCTTTTGCTGTCGCACGGATGGGCCGGCTCGAACCGGGGTGGTACCACGACCTCACAGAATACCAGCGTGAAGTAGAGGTTTACCTCTGCGTTTCACTTGGTGAGTGCAGGTGGCCGAAGGCCCTTTTTACTGGAAATGACGCATTCCATCTTAGTCCTCACGGGTGACAACGCATCTGCATTTTGATTCGCAAACGAGGATAGATGTAGATGTCTATGGGCCGCAGCAACCACTTACCATCAGGTGGACTGTGTGTTCGTTTGTCACCCTTATATTATAAAAAAAACAGCTGTGGTATTAGGGCACACGATACGTTTTCAATTTTAATCAAGACTAGACATAAAAACGATCATTCAAATCTCATTTAAATTTGCTTTGCTATTTGGTTTTCATTTGAATACTTATGTTTATTGGATGCTTTGTCCCTTTTCATCAGCCCTTAATATTTCACAACTGGACATGGAGCCTCTCCCGTATGAAGGCTTTCCCTAACCAAATAACCTTGAGCATGCAGTGCACTCCCGCCCGCACTTTGCGTTTTTTTTAAATTATAATTAAAAAAGCGGACTTTAAAAATTAAATAAAACGTGAATAATATAGATTTTTAGATTATCTATCCATTAGTGTAATCCTCAAATGATTAGAGCCTTGCCTTTATCAACAGATGCATGTAATCAATAATTTTAGTTATTTTTTAAAAGTATATTTTAAATGTATTTATCTAATATATAAAATTCTCGTGTCGCGGTGTTTGTTACTAAACTCCTCCGATACGGCTGTAAAAAATTTTGTGTGCGTATCGGGTAGGTCTGAGTATCGGCCAACATCTCTTTTTCAAATCCCTAAATGACCCACGCCTAAATATTTAATTTTTTGACAAAAAAAATATTTTATTATGATTTAGCATTGAAAAATACATGAAACTTCAAAATTTCACCGTTCTACGGTCAACCCCTGTTTTATAATCGCGATTTTTAATGTATATGGCAAAACAACGTTTGCCGGGTCAGCTAGTAACACATAAAATAAATTAGAACGTGGAATGTGATGATAGGATATCGAACATAAATAATGTGCTTTTAGATGTAGTTTATTTCTCATAACAATTGAGATAATAGTCTCTGAATAACGAAGAAAAACGCACTATCGCAAGGTTTTGGTCGGGGAATTAGCCTTAATCATTACGATTCACTTGTTGTTGATGCTAATTGTCGGTTTGGGTACCTATGTCTATGTATTTAATTTGTTATTAAAAATATAAAGCTATAGCGGGACGAGCTCTCGCTCAAAAAATGTTAATAAATGCAATCAAACTGAGTTCGACTTTCGCTGGTAACAATGAAATTGGTAATGAAAAATAATACTTTGTTTTGGCAGAGACATTAACGCACACAGAAATATAAAAATTTATAACTTAAAAATTCATAAATTTTTACGTGGTAGGACCGGGGAAGGATCACGCTCCCACAGAATACCAGCATAAAATAGCATCTTAACATTGTTGTTTCGTATGACGAATGTATAGAACCGGAGACCCTTTTTTCTGAAAACTAGGGATTCCATCTTAGTCCTCACGGATGACAACGCATTTACGTTTTGATTCGTAATCGATGATAGATGTAGATGTCTATTGGCCGCAGCAACCACTTACCATCAGGTGGACTGTGTGCTCGTTTGTCTTCCTCATCCTATGTAAAAAAAATAGTATATCGCCATTTATCAGAAACTGTAAACTGACTTATCTGGGTTTTCTCATAGTAAACTCTTTCGTCGGGCCGGGACGAAACAACGAATATTTTTTTTAATTACGATAATTTACTCTATATTGAATAGCGCAAGAACAACCATCCAGATCCGGAACAACCACTTGTAAGTTATACATCATATACTTGTTACGTGCAGGATTTGAATCCGCGACCTTCAGCGACAGGACAGGATTATAACAAGCATGATACATTTACTTATTAATATTTCCATTCATTTTTAGCCTGTTCCTGTCAGTAATCGTGTGTCTTCTGACGACTTAAATGATTGAGGTGATATTTACTAAATGTAAATTTTTGTCGAGACGATGGTTCAGAGCTATATTAGGATCCGATAGGTGGCCTCCATATTTATTGGCCAAATCAACTCGTATTTCACAATAATAAATCGGCGCTAAAAAGTCCGGAATGCATTCGAAGTAAAACTCATTGCGCTACCTACCGTAAAAGGCAAAATAATACCTTCCGAAACAGATATTCAAATTAAACAGTAATTTTATATAAATCACTGAATAACAAAAATACTGTAGTTCAGTATTTGAGAACACTATTAGGCGAGTATACCGGTTTATATACTATTTAAAACAAACCTGTTATTTTTTTAATAAAAACTTAGTTTGCACCGCACTTAGCAAGCGCACGGCAACTACGGACCAAACATGCCCTTTGCAAGACGATCTATGGGCGTGGCCTATATTTAGCAGTGTACTTTTAATAGGCAGTAATGACTAAATGAATGAAATGGTGCCGTGTAGTGGCGATGTAAGAGTATCCACTAGCCCATATCGTCCCGAGGAGAGAAGAAGCGGCAGAAGGAAACAAACCAAGAGATGGGCAGCAGCGTCTACCTGATAACAACTCATAATTATAAAAAACTGCGGTTGCGAACCTGCCAGACATGCGTGGCAACTAAGGCAAAATCCCCCTTATGAGGAAATCTATGGGGCAGGCCTATATTTAGTAGTTTTGTAGGCTATAATTGTAATAGTAACACAAATAATAAATGTCATTAATTTATTTATCTTTTATAACACTTAATTTCCTTTTGAATTTGAATAAAATATTAAACTTTTCAACTAAATTACTATTTTGGTATCATCTTCAAAACAAACTGTTTATTAAAGTTTTAATACAGATACCACAATCTTGTACTACAGACAGCATAGACAGTAGGATATATTACTATAACATTTCTTAAGCTTCTACATCTGGTCAGTTTAATTTCGTCTAAGTGCTTTTACTTAAATTAAGGGACTTCCAATATAATAGATTATATATCTAAAACCAATTCGCATCACATGAAGCTATACGACTTTTACATTTCTGCAAATAAACCATTTAATTTTGTTTATGTAGTATTAAATCTCATAGCGAAGATAGCATTTTATTTATTGAGTTTTTTACCTATGAAATATCCATTTTAACTCTTATAACTTATCTTCACGCACAATCCCTGACGGGGTAGCCAGAGAGAACAGATCGCCAAGTGTCATGATCCTTACATACCTCTTTCGCTTCTTTCAAATTCATTATCTTCTTCATACATGCACGTCTAGGTATCCGAGTACTCTTGACCCTCCCCTCTTCGAGCAGTTTGCTCACATGGTCTTCGAAAGTTAGTCTCTGTCTACCTCGACACCTTTTAATATTAACTTTCGCGCTATATATTTTCTTCACCATTCGATCTTCACTCATTCGCGCAACGTGCCCAAACCATCGAAGCACGCCCTTATCAATTTTTGTGATAAGGTCATCTTTCAAACCTGCCGTATTGCGAATCTCTTCGTTTCGCTTTCGGTCGGCCATGGTAACGCCGCACATTTTACGAAGAGATCGCATCTCCACTGCATTCAACTTGCTTTTATGCTTCTTCTGGCTTACCCAGGTTTCGCTGCCATATAACAAAGTCGGTACCAATACTGCGTTATGTATTGCAAGGCGTGCACTCTTCACTACGCCTTGCCTTTTGACTAACGCAGTCAGGGCACCATTGACTTTGTTCCCGGCAGCGACACGCCTGTCCACATCTAAATCACATCTTCCATCCCGGCTAAAAGCACTCCCCAAGTATACAATTTCATTTACCTGTTCTAGACATTCCTGATTTACCCATATTTCACACTTCGTTCTCTCTTCGTCCCTTTCAAATACCAGAACCTTAGTTTTATTAGCATTCAAACGGAGACCTTTAATTTTACATTCCTCTTTCATACACGTGACTAATTCCTGCAGTTCTGCCTCTGATGGTGCAATAAGCACTGCATCATCAGCATACAGCAGACAATTTACATTAATGTCACCCAATTTCACACCCAAACAGCTATCTTTCAGCTTCTGTAAACAGCTGTCGAGATACAGTATGAACAGCCAGGAAGACATGACACAACCCTGTTTTACGCCCGTTTGGACGCTAAACATGGGTGACAGGTCATGCCCTACCCGCACACAGGCTTTACAGTTACAGTAAAATGACTGCACAGCCCTTAGCAATCGACCATCCACACCGTACCCCGGCAACAGTTCCCACATTTTCTTCCTTACAACCTTATCTAATGCTTTCTCAAGATCCACAAAAGCACAGAAAATCTTCTGGTTAGCAGCCAGAAGCTTTTTCGTGATCATGCGTAGAGAAAACATTTGATCCGTGCATCCTCTTCCAGGTCTAAATCCGCATTGTGCCTCCCATAGAAAACTTTCCGATTTCTCTTGCACCCTACGTGTCAAAACCTTCGAGTAAACTTTACTTGCTAAACTGGTCAAGCTGATCGCCCGATAGCACCCGTAGTCAAAATGTGAACCTTTACCTTTATATAAAGGCACAATGACTGCGGATCGCCAATCATCCGGGACATCCCCCGTCCGCCAGCACAAATTGCACAGCAGATAAAAGCTGTCCCAGACGCGAGGCCCACCATACTTGACTTGCCAGTCCAGCGTACTTGTATATATTATAGAGGTCAGTGTTTATACTTATATATACACTATTGTGATAGAATTAACCTAAAGCAACAGTACAGTAAACAACAGCAAAACCTTTTCGTACTTGACGGCGCGTCTATAATATACCGGTTGGATCGAGAGTGAACGAGAAGTTGCGTCACTCTAGTAGAGTGTCACATTGATGGTGGAGGGGTAGAATTGAGGGCAGATCGGGAAATCTATACTCGTTTGTGCAGGATAAATTTCACCGTAGGCGCTGTGCGCAAGCGATTCCGCCAAAGTCATTTTACGAGTACTAAGACTACAATGACGGTATCGTGGTTTTATCCTTTGTTGTAATTCTTCTAGTGCAGGCAAGGCAGATCATGTTGCCGAGAGGCTGCCCTGTGCTACATTGAGATGGGTAGTGTTGCTGTTGGTTTGCATACTTTGGTGTTATCATGTAGTTATATCCCTCACGTTATACTATCGTGTGATTGTGACGAGGACATATTAAGGGATGGTAGAACAGTTATTATAGGATACATTCTGTATAGAGCAATTACTGTTTTACCATGTACGTTGTTTGTTATTTTGCTGATAATTATTAATTGCGTAAGCAGGAGAGCACATTGAACATCCACTCTCATACTATTATTAATTTAAAAAATTAACCTTCTGATGTATTTCCGACATACTTTAATTAATAACAAACTACTAGGCCTTCATCAATGGAATTGCCTGTGCACCTGAACTATCTTCTGGGTTAACTGACACGCTTGTTCCATCTCTCAATATTGCTAAAAATTGTGAAAGCTTGCCAATGCGCAGCCTATGCCTAATAAAGGCAGTCTTGTCATACCAATTAGCGACTAAACTCAAAGGCCTTTAAGTCTGGCATGCTTAGGGTTAACAGATGGAAATTTAAAAAGTCCTGAGAAGTAAGCTGACTTCCATAGAGAAGTCCTGACATTTTGTTGTGAAAGTAAATTCATAAGGGTGAAAAAAAAAACAAATCTATTATTGGTTTTCTACACTCTCACGATCAATCCACGTTGCAGATTACACTCCTCTCACACAGAAACTGGTACTGTATTTTATTGAAAAATCGAAAAAGCCTGACATTTCCAAAATCCTACCGTAATCCTAATAAGAGCCCAAAAGCCCTGGCATGTCAAAAGAAATCCTGACATATTATGGTATCTCTAGGCATGCTACCCTTTTAGGTAAGCTTTTACCTTACAGCCTATGTGTTTGATGGGTATCTCGTGAAGCAGGTTTCTATATCAACAAACTACTCATAAAATAGCAAGAATGTGTTTTATTTTTTGTATTATTTGTATGATCACGAAAAAGCTTCTGGCTGCTAACCAGAAGATTTTCTGTGCTTTTGTGGATCTTGAGAAAGCATTAGATAAGGTTGTAAGGAAGAAAATGTGGGAACTGTTGCCGGGGTACGGTGTGGATGGTCGATTGCTAAGGGCTGTGCAGTCATTTTACTGTAACTGTAAAGCCTGTGTGCGGGTAGGGCATGACCTGTCACCCATGTTTAGCGTCCAAACGGGCGTAAAACAGGGTTGTGTCATGTCTTCCTGGCTGTTCATACTGTATCTCGACAGCTGTTTACAGAAGCTGAAAGATAGCTGTTTGGGTGTGAAATTGGGTGACATTAATGTAAATTGTCTGCTGTATGCTGATGATGCAGTGCTTATTGCACCATCAGAGGCAGAACTGCAGGAATTAGTCACGTGTATGAAAGAGGAATGTAAAATTAAAGGTCTCCGTTTGAATGCTAATAAAACTAAGGTTCTGGTATTTGAAAGGGACGAAGAGAGAACGAAGTGTGAAATATGGGTAAATCAGGAATGTCTAGAACAGGTAAATGAAATTGTATACTTGGGGAGTGCTTTTAGCCGGGATGGAAGATGTGATTTAGATGTGGACAGGCGTGTCGCTGCCGGGAACAAAGTCAATGGTGCCCTGACTGCGTTAGTCAAAAGGCAAGGCGTAGTGAAGAGTGCACGCCTTGCAATACATAACGCAGTATTGGTACCGACTTTGTTATATGGCAGCGAAACCTGGGTAAGCCAGAAGAAGCATAAAAGCAAGTTGAATGCAGTGGAGATGCGATCTCTTCGTAAAATGTGCGGCGTTACCATGGCCGACCGAAAGCGAAACGAAGAGATTCGCAATACGGCAGGTTTGAAAGATGACCTTATCACAAAAATTGATAAGGGCGTGCTTCGATGGTTTGGGCACGTTGCGCGAATGAGTGAAGATCGAATGGTGAAGAAAATATATAGCGCGAAAGTTAATATTAAAAGGTGTCGAGGTAGACAGAGACTAACTTTCGAAGACCATGTGAGCAAACTGCTCGAAGAGGGGAGGGTCAAGAGTACACGGATACCTAGACGTGCATGTATGAAGAAGATAATGAATTTGAAAGAAGCGAAAGAGGTATGTAAGGATCATGACACTTGGCGATCTGTTCTCTCTGGCTACCCCGTCAGGGATTGTGCGTGAAGATAAGTTATAAGAGTTAAAATGGATATTTCATAGGTAAAAAACTCAATAAATAAAATGCTATCTTCGCTATGAGATTTAATACTACATAAACAAAATTAAATGGTTTATTTGCAGAAATGTAAAAGTCGTATAGCTTCATGTGATGCGAATTGGTTTTAGATATATAATCTATTATATTGGAAGTCCCTTAATTTAAGTAAAAGCACTTAGACGAAATTAAACTGACCAGATGTAGAAGCTTAAGAAATGTTATAGTAATTTATCCTACTGTCTATGCTGTCTGTAGTACAAGATTGTGGTATCTGTATTAAAACTTTAATAAACAGTTTGTTTTGAAGATGATACCAAAATAGTAATTTAGTTGAAAAGTTTAATATTTTATTCAAATTCAAAAGGAAATTAAGTGTTATAAAAGATAAATAAATTAATGACATTTATTATTTGTGTTACTATTACAATTATAGCCTATAAAACTACTAAATATAGGCCTGCCCCATAGATTTCCTCATAAGGGGGATTTTGCCTTAGTTGCCACGCATGTCTGGCAGGTTCGCAACCGCAGTTTTTTATAATTATGAGTTGTTATCAGGTAGACGCTGCTGCCCATCTCTTGGTTTGTTTCCTTCTGCCGCTTCTTCTCTCCTCGGGACGATATGGGCTAGTGGATACTCTTACATCGCCACTACACGGCACCATTTCATTCATTTAGTCATTACTGCCTATTAAAAGTACACTGCTAAATATAGGCCACGCCCATAGATCGTCTTGCAAAGGGCATGTTTGGTCCGTAGTTGCCGTGCGCTTGCTAAGTGCGGTGCAAACTAAGTTTTTATTAAAAAAATAACAGGTTTGTTTTAAATAGTATATAAACCGGTATACTCGCCTAATAGTGTTCTCAAATACTGAACTACAGTATTTTTGTTATTCAGTGATTTATATAAAATTACTGTTTAATTTGAATATCTGTTTCGGAAGGTATTATTTTGCCTTTTACGGTAGGTAGCGCAATGAGTTTTACTTCGAATGCATTCCGGACTTTTTAGCGCCGAATTATTATTGTGAAATACGAGTTGGTTTAGTAAATAAATATAGAGGCCACCTATCGGATCCTAGCATAGCTCTCAACCATCGTCTCGACAAAAATTTACATTTAGTAAATATCACCTCAATCATTTAAGTCGTTAGAAGATACACTATCACTGACAGATGCACCAACGACTATATATTACATAAAACTACATTGGCATTTGCCTAAAAAGAGTCGAAAAAAACTACAGTTGTAAAATATTATACAATAAATATGTATGAAATATACTACATAATTATTAAAAAATATCTCATTCGAAAATATAAGACGTTTTATTAACTTAGCACAAACATTTTTAGATAATTTTATTTTTTATTTTATTTATTAAGGTTTACCAATGTTTCTGTATTTAACAAAATAGCTTAAGAACTAACTTATGTAGCTAAATGTAACAATCGTTTAAGGCAAACACCACATGCACCGAAATTAATCTTGAAATATAAAAAGGAAATTTTTCCTACAACACTTTTACTGTTTACTTATAAAGCTCACAATAAATCATAATATAAGCCTATAAATAATTCTGATGGACCTGTTTCTTCCCCGGTTTAAATAATTTGTAAAAATCGCACAACTGTTATTAGGGCTGATACGTACAACAAAGCCTTATGAGGTGATAAATTCTATCGCGTTGCGTAAACCAAAAAGAAAATAAAAGTTAGTTATACAATTTGTCAATGTCAAAGAGCAAGTAGACGCTGTTTATTGTTATGTATTAAAAACCAGTAATTATGTTTCTAACATTACAAATATTTCTCTCAACCAATCCAAACAAGTTTAAAATGTATAGGTAGTGTTAGAAGTGAAGCATTATAGAGGACTAATGAAGGATTCAAAGCCACTACTTTTCGTTCCGTAGGATATTATCACTTGATAGTTAAAAATGTCGTTACAGGACATAAACTTTTTATCGCGCATTTAAAATACATTAAAATAGACAGCGTCATTCAACGATACAGAAAAACTTTCAAAAAAGCCTTTCGAAGTTTCGGATGAAGAAACAAAGGAACGTTACTTATCACAATACTTCATGTGGAAGAGTACAACGGTTTATTATAGTTTGACCTATTTACGTCATATATGAAAAATAAATATGCTTTTTCTTTTGATTTTTTTATAGTATAGGGACAACAAACAGGCACACAGTCCACTTGATGGTAAGTGGATTCTGTGATCTATAGACATAGGTACTCGTTTGCCTATTCTTCCATAAAAATATGCTTATCCTCGTCGATAAATTCATCTTGAAATTGTATAAATTTATCAATGTCAAAACCATCGTTCTATACTTCTGCCATTTTTAAAGTTTTGTTTTGAGCGGAGGCTAATAATATTATCTATTTTCATATAGTATAAATATTCGAGGCTTTTTATATGTATATATTTCTCCTAGAAATTAAATACGCATTATGGATATAAGGGCTTATCCTATTATGGCAGCTTGTTTTAAGCTTTTTTTATTCAACAATAGCAGGCAGTTAATCAATTTTTTCCCGAAATTATACAATGCTACTCATTTCCGTACAATAGAAATGTCTTCAATCGAAAATTTTGTAATTCGCTCGTCACTACTTGTAACAAATATCGAAAGTGTGATTATGAAGCTGAATAAAATATTTGAAGTTTTCCTTTACATAAGGTCTGCGGTATGGGTATGTGTGATTGATTAAGGAATTTATAATTAACGTCACTAACCATTTAAACTACATTCCCCCGTTGGTTACTGATTTGATACAAGTGAAAATTTATCTTTAATCTTTAAACGTGACTATGAATAATATTATATTTACAAAATATCGACTTACAAGCTATATTTGCACAATTTGTATTTCATGCCCCTAACTTTTCCCTAACATAATGAAAATATTTCGCTTGGTTAGTGCAGGTGGTCTTTAGGTGCCCATTCGTGCTACAACTGTACTATTGATATAGCTGTAGCATGGCTCTGCCACTTGGAATATAAGGCCAAATTGGCCTCTAATAAGCTTGGCGTGCTCAGCAGAGCGGGACAATATTTGTCTAATAATATGCCGACACACTACCTGCAACTATACAAGGTGCAATTTCGGCCCCAAATTAAATACTGTTCCCATCTCCAGGCCGGATTTCCCCAGTGCCCGCTCCTTCCATTGGATCGCATCCAGCGCAGAACGGTTTGATTCAACGGCGACCGAGTTCTTTCTGATCGGCTTGACTCACCAGCACTGCGTATTCTATTTTATCTTTGTGCTCAGAGCAATTATTTGGACTAATTTCAGCTGCTCAATTTCACTATCGCACGACAAAACTATATCTATCTGGATGATTGGCGGTCCACTACTGTGCAATTTATAATAGGTATTCTTTCTCACGCAACTTCCTTGTGGAATCGAATACCAGCGATTTTTCCGGACCGATACGACTTAGGGACTTTCAAAAAAAGAGTCTACTCTATTTTTAAAAAGTCGGCAACGCATCTGCAATTCCTCTGGTGTTGCAATTATTCATGGGTGGCAGTAGAGACCATAGATGAGCCGTATGCTCGTTGGTACCGTCTCATATAAAAACAATACTGGGATAAGTTTATGTAAATTATATTTATTTTTCAACGTAATCGCCTTCTCAGCTAATTGAACAAATTGAATAATGTTTTGCAAGTTGGTTCCCTTGGAAAAAAATGCTTGATCCTGGGACTCGAAAATTGCCTATACAGCACACATCATCTCATCGTTGCCGTCGAAGTGCTTTTTCAGGCGAGTAAAAAGATGAAAATCACTCAGAACTAGGTCCGGTGAATATGGTGGGTTCTGCATCAACTGAAACCCATCAGTTCATGACAACATCAGATCGATGAGCAAGGACATTACCACGATGAAAAAGCTCACCAGCACGCAATTTTCCTAGATATTTATTGTGTATTTCATCAGGTAGTTTTTTGAATAATCATGCATAATAATTACCGGTTATTGTCTCTTCTTTACTTAAATAGTCGATAATTTTTATATCTTCTGCATCCAAGAAGATAGAGGCCATTATTTTTTTAGTGCACGCAGACACCTTAAATCTCTTGGCTGGCGGAGAAGATGGTCTCTTCCTCACTTTGCTTTGTTTTTTCATCTTTGAGTCAAACTGGTGTACCCACGTTTCATCCACAGTTACGAAACAAAAAGCGAAAAGAATCTGGATCTTCTTCAATTATTTTCAAAAATTTAGCTTTGAAATTCAACTCTTCTTTTGGGCGTCTGTTAACATTCGAGGCACCCAGCAAACGACCATTTTTTTGAATTTTAAGGTATCTGTTAAAATAAACTGAATCATCCTAAACGGAAGCTTTTAAATCTCAGCTAAATAATGGTCACACATCGATCTACCTTAACAATTTCTTAGATTTTTTTGACGTGTTCTTCCATGGCGGCCGTTGTTGGCCATCCGGAGTGAGTATCGTCATTGCAGGCGTTTCTGCCACGTTTAAATTCAGCGCACCATTATTTCACTGTAAAATAAGACGGAGAATCGTGTGCCAAAGTAGACTGCAGTTCTTCAAAAACATTTATTGTAGAAAAGTTTTAAGTTTTAATTTATTACTCTAGAAACTTATAAAATTTTATTTAATACTAACTTCTCCATTAAATGACATTGTGTAACAAAAAAACTTTACCTCATTGTCAACTAGCGACATCTCGTGAGCGGATAATTATTAACCGTCATTGTTCGGAGTGAACCAAATACAATCGTCTGTTGATACCATAAGATTGTTTGTTACAACTGCTTCGATCCGTTTTTGCATAGTTACGTCTAATTTATATTGATCTTTATTTTCGATCGAGGGTAAAGGCAGTACATATCTACATAGAGAAGTCTTATTTAGTAAGTTAGACAAATTTGTTTATAAGTTTAATCAGAATCCTTAGACAAAACGCAATTTATAATTAGTAACGCTAATAAGCTTTATTTTTTTTTAAATACAAGAGATTCCTCAATGATATTGCTAATTTATTTTAAGTCACTTATCTTCTATTTTAAGATTTAGTAAAAACTTAGAAAAGAGACAAAAAGGCTGAATTATAAACAAAATGAAAGTTAAATGTAAATTTTTAAAGCGCAGAGAGAGAAGCCATATATTTTGAGTTTATTTTTAATTAAAGTATTCACATTTTAGATTTCCGTAACTTAAAAGGAAATAATCACTTTGTTGTCTTTGTTTGTAATTGATTCGAAACATATAACGATAGAAAGTACGATGTAAAAAAAATAATACGAATTTTGCTAAGAGGATGAAATAGGATGTTACATTTTGTATGATACTTTTTATTTTACAGGGCGAATGACTCGAAACTTACCCAAGGTACTCATGAATTCGGATTAAGCCATTTTTCAAAACAATCCTTTACGGGGGCGGAGGATGTCCTTAATTGTATGGAGACACGTGTTTCGGTATTTCTGGCAATACTACCCTTAAGGTGGTAAAATCTAATGGAATGGAAATGGTTAGATACATCAAGTTAAAATTAACATTAAATACTAAAGTTTACAGTTCCTTGGAGGAGTAAGAAATTTGTAAAAAATTGACGGTTGGCCATTTACGAGTACCATACATATTTTCATACTCTCAAAACTAATCGTTCAAGCCTATAGGGCGCTTCATAATTAATTAAATAAAATATTTCGTAATTTTTATCTAGAGCATTTTTCGTTTTAGGATCAACTAATATCTTTAAGAATCTTATTTATATAGACTTTATTTTGTTAAGATAAGTTGGGAATGTAAGTCCATATGCACCTAAGCCATATCCAATCGTTACGTTTGCCATGGCATAATACAGCATATACATGATTCCTCGGTTCACAACCTACAGACTTAAGCCTGTTACACGCCTATTCAACATGCAAGTCTCATGAGAAACGATTATCTATAACTGAAAGTGTCGAATCAGACAGGGGTTAGTCATTCATTGACATTCTACCCCGTGAAACTAAAATCACACCACGTTGGGTTCGAGAAAAACGAGGTGGACGTGACCCCCGTGAAGTAATGTCATACAAGAACGTCTATTGCCCTTTCTGAAAAGAAAGGTTAGACGACTAAGATTACGGGTCTTCTTGAAGTGGTTTTGATCTTGACGTCCATTCAGTGGACTTCATCTTCATCTAATTTGGAAAGTGCAGTAGAAAATAAAACATTGATTTTATCTTCGTAATTTCCCCATAAGAGTGCAACATTAAAATTTTCATTACTTTCCTATCACTTTCCCTATTGTTTTCTTCTCTATTGCTTTAAACTATAAACTGGTAGCTGGTCCCGGATGAATTTCCTACGTCTTCTGCAGGTGCCTAGCACTGCAGGTCTCGGGCCTCAGGGCATTCCCCATTGTCCGGATTTTCCTCACGGCCCACAACTATGGGCCGACCCTGGGAGCCGTCTTGGCTTTGTAATAAAAGCAGCAGTCGCGAGTTTGATTCCCCGGTCGCTGTGTAATGGTGTCAAATAAAAAGTCTTGGTTGGTCAATCAGCGACGTTGTGGGTTGTTACTCAACTCCCTAATCTATATAGGGAGGAGTTCTCTTGGTAAAAGTCGCTCGTCCGGTGGCCGAGCGTGTAGCGGTGCGAAGTTATTCAGGTGTAGATGTGGCCCGTTCTCGGCGCGCTTGAATATACCGCACGCCAGCCGGACCACAAATTCTTTAATGGTTTCCATCTTTAGATTGACCGCTATGACGTCATTCCTGAAGTAGCGACCTGTACCTACAATCGTCAGTAATGCTAAGTTCTGCTTGACCTGCAGACGCCGCCTCTGTCGACCGCTCAGAAGTGTGTTCCAGGCCGGAACAGCGTATGTTAATACTGTTCTTATGTATAATTTGTATATTTTGGTTTTCGTTTTCACAGGTAACTTAAAACAGAACTGATTTTATTTACACATATAATAATCCTGAAACATTTATTACTTTTTTCTACTCACTTTACAGAAATTTTCACATATTAATAAAGTTTATTTTTAATTTTTATTTTACATTATTTGGACACTGTTTAGATCCCATACAACATGAACAACCAATTCCTACACGACCCTTATCACCTCCGCAGCCCTCGCCGCTGCCTGAAACCCCTCAGCCCCTGCCGCCCGCCGCTCGTTGCCCCCCTAATGTCTTTAGACATCCCTCCGCCGTCCAAGCCAGCATCTCGCTGCGCCCCCACCCTTGCCAAAAAACAGGTCCCGACCCCTGTCTTTCTCAGAGACAAGGCGCAATTCACCCGTCTCTCTAAAACCTGCTTAGACACAGGTATCAAATACGACCAAGCCACCACCCTCGGGGAGGCTATCAAAATCATCCCACAGTCGATCGATAACTTTCGTCGCCTTACCAGGCGTATCACAGTTGAGCGTATGTCCTACCACAAGTACGCTCTTCCGGAAAAACGTAAGGTTAGGGCCGTAATCCGCGGAGTTCCTTTCGAACTCTCGAATAACGACATCCTTGAGGACCTTAAATCCCAAGGATTTCCAGTAGCAGTTGTGCACAAGATCCACAGCGGCAAGGGCAAGAGGTTCCCGCTTGCTCTTGACATTCTGACAAACGTGCCGGAGGCCAAAGCCATCTTGTGCGTCCTGTGTCAGTAGTCTGGCCACCCGACTTGTCAATGACAAGTCATTCCCGGCTCTCCCATTAAAAATGCACTGTCAGGGTCTTTCCCAGCCCATTCAGAACTCTCAAACCCCTCAGGGTCCACCTAGGCCCCTTCAGGGCCGTCTTTGGTCCCCACCGGGCTTTTCTCAGCCCTCACAGCCCCCCGTATTTCCATGGGGTCCCAAAAAGGCCGACCCCTGCGGACATCCTCCGCCCCACACCAGGCACAACCCTCATTGGTTGATGACCTGAATACGGTATATTCCGCTAATCGGAGCATCGACATTGGTGAGATTGCCATCTTAGCACACAAACTGCGCGCTGTTCAGTCCCCTCAGGACCGTCTGCTTGCTCTTGCTGAGCACCACAACCATTTTTGCTCATTCTAAGTGAAGTTAATTTAATTTAACTTAACTTAATAATGGCAGAGCACTCTGCTCTCCCAAAGACTCACGGTCGTATTAAGCCTAAAGGTTTATCGCTTGTGCCCTTTAATATTCGTGGGTTGCGAAATAAGATCCCCGAGCTTAAGCTCTTTCTTCGTGATCGCGAAGCCGACCTCCTCCTCCTACAGGAGACCAATCTCAAAACTAAGGATCTCAAAGGCCTTTCCATCCAAAAGTATTTTCTTCTTCGTAACGACAGACATGACCGTGAAAGGCGGCGGTACTACCATTTACTACAAGAAGGTAATTCATTGCTCCCACATCCCCATTCCGCAGCTTGGAAGACACGGTATGCAGGCTAGCCTTGACTAGACATCAACCCATCGTCATAGCCTCCTGTTACATCTCTAGTGGAACCCTCCCCCTCAAAAAAGATTTTGAGGTTATCCTTGCATTAGGCATTTCAGTCATTATGTTTTGAGATTTTAACTCCAAGCATACTGAATGAACCTGCCTTACTACTTCTCATAGTGGCAAGAAACTGCTTGATATTACGCAGTCTCTTGCCCTTACCGTCCACAGTCCCCTCGATGTCACCCACTAATCCAGACCAGATAATCGACCACGCTCCTGACGTACTAGACTTTGGGCTAGTTAAAGGTGTTTCCCTCAATCTCAGGGCAATTGAGACTCTTGACGATCTACGATCCGACCACCGCCCGCTCTCCCTCATTCTTAGCCATCAGCCACCTCACTCAACCCCCTCCACAAAAACCTTCATCAACTGGAAGGGCTTCAAAGAGTCCTTAGCTACAGCTATGGACTCACAGGACTCCCCCATCTCCCTCTCGTCGGACTTTGACAGTACCGAAAAAATCAACACCGCGGTCGATTCTCTCTCCACCCTTATAAAATCCTCCCTTGAGGAGAATGAAAGGGTCGCCTCGGTTGCTAATAATAATAGCCTTCCTCTACATATTATCAACCTAATGAAAGCCAAGCGAGCTGCTTTCCGGATTGCAGCACTCTATCCCACCCCTGAATATAGGCGTACGGCCAATCGTCGTCAATGAGAAGTCCGATCACGCCTTTCCGATCTTTGAGACCTCGAAAAGAATAATCTCATGGAGAATATCTCTCCCTCTCATACAGCGTACTATCAGATGGCGAGAGCCCTCACTTTCCCGTCCCGACGGTACTATTGCCTTCGAGGACGAGGAAAAGGCTGAGTGCTTTGCAGACAGCATCGCCGCTCAATGCTCTCCTAGCTCACAATCCACTGACCCCCCCCCTCCCTATCCAGACTTTAGAAAATGAGGTTCACCGCCGGTACTCACTCCCCACAGCCTCTGACCCTATCACTGTGTCCAATGATGAGATCTCATCAATCATCAAAGGACTGGAGCCCAAAAATGTTCCGCGCGGATGGCATCTTCAAACAATCCCTTAAACATTTTCCTAAGCAGATGTTAACCCTATTAGCTATTATTTTCAACGCCTGCTTCAACCTTAGTTACTTTCCCACCACATGGAAAGAGGCAACTGTCATTGGTATCTCCAAGCCAGGAAAGCCTCACAATCTTCCCTCCAGTTACCATCCCATCAGCCTCCTCAAGGACATGGGTAAACTCTTTAAACGAGTCATCCTCACTGGCATGAGGTTCCACCTGTTTTCCACAAACAGCGACCCTCTTGTCATCCCCCAGCAATTTGGTTTCCGAGCGAAACACTCTTGTCCCCAACAAGTTCACCGTATTATGGAATATATCCTCAGGGATTTTTATCCTCGTCGTCATAAGACCATCGCGGTCGTTTTCAACACAACAAAGGCATTCGATAGAGTCTGGCACGAAGGCCTTATATACAAACTCTATAAAATAGCCCTCTCTGATCAACTTGTGCGTCTCGTGGCCACCTACCTGAAGGATCGTACGTTTCGTTTTAGACACGAAGGCACGCTCTCCTCTCAGTGTCAGATCAAAGCCGGTGTCCCTTAGGGCTCCGTGCTTGCCCCTCTTCTATATATCCTGTTCACCAACGACATTCCCATCCCGTCGGATGGTGTTCAGTTCTCAATCTTCGCGGATGACACTGCCCTCTACTGTAAAGGTGTCTCACTACCTTTCATACGGAACAAGATGCAAAAGTCAGTTAAGACTCAGGAGCTTGGTTCCAAAAATGGCGTATCGATGTGAACCCGGAGAAGAGCTCCGCCGTTCTCTGCAATCGCCAAATACTTAGGTGTCACCCTTGACACGAGGCTCACCTTCGGCCTCATGCCAAGAGAGTACTCGCAACGCGCGCTTTTGTCTGAGCAGGCTCAACAGCATGCTGAACCGACACAGTAAAATTTCCCTACGAAACAAGCGAACTCTATATAAGGTCTGTATACGACCAGTTATGACTTACGCGCGCCCCATATTTGCTCACGCAAAACCCCAAATCCTTAACGAACTTCAAATAGTTCAAAACCACTTCTGTCGTCTGGCTACGAATGCACCCTGGTACGTCTGTAACGCAGACCTCTACCAAGACTTAGAACACCCCACAGTCCAACAATTCCTAAAATCACTCTCTGAGAACTTCTTCAAAGCCTCAGAGTCTCACCGCATTCATCTCATCCGTGAGGCAGCCTCCTATGCAGCCCTACTTCCCTCTCGCTATCGAGTCCAAAGACCGAGAAACTCTCTCTCGGACCCTCAACCAAGCTTTCGGCCGACCTGAACTGCCTCCTGGCGGCTCAGGCGGAATCTTCTCCCCGTCATTAATTTGCCTTAGTTAGGCCCTCCTCTCAGCGGCTACTCGCCGCCTGCGCCCCCTTTTCCCTACAGAGGGTCGCTTCCGATTCGGCAGAAAGGTCATATAGGCCAATGTCAGTCTCACAGGTGGTGTTTAGTGGGTAGGCACTTAGGTTTCGCAGTGAGTCCCACATAACTACGCAGCCGGCTGTCGTGGTATGAAAATGAAAATGAAATGAAAAATGAAAAAATGTTTATTTACAGCTAAAGTGGTACAGATTATAATATACAATATAAGATAATAATAAAATGGAAGTACAGTAGTCTTAATTTTCTAGTATACAATTTTTTTTTTCATTTATTAAAATATTAAAAAAAGCAGAAACCACACACGGTTTAGTTGCTGTGGTCTATTAACTATAAACTATGATGTTATTTATCTTATATAACAAGGGTGTATAGTTGTGGGTGTATGTTTAGAGCATTCACCACCTCCCTCCCCCGCTTCCTGGAGGGTAGCCCTTTTCATTGCTTCTGGGCGCAAATAAAAGGATGCTAGTGCTTTTTTGTCTAAATTACTACTCTGTTCATTATGAAACATTATTTGTTAACATATTATGCTATTCTTATCAGTCATAATTCATCTTATCTTTTATCACAAGAGCAAAATATATTGGCATCTATAAGTATCTAATTTAATATAAGACTTTTATTCATATTGCATAGCCGATTACTATGTAACACATTACTCTAAATTAATCTAAAAACAAACTTTTATGGAAGTAACTCTAGATCGGGGCATCGAACACCGAATTTTCGTTCGACATTATATTGAATCTATTTACTTTTTACATAGATTATCTCTTTATTCTAAGTACCTAATACAATTTAATAGCAATATCTTCAAAAACCGAAATCGTTTATTTTTTATGAAATGAAAAATGATTAACAATTTTTAAGCGCGTCGCCAACAATAACCAACCCTAAATATTTATAATTCGTTACACATTGTAGTTTTTCGCAGCGGTAGAGAGAGCTCAACTGATCAGTATGCAGGCAATCGTGTGTCTCATAAGAGCTGTATGTACAGTTTTTATAGAACGATAAGTTAATGATAAGGATGATGATGTAGCATAATTATTTTAAATTTACGAACTTTACAGCTACTACCAAATAATTTAATTTAAGTAGAATAATTGTCAACATGTCCCACAAATGCCATAAAAACTGATGGTTCCCAGTAGCTAACGGTATAAGCATCCTGTTTACGCCAGACGTTTAGTGTTTTAAGACTCAGACTGGCAACGGACAGCAGCCTCACAACGGGCGATACCTCTATTACTGTGATCTTCAACCCACCTTCCAAGCGTGATGTTTGTGGCAAATCCACTACAACAAGATAGGCCCATGCCCAGCAATGGAAGTTTGGTTAGAAGAAAGAGAACAATAATTTATATATATTCAAGAAAACATAATAGTTTTTCTTATTTTTTACATATTTCTACTTCACTTCATCGAATCGAACGCAGGTTGCTGGACGTACTAGATTTGAGGCCAGAACACGGCCACTTAGGCTCTTAAAACTACTTGATACGTTATGTTTATTTTGTTTTGTTCCTTTTTGTACACAATTTAAGAAAACAGCTTTAAGAAAGTTTTGTAAGAAAAACAGTAACATAAGAACCTATTTATAACTTACATAGAAAACACTAACAAAAACAAAGACTTTTCGTGTATCTCCGCGATGCCATAAATCTGGTGACACATAAAATGGCTCAAATGTCACGAGATAATATACGTCATTCCTATCTTATCGCAAATCTATGTAGCGAATGTTGCCAACTTTAACAAATATCTCTTTAGGCATCTAAAACTCCGATATTCTTATATTTGCATTCCACGTTTGGAGTCGTGGTAGCTTAGCGGATAAGCATTTTCTTTAAAATTTCACATTACGCGTTAATTCGACTACAGTCCCCGCCAACACTAGTGAAAATATTAATTGCAAATGTTAAGTAACTACACTCTCAGCGGTCGTGAAAACTATCGTGAGAAAATTCAGTACATAATATCTAATTTTTTTTTAAATATTTCCAGCCAATACTCGACACCAATAACATAATAGTCTTAACTTTTAGTCTACGTACTTTACTGGAATCTTTATGTTGTGAAAGTTATTCATAATTCATAATTCATAATTATTTATTTGCTCAGAATGTAGGTAGATGTTACAAAAGTATTATTAAAGCATAAACTTCCGATACATTCTGCCTTATCAAGGCGTGCAAATTTTAACTAAATACTTATAAGTTGCAATACATTTTCTTTACAATGATTATTGATGAATTTTAGTCTAATATAATTATGTCCTATTAGTACTAATAAAAAATGTCCAATTAATAATAAAATAAATGTCAAAAGAATAAATACGAAGTACAATATCACACAATCATTTACAAAAATGTTAAAATACACATGTTAACACGTAAAAACAGTAAAATCAACCAACCAATAATTATTCTATCGAAGTCTTATACGTGAAAGTTATATAGTAAGCATTTGAAAAATTTATATCTTACAACAGAAATAACGAGAGGATAGTTTCCAGCACATTCACTGTTGCTATATAAATAATATCTCGAGTTTACATTTCCCAGGACGTGTTCAATTATACCGCACTTGCGAACAGATATTTATATATTCGTCTTAGAGTAACAATATATGTGCTGGCCCCGACCCTCTCGTCTTAGGGCCGAATTTTCAATCATCGCATAAAAGTTATCCATGAAATAAATTATAACCTGACTAAATATAAAGGCTTAATTCTTTTATTGATACAATTGTTATTTTAATTATTTTATGTTGTATTTTATGTTATGGATAAATTTATATAATGACTAAAACGTCATGTCATAAATTCATTAATTCGTTATCCGATCTGGAACTAATACATAAAATATGTTTTTTTTTCAATAGGATTGGGTGACAAACGAGCTTACAGTCCACCTGATGGTAAGTGGTTGCTGGGACCTATAGACATCTACATCTATCCTCAATAAAGAATCAAAATGCAGATGCGTTGTCACCCGTGAGGACTAAGATGAAAAGCCTCATTTCAAGTTAAAAGGGTCTCCTGTTCTCTACACTCACCATACGAAACACAGCAGTGTTAAGCTGCTATTATATGCTGGTATTCTGTGAGAGCGTGGTCTTTCCCCGGTCGAACCGACCCATTCGTACTATAACTATAGTACTAATGTAGTAGTCAAAGGTAAGCAAATACTACGTGATTTATTGGCCAAGCGAACGAATACGAAACACTTAGGGTTGCTAGGGAGGATCTATGTAAGTTTAGGTGGTTCTAAATAATATAAAAATAAAAATTCATTAAATTTACGCCATGTAATACACCTAAATTACTTATGTAAATTGGCTTTTAAAAGAAAATGGAATGTAATCTGATGGTAATCAAAATGAAAATTTTTAAATCGCATATATAATTAAAAATTAACGCAATAACATGCGTTAAATTAATTTCGTGCGACATCGCATTCCAAAAATAGCAGACACGTCGTATTTGGGTACACTCATATATGAAGCTTTACAGTGGGTGCCACCTCTCTCACTTGAAGTTAATTAATAATGGAAACTGATTTAATGCTTCGAATCTGCTTCAAAATTCCAAATAGTTTAGGAGTAATTCAGCTACAACTTTATTGGAGGCTGTAGTGAATGACATGAAATGCTTACCGCCTTTTTAGTTGTACACCTCTATTTTAGCGCATACATTTTACGAATAAAATATCTCTTCCACTATAGCTTCATCATTATCTAGTGAAATATCTGAAACAAGTAGAATGGTATATAATCTACACTTAATTAACTTTTTAACAGCTAAGTACGGTTTTTTTATTTCATTTTACGTTGGTAAAACAACACATTGAAAGCAAATAATATTGTAGACCGAATATCGTATTTAAAAGCAAATGTCAAGAAGTACCTTCAAAGTACCAAACAACCCGCAGCCAGAGCGTTGTTAAAAAAGACACAATCATAATAAAGCGTTCAAAACTCTTTGTACGTGAGCCACGTTGAATGTGAACAATTTATTACAGGTGGTAAGTTGGTACTATTTTTATGGCAAGGAGTCCATCTAAGAACTTACATAAAAGTGATCCGAAAAGCTTACACTAATATTATTTTCTGCCGACTTCCAAAAAGGAGACAGTTCTCAATTCGTCTGTATGTTTTTTTTTATGTGTGTTACCTCATAACTTTTTACTGGGTGAACCGATTTCGGTGATTCTTTTTTTGTTGGAAAGCTGGTACTTCTCGTGTAGTTCCATATTAATTTGATCAAGGTCAGACTAATAGTTTTTTCATTATTCTTAATAACTTATATTGAAGTCGACTATACAAAATTTTTAATTTTTAATTTTTTAATTCCTCCACCTATACATATATATAAATAAATTGGATGTGCCTGTTTGTAATATTAAAAAACTGCCTTTTATTGCGCTCAAGATGTCTTCTGCATGCCATCCATCCAATCCAATGTTTTTTTTTTCCAATAATTATCCCTTACGATTTTAAAACGAGGGTATGAAGTTTGTATGATATTAAGAATCATATTAAGGATCACAGCCCGAGCCGCTGGACGTAAAAGTGTGAAATTCGATCAATAGATTCCTTTCATTACGAAGGCATCCACAAAGAAAGGGTTTTGGAAAGTTTTAAACCTAAGTAGGTAATAAATAGGTGATGTATGAAATATGAATGTTTTTGGGGCAATTGACTCGAAACATATAACGATAGTAAGTACAATGTAAAAAAATTAAAATGAATTTTGCTAAGAGAATGAAATAGGATGTTATATTTTGTATGATACTTTTTATTTTGCAGGTCGAATGACTCGAAACTTACCCAAGGTACTCAAGAATTCGGATTAAGTCATTTTTCAAATAAACCCTTTACGGGGGCAGAGGATGTCCTTAATTGTATGGAGACACGTGTTTCGGTATTTCTGGCAATACTACTCTTAAGGTGGTAAAATCTAGGATGAAAAATTGACAGTTTTTACAATTCTGCCATGTTTTTATTACAACTTTGATAACACTACTTTAAGCTTTTGTTAGAAATTAAGCAACCCGTGTTTAAGGAGTTTTGTATGCTACACCCCTAAGAGGAAAATAGGGAATGAAATTTATTATACAATTTAAACTATTTTCATGTGGTTCAATCAGTCTATCAATCTATAAATTCTTTATTGTAAAACAATGCACATTGAAATAAAAACAACACGAAATAAATAAAGACGCTACAAGAGGCGTTCTTATCGTTCTGGGAGCAATTTCTCCAAACAACTTTATTACTCAAAGAATTGTTCACAACGAATGTGTACATAAAATAAATAAATAAGCTAAAAAATAAAATTAAAATAAAAAACATGGTGATGCCAGTTAAAGAAAGTAGGATAGATCAAAGAAAATGCGTCAAGTATGATGGAAAATAGTTGAGTTCGAAGTAATAAGCTTTGAGTAGATTTTGAAGGGAAATGGGAATGAGCACGGCGTGTGCAGAGTAAATGATTTATTGATGAAAGAGGATAAATGTACTAGAGTACATTCAAAAATAGTTCCTTTTTCTTTTTTACTTTTTGAAACACGTTACGTACAAAAGAAGGATTGTTAAAGTGGTTGAGACCATTCGGAAGGACTAAGTCTTACTTTAAATCTGCGATTATTATCATTCCAATATATGAGAAAGTTACCACGTGATAGCTGGAGATCTCCGTATTATGCGATCTCATAAAAAGCGTGTGTAATGACTGTTTGAACGTTACAGTTACGATACGGGTAACTAATTGAGTTACCCGTTTCGTTAGTTATTTTATATGTACATTAAAAATAATATAATAGAAATAAAAACTTAACCATTATAATAAATCACTTTTTAATAATGACTAGTTATGGTGGTAAAAGAGATCTTTTAACTAATTGTTTATCATTATCATATACTCTACCTGTACAGAACGCCTAAAATCTGAACAAGTGCAATTCGCGTCCCGAAAGTTCCATATAAACATAATTTTGTACGTGGTAGGGCCATGCTGCAGATATATTAGTAGTATAGTTGTAGCACGAATGGGTCAGCTCGACCGGGGAAGAACCACGCTCTCTCAGAATACCAGGGTAAAATGGCAGCTAAACACTGCTGTGTTTCGTATGGTGAGTGTAGAAAACTGGAGACTCATTTTACTGGAAAAGCGGCATTCCATCTTAGTCCTCACGGGTGACGACGCATCTGCATTTTGATTCTTTATTGAGGATAAATGTAGACGTCTATGGGTCACAGCAACCAATTACCACCAGGTGGACTGTGTACTCGTTTGTCACCCTATGCTATAAAAAAAAATTAACTATGTATATAACTCATCCATCCCAGAAATTATAGCTAAGGTCAGCAGCGGACATTGCTTTATTGAAAAATTTATTCCGGTTGAAGTACAATAAACAGCATTGCAGTAGAATAATGTTTCCTATACATAAATCTACATCACGATCCATTCTATAATTACAATCATAATAGCAAACAAATGTTTTATGTGA
Source organism: Parnassius glacialis (assembly GCA_033319125.1). Lineage (NCBI taxonomy): Eukaryota > Metazoa > Arthropoda > Insecta > Lepidoptera > Papilionidae > Parnassius > Parnassius glacialis. The sequence goes on along the minus strand of JAVANC010000027.1, from coordinate 26,965,744 downwards.
CACGCACACCTTAACTACAAATTAACAAACTGTGAAACCTTGCGTCTAGCCAATTTTTATGATTGTCGGTCAGCCGGAAATACCATACAGGTTTTAATAATGTCCTCTAGACTGAATTTCAATACGGCGGTCTGTCTCAATTTCTATTCTATTCGATTCTCCCCATCGTACGACATGATGGTAATCCGACACGACTAGAGGGGAGACTAGGTACCAACGGCTTTCCTTCCGAAGGGGTTCCCGCCTTGTCGTGGTGGGCGGGCTTAGTAGCTGCAGCTAGGTAACCCGCGGTGAAGAAAGTGGAACCCACTTGGCTGGCCAGTGGTGTAGGGCCGGCCCGAGGTGGCCACTCCGGGTGAGTTTGGCTCCACGCCTTGAAAAAAAAGAAATACCAACATCTTTACGTGCTTTACGAGCCACGGGCGTAAAACACGGCTAATGTGCCGTTAAATAGCTTATCAAAGGCCTATTTACTCGTACCTTGAAGACCATTATAATTTCTTATATTTACGCGAACACTGCACATTGAATAAAACTACTTTTATGGATTTTATAGCGTTTATTTCTACTTATTTTTAAAGTGGTCACCTCAGTCCCCTGTGACCATGGGTGCTGCAAAGCAACCGAAACGTCGGAAATTAAAAATATGTACAATTAAACGCGATTACATCCGTAAAAGTAGTTTTGTTGAAAACAATTACTAATACAGCCTATCGAAGTCTATTGCTGAACGTAAGCCTCCCTATACATTAGCTTATAAATGAGATGTTTGCTCCATTTGCCACGCTTGGCAGGCGAATTGGCAGCCGTAGTTTTTTTTAGATTTCTACTTGTTATTAGGAAAACACTCTGGTTTCCCTCTGCAGCCTCTTACGATAGCCACGGTACAATAAAGGGTAGAGGATATTTTTACATCGACACGACTCGATTTTAACCTTGAAAATACGAACGTTGTAATCTAATGGGATAACAATTGCTGCAAATTATCCCACTGCTTAGCCGAACGCATTACGAACTTAATTTCGTATTTTATTAACTTCTATTAACTTCAAAACGTTATTTTTAAATTAAATTAAAACACTAACAATAAAAGTTGTAGGTATTTATGGCACTCCATACTAAAAATGACTGGGAATAAGATTTTTTTACAAAGCGAAGGTTTAGAAATAGATCAAGATCCAGGACTGGAATTCGTCCGAAATTACCCAATCTCTCTTACTTATTCTCCGACCTTAACGATATCGCTATTTAAAATTATTATTACCAGGTAATGGCTGCTCTGTTTCCATAATTTAATTAGCATAAACGAATACCTACCAAATTCTTTTATCCGTGGGGGAGCAATGCTGCAGCTATATTAGTAGTATTATTGTAGCACTAATGGGTCAGCTCAACCGAGAAAGGACCACGCTCTCACAGAATAACAGCTTAAAATAGCAACTTAACCTTGTTTCGTATGGTGAGTTTAAAGAACCGGAGACCCTTTTTACTGGAAAAGAAGCATTCCATCTTAGTCCTGAAAGGGTGACAACGCATCTGTATTTTGATTCTTTATTGAGGATAGATGTAGATGTCTATGGTTCTTACTTACCATCATTTTATTTTTACCATCATTACCATCATCTTAACTACTTACCATCAGGTGGAATATGTGCTCGTTTGTCACCCTATCCTATAAAAAGTCAACGTTATTAAATTTAAAATACAATCGACAGTCAATTACGCAATGAACTTTTGATTGCATTATTATGTAATGGAGAATTATTAATTATTAAATTCACTGTAGAAAAACCCCTCTTTTAGTGCGTCGCACTCTTTGATGAGTGTTTAAATATATCTTATTTTTGATTCCCGCAATTTCAGATCATTTACTGCACCCATTTTCCACGAGCAGGCTGAGGTGTTTAATGTCCTGATTTCAAACTTAAACCAGGCTACCGGCTAATATAACATTGAAACTTGATTTAATAAATTAAATATGGGGTCTCAAGCAGATTTTAGAACCAAATCATCTTCTCTATTGAAATATGGATGTTTTTTTCATTGCAACAGCCTCACAAACCTTGGTAGGATTCGGCGTCCTTCTTTACGCATTACGAACGATGAAGCATACTGCTTTGTTAAAATGTGTGTTATGTCGACAAAGGGGTTTGAACTGTCCGAGCGTTTGGTTGTACGATGGTGAAACGAACAAGGAGGAATTAATTTATGAAATTTCCTTTTTATAATTTCGTATGACTGACGGTACTTTGCGCCTATGCTCAGAACAAGTGAAATGGTTCTTTTGATACTTCTGTCACCCATAAGGCTCTTTGAACATGAAAAAACCATTTTAACAGTAGAAAAATTATTTCGTTCCGTTACAGCCTATTAAAATCCACTGCTAAACATAGACCTCCCCCATAGATTGCCTCATATTTGCCACAGTTGCCATACTTAGCATGCGGGTTGGCAACCGCAGTCTTTTCTATTTTAGTTGTTATTAGGAAGGCATTGCTCCTGTCCTCCCATCTCCTGGTTTGTTTACCTCTGTCGCCTCTTACGAGACCCACGGGACGATGGGTTAGTGGATATTCTTACACTGCCAATCAATCAATATATTCTTTATTGTATACCAATACACATTAAAATGAAAACTAAATTAAATAAATTATATGGAATTTACAATAAATAGGTGGTCATACGCTCTGGAAGCGATTTCTTCCAGACAACGAAAAAGAACAGCCAAAAACAGATACGCAAGAAAAGGCAGAAGTGGTGATTGAGCTATTGCAACTTTAGTGGCAGCAGGAAGAATTTTGCCGAGTCTCCGCAGATATTTTAGAGCTGCAAACATTTTCCTACTTACTTCATTTACTTGTGGTAACCATGTTAGACAGAAGTCGATATATATACCTAAATTCTTAACATTATCACTAAAAGGGATGTAAATGATATTCAGACGAATATGTGATATGAAAGACAAGTCAACCCTAGTAAATAATCTAGAACTTCTAATAATTATTGCTTGAGTTTTTGTGGGACTAATGGATAATTCATAAGATTTACACCAGTCTCAAATAAAAGTCAGGTCAGCGTTAGTTGTATCAATAGCTTTCGGTAAATCTTCCAGAGAAGATCGAGCGTAAATTTGGAGATCGTCAGCGTAAAAGTGGTAAAAAGAAGACAGTTGATTACTTATAGAATTTATGAAATTTGAAAATAGGAGAGAACACGCCACCTTGTGGGACGCTGGCAACAGTAGCATGTCACCACATAGTACAGAAGAAATATAAAATTTATATACTTTGTAAACTTATAAACTTTATAAATAAATTAATTTCTTTTCTTTCTTTTTTTACGATACACTAGGATTTTGTCCTGTATTGTAGAGGCAGTTAACATACATAAATTGCACAAGGCCAAACATCAAGGTCCCGGAACAATTATTTTTAGGCCATATAAATATTTGTACCGTATGAGATAAGGTCCCGCAGCCGTAACTCACTGCTAAGCCACTGCGCTGCAAAGGCGACAAATATAAAAAAATTGTATAAAAATATATAAAAATTTAATTGACTCCTCTCAACCTATCTCTATGGTGTCACTTCTTATTCGCCACTTTTGTTCCGATGATTACGTAAAATATATACTCGTAATTCCACCTTATACCGTTCCACTGACTTTTATTGATTGCGATTTACTAATATTGACTTATTTAACACATCCCTCTACAACTTAGAGAAAGGTTTGCGAGTAAGTTGCATTTATGGATATTCTTATATTTCTGAAGTGAAAACTTCATTAGCCGTTTTGAGCGATTTTTGGTAGGGGAAAAGCTTATAGGTTCGCGTCACCGATGACCTCGACATGTACGTCTAGCGACACGCAGTATAGTGGCCTGTGTACACGTATAAGCATTTATCATTGAGTTTTCACTTCTGTCGGCAGTTCTTATAACTTCCTCTGTTTTTTTTTAGTTAATATTTCTCGACTTAGCTTTATCTTATGTGAATTGTGTGACCATGTAACTTTATTTTAAATATTGTTTAACATGTTGGTTGTAGGTCTATTTCTAACAGATAAATTGTGTACATTTTTTCAATTGTATACGACTGTTTGTTGTCAAAATAAAATAAAATATATATATTAATTTCCTTAATATAAAAATTGATTGATTACATCTTTTACTGTGTTTTAATATTACGTTGAAAATACTTCTGCGTGGTTTGTTGTTTTTAATTTCGTTTTCGTAATAGAGATAGGGAGATGATTAAAACATTTTGCTTCAATTTTTGTTGGTAAGGCAGGATTAACGTCGACTTTTAGCTGTCCGATAAATCTTCAGCGAATAGCATTTGTCAAACGACACAGAAAGCCTCGCATAGGATTCCACGGGATTAAGAAAAAACTTATTGTTTGGCTTATCTTGCCTACTAAAATCTGACGTGAATGTAATTATTATATGCGAAATATTATCTAACTCTTTAAATAATCACATATATATATTTCGACACACTACTTAAATCATACTCTTGTGTTAAGTAAAATCTAAATTTAAGGAAAGATTTACAAGGCGCAAGTTCGGCCTTCCATAGAATAATGTTCCCAACTCTGGGCCGGGGCACCCCAGTGCCAACTCCTTCTACTTGAACGCATCCTACGCGGAGCGTTTCGAATCATCGGCGACTGAACTCTTGCTGATCGGCTTGAGTCACTGGCGCTCCGAAGAGATGTTGCCCCTCTTTGCGTATTTTATCGCTTCTACCACGAAGACTGCTCAGAGGAATTGTTCGGACTAATTCTAGCCGCTTAATTCCACCATCGCACACCGCAACTAAACTTCTCCGCACAACTTCCGTGTGGAATCGACTAGCACCAAAGATACGACTTGGGGGCTTCAAGAGAAGAGCCTACTCTCTTTTAAAAGGCCGAAAACGCATCTGCAATTCCCCTGGTGTTGCAGTTATTCATAGGCGGCAGTGGTCACTTAATCTCACTTCTCATATTAAAAAAAAACCCACACTAACTAAATTTTATTTAGCCAGTCTTATTTTATTTTAACTTTTTCTTCCAGAAGCGGCCCCACAGGAAATGCACCTGGTCTAGCCCCGACGGTTCGACAAAAAATGAGATTGAATTCATTATGACGACCAGACGACAACTGTTCAGTGAAGACACAGTGATCACGAGGGTGAAAACTGGTAGCGGTTACCGAATGGTTAGGGGCACACAACCTAAGCGTTAAGTTGTAGAGGTCACGTCTAATGAAGTCAACGCTCCATGCCCCTCCTGCTCTAATCCAAAGTCCTGAAACCTTTCAGCTCGAGTTACAAGATCGTTTTCAGTGCTTAGAAGATTGCAATTTAGTGGATGATATAAATGACAAGCTCGTGGAAACTGTCCATGCGCTTGGAGCTAAGTTTTGCATGACCCGGCGCAGAAGAACACAAAAACTCTCCTATCACACTCTTAACCTCATGGCTGTTAGACGGGAAATGAAGTTGCAGTCTTCAGTAGATTTAATAGCATACAGGCAATTTAACAGACAGATCTCCAAATGCATGCGGTGGGACTTACGCAACTTTAATACTGTTTGTATTGAAAAAGCGATCGAGCGGAACCAGGGCTCCAAAGTCTTTGCCAGAGATCTGCCAGCCAGAAAGTACCAGCTGTTGAAGCTTAAGACCGAATGTGGCAGCAACATTTCCGAGACACCTGAGATTTTTAATGAGATTGAGAGGTCTATGGGTAGCTGTACACATCAACGTTGGAGCCATACGCAAGTGTGAGTAACGATTCAAGAGAAAGTCTTATCCGACACTATTCCGATGATACCTCAGACGTCAGTCTGAGCAAGATTAGAATAGTTCTCCAGCACCTTAAAATCCCGGGCAAGGATTTAATTACAGCGGAGCTTCTGGAAGCGGGTGGGAAACTAGTACTTGATCTCCTTCATATGCTTTTCCGTCCTCCATGGTGGCATTCCGGAGGTGTGGAGCAGAAGTGCGGTGGTCTTGTTCTTCAAGAAAGGTGACAATGCTCTCTTGAAGAACTACAGACCGATTTCCCTTTCGAGCCGCGTCTACGTGCTGTTTTCGAGAGTCATTACGTCATCACGCAGACTCGACAAATTCCAGCTTCCCGAAAAAGCCGGTTTCAGAAAAGGCTTAAGCACCGTAGACATCATACACACCCTTCGGCAAATTGTACAAAAGACCGAAGAGTACAATCTGCCACTTTGTCTTGGGTATGTTGACTATGAGATAGCCTTTGTTTCCGCCGAAATTTGGGCGGTGCTGTAATCCCTCCAGTGGTGCCAAGGTGACTGTCGGTATATCGAAGTGGTGAAGTGTTTGTACAGTAGGACTACGATGGATATCCGAGTACAGAACCAGAGTACGAAACGTATCTAACTGCAGAGAGGTGTAAAACAGGGTGACGTAATATCCCCGAAACTCTTCACCGCTGCATTGGAAGACGTTTTCAAGCTACTGGACTGGAAGAGATACGGTATCAACATCAATGGCGAGTACATCACGCACATTCGATTTGCCGACGATATAGTCCTTACGGCAAAATCTCTAGAGGACCTAAGCACTATGCTCAATGACCTCAATAGTGTCTCCCAACGGATAGGTCTTAAGATGAACGTGGACAAAACAAAAATCATCTTTAACGTCCATGTCACACCTATGCTGGTAGTGGTTGGGAGCACTAAGCTCGAAATTGTTGACGAATATGTTTACAGTTTGTAGTCCGATTAGGTAAGTCCAACTTCGACTGAGAGGTCAATCGAAGAATTGAACTCGGTTGGGCATCGTTCGGGAGATTACGACATATCTTCTCGTTGGACATACCTCAGAACTACATTGTACAACCATTGCGTGTTGCCAGTGATGACCTACGGATCTTAGACGTGGTCCTTCACTGCTGGCCGTATGAGGAAGCTCAAAGTCGCTCAGCGAGCTATAGATAGGGCAATGATCGGCGTTTCTCTGCATGATAGACTTATAAACAAGGATATCCGCAGTAGAACCAGAGTAACCGACATAGCCCTAAGAATTAGTATGCTGAAGTGGCAATGGGCCGGCCATATAGGTCGAAAAACCGACAACCGATGGGGAAGAAAGGTTGTCGAGTGGCAGCCTTGTACCGGCTGACGAAGTTTAGGGCGTCCCCCTACTAGATGGAGTAACGACCTGGTAAGATATGCAAAAAGTCAATGGATGCAGGTGGCTCATGACCGTGCTTTGTGGCATTCCTTGGGGGAAGCATATGTTCAGCAGTGGACTTGTGAAGGGCTATAATGATGATAATGATTACGAAATTTTATTAAAGAATATTAAAATTAATTACTGGGACTGGGAGCCGTCTCTTCGTTGCTATCATGGGGGTATATTGTCATAGTTGCCACGCTTGTCGAGTTTTTTAATTGTTATTTTGCTGTTATCAGAAAGATGCTGCTGCCCATCCTCTGCCTCAGTTTCCCTCTGTCGCCTCTTATGATACGTACGGAAAGATATGGGGTAGTGAGTATTCTTACCCGCCACTACACGGGGCTAAATCCGTCTAAGTAAATCCAACCTCGACCGAGAGGTCAATCGACGGATTCAACTCGGTTGGGTAGCGTTCGGTAAGCTACAGCACATCTTCTCGTCAGGTATACCTCAAAACTTGAAAACGAGACTGTACAATCAGTGCGTGTTGCCAGTGATAACCTATAGAACTGGGACGTGGTCCTTCACTGCTGGCCGGATGACGAAGCTCAAGGTCGCTCAGTGAGCTATGGAGAAGGCTATTCTCGGAGTTTCTCTGCGTGATTAACTTAGAAATGTGGATATCCGCAGTAGAACCAGAGTGACCCACATAGCCCAACGTATCAGTACGTTGAAGTGGCAATGGGCCGGCTCGGCTCGAAGAACCGACAACCGATGGGGAAAAAGTTCTCAAGTGGCGGCCTCGTACCGGCGGACGAAGTGTGGGGCGTTCCCCCATTAGATGGAGTGACGACCTGGTAATATATGCAGGAAGGCGATAGATGCAGGTGGCTCAGGACCGTGCTTTGTGGCATTCCTTGGGGGAGGCCTATGTTCAGCAGTGGACTTGTGTAGGTATGTAATAATGATGATGATTATGAAAATTTATTGAAGAATATTAAAATTAACTAAAGAGCAGTGAGTTCGTAAAGCGACACAGAGATACACCATCTCACTAAAAACAAAACAAAACTGTACCCCACGCCGAATCTATCCGCTCCTCATTTGTCTTTTTTTCATCCAGTCACACCACGACTCCGCTCTAGGCGCTTCACTAGCGAACCTCCGCTCTGATTGCTTGTTGTAATCACCGTATTAATCAAGCCACATGAGTAAAGAAACCTTACCGTACAGAGGCAAAGCTTCATACAACACCGCTATGATAGTTAAACTACTACAAACATGAGCAGCATGTATGCGTGAGCACAGGCGGCTCGTCACGTACAGAGAGAAACTGTTTTAAACCGGCTCGGCCTATGTTCAAACTCAGGGTTGTGTTAAGAATAAGTGTAAAATTTTATTTTTTAAAGAATTATTCCTGTCACATGAAATATTAAAAAGCGTTAGTATGGTTTACTGTACTGTTTGTATGAACAATAATAGAACAAATAAAAATTTATATATTTTTTAAATTATATCAAAGACTACTAGGTAAGTAGTAATACATACATACATACATAAACACTCACGCCTGTCACCCAGAGGGGTAGGCAGAGACTATGGAATTCCATTTGGCACGATCCTGACACACCTCTCTCGCTTCCTCCACATCCATATACCTACGCATACACGCTCGTCGGTTAAAGGTACTCTTAATTTGGCCCATTTTCAATATATCGCCTATTTGGTCGATAAACTTTCGCCTAGGGCGACCCTTTCCGACTCTGCCATTCACCTCTGCAACATAAATTTGCTTTGTCACTCTTTCCTCATTCATTCTTTCTACATGACCAAACCACCGAAGCATTCCTTTCTTAATCCTAGTCACAACATCATCTTGCAAACCACACATTTCTCTTATCCCACTATTTCTCACCCTGTCATTCAGATTCAGCCCTAGCATACTACGTAATGACCGCATTTCTACAGCATTTATTCTACTCTCGTGCTTCTTCTGCCATACCCAACTTTCACTACCATACATTAAAGTAGGCACTAACACAGCACTGTGAATTGCCAAACGTGCCTTTTTGGACACATTCTGACTTTTCACAATAGAGTGTAGAGCCCCATTCAATCTATTTCCTGCATTCACTCGTCGTTCTATATCCTGATCATATCTACCATCCCTGCTAAACACACATCCCAAATACACAAACTCATCTACTTGCTCTACCAACTCCCCTTCTATTCTTATTTCACATATCGTTTTACTTTCTTCTCTTTCAAAAACCATAACTTTCGTCTTACTTGCGTTCACTTTCATTCCCTTTTCTTTTAATGTCCTGTTCATTAATGTAACCATCATTTGCAACTCGGCTGCCGACGACGCAAGTATGACTTGATCATCGGCGTACAAAAGGCATTTGACGGTCAACTCACCCATTCTTAACCCGCATTCTTCTGCTTTCAAATTTTCCAAACAACTGTCCATAAATAGGTTGAACAGCCACGGGGAAGCCACACAGCCCTGTCTGACACCTTTATGGATGCCAAACCAGTCCGAGTAGGCCCCGTTGATCCTGACACAAGCACTAGAGTCCCTATATAGAGACTTCAATGCCTGTATCAAGCCAGCGCTCAACCCAAATGAGTTCAGTGTTTGCCATAACACATCCCTGTCCACTCTGTCATAAGCCTTCTCCAAGTCTATGAACGCACAAAAAACTTTTTGGTTTTTGGCCAAAAACTTCTCCGCGATCATGCGCATGGAAAAGACCTGATCCGTACATCCCATTCCATTTCTAAATCCCGCTTGCACATCCCAAATTTTTCCATCAGTTTCTTTCATAACTCTTTCAATTAGCACCTTAGCATACAGTTTTCCCACAATGCTAAGAAGGCTGATACCACGGTAGTTTTTACAGTCCTGCTGTGATCCTTTTCCCTTATATATTGGGACTATCACGGCTTTGCACCAGTCTCCCGGTACCCGCTTAAGTTCCCAACATAAATTAAACAAGGTGCACAGCAGGTCTGCCACCACTCCTTCTCCAGCCTTTAGCATTTCGAGAGATACTCTATCATAACCGGCTGCCTTACCTGCTTTCATACTTTTCATTGCTTTCATTATTTCATCTATACTTATATCTCTATCTATTTCCTCTTCTTCCGGAATTTCTATTTCATTTAATTCAAACGTCTCATCACTCATAAACACGCTTTCAAAGTATTCCTTCCATCTCCTTAAACTCAAAACTTCGTCATTCAGAATACAGCCATTCTGGTCTCGTATAGCATTCATTCTAGGCTGTTTTGAATGTCCCCTGGTAGTTCTTACGAGTTTCCAGAACATTTTAATGTTTGCCTGGAAGTTATCCGATATTCTTCTATCATTCATATCCGTTCTTTCTTGCTTTTTCCTTTCAACTACTTCTTTTACTCTCTTATTTAGGTGTCTAAAGACTGCCTTTTTCCTTTCAATATCATCATTCATACTGCTAGAACTACTAGCCTTGGTTGCTAGTAAATCTAGCCATGCTTTCTTCTTTACTTCAACTTCCATCCGTACCTCATCATCCCACCATAACGTGTTAATTTTCCTTTCATTCGTTCTCTTACTTACACCACATACTTCGGTAGCTGCATCCACTAAACCTTTCTTGACATTATACCACACAGTCTCCAAGTCTAAATCATTCATACACAATTCAGCCATACCACTTATATTTTCTCTCAATCTATATTTGAACTTCTCTCTCACACCTTCATCTTGTAACCTCTCTGTTCTTATACGCTGTAAAGTAGTGGTAGACACAGATGTCCGATGCCTCCAACGTCTGAAAAGACCATTAATTCGGCATAAGACCAAGTAATGATCCGTCCCTACGTTAGAGCCCCGGTAAACCCTTGTATCTACCACCGCGCTCCTCATTCTTTCATCAACAATTATGAAATCTATCATACTTCTATCATCACCTCTTTCCCATGTATACGTGTGAATCTTCTTATGACGAAAGAAAGTATTCGTCACAAAAAGACTCTTTTCCACGCATACGGCGAGAAGGCTTTCACCATTCTCATTTATACTTTCATCACCAAACGTTCCCAATATCCTTTCATAACCAAGCCTCCTCACCCCAACCCTTCCATTAAAATCGCCTAATATCACAATATTTTCATTAACCTTGCATTTCATTAGCACCATCCTTACCAACTCCCAAAACTGCTCTCGGATATAAGTGGGCTTAGACATGTCTGGGGCGTAGACCCCTAAAACAAACAACTTCTTTAAGCCCACTTTCATTCGTATCCATAGCAGTCTCGGGCTTACACATTCATACTCTTTCACACAATGACCCATTCTTTCTGAAAGGATGATACCGACTCCCTGGCATGCCCGCTCGGTCTCGTCTACACCAGACCAGTACGCGGTATACATGCCATGTGTAGTAGCATCCTTTCCCTTCCGTTTCGTCTCATTTACACATAACACGTCTATTCCTCTATCATGCATCATATCGCATACTTCATCCATCTTATCATTCATTCCTCCACATACATTCAATGTAGCCAGACGGGCTTCCGCAATCCACTTTTCGCCCCTCCGGGGGACAGAACGTGACGGGTGGCGAACCTCGTCGCCGGTTTTCCTCCCGGAGATTCTTCGCACCCCTGCCCCATTAAAGGGGCGCCGGGAACTCGGGGCCATTTCTTTAATACTATGCCTCATGGTGCGAAAGTAGGGTGTGGTATTTTTTTTTTCCGCCGCTACCACACGGCGAGGAGCCGAGTCAGTTCTTTCGGCTTTGTCGCTTGTTTAGCACCACCCGGGGGACACGTGTAGGGTGGGCCTAGGATTAGGTGGTCAAAGCCTACGGACGCGAGCGACTCATCTCAGTAACTTGACTATAATTTATTATATTTAATGTGGTAGATAGATAACTCACCTATAAGTGATCTATCTACCTATAAGTGATTGAACAGTTATATTCATAATGTTTATAATTGAATAATTACGTTTATTTTCTACGTTTATAATATATCCATCAGGTTGACTGTGTGCTTGTTTGACACCCAATCCTATAAAAAAATTAAAAACGTAGGTTCGTTTTATTTTATTACTATTATTTCAGACGACAAGAGTGGTAAAAAGCTGTCGAATGAGAAGATCTCCTTTCAAAACTTTTATTATAAAAAAGGCTACAATATAGACTCCGTGAGGACTACTTCGAAAAATCCTGTAGTTTTCTAAAAAAAGATCTGTTAAATATTTATTTGGAATTGTTTTTCCAATAAAATCGTTCTTATACTTTTAGCCAGACATCAAATCCATGTTATTTTTAATGTTACAATAATTACAGACATTGAATTATAAGATTAGTTTATTTTGGAATTAATTCACTTTAGATTACATAACAAAAAAATATTGAAAAGATATATAAATTGCCGTCCGCTGATCTATGCGACGGTGAGTCTTCTCGCTTAATAGTAAGAATTAGAAAGGTAAGCAATAGATTGAGATACATGGTAAGATTCCATATATTCTAAGGAGGAACCTTATTGATTTTTGTTTTTGAACTCCCGCCGTTTAAAAGTTATTAATGAAAGTCCATCAGATTCTCTGTTTTTTTGTTCTTGTAAAAATTATCGTCACTATTTTTACTTATTTTTTCATCAACATTAAATGAAATACTCATGAGGCGTGCACTTTTGGGTTTTCCAAACTACATTTGTTAGGTCATGCGAGTGCTTTCCAATAGGTTATTAAAAAAACTATACATTAGATTCATAATTTACCATTTAATTAAAAGGCACCACAAGTTGTTGAAGAACAAAAATTATAAAGTAAAATATTAAGAATACGTTGTTTATAAGAAAAATATGATATCTTAAGTATCTATTAAAATGCTGATAAACGTTTTGTTTATTTCATTTTATCCTCATGTGCCAACCCTATTTTTTTTTCATGTGATTCTTTACTCGTGTGATCAAGCCATAAACCTCTGGCTTCTGATTGGTTAATTTAAAAAAATACAACAATAATAAAAGATTCTAATTTTTTAAGAAATTTTCTAGCTAAATTAATATTAATGAAATTAAAATAAAACATTTAAATTGATATTATTTAAAATATTTAATTTATTATTAAAATTTGATAGTTTTATTCATTCCCGTTATATATAATATATACTAGCTCGCCAGGCAGACGTTTTTCTGCCCTCTCCGACGACCCTCTGTCCTATAAATTTTTTTAAATTTGCAATAAAAATTTTTGAGTGTCATTTAGCGGGATAAAAACTATCCTATCTCTCAAGTTGGACCGAAATACACACAGTGTGCAAAATTTCATCAAAATCAGTTCAGTAGTTTAGGAGTCCATCGCGGACAAACAACATGACACGTAATTTTTATGTACGAGTATAAAGAGAAATATATAAGTATATTAAAAAGAATTTTACTAATTTTAATATTTACTGGAAATGAGACATTCCATCTTAGTCCTCACGGGTGAAAACGCATCTACATTTTGAATTGTAATAGAGGATATATGTAGATGTCTATGGGCCGCAGCAACCACTTACCATCAGGTGGACTGTGTGCTCGTTTGTCACCCTTATCCTATAAAAAAAAGAAATCACATTAAATAGCATGACACATATAAAATATAAGTAATCGTACAATCTCTCAAAGGGTCGACATAAAGTAAAACGTGCCTTAGAATGTGCTCCATTTCGAGATGCTGTCTCTTTGTAAAAATAAAAAAATGGCCAAGTGCGTGTCTGAATTATAGATTAGGTGAAATATAGATTAGGTGTAGTAAACCACTAATCAATAAAGTCACCAACTAATAAAGGCAATAAATAAAATCACTTAAGAGCTAACAATAAGATTATGGCGTAAAAGATATGTAAACAAATTAAGGTGCGTATTGCTATAAAAGTATGGTAACTAGAGACGTAATAGAAGGCGACCCGAACCTGTCAACTCGTCAGTGACTAGTCACTGACGTCAGTTACGTCCAAAAACTAGAACCGAAGAGACGGCTTATATTTAAAACATAAATTACCTTAAATTTACGGCATCATGTCCTGTTGTGCCGTTAAATGGTGCGGAAACAACAGTAAAACATGTAATGTAACTACAAACAATATTACTTTTCATAGGTAAGTCCATTTCTTTATTTTACCAAAATATTTTCAAAATTTTTTTTAAGCAACGCGGGTCAAGTTAAACTGGACTGTCCCGTCATGCGTCACTCCCCGTCCTTTTTGCATTTACTGCAAACATGTGCGTCTATCTCTCGCTCTCTTGACGCCAATGACTAGTGCGGTGCGGTGCATTTATTTTGTATTTTTTTTTTACTTATTATAAGCCAGTGCTTGACCACAATCCCACCTGGTGGTAAGTGGTGATGCAGCCTTAGATGGTAAATCGCACTGTCTTATCGTAACAAAAGCCTATTCACTCTTGCTTTGAAGACGCCTAGATTGTATTCGGACGGAAAGATAGACGCCGGCAAATTATTCCACGCCTTTGCTGTACGCATTACAAACGACGAAGCAAACCGTTTGGTTCTAATACGTGGAATATCGACAACAAAGGGATGAAGACCCGCCGACCGTCTGGTTGTCCGATGGTGGAAAGGAGAAGGAGGAATTAAGGCGTGTAATTCCTGCGCACACTCACCGAAATGCATCCTATAGAATACCGAGAGACTGGCTACTCTGCGCCTGTGCTCAAGGCTGACAAGATTGGTTTCAACCAAACCAAGGTCACCAATGAGCCTCTTAGCACGTCTCTCCACTGAGTCCAATGCTGCCAGGTGGCATTTTGCAGCACCAGCCCATATATGACAGCAGTACTCCATGCACGACCGGACTTGGGCTTTATATAAGGTAAGAAGCTGCCTCGGCGTGAAGTACCGCCGCACCCTTGCAAGGACACCAAGTTTCCTTGCGGCTGCTTTGGCTGTGGACTCGATGAACCGCCCAAAGTTTAGGTTCGGAGAAAATTCAATCCCTAACAACTGAAGGCGGTCAGTGTACTCCAAGGATACATTCCGGAAAGTAGGAGCCAAGGTGAGCGGGCTCCTTTTAGCGGTAAAGAGACACGCTTGTGTTTTGGAGGCGTTAAATCTCACGAGATTGGCATCGCCCCATTCGGAGCCTGCCTGTAGTGTGAGACTCACACGCTCAACCATAGCCTCTCTTTCTGACTGGATTTGATCCCGACTGGCCCGGGCGCTTGGTTGGTATCTCTCCATAATTGTGCTGTCGTCTGCATACCCATAGACACCGGGAATGAGCAGATCATTTATATGCAGCAGGAAGAGAGTTGCGCAGAGAACGGACCCCTGAGCAACACCGGCGTTAGTCGCCACAGTATTGGATGAGCAGCCATCAACGACGACCCGGAGAGACCGTTCACTCAGAAAGTCCTTCACCCAGACAATTAGGCCAGGGGATAAGCCGTACGCTGAAAGCTTGCCTAATAGACTAGCGTGCCAAACCCTGTCAAAAGCCTTCGAAACATCGAGGGAAACAGCAAGTGCTTCACCACTGTTCTCGAGGCCTTCGCCCCATATGTGAGTGGCATACGCTAGAAGGTCCCCAGTTGATCGATTTCGGCGAAACCCGTACTGGCGATCACTGAGGAGATCATTTTGCTCTAGGTATGCTATAAGGTGGGCGTTCAATATACGCTCCATAATCTTGCAGAGTATGGAGGTAATTGAAATTGGCCGATAGTTGGCTGGGTCAGTACGGCTACCTGTTTTAGGCACAGGCTGCACATTGGCCAGCTTCCAAGATTTAGGCACTATTCCAGTCCTGAATGAGAGGCGGTACAAGCGTGTCAACACAGGAGACAACTCAGGTGCACAGACCTTTAGAACTATAGCTGGTATACCATCAGGTCCACTAGCTTTATTCACGTCTAGACTTCGCAAGGTTTTAAGAACCTCCTTGTTGGTGATACGGACCTCAGTCATAGAGGTATCGCAGTGAGGTAATTGTGATGGTACGCTGTTGCTACTGTCCAGACGCGACTTGTAAGCAAAAAGAGAAGCAAATAAGTCCGCTTTCTCCTTAGGCGCATGCGCCAGTGAGCCATCTGGTTTTACCAGCGGCGGCAGTGTAGACCGACAAAAGTTTGTCTCGACCGTTTTGGCGAGAGACCAAAAAGCTCTACTGCCAGATGGTTTAACAGAGAGCTTTGTGCCGATGCGTTTAATGCGGTCGAAACTGGCTTGGCGTAATGCCTTTTTGCACGACTTGGCGGCTTGGTTAAAGGCTCTCTTCTTAAGGCTAACATCCGGAGCTTTACGGTCTCGAGCATCGACCCAGGATAAGTACGCCATATGCTTGTGCTTTTCAGCACGAGCGCACTCGGCGTTAAACCAAGGGCGAGCTTTACCACCAATGGGCACGTCAGCAAAGGGGATGAAATACTACATCGCTTGACGTATCACATTGGTTATGGCATCCGCGCAGCTCGATGGGTCTCTAGAGGAGAAGCAGACCTGCCGCCAAGGATAAGATGCAAAGAAATACCGCATCTCATCCCAATCTGCTGACTTGTATCGCCACATTCGTCGCACTCCGTGGAAATCGTAGTTAGGTGGGGAATATAACGATACAGATTTCACCAGACAGTGGTCCGAAGTTCCCAAGGGTGAGGTAACCTGAACATCGTACCTGTCTGGATGGATCGTCAGCAGAAGGTCGAGGCAATTGGCTGTGTGCCCATCCACATCAGGTACCCTAGTCGCTTGTTGCACCAGCTGGGAGAGCCCCAGCGACAAGGCAAAATTCCACGCCTCTCTCCCAGCGTGGTCGGTCTTCTGGTATGGGAACAGCCAGTCCTGATGACAGGCATTAAAGTCCCCCATAAAAGCCAAATGTGCATTAGGGTACCGATTTAGAGCCACATCAGAGGCTTCACTGAAGTGTTTAAACAGCCTAGTTGTCTCCTGGTCGCCGTTGTGCGATCGATAGACACAAGAATAAATAATTTTATCCATTCCAGTGTCTATCAATACCCAGATCGTAGAGAAAGTGGGGCCTTCAAGGTGACGGAGACGCTTACAGCAGATGTCGTTGCGGACGTAAACACAGACTCCGGCACGCTCTACCGCACGATCTCCCGCGAGGCGGCGAACCTCCTTGCCGGATTGCCGCCATGGGATCTGGAGGCGATAGTCCTCGCGCGCCTGCACGAATGGCGCGCGGAGGCACTATGCCGGGGGGACACCCCGCTGCCGTGGCAAGTTGTCGCGCAGCGGACAGACTTCCGGCATGATCTCATGACGACATGGAGAGAGCGACTGTCGCAACCCCGTGCTGGGCACGCCACTATAGCGGCGATAAGACCCCTCTTTGAGGAGTGGCTTGAGAGACGCCACGGCGTCCTCACCTTCCGCCTGACGCAGGTCCTCACCGGACACGGTGTGTTCGGGAGGTTCCTGCACCGAATCGGGCGGGAGGAAACGCCCGGGTGCTCCCACTGCGAGGATCGACCGGAGGACACGGTGGAGCACACCGTGGAGGTGTGCCCTGCTTGGGCGGAGCACCGCCGTGTCCTCGTAGCGGCGATAGGCGGCGGCGACCTCTCGCGTCCGGCCCTGGTCGAAGCCATGGTCCGGAGCGAGACGGAATGGGATGCCGTCACCACCTTCTGCGAAGCAGTGATGCTAGCGAAGGAGGTGGCGGAGCGGGAGAAGGAAAGAGCAACAGCTTTCCTTCCCGGCCGCCGCGGGAGACGCCCCGGGCGTCGGGGGCTACGTCGTGGCCCCCGGCCACCGTAGGCGCGGGCCTGTGGACGGCGAGCAATGGGTAGCTCGCCGTCCGTCAGTCTAACGACGACAGGCCGTGTCGACGGCGCGTTTTGTTCCACGCGCGCCTCAAAGAGCTGTCAGCAGCGTGAAGGGGCCCGCAAGGGCCGACGCCTGCCGGGGCTGCGGGCTGTTCGAAAGAGATACCGCGGCTCCGGAACGTAAGGGCACTGAAGGAACACGGATGGTTTTTAGTCAGTAAAAGTCTGACACTCCCTTCCGCTCCACCCACAGCGAAAGGCGTCATTAGATGATTTTCCATCCGCAAAAAAAAAAAAAAAAAAGACTCCGGCACGCTGATGGAAATTATGCTCCAATGTGTACCCAGGGTAGCCAAGGTACGCCGCATCTAGAGGACATCTGATCTGCGTCTCAGTCAAGAAGAGTAAGTGCGGCTTGTCAGTCTCAAGGTGGTAATGGACTGCATTGAGATTACAGTGCAGGCCTCGGATGTTTGTGAGGTGCACTTTAATGGAGAGGGAGTGCAACCGCTGTACAAACTTACTCTTCTTTTTCCTTTTTTTCATATATGGTGGGAGTGAATAGGTTGAGAGAATGGCAGTTGGACGAGGCGTCACACATATAACCTAGGGACGCAAACAGAGTCATAGCATCGATGATACCTAGCATGGAGATCGCGGGGACGCCCGAACCCCCCTGGAAATCGCCACCAGGCCCTCTCCTCCGGTCGCCAACCGGCATGGTGGAGCCATCCCAGGATTTTTCGTAAGATGGCGGGGCAGCCTTTCATGAGTGGCTGGCTCATTAATTGGGCCCCCAACTATCTACGGTCGGCCAGCGGTGCAACCGTGCTTCGGATTCCGCTAACCTCCATAACCAGGCACCTGACACTAAGAAACGGCCGCGTTGCAACCGGTCCGTATGCGTAACGCAACTGTCCAGACCCATTCTCCCTGAGATATGGGTTTCACCTAACATCATACCGGAACACGATTTGCATCATTTGGCGGTATGTCTTTGCCAGGTGGGTGGTAACTAACCCTCGGCCGGGCCTTTCACTAGTAGAGGACCAACCTACCACCAGTATGTAGTACTGCTCGTTTGGCACTACCCAGGGGATACGTGTAGGGAATCAGGGTTCAAGTAATTCCTACGGACGCGAGCAGCTTCATCCCTCAAATTATTGTCGTTAATTACCCACAAAATGATTATTGTATTTAGTATCGTTTTTTTCTTAGATATTAGATATAGATAGATACATAATACACCGTTTATTATTTACTACTGTTAGTAATACTTTATTATATTAATTATAGTCATTCTTTTCGTGTATGAGTTTTGGATAGGTATGATAACAATGTTATTTTATTTAAACTGTATGATTTTTCCCTATAGGTTTCCGAAAGACGGTAATATGAAAAACAAATGGATAAACGTTACAAAAAGAGAAAATTGGTTCCCATCAAAATATAGTGTCATGTGTTTGAAACATTTTACTGAGGATTGTTTTTCGATGACAAACAACAAGCGGCGACTAATGAGGAGTGCAGTACCAACGCTGTTTTTGCCTCGAACGGTTAGCAACAATATGCATATTATGTACGAGTAACTGCCTAATATTACGTACGTGTCTTAACCGACATAAGCCCTTAATTAGAAATTGAAGTTGCTATGTAAAATAGGTATACATTTATATTTATAATAGTTTTAGTCGTTATTCTAGATATTTTATCGTATTTTCTACCTTTTAGATGGATACACCAAACGAAGTAGCTACGACCTTACTTCAAGAAAATGCATCAGAAATTGCTTCAAACTCACTTGTAGAAATTCAGCCGGCGGAACTTACTACACCAAAATCGAATAAAAGAAAAGAGACACCTTCTCAGTTTAATTCGCCAGTTAAAAAAAGACTATGCAGACAGATTTTAGAGATATCTGAAAAATTTAACCATAAAAACAAGCAGTTAAAAAATTTAAGAGAAAAAAACAGATATTTAAAAAAAAGAGTTGCTTCCATGAAGACAATGATTAAAGAACTTGAATCCAAAAATTTTGTTACAACTGAAAATACTAACATTTTAAATCAAATTTGCGTGTGCAATAAAGAACTAGTAAAACGACAGATAATGAAAAAAAAATCACCTGAACTTCGGTCATTCGCAATGACTCTTGCATTTTATTCGGCTAAAGCATATAAATATGTTAGGAGAACTTTTGACACGTGTCTGCCTTCATTGCGAACATTATCTAAGTGGTATCAAACTATAGAAGGGAAGCCAGAATTTACAAAAGAATCACTCATAGCGTTAAAGCACAGAGCTGAAATGAATTCCACTGATTTCATTGCTACACTTGTGTTTGATGAAATCAAGATTAAAAGTAAAGTCGAATTTGTCCCATCCAATCAACGCATCTTTGGATATGTCGATTTTGGTGGACAGTTAGATAGTGATTGCAACAACTTATGCACTGAAGCTTTAGTGTTATTAGTTGTCCCGATTAATGGTCGTTTTAAGGTACCTATTGGGTATTTCCTAGTTGACAAAACCAATGCAGAACAAAAACAAAATATAGTGCTACAAGCAATTGAATTGTGCCATGAGTCCAAAATAACAATCAAAACACTTACATTTGATGGTTGTCCTGTTAATTTAGCAATGGCTAAACGGCTAGGCTGTAATATTACCGCAGACAATATGAAAACTTCATTTAAGCACCCGGTTACTGGAGCTAACGTATTTATTTTCTTGGATCCTGTCCACATGTTGAAATTTGTTCGAAACGCTTTCGAACAAAATAGATAACTCAAGGACGAAAATGGAAATAGCGTAAAATGGGAGTATATTCAAAATTTACAAGAAATGCAAGATAAAGAACATTTTCACCTAGCAAATAAACTGCGTGCGAAGCATAAACATTTTAAAACGGATATAATGAAGGTGAATTTGGCAAGTCAACTATTTAGCCGCAGTGTGGCCACTGCTTTAAATTTTTGTGAAACGTCGCTAAGATTACCCGAATTTCAAGGGGTCAAGGCTACAGCTCGAATGGTGCTACTTATGAATGATCTTTTCGATATTCTTGATTCCAAAGTTCATGGTTATGGTTATAAACGTGCTTTGAACGAAGACAACCATGTTAAGTTATTTGAAAAGTTGGATGAATGTAAAAATTTTTTGCTGTCAACCAGTACAAATATCAGATCAAGAAACCAAATCAAAACGGTTAAATTGATCGATTCTCCGCGTTTCACTGGATTTATCGGATTTTGTGTTGCAATAGATAGCACAAAAGGAATGTTTCGGGATTTTATATGCGACGCAAAGTGTCCTATTACATTTTTGTCCTTGCATAAAATATCACAGGACCACATTGAACTTCTTTTTGCCGGAATACGATCACACGGTGGTTCTAATGATAACCCGACTCCACGTTTGTTCGAGGCGATATATAAAAAAATTTTGGTCCACACAGAATTAATGGAAACATCCACGGGTAATTGTATACCACTAGAAAAAATAATTTCTAAGTGAATAAATTACGATTAATCAGTAACTCACCCCGCAGAGAGCTTGCTAATTATCGCCGCGGTGAACAAATTCAGTCAAATATGAGTTAACGCTTGCATTGATACATGCATGGATAATTTACAGATGAAAGTGATTTCACATATAATATTTTTTTTTTAAAAGCATATTGTTTAAAAACATATTTAACGCAAAACCCTTGTATTTTTATGCATATACAATATGTAAAAAAACAGCACGGTGGTTCTTTTGGGAACATATGGATCATAAGTTAATACATATAGGCATGGTATTTATGACAGTGATTTTTTTGTTCGTTAGGAGTGTCGGTAATGTGAGTCACCCCTCTCCCTACCCACCACGGTTGAAACTTGGTTGGTGACTGAGTCATAGACCAGACTCGCCGTAGGGCTCAGGAAGGCTGGTGCTGCCGAGTGCTAAATTTTTGGCGTTCGCGTATCAGACTCGAGGGGGATCCGCTGTGCAGGTGGAGTAAGTGACCGCGGAAGAAGGCACGTTTAGTGTTCTGGTGAGACTTACCTGAGAAGGAGAAGTTGTCCTCTCCCGAGGTGGGACGGCTAGCGCTGATGGGGCCGCGGATGTATGCGAAAGCGTCCCTTGGCCCATATGCGGCGAAGGTGGCACACCATGGAGTTTTAGTCAGTGCGAGTCCAACATAACCCGTTCTTGCCCCCGCGACGCGGATATAAGAAATGTGTAAACGTTTCCCTATATAAAAAGATAGCGTTAAAATTGCCATAGTCTAGCGTAGCGATACCTTTGCACGTAATCCTTAAAGATTAATTCGGTAATATTTGATCTTGATCATAAAAGAAAAGCGTACCACCAGAGGAACTGTGTGTTTATTGTCCATCTTACTTGCATAGCACTTTAAACAACCAATATTAATAAATTATTATTATATTGACCTATTTGTAATCCTCATTTACCTGCATTATCGGCTACGTCACACACCGACATTGACAATTTCTTAGTTTTACGCATATACTAATTAATTAGAGCAAGCTGTTACTAAATTGAACAATAGATTATATGGTACAGTGAATATTACATAACTGTTATTAACTAACTGGTAAATTAACATGTGGTATATGTTCAAATTGTATTAATAACATTTTTAATAAACAGTTGTATTTTGAAATTAATTATTTTCTCATAGGCTAATACTGTACTAGTGGCAGAATAAGATAATAAATTTTCTTTTCATCTCATATCGCAAGAGGCATCTGTAGAAAATGCCGAAGTGATCTTTTAACTTCCCATTGATGGTAATATAATCACCTCATATACTCGCACGCCAGACATTAAATACCCAGACCGGCGGCTGGTAGCAACGTCAAAGGTGCAAGACATCTAATATGTATCGCGATCGTTTTTTTTAACCGACGAAAACACGGAGGTTCTCAAGTCGACGTGTATATATTTTTTATGTATGACCACGCATAACTTTTTACATAGTGGATCGATTTTGATAATTTTTTTTATTAGATAGGGTATACCCCGAAATTGGTCCCATATAATTTTGAAAACAAAACGTCTACCCTAAGGGTGGTAAAATAGGGGTGATTTATTGTTTACTCACATATTCTAATGCTGAGTTGTGTATTACTACATTACATAATAATTACATTACATTACATTACAAAAAACCTCACGATGAATGAGCTTTAGACCTGTCAGTTTCTTGTGTGTAGACCTCTCAGTCTCTGCATTTCTGCTAAAGCTCGTTCATCCTGAGGTTTGTGTAATACCTTATTTGGCTCTAGATTAGATAAAGCAATACCCTCAAGTTCTTCTACTCAGTGCCGTGTTTGCCCTTTGGCAAACACTTTCTTTCCGAGGTCGATTACAGCTTTATCAAGGGTCGTACCTTGTAATTTGTGAACCGTGAC
Organism: Parnassius glacialis; assembly: GCA_033319125.1. Lineage (NCBI taxonomy): Eukaryota > Metazoa > Arthropoda > Insecta > Lepidoptera > Papilionidae > Parnassius > Parnassius glacialis. The sequence goes on along the minus strand of JAVANC010000027.1, from coordinate 26,942,388 downwards.
GGCTCAGCATAAAATTATCGGCAATATCCTGCGCTCAGAGTCGCCATAACCCTTCGTACTTTGAAAAGTTGCTACCACTTCACACAACCATCGCTATCTTTTAGTCTGCTTCTTCGTCGTTCGTCTTTCCTCGCGATGATCTAAACTCTCCTGTTAACGTGTTAATCTAATTCTCTTTCTATTTGCTTCCAACCTTTTATTTTTCTCATTATTACATTCTTCTAAATATCTCTCTCTCATTCGAGAAGCATTTTTGGAGGCCTACCCATGGTGGTATATAAAGCCTGTTTTTTTAAAAAAGTATTTATATTCTACAACAAATAATAGTAAAAGTAGGATTATATAACAGTTAATAGCTATAGTAAGGTAGTAAGGTAGTGGGGTGTAGCGGAGCGTTCTCTCTTTATTAACCTCCGCAATCTCTTCTTTAGTGGCTCCAAGAAGCTGTAGTCACAGCGGCCACACCCCGGGCAACCACGTCAGTGGGCTAAACCTAGAGAAGGGGACTACATCTACGAACATCTTGTAGATTAGTTAACGGATGATTCCCGTAAAAAAAGTCTACATCGATATGGCACACGATATTGACTATCGATGTAGCAGGGTAGTGCGAAAAACCTCAAGGGCGTTCGTCAGAATCTATGTAGTGATTTATGGCCTTTTCGCTGCATCTCGACCTCTACCGATCGTACCAGTGTACCGGTCCATTGGGGCACAGAGGTAGGGACGAGTGAAGTGGACTTGTACCAGCGCATTTGCTTGTCTACTATAAATAAACTCACGCGCAGATGACCCTAGCTATTCTTTTCGGATTTGAGCTTTCTAGAGAAGTCCTGTGGCAATGGGGTGGAGGCGGTGGGGCTGAAGTATCGATGTGCCAAGGCTTTAGCTGACACCCTGCACGTAGGCGGCCAGAAGAGAGTGGTCGCTCCCGGAGTTGATTGAGGTGGGACTCTGGGTTCGGCAGCACTACTGGTGATCAAGCAGCCCTATTTAGGATCGCTCTGCTTTCCTCTGCATAGAGGAGGGGCCTAAAAAGGTGGCCCAAACATAGTCCGTCTCGTTCTTCATCTAAGTGCCTAACCGCGGGCACTTGGACATCGACAAATGCGGTCGAAAGATTTCTAAAGTTAAGCAAAAGCTAAGAACAAAACAACAACTTTGCATAGCCACCTGGAACGTACGAACCTTATTAGATAGTGATGGCAACTTATGTCCAGAGAGAAAAACTGCTCTCATAGCAAGGGAACTGGCACGATACAAAATAGATATTGCTGCAATTAGTGAAACCCACCTGAGTGACTGCGGAGAGCTTTGTGAACAACTTGGCGGCTACACATACTACTGGAGTGGACGTCCTACCGGTGTAAGGGCGGGTAATGGCGTAGGTTTTGCTTTTCGCAATGATCTGGCGAGAGATCTAAGTGATCTACCAAAGGGTGTCAATGACCGCCTGATGACTCTGCGCTTACCAATAGCTCACAAGAAATATATTCATATTATCAGTGCCTATGCGCCCACTCTTCCCTCACGGGAGGAAGATAAAGAGGCATTTTACCAACAACTTTGCCAAACTTTCCAAGGTGTTCCTATTCACGATAAGATCATTTTGTTGGGGGACTTTAACGCTCGTATCGGCAACGACCATGATCTCTGGAGTGGTGTCGTTGGCAAACATGGCGTTGGTAAATGTAAAGACAACGGATTGCGTCTTTTATCATTATGTGCGCAGTTCGATCTTAGTATCACCAATACGTTTTTCTGTCTTGCCGATAAGTATAAGACCTCGTGGATGCACCCTAGATCTAAGCACTGGCATCTTTTAGATTACGTCATCGTCCGCCGTAAAGACTTACGCGATGTTCTTACAACAAGAGCGATGCGTGGAGCGCTGGGCTGAACTGATCATCGTCTCATTAGATCGAAGATGAAACTAGAGCTTAAAGCTCCACGGCGAGCATCTCACAAAATTCTACCTAAACTGGTATTTTCAAAACTTATTACCTCCCCAGAGTTGGGTAATAAGTTAGACTTAAAATTTTCTGCTTGTGTTCCACAAACTGAATTTACCACAACAAATGACGAGTGGCGATCATTTGCTAAGCACCTTCATGTCTGTGCTGTTGATACTATTGCCAAACCACAGAAAAAAAACCAAGATTAGTTTGATGCATCAGATAACAACATCAGAATGCTTGTTGAAAAGTACAGACATGAACTAAACTCCACGTCAACGAATGCCAACAGAAAAAAGGAAGCTCAACACCAACTTAGATATAAGGTCCGTGAACTGAAGGATAAGTGGTGGAAGGAAGAAGCTGCTGAATTACAGTACTACGCCGATACTCAACAAACTGGCAAATTCTTCGAAGGCATTCAAGCGATTTTCGGTTCGCGAGTCAGAAAATCAGCCCCACTGTACTCAAGGGACAAGCAACATCGAGTTACAGATAAAAATGACGTAATAAAACGGTGGGCAGAACATTTTAATGATGTTTTGAATCCCAGTGCGCTCGGTGCTAACCTGTCCTACATAAACTCGCTTGAAGAACTGCCGGTTTGCCAACATCTAGATGATCCACCAACTTTCGATGAGTTCGTGAGGGCAGTCAAGTGTCTCAAAAACTTAAAAACACCCGGAATGGGCTAACTTCCAGCCGAAATATATAAATACAGCGGAAAACATGTCCTTAACAGGCTTTATTATCTTGCCTCGAGAGTGTGGGATAGTGAAGAAGTGCCTCAGGACTGGAAGGATGCAGTTATTTGTAAGCTGTACAAAGGGAAGGGGGATGTCTCCGATTGCAGCTCTTACCGAGACATATCGCTTCTTTCCAGCGCCGGTATAATTCTTGCGCACATAATTAACGCCCGCCTAAGTGATGTAGCAGAACAACACCTACCAGAGAGTCAATGTGGTTTCCGTCCAAGCAGAGGCACTATTGACGCTATTTCTGTCGTAAGACAACTCCAAGAGAAAAGCCTTGAACATCAACGGCCCCTCTACATGTGCTTTGTCGATTTGGAGAAAGCATTTGATAGAGTTCCACGTGAGGCACTTTGGCTTGTTCTTAAAAAATTTGGATATCCAAAGAAGTTCATCAACCTAATTCGCCAATTCCATGTTGGTATGAAAGCGCAAGTTCAGCACGAATACGAACTTTCTGAGGAAATCCAAATCACAAGTGGAGTAAAGCAAGGATGCGTCATGGCGCCAACACTCTTCGCCATATATTTTTCGGCTGTTCTGAGAGACGCATTAAAGTGTTGTAGCAACCAAATCCAGCTTAATATCAGAACTGAAAAAGGTGTGTTTGACATCTCTAGATTCAGAGCAAAATCTAAAATCCAAAGACTCTCCATATTAGATAGTCTTTACGCTGACGACGTGTGTCTCTTGTCAGATAGTATGGTGCATCTCCAAAGCTACGTTGACGCATTATATAGATCATGTCAACAATTTGGCCTAGTAATAAGCGCTTCTAAGACTCAAGTCTTAAAACAACCACCCAGGGGAGGTAAAGATGATCCAACAGCGCTAAACCTAGATAAGAAACCACTAGATGAGGTCGCTCACTTTAAATATCTTGGTAGCAATATCCGGCGTGACAACACCTTGGCTTCAAAGATACCATCTCGTATTGCTAATGCTGCTGCCAATTTTGGGCGACTCCCCGATCGTGTCTGGAAGTCCCATGATCTAAAGCTGGAGACAAAGATTAGTGTCTATAAGGCACTTATCATTCCTGTCCTTTTATATAGCGCAGAGACATGGTGCCTTTACAAATCAGATATAAAGAAACTTGATTTTTTTCATCTAAGGTGTCTAAGAACTCTATTAAAGATCAAGTGGCAGGACCATGTTCCTAATTCTGAGGTTCTGCGTCGCTCTGGGATGTACGGTATGGAAGCTCTTTTAATGCTACGTCAGCTCAGATGGTGTGGCCATGTCATTCGCATGGATGATCGACGTTTACCGAAAGCTGTTTTCTACTCAGAGATGGCGGAAGGTAAACGAAAGCACGGTGGTCAGCATTTGCGCTATAAGGATGTGCTCAAAAGACACCTTAACGCTTGCGCTATCGACCCCGCGTGTTTGGGAGGAGCTTGCAGCAGAAAGGTCATTTTGGCGGTCAACCATCTTCAAAAGTGTAAAATCATTCGAAGAAAGCCGCCTCAAGATTTTAGACGCAAAACGCCAACTGCGCAAAGAGAGGGTTAGGCCCTCCTACACATACACCTACAACACGGCTGGACAACTCTACTGCCATGCATGTCAAAGAGCTTTTAAGACCAAGTTCGGCCTAGCAAGCCATATCAGGGCTCATGGTAGGAAAACATCCTAATTTCTAGGGTCACCGTCATCGAAATCGATGAGGAGGACTATATAGTAAGGTAGGTAACTAATTTGAAAGTAATCAAAAATTAAGCATGTAGTAATTAGTAGAATATAGCCACGAAAAATTATAAAATAAAAACTTTTTAACAAAAAAATTAAACCGCCGAAAAAACTAAAAAGCAAAAAATAATAAACCTGTAAAATGTAAGTATACGTAAGTAATTTCGAGTCGGCGCTAAACAATCAATGAACAAGGACCAGTAAATTACCTTAGATTTAAAGAAATAACCAAATCAAATTAACAATGCCGCGCATCACGTTTACATAATTAATTAATTTGCTTGTTTGGCGCCGACTCAAAATTACTTAGGTATACTTACATTAGTTTTAGATCCTAGTTATTAACGTTAATTAAAAACTCAAAATAATTACAAAAATATATGCTTAGGTATACTTAAATTAGTTTAAGAACTTAGTTATTAAGGTTAATTAAAAAGATTTATTATTTTTTGCTTTTTAGTTTTTTCGGCGGGTTAATTTTTTTGTTAAAAAGTTTTTAATTATTCTTTACTTTACACCGAAATAAAGTATACGAATAGAGTACAATAATTTCAAGTATTTCAAGTATGCAACAGGTGGTCTTATCGCCCTGAAAGTGGTCTATTTCTAACAACCTTTGCACAGGTAACTGATGCAAAAAGAAATTCATTGAGGGCGTTGCACGAAAAAAGACATACAGGTATATATGGACATAGATAAGTTAAATTGTAGCGGTCCAAGTACAGAAACGAAAGTTTTTTATAGAGTAACCACGACGGATGTGGAGCGATAAAGAATTCCACAAGCGCACAACACTGCCAGTAAATGATTTCTTTAAAAAAGGGCGAAGGGTGCACAGGAATAGTGAGAGAAATATTGAAAGAAGGATCAAAGGAGCTGATTATGAATAAAGAAAAGACACTGAAAACAGACTGTCTTTAAAGTGATGAGAGGTGGATGGATTAAATAACACGCCCTACAAATCAAAGAGAGTTGAAGTATCGTAACAAAGGCGAATCGGGAGCCACTTGAGTTATTTAAGATATTCAGAGACGTGATCATATTAGATATAGTAATTTGATATAGAACCTGGATTAAAATCCAATTAATTCACTTACCAAGTGCGATATTATGGGAAATCTTCCCTATAACTAAAGTAGCGGCATTAGTGGCAAGGTTGCTTTTCTGTCTAGAAGACCTTCTGGAAAGGTTTTGAGTTTCATTATGCCATTCGAATACTGACGTGATTCGCTCCTAACACAAACATTTTCAGATTATTTAGATTTAGTTATGTTAACAATGTCGTTATAATTCCTTGTCTTAAATGTTTTTATTTTTTACGTGGTTGAGCCATGCTGTCTGTCATGTCTAGCAGTCGACTTAAAAAAAGAAAACATCATAAGTATAAGCGTAAGTGCAACCCAAAGTAGCCACACAACAGACTTTTAAGTAAGAAATGAGACGAAACAGGAAACTTGGGATGTGAAATAGGAAAACAGGCATTCGTTAACATTTTTCCACATTTTTCCATATCAAGGAAGTTGCTCTACCATATTTAGAATATTCACAAGCAAAAAAAAAAGCAAAAAATCAAAAGCACGAATGGGTCGGCTCGACCGGGTAAGGACCACGCTCTCACAGAATACCAGCGTAAAATAGCAACTTTATACTGCTGCATTTCGTATGGTGAGTGTAGAGAACGGTAGACCCTTTTTACTGGAAAAGAAGCATTCCATCTTAGTCCTCACGGGTAACCACGCATCTGCATTATGATTCTTTATTGAGGATAGATGTGGATGTCTATAGACACATGACCTATAGGTCACAGCAACCACTTACCATCAGGTGGACTGTGTGCTCGTTTGTCACCCTATCCTATAAAAAAATTCAACGTTGTATATGATCACTGTGTGATGACGATGTAATCATATCAATCAACCCATATTGTCCCGTGGTTGTCGTAAAAGGCGACAAAGGAAAACAAACCATGAAATTGGCAACAGTGTCATCCTAATAACAACTAGAAAATAAAAAACTGCGGTTGCCAACTTGCCTCACAACCGTGGCAACGATGATAAATATCCTCCTTATGCAATCCATGCTGAGGGTGAAGCCTGTATTCAGGAGTAGACTTTGACAAACTATAATGTATAAATAAAATGGAATAGTTTGTACGTGGTAGAGCCATGATGAAGCTATATTAATTGTATAGTTATAGCACGAATGGGTCGGCTCGACCGGGGACGGACCACGCTCTCACAGAATACCAGAGTAAAATAGCAGCTTAATGCTGCTGTGTTTCGTATGGTGGAAAAGAGGCATTCCATCTTAGTCCTCACGGGTGATGACGCATCTGCATTTTGATTCTTTATTGAGGATAAATGTAGATGTCTATGGGTCACAGTAACCACTTACCTATATACCTACTATCCTATAAAAAAAAACTTTTTGAATGAATAATCTTTATTGAAAGTCATTTTTTACTTTGACCAATGGTTCGAAAAATACATCTATCCTGGGAAGTACCAGCAAGAAACCCAGCGGTACTTTTTCTACGGTAATATTATACAATATAAAATGAGTTATATAATTATTTACAACATTCATGTAAGATAATTAATAGAATCAGTCGTTACTTTGCGGACATCCATTATATAAAAGCTTTTAGAAAAATTTACTCCGCAAATATCCGCGTTATAAAATAAAATTATGTGTCTTACCTAGTATGAAGTGCACCTCCCGCCATCTCTCAATTGCCTGCACTATCCCCGTCACCACTAATCCCAGCACCGCTACTCCCAACACCACTACACTAGGCAAGACACACCACTGACGATAATATGACACGTGTTTTGCCTCTACACGAGGCATCCTCAGGTGATATAGACTCTACGGTGGGTAACCGCTAAGTCAGCGGCGAGCCAAAACAAGTGCCTTTTATACAGACTGATAAGGCAACCGCTCACTACTTACGGAGCCAGCGACTGCGTCATGCGATAAAACATGCGTGGCGTGGCATTCGTCACAAACAAGTTTGTAAACACCTGGCTTTTGACGAATATCCAACTTATCTTTATTATTACAGATATTTCTAAGGGAATCAATTCCAAAAAACGGCTGCGTAAGTCCGGCGGTGGCTGGTCGCATGTTTTATCGCATTACGCAGTCGCTCGCTCCGTAAGTAGAGAGCGGTTGCGTATCGCGCCGAGCCGAGTGCCATCTAGCGTCGATTCTTGACATTAGCGCTTTGGCGCGAACAAAAAGAGTAAAAAGTAAGAAACAACTCATTAAAAAAACAACAACAAAATGGGCCCACCTAAGTATGCACTGATTGTCAGTCTGACTTACACACAGAGTGCGTGTACTTTGTCCAGGTCCACACCTAGAGCAGCTCGGACATCTGTGAGCGCCTTACTCTTGAATCGTGTTCGTGGAGACGTTTTACGTAGGTACATTAATTGAAACTTTGAAAAATTTCCAGACCCCCAAATAATTATTTGTAGGCCATACAAATAGTTGCTCCGAGCGAACTTTGAACCTATATGTTACAGAGTTGTAGCAGAATCCAGGATTAGTTAAAAACACTAAGCTACTCCTATGCTACCGAGCGGGCTCTAAGATGTTATAATTAAACTTTTAATAAATAGTACAAACCGATTTAAAAATGTAAAAAATAATATTAATTTCACTTTAAAATTAAAATCGGCTATAGAAGATGAAAAATTATTTTTTTGACCTTTTTGAGTGAACTATTTATTTTAAACAGTGGTAGAGCCAGGCGGCAGCTTTTGCTGTCGCACGGATGGGCCGGCTCGAACCGGGGTGGTACCACGACCTCACAGAAAACCAGCGTGAAGTAGAGGTTTACCTCTGCGTTTCGCTTGGTGAGTGCAGGTGGCCGGAGGCCCTTTTTACTGGAAATGAGGCATTCCATCTTAGTCCTCACGGGTGACAACGCATCTACATTTTGATTTGTAGTAGATGATAGATGTAGATGTCTATGGGCCGCAGCAACCACTTTCCATCAGGTGTACTGTGTGCTCGTTTGTCACCCTTATTCTATAAAAAAAAAAAAAAAAAAAAAAAAACTAAATATCAATCACAAGCTCATGGTAATGACACGAGTATCGTCTAAATAGATTAGAAACTTCATCCACTATTTTTCGCTCTTACGGACCGAATATTTTCCTCAAATTTATTCTCCTGAATTTTAACAACTAATTGAAAACAATCTTTAAAATCGGTTCACAAATGGCGAATGTAACAACCCCTATGAATGAATGTAACAAAGAGACGGCCGCCAGTCCCCGGCGGCCCCGCTATTCCTGGCTACGGTGGCGACCGTGGTAACGGCGGGGCAGGGGGTGCTAAGAATCTCCGGTGGAGGTTCGACTGCCACCTACGGCGACTCGACCTGGCAACTTATAACGCACGCACCCTGAGGACTGACGAAAATATCCTGGAGCTGGAAGAAGAGATAGACAAGTTGCGCTGGAATGTCATAGGATTATCCGAAGTCCGAAGAGAGGGGGAGGACACGGTAATCCTAGAATCCGCCAATTTGTTCAGTCACCGGGAGGGCGACCATCTGTCCCAAAGAGGTGTCGGATTTATCGTCCACAAGTCTCTCGTTAACAACGTTGTAAAGATTGGGAGTGCGTCGACGAGGGTTGAGGGTTAACCTTATACTCAGAATCACCAAACAGTATTCGCTGAAGGTCATACAAGTTTACGCACCAACCTCGGCACACCCCGATGAGGAGGTGGAGGAAATGTATGAGGTTATCTCTAGAGCCATGCATTCCTGCAAAACCCACTATACGATGTTAATGGGTTAAATAACATAAATGGTTAAATAACTTCAACGCAAAACTAGGCACAAGAGAGAACAGTGAGCTGAAAAAAGGGAATTTCGGAATAGGGCAACGGAACCCAAGGGGACAGCAGCTGGCCAACTTCATGGAGAAAGAGGGACTCTTTATGATGAACTCTTTCTTCCAGAAGCGGCCCCACAGGAAGTGGACCTGGTCGAGCCCCGACGGTTCGACAAAAAATGAGATTAACTTCATTATGACGAACAGACGACAACTGTTCAGTGATGTCTTAGTGATCGCGAGGGTGAAAACCGGCAGCGATCACCGAATGGTGAGAGGCACACTGAACCTAAACGTTAATTTGGAGTGGTCACGTCTAATGAAGTCAACGCTCCGTCCCCCTCGTGCTCAAATCCAAAGTCACGAAACCTTTCAGCTCGAGCTACAAAACCGTTTTCAGTGCCTAGAAGATTGCAATGCAGTGGACGATATGAACGACAAGCTCGTGGAAACTGCTCATGCGGTCGGAGCTAAGTTTTGCAAGACTCGCCCCAGAAGAACACAAAAACTCTCCGATCACACTCTTAATCTCATGGCTGTTAGACGGGATATGAAGCCACAGTCTTCAGTTTCAGTTAATCTCCAAAAGCATCCGGCGGGACTCACGCAACTTTAATACTGCTCGTATTAAAGAAGCGATCGAGCGGAACCAGGGCTCCAAAGTCTTTGCTAGAGATCTGTCTGCCAGAAAAAAACAACTGTCGAAGCTGAAGACCGAGTGTGGCAGCGTCGTTTCCGGGACACCTGAGATTTTGAGTGTGATAGAGATGTTCTATGGGTACACATCATCGTTGGAGCCACACGTAAGTGTGAGTAACGATCCAAGAGCGAGTCTTGTCCGACACTTTTCCGATGATATCCCGGACGTCAGTCTGAGCGAGATTAGAATGGCTCTCTAGCACCGTAAAAACGGCAAGGCCCCATGCGAGTATGGAATTACAGCGGAGCTTCTGATAGCGGGTGGAAAACCGGTACTTGAAGTCCTTCAGAAGCTCTTTGATTCCGTCCTCCATGGTGGCATTACACTGAAGGCGTGGAGCAAAAGTGCGGTGGTCTTTTTCTTCAAGAAAGGTGACAACGCTCTCTTGAAGAACTACAGACCGATTTCACTTCTGAGCCGCGTCTGCAAGCTGTTTTCGAGTGTCATTACGAATCGTCTTGCGCGCAGACTTGACGACTTCCAGCCTCCCGAACAAGCCGGTTTCCGAAAGGGCTTTAGCACCATAGACCACATACATACCCTACGGCAAATTGTACAGAAGTCCGAAGAGTACAATTTGCCACTATGTCTGGCGTATGTGGACTATGAGAAAGCCTTTGATTCCGTCGAAATTTGGGCGGTGCTGCAGTCCCTTCAGCGATGCCAGGTTGACTGTCGGTATATCGAAGTGCTGAAGTGCTTGTACAGTAGGGCTACGATGGCAATCCGAGTACAGAACCAGAGTACGAAACCTATCCAATTGCAGAGAGGTGTAAGACAGGGTGACGTCATATCCCCGAAATTCTTCACCGCTGCATTGGAAGATGTTTTCAAGCTTCTGGACTGGAAAGGATACGGTATTAACATCAATGGTGAGTACATCACTCACCTTCGATTTGCCGACGATATAGTCCTTATGGCAGAATCGCTGCAGGACCTAAGCACTATGCTCAATGACCTCAATAGTGTTTTCCAACGGATAGGTCATAAGATGAACATGGACATAACAAACATCATGTTTAATGTCCATGTCACACCTATGCCGGTAGATGTTGGGAGCACTAAGCTCGAAATTGTTGACGAGCATGTTTACCTGGGACAAATAGTCCGACTAGGTAAGTTCAACTTCGACCGAGAGGTCAATCGACGGATTCAACTCGGTTGGGCAGCGTTCGGGAAATTACGGCACATCTTCTCGTCAGGTATACCTCAAAACTTGAAAACAAGACTGTACAACCAGTGCGTGTTGCCAGTGATGACCTATGGTACTGAAACGTGGTCCTTCACTGCTGGCCGGATGAGGAAGCTCAAGGTCGCTCAGCGAGCTATGGGAAGGACTATGCTCGGAGTTTCTCTGCGTGATAAACTTATAAATGAGGATATCCGCAGTAGAACCAGAGTGACCGACATTGCCCAACGATGACTCGTTACTGACGTAAGCTGAAGTGGCAATGGGCCAGCCATATAGCTCCAAGAACCGACAACCGTTGGGGCAAGAAGGTTCTCGAGTGGCGGCCTCGTACCAGCGGACGAAGTGTAGGGCGTCCCCCCACTAGATGGAGTGACGATCTGGTAAGATATGCAGGAAGTCGATGGATGCATGTGGCTCAGGAGCGTGCTTTGTGGCATTCCTTGGTTCTATCTAGTCTATGTTCAGCAGTGGACTTGTCAAGTGTTGTAATGATAACTTAAATATTATCATCATTATCATCACCATCATAAAAGTCCACATAGTCTGCAGGTCATTGAGCACCAGTTAAGTTACTGGCTGTAAGACATCCATCTTAGTCATCAGAAGTAACAACTGTTCGCATAGGTTTACCGAATGCGGGGCGAAGTGTCTTCGGCCGAAGTGCCGAAGTTTTTGCAATGGCTTGGCTACACAAATCGCGATAACTCAAATATACTCATTTTCGTGTGTCGTAGGCATTTGAAGTAACAAGGGTCATTCTAATTATTATTTATTTATTTAAACTTTTATACACAAAAATAAATCGTAGATATGGCGGACTTAATGCCTTAAGGCATATTTATTATATACTAGCTGACCAAGCAGACATTGTTCTGCCCTTTACGACGACCCTTCTTATGAAACAAATTCCTTAATTTCGCAATAAAAAAATATTGAAGGTAACTTATCGGGATAAAAAGTATCCTATCTCTAAAGTTGGACCAAACTGCTCACAGTGTACAAAATTTCATTGAATTCAGTTCAATAGTTTAGGAGTTCATCGCGGTCAAACAACGTGACAGGTAATTTTTATATATTATAAAGATTATCTATAGAGCTAGCAGCTGTTTTGGGTCACAGCCACCGCAGAGCCTACTTCACCTGAGAATGCCTCAGGTGAAGTAGATTAGAGATCGAACCCGGGTTGTTCGCGTACTGTGAAATTAACAGCGAACTCTAACCATCTGAGCTACTTCGGCTCTCTTATAGATAAATAATATAATATCACGACTATCTTACGGATAAATTTTATGTAATGACTAAAAAGTCATCTCATAAATTTATTAATTCGTTATCCGATCTAGAACTAATACAATAAAATGTGTGATCAAATGTAAACAAATACTACGTGATTTATTGGGCAAGCGAATGAATATGAAAAACTTAGGGTTGCTAGGGAGGACCTATGTAAATTTAGCTGGTTATAAACAAAACAAAAATAAAAAAGTATGGTGAGCCAAAAATACTTTCTTGACAAAATCTATAAGAATATATAAAGTTTTAAAAAAAATAAGCAGGTATGCTTACCCTTACCCTGAACTAGTAAGACCTGTTATGAAAATGACGATTAATTTGAGGATAATGTTGTTTGTAAATAAAATTCTTTCTGAGTGATCGGCTGGCACAACAAAATAAATTGTTATAGCAACATATACCAGGTATGATTTCAGTTAATTATTAAGTGGCGAAGCTTGCTAAGACACTTATTGATTTCAAGATGTCTGTCCGTCTGTCCGTCTGTCCGCCTGTCCCACGATTATCTCGAGAACGGTTCCGAATTTTCAAATTCTGTTTTCAGCAGTCGATTACTGATCACCCAGGCATCTGAAGCTCCTATTTTGAAACTGATTGCTCAACGGCAACCGTTAGAAACCGCTACGAAGCTGATTGCTTCGCCACTTTGCTATGCTGTTAGCTTGCTAGGTTTATTAAGTGGCGAAGCTTGCGAAGACACTTATTGATTTCACGACGTCTGTCCGTCTGTCCGTCTGTCCCACGATTATCTCGAGAACGGTTTCGAATTTTCAAATTCTGTTTTCAGCAATCGATTACTGATCACCCAGGCATCTGAACCTCCTATTTTGAAACTGATTGCTCAACGGCAACCGTTAGAAACCGCTATAAAGCTGATTGCTTCGCCACTTTGCTATGCTGTTAGCTTGCTAGGTTTATTTATTTTTCGATGTCTGTCCGTCTGTCCGTCTGTACCACGATTATCTCGAGAACGGTTTCGAATTTTCAAATTCTGTTTTCAGCAATCGATTACTGATTACCCAGGCAGCTGAACCTCCTATTTTGAAACTTATTGCTCAACGGCAACCGTTAGAAACCGCTACAAAGCTGATTGATTCGCCATTTTGCTATGCTGTTAGCTTGCTAGCTTTATTATAATGTAAAATTGAAATATCACTTTTTAAAAAAAAGGGAAATAAAAACTATGACCAGAGTTTATTGCGGTTCTTTTCTATAGACGTCTCAAATTTCGTTATAATTAGGCCCAAATTGAAAAAAATATTTTAATTGACCTGGACTTCTAACATATTATGATGCAAGGAAGATAAAGGTTGGCTTTGAAAAGAAAACGTAAAAAAATCTGAAGGTAATTAAAATGAAATTTTTTAAATCGCATATATAATTAAAAATTAACGCAATAACATGCGTTAAATTAATTTCGTGCGACATCGCATTCCAAAAATAGCAGACACGTCGTATTTGTGTACACTCATATATGAAGCTTTACAGTGGATGGCACCTCTCTTACTTGAAGTTAATTAATAATGGAAACTGATTTAATGCTTCGAATCAGAGTAATTCAGCTAAAATTTTATTGGAGGCTGTAGTGAATGACATGAAATGCTTACCGCACTTTTAGTTGTACACCTCTATTTTAGCGCATACATTTTACGAATAAAATATCTCTTCCACTATAGCTTCATCATTATCGAAAGAAATATCTAAAACAAGTAGAATGGTATATAATCTACATTTACTTAACTTTTTAACAGCTAAGCACAGTTTTTTTTTATATTTGATTTTACGTTGGTAAAACAAAACATTGACAGCAAATAATATTGTAGACTGAATATCCTATTTAAAACCAAATGTCAAGAAGTCCCTTCAAGTACCAAACCACACGCAGCCAGAGCGTTGCTAAAAAAGACACAATCATAATAACTCGTTCAAAGTATTTGTACGTGAGCTACGTTGAATGTAAACAAGTTATTATAGGTGGTAGGTAGATACAGAGCTTACATCTTTTTAAAAGGCCGGCAACACATCTGCAATTGCCCTGGTGTTGCGGTTTTTCATGGGCGGCGGTAGTCACTTACCATCAGGTGAGCCACATGCTCGTTTGCCCCCTCTTCTATAAAAAAATACTATTTTATGCCAAGGAGTTCGTCTGTGTAACTTACACAAAAGTAATCCAAAAAGCCTACACTAACGTTATTTTTCAATTCCTCAACCTATACATACATATAAATAAATTTGAAGTGTCTGTCTGTAATATTAAAAACTGCCTACTATTGCGCTGGAGATGTCTTCTGCATGCCGTATCTTTTTGTGCGCCTGCCACGGCTATTTTTCGGAATGTATGAACTGATGTGTGAACTTCACGATTACGGAAGGGCACACTGAAATGATCGGGAATAGAATATTTCGGATTGAGTTACAATAAAACCTTTTTTAGAATTTGAATACTGGCCTCTTAGAATCTTAATAACATTCAAACAATTAAAAAATGTTTAAAGCAAAATCTTTGTCGGTTTAAAGTTGACACGTCGTTAACAGAAATGGAGCTCACACGTAAACATTTCCGTGCCATAATTTATCACAATTTTAGTCACGGCTTTTCTCAAGATAAATGTCTCAGCGAATTTGTTTCGATTTATGATGTTGAAGCACCAAGTCAAACGACAATATACCGCTGGTTTGCCAAGTTCCGACGCAGTCGTGTGTCGCTCAGCACTGTTTCTTCTACACGTCGACCAAGAACAGCGGTCACGCCTGAAAACATCGCAGCTGTGCGAACTATTATATTAAATGACCGTCATGTGACATACGAGCAGATTCGAGCTGTTATCAGTATTGGAATGACTGCAATTCAGTCGATATTACATAATTAGCTGTGTGTAAGAAAGCTAGTTTCCGGCTGGGTTCCCCACAATTTGTCCGAAAAGCAAAAGGCGGCTCGTGCAGATTGGTGCTGGAATACTCTGCAACGCTTCAACAGAGGGAAATCAAATTCCGTTTATAATATCGTCTCAGGTGACGAATCATAGATTTATTCATACGAACCTGAAAGAGAACATCAGTCAGCAGTTTAGGTCTTCGATGACGAGGTCAAACCAACGAAAGTGGTTCGCTCCCGCAGCGTGACAAAGAAAATGGTCACTACGTTTGTCTCGAAAAAGGGGCATGTTGCTACAATTCCTTTACAGGAACGCAGAACGGTTACCGCTGAGTGGTATATCACGGTTTATTTGCCAGAAATGATAGCCGAAATCTGAAAATAACCCGAAACGTCGCATCATCTTACATCACGATAATGCGAGCCCCCATACTGCTCGGAAGACAAATTATTTTTGAAGCAGGAAAACGTTGAGCTGATGAGTCATCTTCCATACAGTCCTGACCTGAGTCCAAAAGATTTCTTTACATCCGTAGAATGAAAGATTTATTACGCGGTCAACGGTTTGAAGACCCCGAAGCAGCTGTAGAAGCATACAAATCAGCCATTTTGCCAACTTCAACTTCAGACTGGAATTACTGTTTTAATGATTGGTTTACATGAATGAAAAAGTGCATTAAGTTGAACGGAGAATACTTCGAAAAACAATAAAATACAATTTAGCTATACCTTGCATGTGGTTTTTCTTATTCCCGATCATTTCAGTGTGCCCCACGTAGCAATGCCAGGAGTGAGCTACGCTCCGCGTATATCTTAAGTATATTTATTGCTTACTCTGGTAGTAACCAGATACGGCAGCCCATGGATATATCTATACAAATAAATAAAATTGAAAAGCATGTGTGTAATGTCAAAATAACAGCTATTTACTAAATGCATATCAAAGTATATACGGTACTTATAACAAAAAAAACAATTTTTTTTAAATATTTGTATGTATATTCTGTCTGTCTGTTTGTTCCAGCTAATTTCCTAAGCAGCTAGACCTAACGAGATTCTGGCAGATAGCTGTTGTTATAAGGAATAACAAAAAAAAATTCAAACCCATAAAATTGTGAACAATTGTACATACAAAATTATTGTTAAGTGAAATATGTTTAAAAAAAGTCCCGCTGGGTTTCTTGCTGGTTCTTTCCAGGACAGAGGTATTTTCCGAACCAGTGGTAAATAAAAAATAACTTTCAATAAGTATTACGTAATAATCAATATTGAATAAAAAACCATTCTATTCTAATTGTATAAAATATTATATTATAAATTGTGCTTTTTTAAATAAAAAGTCCCGCTGAGTTTCTTGCTAGTTCTTCCCAGAACAGAGGTTTTTTTCGAAGCTGTGGAAAAAGTAAAAAAAATACTTTCAATAAGTATAATGTACTGTAATATATATTGAATAAAAATGACTCTATTCTTTTCTTTATTCAAAGCTACGACGAATTTTTCACGCGAATTATTCTGTTTCGACGTTTATATCGTACTCAGTATAGAAAATTTAGTTCTTTTTCACCAGTGGCAAAGGGAGAAAGGCCTAATTAATTCAATTCAGTTGGTATAGACTGAGTAGTAGAGAGCAGAGGCTATTCACTTCTGTCA
Source organism: Parnassius glacialis (assembly GCA_033319125.1). NCBI lineage: Eukaryota > Metazoa > Arthropoda > Insecta > Lepidoptera > Papilionidae > Parnassius > Parnassius glacialis. The sequence goes on along the minus strand of JAVANC010000027.1, from coordinate 26,925,426 downwards.
ATCTTAATCTTGCAGTTCAAAGTAAATTTAAAGCTTCATTTAAATATACTACGGTATAATTTATGTTAATCATCTAAATATCTTTAGATTAAATGTATGAAATGTGTAAGATTAAATTTTCAACGGTAACTCGTCATTCTTACAAACTGTTTAGAGCATTAAAACTTTTAAAAGTTCAAGAAACGTATTTTCTCTTTCAATGTAACTACAGTAGTATCTATGTCCCAAGACCAAACTACTTGACGTAGAAATCTCAAATTTGGACAGTAGATACCTTTTGTGACGCAAGCCACCACTAAGAAAGGATTTTGGAAAATTCAACCCCTAAGAAGGTGAAATAGGATGTTTTAGTTTGTATGAAACTTTTTATTTTACAGGGCGAACGTCTCGAAACCTTACCCAAGGTACTCATTAATTCGGAATTAGCCAATTTTGCAAAATAAGCCCTTACAGGTGGTTGGGGGGGGGGGGGGGGAGCAAAGGGTATTTAAATTTGCTTGGAGACCATTTAATTAACGGTTTTTTCTTCCAATTTTTTGCAATAATCATCCCTTAGGATTTAAAACGAGGGTAAGAAGTTTGTATGATATTAAGAATCATATTAAGAATCACAGCCCAAGCCGCTGGACGTAAAAGTGTGAAATTCAATCAATGGATTCCTTTCATTACGAAGGCATCCACAAAGAAAGATCTAAACCTAAGTAGGTAATAAATAGGCTTTGTTTGAAATATGGGTGTAAAGATAGTAAGTACAATGTAAAAAAATTAATACGAAGTTTGCTAAGAAGTTGAAATTGGATGTTATATTTTGTATGAAACTTTTTATTTTACAGGGCGAATAACTCGAAACTTACCCAAGGTACTCATGAATTCGGATTAAGCCATTTTTCAAAACAACCCTTTACGGGGGCAGAGGATGTCCTTAATTGTATGGAGACACGTGTTTCGGTATTTCTGGCAATACTACCCTTAAGGTGGTAAAATCTAGGATGAATGATTGACAGTTTTTACAATTCTGCCATGTTTTTATTATAACGTTGATAACACTACTTTAAGATTTTGTTAGAAATTAAGTAACCCGTGTTTAAAGAGTTTTGTATGCTCCACCCCTAAGGGGAAAATACGGAATGAAATTTATTATACAATTTAAACTATTTTCATGTGGTTCAATCATTCTATCAATCTATATATTCTTTATTGTAAAACAGTACACATTGAAACAAAAACAACACGAAATAAATAAAGACACTACAATAGGCGTTCTTATCGTTCTGGGAGCAAATTTTTTCAAACAAATTTATTACTTAAAGAATTGTTCACAGAGAATGTATACATTGAATGAATATAATAAAACATAAAATAAAAAATAAGTTAAATAATAAAATAAAAATAAAAAAACACGGTGATGCCAGTTAAAGAAAGTAGGATAGATTAAAGAAAATGCGGCAAGTATGATGGAAAATATTTGAGTTCAAAGTAATAAGCTTTGAGTAGATTTTGAAGGGAAATGGGAATGAGCACGGCGTGTGCAGAGTAAATGATTTATTAATGAAAGAGGATAAATGTACTACAGTACATATAAAATAATTCCTTTTCCTTTTAAAAAAAAAACGTAACGTACAAAAGAAGGATTGTTAAAGTGGTTGAGACCATTCGGAAGGACTTAGTCTTACTTTAAATCTGCGATTATTATCATTCCAATATATGAGAAAGTTACCACGTGATAGCTGGAGATCTCCGTATTATGCGATCTCATAAAAAGCGTGGGTCATGGCTGCTTTAACGTTACAACTACGACGCGGGTAACTCAATTGGCTTTATATATTTATGATATCCAGAGAGTTAAACATAAACCACGTTTATCATAAAGGAAAATACAAACATGTTAATTATCATCACCGTCAATTTTTTAGTTTATTTAGAAAACAGTGTTGGTTTTTTTATTGCACCCCTTGAACCCTTGTATTTTATGTACATACAGTATGTAAAAAAACAGCACGGTGCTTCTTTTGGGAACGTTAATACATATAGGCATGGTATTTTTGACAGTAATTTTTTGATCGTTATTATAGGGATTTTAGTGTTTAACAATAGGTAACATGTAAGAAAATGGTATTCACATATTAACTCACTAACATGCGCATCGGTAAAACTTTGAGAAAATCTTTGACAATAATCTTACTCCCCGGCCAATATAGAGGTAAATGGACCCACGTACAATTTGCAAATAGAAATTTATTTAAATCTAGTTTGATATTATTTTATGGTCGAGTTTTTTGAAGTAACTTTATTTATAAACGTTTGAATGCGGTAACTACGGGAATCACAGAGTTATATTGTATAAATCGTATCTTAAATCTCTAGTGGGTATCATAAAAAAATCAGCTTTTAATATAAAGTAAAAACCGAGTTCAAAACAACTCACATCAGTTAACGTCTCGTTTATCTCAAAGGACTTTAGATATAATCTTCTTTCACGCTGAATTAAAGTCTTGACTTCAGAACCTATTATGTGACAATTGTTTTTTGAAGTCGGTGTACAAAATATATTAGCATAAAACCATATATTCGTAACCATATAATCATATTATTAGTAATAAGGTGCGGCGTTACCGTTGCTATTGACTACGCACTAACCAACTCGCCTGCAATATAATGAACATGGACAACGTTTTAAAGAACTCTAGTATGTATGTTAGCTGGTTCACACTTGGAAAGACCTGGACCCAGCAGTAATCCTTCAAAGGAATCATAATAACGCTATTTCGTAGCATCTTACATAAACAAATTTATAACATGGTAGTGCCACCCTGTGGCATATTAAGGATACAGTCAGATGGTATTCTGTATTCTTGGCTTAAAATAGCAGCGTAATACTTATATTCCACGTGGTAAGCGCAGACAACTGGGAACCCGTTTTACTAGTACCGAAGCATTCTATCTTAGTGCTCAGGGGTGGAAACGAATCCGCATTTTGATTCTTAATCGAGACTAGATGTAGTAGGTCACTATGTACAATGTGCCACAGCATCCAACAAATGTAGTTGTAGTTCTCATTTATTACCCATAATCCTACAAAAAAGTAAACTAACAGCCTATATATGCTGAGCAAAGAACTCTTCTTTTCTCTTTAAAGATTATTTAACATGGAGTTTGCCACTGCTCCAGTACGAATTAGTTCAACATGATTTCAAAATATTTTTATTTTCAAAAATGCCGATATTCCATAAATATTTTCCTATACTGCCGAGCACGCGGTAAAATACTTAATAAACTTTTTACTTAAAAAGCAGTACACTCAGTTTTTATTACGAAATTTAATTCCAGCTGGGCACTAACTTAGTGCGCCTTATTACAAAAAGTAGTTTATAATTAGTTTCAGGTTTAACCTAGAGTCTGTTTCAAAATAGAAGTATCGCGAAAATTATGCGATAAAATGTAGAGTAAAGATTTTGATAGTAAATTTCATATACAACGAAGACTTCTTTAGTGGAAAAGACACTTCTTATACCATAGTTTAAAACCAAAACTATCAAAATAGAACCAAATTTGTAATAATTTGTAGTAAGGGTTATTGAGAAAAAATCTTCCCCTTCCATAAAAACCAGCTTATAATATATTCTTTACTTCTTCCATTTTATTTTAGTTTTTCGTGGTGTTCTTAGTTCCTAAAAGCTCCTTCGTATGAAATAAAACTAGGAGTTTTACGGAATATATCGCATTTAAACTTATTTTTAATTCTCGATGCTTCTAATTATTTGCATCACTCATTGTCATGTTGTAACTGAAGAATTTAAACGTCCTGATGTGATAATTAACCAAAGCTACCTGTAGCTTTTAAATGTTGATTTTTGATACGATCTACGCAGTTCGCTTGCTTTTATCAACTTTAAAGCCCTGGTTAATCCGAAATATAATTAACCATTTCATTCATTTAACATTCAATATTAATTTTGGTTCCTGTACCAAAGTTGGTTAAATCCAACGATAATAACACCCAACCATGTTATCGTTTTAATAGCCGCACGAATCAAACTCGGTAGGAAACTGTGTGTTTTTGCCAGAATTTGTAGTTTATTAAACCTGATGAATGGCAGTTAAGATCCTAAACATTTTTACAGACTGTTTGACTCTTAACTGTTTTCCAAGGGATAATAAGTATCTATTGGTCTCAGTAACAGCTATTCATTACGTTGGCTGTGTGTTCATTTGTCACTTTCAATATAAAAATTATTATCAAGTTTTAGCTGTCTCATAAATCTACAGCGAACGGTATTATGTCAAGTGATGCAGAAAGGTTCATACAGGTTGCGGCTTACAGATAAATTTATTGGATGGATTATGTAGAGATTAGGTGGTAGGGCCGCGGGGAAGAGGAGTGTCAGTAATGCGAGTCACCCCTCTCCCTACCCTCCGCGGTTGAAACTTGGTTAGCGACTGAGTCATAGACCAGACTCGCCGCAGGGCTCAGGAAGGCTGGTGCTGCTGAGTGCTAAATTTTTGGCGATCGCATATCAGACTCGAGGGGTATACGCTGCGCAGGTGGAGTAAGAGACCGCGGAGGAAGGCACGCCTCGTGTTCTGGTGAGACTTACTTGAGAAATAAAAGTTGTCCTCTCCCGATAAGGGACGGCTAGCGCTGGTGCGGCCGCGGATGTATGCAAAAGCGTCCCTGTGGCCCTGCCTATATGCGGCGAAGGTGGCACACCATGAAGTTTTAGTCAGTGCGAATCCAAAATAACCCATCCTTGCCCCCGCAAGACGGATATAGGAAATGTGTAAACGTTTCCCTTTATAAAACGATAGCGTTAAAATTGCCAAAGCCTAGCGTAGCGATACCTTTGCACTTAATCCTTAAAGATTAATTCGGTAATATTTGATCTTGATCATAAAAGAAAAGCGTACCACCAACTGTGTGTTTATTGTCCATCTTACTTGTATAGCACTTTAAACAACCAATATTAATAAATTATCATTATATTGACGTATTTGTAATCCTTATTTACCTGCGTTATCGGCTAGGATGTATCATAGTCACACACCGACATTGACAATTTTTTAGTTTTACGCATAAACTACTTAATTAGAGCAAGCTGTTACTAAATTGAACAATAGGCTATATGGTACAGTGAATATTACATAACTGTTATTAACTAACAGGTAAATTAACATGTGGTATATGTTCAAATTGTATTAATAACATTTTAAATAAACAGTTGTATTTTTAAATTCATTATTTTCTCATAGTCTAATACTGTACTGGTGGCAGAATAAGATAATAAATTTTCTTTTCATCTCATATCGCAAGAGGCATCTGTAGAAAATGCCGAAGAGATCTTTTAACTTCCCATTGATGGTAATATAATCACCTCATATACTCGCACGCCAGACATTAAATACCCAGACCGGCGGCTGGTAGCAACGTCAAAGGTGCAAGACATCTAATATGTATCGTGATCGTTTTTTTTAACCGACGAAAAAACGAAGGTTCTCAAGTCGACGTGTATATTTTTTTTATGTATGACCACGCATAATTTATTACATAGTGGACCGATTTTGATAATTTTTTTTATTAGATAGGGTATACCCCGAAATTGGTCCCATATAATTTTGAAAACAAAACGTCTACCCTAAGGGTGGTAAAATAGGGGTGATTTATTGTTTACTCACATATTCTAATGCTGAGTTAATTATGTGGGCTCCAGCCAGAGATTGCAAAAAAAAGCAATCTTTATTTAAAATATATTTAATTTAAAATAATAATTACAATTAATTCTTATAACTAAGTGAGGTGACTCTAATTCGATGTTTGAATCTAGAATGATTTCACACGGTAAAATATTAGAATCAGGTAATGTAAGACACTAGACACGTTATGCTGACACGGCGCCTCGTGATTGTCGTAAGCCGATGCAACGCAGCAGATTGCCTGGATTAGGGCTGCGTAACACCTCCCCCCGAAGAACAGCGACTATGGAAGACCTTGGTCGTGAATTGAGCTGGGAGTTGATCGGGATTAATCTTCTCAGTGTCTGGAATAGCGTATACCCTTAATGATTTAGGGTGGTCCTCTTCTGTGTTTCTTTGCGTAACTCCAGTTGGCTTCGGCTTGTATTTTCTATATACTACGCATAGAATCAGTGCACCTGCACTTATTATTAATGCGTAAAATGGTATTGTAGTATGGTATAGGCTGTAGTCCTCGTTTCTCCATAGATTTATTGGTGCTTGCTGGGATATTTTAGTGTTCGTTGCATGAAGATGTTGAAGGTTTATTGAATTTAGTTTATATGCCGATGCAGGAGATGGGATGCTGGTGTTTTCCTCAGGTATGTCCATTAGCTTTAAAGCTTGTCCCTTCAATCGATATTTAGTGTTTGAGATCAAGAATAGTGGCGTTTCTATATAGCATTTCAGAGGGACAATAACGAGATAACTACCTTGAAGTATTTTGTAGAGATCTTGTCCACAGGATAGATGTACTTTCGTTGGTATGGGGAAAGTGATGGTGTAGTGCTTGTCGTCCAGTTCTTCGTAAGCTGGCTTATCTAGGGTGACCGTGAACGGGTTACATACTGCATTCGTTTGTTGTTTAGTGATGAGGTGATGGATGCAATCAGGGGATGGTTGACCTCTCAGGCTCCGCTTTTCTTTACAGATGTACCATTTACTGGTCTTTGGGCATTCTGCCTCTATGTACTGAAAATCTTGCTGATAAATAGCTAGGAATGGAAAGGGTGGTGTGAGGATTTCGTGTTTCTTGTTTGGAACAATAGATAACTTATACATATCATATATATGGGGTAATAAAATTGGGAACTTAAATACTATTACTATTTCATTTCCTACATAATATGAACCTAATCTAATAATATCGTAATATTCTCTTATATCTAAATCTCCTACCTTTTTACTTCCATAAAGTTGGGTTTCCCTGTTAATCATTATTCGGATAGATTCTAAATTAACTATAGAGTGGTGCATAGTGTTAGCTCTTATAAATGCTAAGTTATTCTGTAACTTAATTAATTCCTGTGAAATGGAATCAACGTTATCACTAAGGATCATTAGTACTTGTCCAAAATGGGCATATTTAATTAAGTCATAGTCTCTGGTAGCCTCGGATTGATTTATTTTACCTATTAATATTTCTAATTTATTTTGATTATCCACAATGCTATCGATTATTTTGGAGTAGTGATTTGTTAAATCTTTAGTTAAGCTTACATGATTATTAAATTCCGTAACGATTTTATTTTCGTCTTCGCGGATGGATTTTACAGCGCGATTAAAATGATCTGCATCTGTATAATCAAGGTTACCGGTTATACTTTTTATGATGGAACCGAGACCATCTACGAGTCCTCTTTTCTCGCGGTTCGTTTTAAAGCTTCTCAACTGTATGGTGGCACTTTCAAGCTTATTTTTAAGATAATCAATATTAGACTGAAATAAGGAATTAGTAATGTTGTTAAGGTAAGGGCTAATACTGATTAACTGCGTTTTAACTGAATTTACTTTATCTTCTAATTCTTGGAGATTAACATATTGCAAAAATGCATGGTAGTGGGATAGGATTCGAGCGGGGCCTAATTTGAAGGGTAATATACCAGGTCCACCACTAAGACTTTCAAGTCTTATCTCCTGCATTAGAGCTGGTCCCAGAAGGAGATGAAGTGCCAGGAGAGTCCTGTAACAATTGGTTCGTTTTAGGTATTCTCTTCAATCGAGTTTTTGCTACGGGACCTCGTTTTTTCTTTGTATAAATGTGAATTGGGAGATTTGCCATTACTGTGTCGTGTGTGTATCGAAGAGCTAATTTCTGACGGGATGCGATGGATTTTTTATAAAGATTTGTTGTTCCGGGGAATATTCAGCTTCCTGTTCTCGGTTTTTATTGCGAGTATCAGTCAAGTCTTTACGCATGTCATTACATAGGTCGTGAATAGTTTTATAGGTCTCAGTCATTCTGTCTTTATTGTTTACGATGTACTGTTGAAGTAAGTGGGCGGACAGATCTATGTCAAAAGGATCGCGAGGGTCAAAATGTCCTGTAATTACTTCTATTGGTTTGCATTTTGTGAAGCTATGTATACTATGATTGTAAGCTAATAGAGCATAGGGCATAAGGTTAATAGCGGATTCATTCTTTTGATTTATCTTTAAAATACGGAGATGTTCTAGTATGGTGGCGTGAAATCGTTCAACGATACCATTTTCGTTGGGTGCATGTGGGGCTACTCTATGGTGCTGAATTTTATGAAGTCTAGCGAATTCTGCAATAAGCTGGTTGGTAAACTCAGGGCCGTTATCGGAAACTATGGTAATTGGAACTCCTAGATGTGTGCAGAAAATCAGTAAAGCTTGTACTACACTGACAGCAGTGCCGTCTCGCAAATAATACGCCTGAGCATATTTAGAAAAACTATCAACTATTCTCAAATACTTTTCCCCTTGAATTGTTAATAGATCTACGTGAACTAGTTCAATAGGCTTAGAAGCTGGTGGTACAATTTTAAATTTCTGTTTAACTGGATTGCGGTCGTATTTAGCTTGTCCGCATACTGTACAGTCATTAATAAATTTAGTAACGTGCTCTCTCATTTTCGGCCAGTAATATTTGCGGGACAAAGCCGAGAAACACTCGTTAATGCCTCGATGGTTCGTCTTTCCATCGTGATATTTATGAATGATTTCTTGCTGTCTTAAATACTCCCTAACGTTTTCCAATTCACTTTTTGTTAGAAAAAGATTAAGAGATGAACTATTAAAAGACTTTTGTATGATTGGTATGACAATAGCAGAGTTTGGATTAATGAGTAATCCTGTCCTAATTTTCGGATGGACGTATTCTTTTATAGCATTAATGACATCCTCTTCTATGTTTGATTGAGCTATTTGTATCATAATGCGTGTGTGTGTTTCGAATAGTTTAGTGATAACTGGTCTAGCTTTTATGTCGCCTACTGTATTTAAGATTATCTGCTTAGTGAACTTATTTAGCGGTTCGTCAGAAATGGGAACCTCTAGGATGGGGTTTTCTTTATCTGTATGAACGGTGATAGTTCTGGAATCATCTGCGGCTTCGGTAGCCGTTATAGTCCTAGAGTTGTCTAAAGTGTGTACCCCTTCGGAGGGATTAGGTAAGATGGAAAGCAGTTCATCTATTATGGGTCTTAGCTCGTCGTTGTGAAGTTCGATGCGCGATAGTGCGTCGGCATTCGTATTACACTTGCCTTGCTTATATACGACAGTAAAGTCATATTCACTCAACTTAAGGCGCCATCTGGTTAGACGCGAATTGGGCTCTTTTAAGCTCATTATCCATTGTAAGGGTTTATGGTCTGTAATAATTTTGAATTTACGGCCGAATAAATAGGGACGGAAATACTTAGTCGCCCATACGATAGCTAAAAGTTCCTTTTCTGTCGTGCTATAGTTACTTTCGCTGGAGTTAAGTGTACGAGAAGCATATGCAATGGGTTTGTCTGAACCGACTGTCCCCTGTGATAAAACTGCACCAATCGCCACGTTTGAGGCATCGGTTGTCAAAATAAAATCTCTACTGAAGTCTGGATACTGTAAAATTGGGTCATTTGTTAAGAGAGTTTTACAGTGTTCAAAGCAGTTAATATAATTTTGATCTAACGTTATCTTTGATCCCTTTTTAAGACATTGAGTGAGTGGTTTTGTGAGACATGCGAAGTCTGGTATAAATTTTCTATAGTATCCTAGAAGTCCTAGAAAACGCTTAATTTCGGTTGTAGTTTTTGGCAGTGGGTATTTTTCGATGGCTTTAATTTTGTCTGGGTTGGGTTTAACCCCGTTTTTACAAATAACATGACCTAGAAACTCGGTTTCCAGCTTCAAAAACTCTGATTTATCCATCTGAATTTTGAAGTTGCATTCCCGTAGCCTTTTGAATACTTTTTCCAGATTTGTCATATGTTCTAAGAAGGATGTACTGAAGACAATTATGTCATCCAGATACACTAAACAAATTTCGTTCTGTAAGTTCTTTAATACGTTGTCCATCACCCTTTGTAGGGTTGATGGACTATTTTTCAGGCCCATTGGCATCCTGAGAAATTCATAATGCCCATTCTAGAGAATTCACAAAACTGCTTTTAATGTAGACATTAAAAGCAGTTTTGTGAATATCCGCGGAATCCATTTCTACCTGATAAAATCCACTGGCTAAATCGAGCGTGGTAAAGTACTGACATTTGCCCAGTTTATCTAGCACATCCGTTATATTAGGAATAGGATATTTGTCATCGACTGTCTTTTCGTTCACCTTCCTGAAGTCAACAACAAGACGCCATTTTATTTTGCCGGAAGCGTCCGCCTTTTTGGGTACAATCCAAATAGGAGAGCTCCAGGCAGAATCGGATGGTCTAATTATATTTTGCTCGAGCATCTTATTGATTTGGTCCCGGACTTCCTGTCGGTGGATATACGGGTATCTGTAGCTCTTAGTATGTACGGGGATTTTATCATGTGTTTTAATTCTATGTTTGATCTTGTTGGTGAATGTCAAAGGTTCACCATCAAGGTAAAACACGTCGGCATATGAGGCACATAACCGTTGTAGGTGTGCTAGCTCTTCAGGATTAAGATGATCGGTGCGAAGACGGGATAAAACATTTTTAGCGCGATCCGATATATTTCGGCTTCTACGGGACGGTCCATTGAAAAAATTACATCATTTGAGCTGTTATTGGTAATTTCGACCCAACCACGATTATTAATTACTTTCGTTATATAATCAGAGATTATGCAGTTGCAAATTATTTGATTTTCAACTACTACGTCACCGTCCTTTGAGTTTATAGGCAACCTAACTAATTTTGATGACTGCGCGGGTATAATTTCCTCATATAAATTTGCGTTATGTGAGTCATACATTTCGATTGGAATTTTCGCGTTACGAGTAATAAGTAATTTGTTTCTAAGATCGATATTAGAACCCCATATGTCTAGCAAATCAAACCCTATCAGTCCGTCGAAGTAATTATGAAATTTATAAATAAACAAGTTTATATTATCCCGTTCATTAAATTCTAAAGGGCATGGGACAGTTATAGAATAATTATTTTTACTTGTCGCGTGAACATTGGTGACCTCGAATGGGTCATAATTCAGTGGAATATGGCTAAAATATTTTCTTACAGCTTCGGGACTAATAAATGATTGGTTTGCGCCGGTGTCTATTAAGAATTTCAGTGGGGGATTACTTGTCTGAATGTAACCGAGTTGCCTTTGTATGTGGAAATTGACTTCTATTTTTGTTTTTCTAATTTGGGACACTTCCGAAAATCCTCATCGTTAGTCGGGGTGAAACTAGTGTCTACTTCCTCTACGATAGGAGCTTCCGCGTGGTTATACGGTTGCTCGTATCCATAGTTGGGATATTGTTCGTAAGAATAAGACTCCTGATTATCGTTATAGTCAAGATAGTAGTATATATAGATAGTATTCATAGTACGTGTCGGTGCTGTAGTCGTAGTCAAAATCAGTCTCGTTAAAGTTTACCTCCCGTGTCTTAAAGTAATTGCTCGGCGGTGGGTTGCCAAATCGTCTCCAGTCATGTCCAGTCGGTGGTAAGGGTTTTGAAACAAATGGAGTAACACCGCTCATAGGAGAAGGGCGCATGTTATTATTTAAGTTGAAGCCCTGTGGTTGTTGAGGTCTGTTAGGAAGCTTAAATACATTGCTCTGGGGGTTATAATTTGGTGGAGGAGCACGCATCATCTGTTGCGTACGAGTGGGACCGCGTGGTTGATGCATCTGGGGTGGTAGATTGGGTCTCCAACCCTGTGCAGCATGCGGTTGCATAGGTGGCTGTCTAAACGAGTTCAGCATATTATTACCATGTGGTCTAGGTAGCGGCGGCATGTTAAACGTGGTAGGTTTTGGAAGGAAATTATTTAGTGGTAGGCTATGTGAAGGTTGAGTCCATTCCTTCTTGTTCTGACTGCCTTCATTTCGTTGTTGGAGGTAAAGGGTGTTTAATTCCTCCTGTACGAATTCAAGTGCTTTCTCCATACTTTCGGGATGCATACATCTTATTCTAGACCCTAGGGGGTCTTTTAATCCACGTAAATAAGCTTGCAAGGTCAGTTTTTTATAGAGCGCGCACTTAGCTTCAATTGTCGTACTAATAGTTTCATGTAAAGTGACATAGGTCATTATTGTACTAAATAAACTTTGAACTCGCTCGTAAAATTCTTGCGGGGTACTAGACCCTTGGGTTTGCAATGATAAATCGCTGTATAATGCAGTTTCGTCGCGATGGTCGGCGAAGTTATTTATAAGAGCGCTTTTGATGCCGGCCCAGGTTTCGGGTATTCCATTTGAATTTATTAGCCTAGCCGCGGGCCCAGTTATTTTATTTAAAATCCCGTTAATGAGAGAAAGATTGGCTAGTTCGTATCCGGGCTCATTTCTTACGTGAGCTAACACAAGTTGATCGCACAGGTTAATAAAGCGCGTAAGGATGTACGGGTTACCGTCAAATTCGGGCAAAACTCTAAGTGACTTATAAACTAGGTCTATTTCATTTGATTGTGCCATACTATCGGTTTCCAAACCTTTGTTCTCGTCTATAATACTAAGCTTAGAAGTCCTACTACTATCTAACCTAACGTTCCGTGTTCCCCTTGGATGGAAAATTTTGGAAGCTTTATCCTAACACAGTTATATGTAAAACACAGTAAAATACAATAAGATAAAAATGTATATAAAATTAGGATAGAGTAAAAAAAAATTAATGAGGGAACTAGGAAGGGTAAGGATTGAAAGATTCAAGCACTTACAGCATTACTTCTTTTTGCGGAATCGATGCCTGGATTCGCCTCTGGACTGGTGCTCCCGTAGATTCTGTATCTTCTTGGTCACTCTTGAATAACTGACTCTACTTTAGAAGATTCTACCGACTGCGCCAATTATGTGGGCTCCAGCCAGAGATTGCAAGAAAAAGCAATCTTTATTTAAAATATATTTAATTTAAAATAATAATTACAATTAATTCTTATAACTAAGTGAGGTGACTCTAATTCGATGTTTGAATCTATAATGATTTCACACGGTAAAATATTAGAATCAGGTAATGTAAGACACTAGACACGTTATGCTGACACGGCGCCTCGTGATTGTCGTAAGCCGATGCAACGCAGCAGATTGCCTGGATTAGGGCTGCGTAACAAGTTGTGTATTACTACATTACATAATAATTACATTACAAAAAACCTCACGATGAATGAGCTTTAGAACTGTCAGTTTCTTGTGTGTAGACCTCTCAGTCTCTGCATTTCTGCTAAAGCTCATTCATCATGAGGTCTGTGTAATACCTTATTTGGCTCTAGATCAGATAAAGTAATACCCTCAAGTTTTTGTACTCTACTCAGTGCCACATATACCTGCCCTTTGGCAAACACTTTCTTTCCGAGGTCGATTACAGCTTTATCAAGGGTCGTACCTTGTAATTTGTGAACCGTGACGGCTCAGCATAAAATTATCGGCAACATCCTGCGCTCAGAGTCGCCATAACCCTTCGTACTTTGAAAAGTTGCTACCACTTCACACAACCATCGCTATCTTTTAGTCTGCTTCTTCGTCGTTCGTCTTTCCTCGCGATGATCTAAACTCTCCTGTTAACGTGTTAATCTAATTCTCTTTCTATTTGATTCCCACTTTTTATTTTTCTCATTATTACATTCTTCTAAATATCTTTTCTCATTCGAACAGCATTTTTGGAAGCCTACCCATGGTGGTATATAAAGCCTGTTTTTTTTAAAAAGTATTTATATTCTACAACACATAATAGTAAAATACATACATACATAAACACTCACGCCTGTCACCCAGAGGGGTAGACAGAGACTATGGACATCCATTTGGCACGATCCTGACAGAACTCTCTCGCTTCCTCCACTAATAGTAAAAGTAGGATTATATAACAGTTAATAGCTATAGTAAGGTAAGTAACTAATTTGAAAGTAATCAAAAATTAAGCATGTAGTAATTAGTAAATTGTAGCGGTCCAAGTACAGAAACGAAAGTTTTTTATAGAGTAACCACGACGGATGTGGAACAGTAAAGAATTCCACAAGCGCACAACACTGCCAGTAAAAGATTTCTTTAAAAAAGGGCGAAGGGTGCACAGGAATAGTGAGAGAAATATTGACAGAAGCATCAAAGGAGCTGATTATGAATAAAGAAAAGACTCTGAAAACAGACTGTCTTTAAAGTGATGAGAGGTGGAGGGATTAAACAAAACGCCCTACAAATCAAAGAGAGTTGAAGTATCGTTACAAAGGCGAATCGGGAGCCACTTTAGTTATTTAAGATATTCAGAGACGTGATCATATTAGATATAGTAATTTGATATAGAACCTGGATTAAAATCCAATTAATTCACTTACCAAGTGCGATATTATGGGAAATCTTCTCTATAACTAAAGTAGTGGCATTGGTGGCAAGGTTGATTTTCTGTCTAGAAGACCTTCTGGAAAGGTTTTGAGTTTCATTATGCCATTTGAATACTGACGTGATTCGCTCCTAACACAAACATTTTCAGATTATTTAGATTTAGTTATGTTAAAAATGTCGTTAATATTCCTTGTCTTAAATGTTTTTATTTTTTACGTGGTAGAGCCATGCTGTCTGTCATGTCTAGCAGTCGACTTAAAAAAAGAAAACATCATAAATATAAGCGTAAGTGCAACCCAAAGTATCCACACAACAGACTTTTAAGTAAGAAATGAGACGAAACAGGAAACTTGGGATGTGAAATAGGAAAACAGGCATTCGTTAACATTTTTCCACATTTTTCCATATCAAGGAAGTTGCTCTATCCATATTTAGAATATTCACAAGTAAAAAAAGCAAAAAAAAAAGCAAAAAATCAAAAGCACGAATGGGTCTGCTCGACCGGGAAAGGACCACGCTCTCACAGAATACCAGCGTAAAATAGCAGCTTTATACTGCTGTATTTCGTATGGTGAGTGTAGAGAACGGTAGACACTTTTTACTGGAAAAGAAGCATTCCATCTTAGTCCTCACGGGTAACAACGCATCTGCATTGATTCTTTATTGAGGATAGATGTGGATGTCTATGGGTCACAGCAACCACTTACCATCAGGTGGACTGTGTGCTCGTTTGTCACCCTATACTATAAAAAAATTCAACGTTGTATATGATCACTGTGTGATGACGATGTAATCATATCAATCTACTCATATTGTCCTGTGGGTGTCGTAAAAGGCGACAAAGGAAAATAAACCATGAAATTGGCAACAGTGTCTTCCTAATAACAACTAGAAAATAAAAAAACTGCTTTTGCCAACTTGTCTCACAACCGTGGCAACGATGATAAATATCCTCCTTATGCAATCCATGCTGAGGGTGAAGCCTGTATTCAGGAGTAGACTTTGACATACTATAATGTATAAATAAAATGGAATAGTTTGTACGTGGTAGAGCCATGATGAAGCTATATTAATTGTATAGTTATAGCACGAATGGGTCGGCTCGACCGGGGACGGACCACGCTCTCACAGAATACCAGAGTAAAATAGCCATCCCGGTGAGTCACTTAGGCATGTCATCTTCGGTTGTTTGGCGCTTTCTAACTCTGAGTATTTGTACAGACACAACCTCGTAGCCAGGATTCTAAACCAGGAGCTCGCTCTGAAACACTGTCTATAACTAATACGCCAAGTACTTGCCGGAAGCCGTGCTTGAAAATGACCGCGCCAGGCTCTACTGTAACCGGGCCATCATCACAGACAGGAATATTCTTGCGAATAAGCCTGATATTGTGCTGATGGACCGGGCACAGTCAAGGATATTTTTGGTCGACATTACCATTCCTTATGACGAGAACCTCGTGATAGCCGAAACAGATAAGCTGGCAAAATATCTGGACATGGCTCACGAGTTGACCGACATGTGGGGTGGTCTGCCGGCTGAAATTATTCCTGTGGTCGTTTCTGCGAACGGGTTAATCCCAAACAGCCTCTCGGGTCATCTGAGTCGACTGGGACTCCATGACGGACCGCTCCAAGCTCAAATGCAGAATGCGGTGCTCCTCGATACCGCCCGCATCGTCCGCCGGTTTCTTTCCCTTTCCCCCTAACCCTCGGCCGTTAGGACTCCCCTGCCGAGGGCTTCCATCTGGTTGGGTTAATAACCCAACCAGATGGAATTTATTTATGCATTTTTATGTATTTATTTTATTTTGTTGATATTTATGTATGTTTATCATTTTTCTTTACAATTATATAATTATACAGCCCAACCAGATGAGAAAACTTTATAGATAACCCAAATAATAATAATAATAATAAGGAGCCGTCACAGTATCATCCGATCCGTGTGCTCAGAGATGCTGCGTATTCTTACCTCCTTGATCAGAAATAACGATGGGTTGGTACTGAGGGTCGGGTTGCATGAAATTATTTACCCATAATTAAAATAAATACGAACCATTCCCATTTATTTATAATTTACCACTAAATTCATTAATTATTTCCAAAAACTATCAGATTCTCGGGAAGTCAATTCACAGTTAGTGAAATCAAGCTTCATTCGCTACCTACTTTAATACCTTAATATCCTTAAAGTGAATAAATAGCTCAGAAGCCTTTCAATTCCTTGTACAGATACAAGGCAAATCAGTTTATTGCCTAAGGAACTCGTCTTTTTATTGTCTGAACAGAGAGAGAATTACAACTTCATACTTGCTTTATTTTGAAATTATAGCAAAAAATTGTTTTCGTTTATTTTTAATATTTTATGTGTTTCCATGTTGTGTTTAAAATATAATCTGTGGAACGAAAGATGTTACTACTTTGAAAATGTCTACAATAATATATGATTCCAAGTAATATTCCTAAAGGTATGAAATAAGTCGGATGTATTAAAACACGTTAATTTTTTTAATTTTAATATAGTGCTAATCAGGGTGAGGCAACTTTGTATGAAAGCTGAAAAATCTGCACACAACACACAATCATAATTATGTTAATATGCGTGTTGGGCTTGTAAAAATAAAGCGAGATAAAATTTCGCTGTCTCTTTCTTTAATGTTGTTTTAGATTGCCATTATAAAAATTAGATAAACAAATTCATATTATATGGGATGAAAATAAAAATGTTAATTCGCTGTTAAGCTTTTATTGGCTTGCTCTTTAAAGTATAATTACATACATATTACAGTGTGATTCGCACAATTAGTTTACCTATTAATTGATTTAAATTAAATTATTAAATATTAGCAGAATTCTATTAAGAGAAGCCATGAATTAATAGAAGAAGAATAAATGACATTTGTTTGTCAACGTCTTTCATATTGAAAATATTTTCTGAAATTTATTAAAATTTATTTCATAGGTTTAGTTTTTAATATGGCAATCGCACTTAAAAATCTAATTTAATATAATATGTATTACTTGTGAGATATATTGTGTTTTCATGCGATTGCCAAGTCAATCTATGTATCAATCTATGGACTGAATAAATTAACCGACTTGGTATTACATGGATCTCACAACTTTTTACGGTAGAAGAACTGAGTTGCGAGACTTGGCTTTTTTACAAGTTATGTTTTTGATGGCATCTCATTTCTTTTTGTAGGTAGTTATATCTAGGTAGCTATTTACACCTATTATTCCATTATACATATTATATAGGTACACTGATTCATTCACTGCAAATGTAACTTTGTAATATGTTATATGGGATTACAAAGTTATTTATGCAGTTGGTGTATCTCGAAAACTGAACTGAAATTATAAAATATTTTAATTTTTCCTTGATTTATATATTAAACAATAATAGTATTCCAAATTTGAAGTTTCTATGTCTGCTAGAAGTGCCTCAGAGTTTTGATGATCGGTCAGTCAGTGAGTGACAAAATTAAGAAATTTTGACTAGTTATAATTCTTAAACTACTGGTTCAAATTTAATGAAATTTGAAATATACCGAGTCTATACAATGCCTACTTGGTTAGTAAAAATTCAGGCTTCTAGTTTATCCATACCGAAGTTATAGGGTTTCAAAAATGGCCTGAACTGCTTCGAGAAAAGGATGGTACGGCCGTGCCGCTTTTTCGCTCGACTTGGCGGGGGGACTGCCGTGCCCCCAGATGTGTTATATATCAGTAACGAGCGAGGAAATATTATGTGCAAAAGAAATAAAAACATCAATAATAATGTGTAGTTCATAAAACAATCTGTCCTCCAGAAAATAAAATTACATAACTATACTTATTTATAGTTTTATTTTATCCCACATACAAACATAATCTAAAGTATATTCGAGTAATTTTGGTGCAACCTCTCAAATATATGGGAATTTACCCCATAGGTTTGTGAGGCTTGAACCAAAATTACTCGAATAAGCCTTAAATAAAAAGTTTAAAGTTACAGAATACAAAGGTTTGAAATTCCCGCTAATAAGTTTTATATGGGCGTCCACCGTAGCGCTTTTCGTATACACACATAAACACGTGTTTTCGTTTTTGCATACCTTAAGAGAAAGCGCAAGGTAATGTTCTACTATCGCCTAAAAATGAAGATCCCAACATTTTATCGAATAAAATCGTATCTAGCAATCATATTATACATATAAATGATATAAAAAGCACATTGTTAGAAAGATAAATGATTGTTGAACTTATTAACAACTTTTTTAAATCGATTAATGGCTATTTTTAAATAAAAAAAGGGTTTTAGTGGCTTATGGTGTGGATTTATCATGTCCATGTGGCTTGTAAACACGATAACTTTTGAAAATATCAATTGTTTAACTCAATCTATTTTTTAATCTCTTCACCTATCATGTGGGAAGCCACTGAATGTAAATGGCAGTGAAATTTTGTTTTGTTTAGCTATAATTAATTTTTTTCGGCTCCAAAATGGCGAAATTTTCGTTGATTTGGTAGCCTCGTATATAAATTATTTCTGTAAATGGGGAGCTACAGCCACAGAGTAGTTTAGTTCGGCTTCAGTCGCCGTCGTGAGTGGACATTGTATCGGTTGTTTGCAGTGGGTCAAAAAGGTCGCTAGACAAATACATAATATTCGAATAACCAAATTTCTTAAATACTTGATTATAATAATAATAAGAGATTTTTTATTTCAATATTTAAAAGCACAGAATAAATAATAATAGTACGTACTAAAAGTAAGTAGTATAATTTTTTTTGTCATGGGTGACATTTTCATGCTTTTCGAGGGTGTCGAAACCGATAGGGTTGTCGAAATGTAAATCCAAGATGGCGGCCGCAATAGGTATCAATTTTTTCATCATGGGTGTCATTTTCATAGTTTTCGAGGGTGCTGAAGCCGATAGTGCTGTCGAAATGTAAATTCAAGGTGGCGGCTGCAATAGGTATACATTTTTTCATCATGGGTGTCATTTTCATGGTTTTCGAGGGTGTTGAAACTGATAGTGCTGTCGAAATGTAAATCCAAGATGGCGGCTGAATTAGGTACCAATTTATTCATGATGGGTGTCATTTTCATGGTTTTCGAGGGTGTTGAAGTCGATAGTGCTGTCAAAATGTAAATCCAAGATGGCGGCTGCAAAATATATCAATTTTTTCATCTTGTGTGTCATTTTCATGGTTTTCAAGGGTGTTGAAACTCCCGATCAGATATTGTCCGCAGTCTTCAAATTCTGGAAGCCATCTAGCTTCACAAAGGTTGATCGCAATACTGGAATAATAATGCTTTCTGTTCCTTCAAGCTACTCTCTGTGCTACACTGTTCGGCACATCTCTGAGTCTTACTGCTCGCCTCTGCTTCACGCCTCTATCGCATATTACTTGCCTCCTTCTCGACTCTTACATGTAGTAGAACCATTCTGCAGCTATATTAGTAGTATAGTTGTAGCACGAATGGGTCGGTTCGACCGGGTAAGGACCACGCTCACGCAGAATACCAGCGTAAAATAGCAGCTTTATACTGCTGTGTTGCTAAAATCAATTGATGTAGATATCTATGGGTTTTTTATAGGATAAGGGTGACAAACGAGCACACATTCCACCTGATGGTAAGTGGATGCTGCGGCCCATAGACATCTACATCTATTCTCTATTACAAATCAAAATGCAGTTGTGTTGTCACCCGTGAGGACTAAGATGGAATGCCTCATTTCCAGTAAAAAGGGCCTCCGGCCACCTGCACTCACCAAGCGAAACGCAGAGGTAAACCTCTATTTCACGCTGGTATTATGTGAGGTCGTGGTACCACCCCGGTTCAAGCCGGCCCATCCGTGCGACAGCAAAAGCTGCCGCGTGGCTCTACCACTGTTAAAAACTCACACACACACACTCCACAGGGTCACAGCAACCACTTACCATCAGGTGGACTGTGTGCTCGTATGTCAACCAATCCTATATAAAAAGACTAACCAAGACTCACACTCGGCAGCTTTTGCTGTCGCACGGATGGGCCGGCTCGAACCGGGGTGGTACCACGACCTCACAGAATACCAGCGTGAAGTAGAGGGTTACCTCTGCGTTTCGCTTGGTGAGTGCAGGTGGCCGGAGGCCCTTTTTACTGGAAATGAGGCATTCCATCTTAGTCTTCACGGGTGACAACGCATCTGCATTTTGATTCGCAAACGAGGATAGATGTAAATGTCTATGGGCCGCTAGCAACCACTTACCATCAGGTGGACTGTGTGCTCGTTTGCCACCCTTATCCTATAAAAAAAAAGACTTCAAGGCGATTCCCTGGCACTTGCACATTCGTCGACATCTAGACTGCACTATCGACCTCCGTTCTGAGCGGGGGTTATGTGACGGCGCTGTCATAGCAACAAAAGTGAAAATACATCGAAGTTTAAATCGCACTATCAAAATTACAAGTATCTCCGGACAACCACTCGGGGCAGTGGTTCAGTCATTCTGCGCTTGAGTTTTATAGACTCCGGACGTGTCGATTGAGTTCGCTCCCGTCACTCCCCTCTCATTGCTCCTGCGCAAAATTGATGTTAAAATTAACTCTCGTTATACATCGCCTTATTTGGTGATCTATGTTTGATTGCTAGCTTGGTGTTTTCACTGTGGTGCGCGAAGCACGCTGTCCCGAGTGACGGCAGTCTCACTATGTGTTGTGAAGTGTATCGCATGTTTGTTGTGGTGCAAAGTGTATATTGTTCGTAACTCTCCTTCTTGGCTTCCTGGTAGTGGTATTGGCAACCATAAGTAGAGTGAAACACACCGGCCGCCTCAGAGGCCATCGGTGTTAATGTTTTTGCCCTAGCAAACCAACGTGCTAGGTGTATAGGTTTTCGTTTTAGGCACACAGCTATGATATGTATCAAGCTTAATACTAATCTGTGCTTGTTAGCATAAGCAACAAAATGGCGTTGATAACGATCGACGAACTCGCTGACTTTTTGAGTAGAGCCTGCCACGACATTTGGGCTGCGTTCCTTGCACAGCGCAATGCCCGTCCCACGCCTGAGCCTGCGCTCGAGTCCGCGCCTCTAACAGGTCCCTTTAACCAGCGTTTCTGGTCCACCATAGACTGTCCGACCATGCGGATTCACGACCCGCTATTGCCGAGCACCGGACCTACAACCCCCGTGTCCATAGACACAATTTACGACGCCGCGTCCTCCGCACCCTCCGCGATGTTCACCCGCGGCCAGTCTCCGGTCTTCTTGGATGCCGAATTAGGCTCTGACATGGAAAAGCCCGAATATAAAGGCTTCACCCTCGTCCAGGGCAAAAAGTGCAAACGCGCAGCCCCAAAAAGGCAGCTAAGCCTAACTTGGCCCCCTCGTCCCCCTCGTTTCTCACTGCTACTCCGGCAAAAACGCCTGCCCCCGCGGCGCGCACTCAAGCCTCAAAGCCTGCGGCAAATCCCGCTGCAAATAGGTCCCCTGCTGAACGTAGAGTTAAGCCGCCACCTCCCATCATAATCCAAGATAAATCAAAATGGAGTATTCTGTCATACTGGTTGGACTCCAAAAGAATATATTGCCCAAAGGTGCAAAACGCCAGTCAGAGCATTCGTTAGTTTGTAAACTCGACCGAGAAGTTCCGCAGTGTAATAAATCACCTGCACGCCCAGCGAATAAGCTTTCACACGTACGCCCTTCCAGAGGAGCGCAACCTAGGCCTAGGTGCGTCTTACCTAGGTGACCACGGCACCACTGACTGCCCCCGCACGCCCGAGATGGTTGAGACCCCGGGCTGCATCAATTGCCGCGAAGAGGGACACCCAGCGAATTATCGCGGGTGTTCCAAAGCACCGCAAAGGAACAAGCGTGGAAACAAAACTCCTCACGAACGCGCTGTTCAAGCCAATGTGTCTCGCTCTCGGCTGCCTACCCCCAAACTTACACCGTCCACGGTGCCCACTTCCTCGCCTCAAATTGTCACCAAGCCCGCCCCAGTCACCGGGGCGGCCAAGCAAAGTATCTAGCCCTACCGCGCCTTCCGCGCCAATACCCAACGCCTGGGTGAAACCAACAACACTTGTCGCCTCACGGCCGGTGCCACCTCCCTAGGCCCCAAAATCAAAGCCCGTCCCACAAGGTTCATCCTCCTTTTTTTATAGGATAAGAATGACAAACGAGCACACAGTCCACCTGACGGTAAGTGGTTGCTGTGGCCCATAGACATCTACATCTATCTTCGATTACGAATCAAAATGCAGATGCGTTGTCACCCGTGAGGATTAAGATAGAATGCCTCGTTTCCAGTAAAAAGGGTCTCCGGTTCTCAACACTCACCATACGGAATACATCAGCATTAAGCTGCTATTTTACGCTGGTATTCTGTGAGAGCGTGGTCCTTCCCCGGTCGAGCCGACCCATTCGTGCCACAACTATACTACTAATATAGCTGCAGCATGGCTCTACCACGTTTATTAGCCTTGTTATATCACTAATCTGATTCCTTCCACTGGATTTAATTTAGATAGCGATATCAATGCCAAAAATGGCAATAGCAAAAAGTTAAATAGGCAAATATTCCACTACTGACCCAAATCAGTAGAAAATATTTTTGATAGTCCAAAACGCATTTTTGTATTTTCTTTTTTAAAAGTCTGTTAAGTGCTTAATAATCGTAAGTCTGCAATGCATAATTTAGGTGAAATTCTGTAATTGACCAGACTCCAGGTAGAATGAAGACCAAAAGCAACACCCAGAGTTGATGAATGCAGATTGTAAATGTATTTGACTTGTTGATGAAAATGATGATTCAACAAATATCACATGAACTTTTTAACACACATACGATTATTTTTATAGTTTCATGTGTTCATTATTAGAACGCGAAAAAATGCGGGGTTTCACGCGCAGTTGAAGAATTTTTTGTCAGGAATAGGACCAACGCCGAGCTCTGCGATAAGATAGGGATGACATATCTAGTCACGTGATATGTGAGCCATTTGTCACTAGACTTATTTTTCTCGCGAATATTTTTAATATGTTTTGTAATTTGTATACGCAGGAAAAACTACATTTTATATTATATAAAATGTCTACATTGATGTTATCATTTAACATAACTTCTAAAAAAAGGAGACGGTAACTAAATGATTTTTTTTATGTTTGTAACATGTTATTTTAAATTTAAGTCGGTTTGTATTTCTTTAGTGCTATGAAATCACAACCTAAGTCGTTATTAAAAAAATTACAAAGTTTTTCAAGTTTACTTCCATTGATTTAACGTTGTAATCACCTAACTAATTGCGTGGCATATATTTTGTTCTGTAGATTTAATTTTGCCAATCAAAAAACTTAACCTACGTCTATTTAATTCTAAGGTAAATCTATAACGAATTATCATTTAATATTTAGAGAAATACTGCCATTGTGTACATAAGAATATAAACACATAAGGATATCCCTATTTCTATTACAATAATGTCAGAAAGATGCTAGTAATAAAACCAAACCAGGGACAGGGGGCAGCGTCATATATGTATGTCGGAGATTTCAACAGAGGAGCAATATTTTGATCTCGGAAATACATCAGGATAGCATTAATTGTTAAAAATAATAAAAGTGTGAGAGCGTATGTTCAACTCGCTCTTGCTTACGCAATTTATCATTATCAGCAATAAGACATATAGTGACAGATATAGTGAAATTACAGTTCGACCACACCGTAACACGTTTCCGCCACAATCACACACCACTGGTTCGTAAGGTACGTAATAACATGATAACACCAAAATATATAAACCAAAAGCAACACTACTTATCTCAGTGTTACACAAGCAGCCTCTCAGCAACACTAATCCTGCCTTAAAAGAATTACAACAACGAACAGAACCACGACACTATCTTAGTACTAGTAGAATGACCACACTCGTAGAAAGACTTAGCGGAATCTTCCGCGTACAGCACCTACAGTGAACTTTATACTGCACAAACAAGTGGAGGTTTCTCGATAGACCCTCATTTCCACCTCGATCCAAGTGATATTTTATAGACGCTCCGACATGTAGATATCGTCAACTATCAAAAAATTAAAAGATTCTGAACCATTTGTTAAGCTCTTAGAACTATGTAAATGTATTAAATTCCTAAACAAGCTGCTATATTATTATATTATATATTCAACGAGTATATTTTTTGGAGACTGCTGAAACAATTTAAATATTTCTTTTTTTATTTAATAAACTATACCTTAAGGGTGGTCTCGTTTAAGTTTGCAGTAAAAAATTAAGGCATAATTGGGGATAAGGTTTTTATTTTAACCATTCAGACGACATTCATATTATTACCTTGACGTTTTGATATTGATTAGTTATTTGTATGTACTAATTATATATAAAATATATAAATGTGTATATGTAGGTGTATGTATGTAGAGTTTATATTTGTATAGTTTTTTATTAGAAAAATGTATATATTATCCCACCAAAAACATTCTGTAAAAAACTAGCCAAGTCTCGATGGAGCTGCTTGTTTATCTCTAAAAAGTAATGAAATCTAGTCAAAGTCGTGCCAAGTCTAAGGTTACTTACTGCGATTTCTTTATTATTATAGTTAATGTTATGTGACTTGGCCGTTGAAGGGTACACAAGGGTACAAAACCAGGTGCTACATGACACCATTGCACCAATCTGTCGCCAGAAACGCTACCTATTGACGATGGAAAATTGCCACTTGGAAAAAGTTGATTGAATAACCAGTCAATCGTAAGCTTGATAAAGTTGCGTTTACACGTAATGTTGCACGTAATTGTATTTACACGTAATGTTATATCTACCTATGTTTGTTAAGCGAGATAATAGCCCATACTGGTATTGGTAATTGGACGTTAGTGTCTCATTTTAGGCGGTTGTTGATTGTGCAACACATGCATTCAGCATTGACAATGCTGTCTTCTGCTCTCTTCTTTTTGGAGCGTCACATCGACCACCGATGTTATATAAAATAGACATACAGACGGACTTATATCAATGATTAGAAGTCCGCCTGTACTGGAAATAATTTTTTATACTGTTTGTGTCAGGCTCGCCTATACAAAAGTACTCGTATTATTGAAATACGCAGCTTTATCAAACCTACAATTGACTGGTTATTCAATCAACGTTTTCCAAGTGGCAATTTTCCATCTTTAATGGGTAGCGGTTCTGGCGACAGATTGGTGCAATGGTGTGTATGCAATGTAGCACCTGGTTTTGTACCCTTGTGTACACTTCAACGGCCAAGTCACACAACATTAACTATAATAATAAAGAAATCGCAGTAAGGAACCTTAGACTTGGCACGACTTTGACTAGATTTCATTACTTTTTAGAGATAAACAAGCAGCTCCATCGAGACTTGGCTAGTTTTTTACAGAATGTTTTTGGTGGGATTTCACTGCTTTTTGTAGAAATGTGGGCATATTGATTTATTTTATTAGATTTTCTTATTTCACACATTTTTTTTCTTTTTAGGAGTAGTTTTTTTATTATTACAAATCTTTCTTTTCATTTTTTCCGGTTCTGATTCTTGTACAGTAGCAACAGCTTTTCGTATTGCCCATTCGCGTTCATTATTTATTTTTTTAGACAGTTTAGACGGTTTAATTTCTGAAAGATCGGCGCGGTATTTACGCCTAAGCCGGTTGTATTCGGTGATCACTCAAGCTTGAGCTTTTATACTCTTGAAGTCAACATTTATGAGATGCACCCCATGAAGATTAGTTACTCGTGCAAACGCCACGTAGGCTTGGCCACAAGAGAACATGGAGGTGCCAATGTCCATGAGGGCATTTTTTAGACTTAGACCTTGGCTCTTGTGAATTGTTAGGGCATACGCCACACAATGGAATTGTTCTCTGTACGCGTATTTTTTTTATGTACCAATAGTAGAAGGGGGCATTACCATATCTCTAATACATCTGAGACCAGCTGAGGGTTCTTCATCAGATACTTCAGACCTTCGATTTTTGATATCAAATGAAGAGGCCCACCAAGTTGAATAATTTTTGTAAAGGCGGTCTGTCGATCTCTTCTAATAGTTTGGTTGGGCTCTTGTGTTTTCTAATCAGGGTCACCAGGGACTCCAGATCTTCGATTATCCTAGTTTTTATAGTTTTCTCTTTATGTAGCCATTAAACCCTAACTCTGTACCAAATTTCAGCTCTCTGAGTTTATGGGAAGTATTGGTTCTATTTTGATGATCATGATATATTATATATATTAAATGTATGAAGCTATTGAATGTACAAACTAATGTCTTTCAAAGCCTTAAATGAAAATGTGTCTGTGTTTTGTACTGTGCCAATAAAAAACAAGTGAACACTTTCTCTTTCTCTTTAAAAACGTTACCTCCACACTAGGATTTTCTCCTGTATCGCGGGGCAGTTTACATACATAGATTTCACAAGGACAAACATCCAGATCCAGAACAATCATTTGTAGGCCATACAAATACTTGTTCCGTGCGGGTTTCGAACCCGCGGTGCTTAACACTGCAACTCATTGCTAAGCCACTGCGCCACGGAGCCGTCACATTACTATTGAGACTTTGTCACAAATAAATAATGATTTAAGCTTAACATACAAATTATACAACATACAGAGACATGATATATCATCTCATAACACAGAATTTACTTACTTAATATAATCATGAGTATTGGGACTCACCTACAAAACGTGTGCTGTTTTATTGGATATATGAATGTCAAAGAATGAAATCCTACAATATCGACTATCCAATATCACCTCATGAAACTCGTAAGAGGTGACAGAGGAAACTAGCACTGAAAATGGGCAGCAGCATCTTTATGATAACGACTCAAAATAACAGCGATTGACTATGACAAGTGGTCCATGTCGTGCAGAATTATATAAAGGCACTCGTATATTTATGGCATTAAATATTCAGAATCAAGAAATAAGCATTTATGTTTTAAATCTGAATACCTAAACTCCTACCCAAGGAGGCAATCTGGGAGGCCTATGTTGAAACAAAAGTGCGTTATTTTTCTTAAAGTGAGGTAGATAATGAGTTAAGTAACCAGTGAGAAATATGAAAAAGAGTAATTTTATTCTGGTTTCACCTTAAAAAAAATTTAAACATTATTCTGGGCATCGAAACATTACCCTGGATTATTAATAGTACTCTCCACTTTAACTATCTTTCGTTTAATTAAAGTACTTGCTTTTGATTTTTAAAGAACTTAACAAATTAAACAGTAAAATATAAATAGGTACCTAAAATTTACATTGAAGACAATACTATGTGAGTCAATTTTAAAATACTTAATACATTTCAAATTAAGAATTAAAAAACGTTATAACCAAGATAAATTATGGCTACGTAACGTAAAATTTATTTTCTGACATCAATAAAACCCATGTTGATAAAGGCACATACACTTATCACATACCAAATAAAAGAGAATGGGATGGGATCATAGGATTTTTTTTAAATAAAATTACATATTAATAGCGGTAGGCGAAGTTTAGGGCGACCCCCCATTAGATGGAGTGACGACCTGTTAAGACATTTTTTTTATAGGATAAGGGTGACAAACGAGCACACAGTCCACCTGATGGTAAGTGGTTCCTGCAGGCCATAGACATCTACATCTATCCTCGTTTGCGAATCAAAATGCAGATGCGTTGCCACCCGTGAGGACTAAGATGGAATGCCTCATTACCTGTAAAAATGGCCTCCGGCCACCTACACTCACCAAGCGAAACGCAGAGGTAAACCTCTACTTCACGCTGGTATTCTGTGAGGTCGTGGTACCACCCCGGTTCGAGCAGGCCCATCCGTGCGACAGCAAAAGCTGCCGCGTGGCTCTACCACTGTTAATGACTGTGTTAGACATGAAGGAATTCGATGGATGCAGGTGGCTCAGGACCGTGCTTTGTGACATTCCTTGTGGGAGGCCTAAGTTCAGCAGTCGACTTATGAAAGGCTGTAATGATGATGATGATGACATATTTATTGTTGAAAAATCTCAATTAAATTCAATCACTTAAGAAATTTAGCAATTGGCCATTAAATCACGGCACAAGCAGGCAAGGCCCAGTAATTAGCCAAACAATTTAATTATGAAGTCTTTGTAAATTATCGACTCTTTTTAATCTAAATTAAATTTTGACGCAGCTCAAACCTAATTCTTTTTCAACTGATCTTATTATATATAAAAATTCCTTATTTTCTTCGTCATTTTCACTCTCCTCAGTCTCAGAAACGCTTTCATCATTTTCCGTACAAAAGCAGTTACGGTATAAAAAATTGTCACCTTCCTCCGGAGGTATGCATATACCTCCGGAGGAACAATAAGGTGACAATAAGGTGAGATTTAGGAATACGAGTACATAATTAATGACATGCTTTCTAACATTCATAACATCTCAATTTTATGCTCTTTACAACACTTTTACACACACCACAACAAGAAATAGACTAAATTTTTCTAGTCTTTTCCAACTTTTTTCTCCATTTCATCTTTCTTTCTCTTTCTTTCTTCTTTTTTTGCTCTCTCATAACTTTCTTTGCCTTCTTTTCTTCCTCTAGTCTATTCTTTTCCTTGTAGTTTTCTTCTAAAACCTTTTAGTATTCTGGTTCTGATATGTGGTAAGATAGCCTCTCAATGTTACGTTTCCCTTTTCTGGTTGGTTCTGAATGCATTGCTAAAAAATCTTTAAGTCTTGTTGTTGAACAAGTTGTCATCATCATTTTCTATTCCTAGATCTACTAAAACTACAAGTTCTTAGACGTTATTCTGTAGATCACTGGTAATGTTGATTTTTTCATTATTTTAAGGTTGAATAGTAAAGGGTTCTTTGTCAAGGTGAGGAAAATTTCATATTCACAGGATGGTCATTTCTCGCTAATTTGTTCATACTTGATTTTTCAAGGCTTTGCTGTGTTGCCATGATTATATTTTGACTTTCATTTTCAGAAATACTGTTATTAATTATTGTTGTGTTATAGTTTTTTTTTTGTGTGTATTTGTCAGTTCAGGTTATATTCCATTGTATTCTCATTCCTTACTTACATAAGTATTCGAATGATAAAAGTTTCATATTTGATAAAGAGTGAAAAATTATTCATTGTTTTGTACATCTTGCATTATATTTTAAATGTCTTTAAATTTATTCATCATCTCTGCGCCTACGATTTCTGAAATTTTAGTCAATGATAGTGGTTTTTCTGATCTGGATGCTGACTTGGCTAAGCATTTAGAATAATCGATAGCATTTGGATAAAAAGGGTAGAGGCTGTAAGCTCGAAAGCCATTTACAATGCAAGCAGAACTAATTTCCTCAGTTTTTTGAGTAGAAAAGCAAAATTTTGATTAGAAACAACTTCACCAATGTTCTCAAGATATCATTCGCTAACTGCCGCTATCCAGAACTCTTTTACGGGTCTAAATAGTGATACATCAGCTGGCTGAATAATCCTAGTGGCGTTTGGACACAGAACTATTATTTATATTTTATTTGAAGAGAGCGAGCTAGTTCACTTAGGCCGTAGGTTAAATGAGATTTGTGTCTGCCAACAAACAACAAAACTGGTAGCTAAATGTTATTTACTCACAAAAAGGGTTAAAAAATATATACATACATACATATAATCACGCCTCTTTCCCGTAGGGGTAGGCAGAGACCACTTCTTTCCACTTGCTACGATCCTTACATACTTGTTTCGCTTCGTCCACTTTCATTATTCTCTTCATACATACCCTACGGTTTAGGGTACTCTTGACCTGGCCTTTTTTCAAGACGTCCCTGATTTGGTCTTGAAATGTCCACCTAGGTCTACCCCTTCCAACACTTTCATTCACACTCGCCTTATACACTTTTTTCGTCAATCGTTCTTCATTCATTCTCTCGACATGGCCAAACCATCTCAGCATACCTTTCTCAATTTTTTTCACTACATCTTCTTTCAGACCACAACGTTTCCTTATCTCACTATTTTTTATCCTGTCACTCAGTTTAACTCCTGTCATACTTCTAAACGCTTTCATCTCAACTGCATTTATTCTGTTTTCATGTTTCTTCTGCCATACCCAACTTTCACTTCCGTACATGAGTTGCGGAACCAACACCCCCTCATGCATAGCCAAACGAGCAAAGATTTTTCTGATGTCAGTTAACAACATGCTCGGTAATATATTTAAATGTATCCGCCGTCATCTTTTTCGAGTCCGAGTCGTTTCCGATCGACTCGATTCATTGGCGCTGCGAAAACATGTTGCATCCATTTGTATTTTCTTTCGAATTTACCACGACGAGTGCTCTGAGGAATTGTTCCGATTAATCCCAGCCGCCAAATTTCACGAACGCACATCGCAGCAGAACTCCCGATAATATCCACACCATCTGGATGATTGGTGGTCCACCACTGTGCGATGTAGAAGATGTTTTCTTCCTCGCACAACTTCCTTGTGGAATCGATTAACACCAGCGATTTTTCCGGACCGATACGACTTAGAGACCTTCGAAAAAAGAGCCTACTCCTTTTTTAAACGCCGGTAACGCATCTGCGATTGCCCTGGTTCCCCTGGTGTTGCAGTTGTTCATGGGCGGCGGTAGTCACTTAGCATCAGGTGAGCCGCATGCTCGTTTTCCCGCTTTCCTATAAAAAAATCCATCCTGAACTAATAGTTGCTACACCCTAGTCATCAGGTACAGTTTGTTTGATTCTCTCAGGTAAACGTTGATAGGGATACATAATCGTAGGCAACACCATCTGTCGATCAGCAGATACTGTACACAGTACTGTCACATTTTCTTTGGCTTTTCCTTTATCAATAATGTAGATATTCTTCTCTCCTTTTACAGCAAAGATTTTTCCGGTAGACTGATAAGTTTAAAAACCGCTTTCATCAGCATTAAAAATTCTGGAAGGAATATCTAAAGTGTGGCTTAGATTAGACTTGTTTATCTGATCCTTAATTTTACCAAACTAGTTTCTGATGTCAGACAACATACCTGCATAACAGCTTCACACGTTCTTTTAGTTATTCTAAGATGGCGTTTTAGAAAACCTTTTAACCATCTTTTTCCAGATCTATTTACGCTGAATGGATTCTCTCTGGGGTTTTTATTCAGAAAATTTTGAACAGAATCAATAATTTTTCGGCATTTCTAGGAAACCCTCTTTTTCCCATATCGCACAGCCATTCTACTAACTGTTTTTCTTCTTCTTTAGTCAAGTAGGGTTCTGGTCCAAATTCACTCTTGCTATCCAGGTGTTTTTGGCTTTACGAACTGATATACCTTGACTAACGTCTTCTAAAGCTTTGTCTACTTGTTATTTGGTATATTGCGCTATATTTGGCATGTTGAAGCAGTGTGAAAGAAATTTAAAAAAATATTTAGTAATTTTTTTTTTATATAGGATAAGGGTGAAAAACGAGCACACAGTCCACCTGATGGTAAGTGGTTGCTGCGGCCCATAGACATCTACATCTATCCTCTGTTACAGATCAAAATGCAGATGCGTTTTCACCCGTGAGGACTAGGATGGAATGCCTCATTTCCAGTAAAAAGGCCTCCGGCCACCTGCACTCACCAAGCGAAACGCAGAGGTAAACCTCTACTTCACGCTGGTATTCTGTGAGGTCGTGGTACCACCCCGGTTCGAGCCAGCCCATCCATGCGACAGCAAAAGCTGCCGCGTGGCTCTACCACTGTTAAAATTGATTTACCACTGTTAATTGGCCACATTACTTGCCAGCTATTGGCCACCGCCGGCTAATAACTGATTCATGATTTATTTTTTCACGTGATAGAGCCATGCTGTAGCTATATTAGTAGTATAGTTGTAGCACGAATGGGTCGGCTCGAACGGGGAAGGACCACGCTCTCACAGAAAACCAGCGTAAAATAGCAGCTTCGCGCTGCTGTGTTTCGTATGGTGAGTGTGGAAAACCGGAGACCTATTTTACTGGCAAAGAGGCATTCCATCTTATTCCTCACGGGTGGCGACGCATCTGCATTTTGATTCTTTATAGAGGAGAAATGTGGATGTCTATGGGCCACAGCAACCACTTACCATCAGGTGGACTGTGTGCTCGTATGGCACTCTGTCCTATAAAATAAAAAAAATAAAAAAGAATATTAAATTTAGAACAATAACATTTTTATATACGGTATATTATACCCTGATAAGGAAACTGGTTTGAAAAAACGTATTATGGAAAATTAGTAATTGGCCAGTGAATGCCTATTACTAAAATTCAACCAATTTCCGAACTTTAAAATTACACAGAATTAAACTTCACCTAATATTAAATGAAACTAATTCATACGGATTTTTTCTACATCTTGTAGCGAGCTTCCAATAAAACATACTTCAAGCCGCCGAAGAAGATTAGTCATTTTTTACCATCCATCAAGTGTCATATCCCTTTACAAGATGCAGGTACAAGCTGAATTGTGAATGTGGTCTCTCTTACATAGGACAAACTAAAAGATCTATAAAATCCCGCGTGAAAGAACATATAGCTGACTTGAAGCACCGACGTTCCGGGAAGTCTGCAGTGTGTGAACATGTTCAAGATCGTCCCAACCATTAATTAGATTTATTATATACCACAAATCCTCGCAAAATAACACCGATTCCTAACAAGGATGATTCGCGAGGCCATTAAAATTAAAAAACATCCTAATTTCAATCGACAAGATGAATGGGTGCTGCCATTTGCTTTAGACCCTATAATTAATAAAATTAAAACCAAACCCAAGCATACCACTGCAAGACTTCAAGATACTATAAGCTCATTCTGCGTAGATCGGACCAAAAATTAATATTAAAAAACTGAAGGTAGCCGGGCTTACTATGACATCGGGACGTCAAACACCTCAGTCCATGCCGTGACCACGGGTGCTGAAAACCACCCGAAACGTCGGGAAGTAAAAAGTTAAATTATACGCGAAAAAATCGGTAAAAATTAATTTCATTTAACTGCGCGTAAATATAAGAAATCATTATGTTCACCAAATATACTAATAGAAACAGATAATATTTAGGCACTGGAAAAGTAAGTTGCACACCAGATCAAATTGATCCAAGACACTTAACTCATTTTTTTTCTTAACAAACCACTCACATCTGTCACAACTTTTTGTAACCGACTATTCGAATATTGTATAACGCCATCTAGGTTACATTTTATGAACCAAAACGAAAATACAATAGATACAGGAATATTTTTTGTCCTTTTCATTCATGGATTTGCTTGCATTACCTTGTTTCTACCTCTTTTGTTGTGAGTGGCCAGTTACTATAGCGTGCCAAATTACTATGGCAGTTACCCCAATTAGTTGCAGGAATAAGTGCAGCCATATTGTTTAGCAAAAGATGATGAAAAATATTAAGATTGTGAAAAATATCAATTTTCTTAAGTTAAGCGTAATTACAGTTTTGAAAGAACCATAGGAAACAATGCAACTATAAATAACTTAATTAAACGTGTTATGACCTAACCAGATTTTCATTTCATTCGTTATTAGGTCCTTGCACTTAGTCATCTCCCCAATCGAGAGTGAAACCATACAGTGTTTTGCGATTACTCTGTGGTTAACGTGTGTCATACCGCGGATTTTATTAACTATATTAACCCAGTGCTTAACTACTATCCTACCTAATGGTAAGTGGTAATGCAGCCGAAGATGGTACAGCGCAATAACTTAGCTTAACAAAAACTCTTGTCTTGAAGACACATAATGGCCTATTTTTTATTATTATATGCATTACGTCGCAACGTCAATGCTCAGGCGTCGCGTCGTTATACTTCACCTACATATCATAAAATGTAACTGCACTGTGATAAAAATGTAAACCCTATGAACACTAGAAGTCTGAACAGTGGTAGAGCCAGACGGCAGCTTTTGCTGTCGCATGGATGGGCTGGCTCGAACCGGGGTGGTACCACGACCTCACAGAATATCAGCGTGAAGTAGAGGTTTACCTCTGCGTTTCGCTTGGTGAGTGCAGGTGGCCGGAGGCCCTTTTTTCTGAAAATGAGGCATTCCATCCTAGTCCTCACGGGTGAAAACGCATCTGCATTTTGATCTGTAACAGAGGCTAGATGTAGATGTCTATGGGCCGCAGCAACCACTTACCATCAGGTGGACTGTGTGCTCGTTTTTCACCCTTATCCTATAAAAAAAGTGCTAAATTCGCAGTATTGCCATACCATACCATGCGTACCGTGCTACGAGTATGAACGCCGTCCAGTCTCGCAGCATAGTGTAAGTATTTTAACGGATGTTTTCATGATACGCCCAATGGCAATCTCAGGCATACACAGCTGATGCCAGATGGCATAAGCTGTGTAACGTAACTTCGCTGTATCGCTGCAACAGTGACAGTTTATTGCTAGCAAAGTGTGTGGCACTTTTACCAGCTATAGACAAAAGTGCTTGATCTAGCAGTAAAATTACTAAGTTCGTTGCGTTACTGTTTCAGCATCGCAAATCAAAAACAAATAAAACGCATGTCGTAAATGCCGCACGGTCTCGCTACCCACTGTGTGTAAAATCAAGGATATTTTCATGTAAAGATCCTCGCGCCAAGTTATAGCGCTTTTTTGATGACATACGCCTGCGAGGCCTAGCACAGTTTGTACCGCAAATTCGCTACTTCACCACAGCAATATTAGTATAGCACTAGACAATAAAACCAACTGTAGGCAAGTAACGGAACTTTATACTACTGTAGTAGGTTCTGAAGTCGGGGCTAAGAAATAGTATATCGAAGAATTTATATTCTTAATTATTTTACCTTTAGAGTAGTTTAGTTCTGGCTAGATGGAGCGACGATATGCGCAAGGCGGTTGGCAGCAACTGAGTGCGAATAGCCGAAGATCGGGGTAAGTGGTGCGCCTTGGGAGAGACCTATGTCCACTGACCTCAGAAGTGAACGTCCACGAAATTAATAATAGAGATAAGACAGTGTGATAAAATATATCGATAAAAGTTCTATACCCAGGCCTACCCGTAACGAATTCTATTATATAATACCCGAATTCTATTTATGTACCGTATTAATATAATACTAAACCATAAATATATGTATCAATTAATATCTAAGCCTTTTAGATCCAATCTTTATACCTCATATAAAAGAGAGATCGATGCTGCGTTGGTCTATCTACGTTTTATTTGTAATTACAGAACGGATTTTGCTCCGAGTTTCCACACTGGTACATTTGCGAGGCTTAAGTATTCAATTAATACTGGAAAATATTCAACTGATGTACTTATATTTGGTATATCTACTTAGTTTAGTTGTCTCAGATGCCGCCCCTGATTTAAACGAGGTACCCCTGAGATGAGAGGCTGCCAGTATCTTCACAAGTAGCATCCCACACTAAAGCTTTAATCTCCCTCCCAAGCTTCCACAGTAATACCGTCGGATCTTCTGTCATTGTCTCTGAATATTTTACAAAGCTCTAAAACCAAGGAAACATTTATAGAAGCACTATCTATTCAGATAACACACTCAAAGAGCCGTGGCGGGACAACATTACATTGAAGCATACACCATATACCATATATTTTTATTATACAGTTAAATAACCGTGTAATAAAAAATGGTATTAAGGGTGGATTCGACCTAATACCATATTAAACTAGAGTAACTAATCGTCGGTAATTTTACCATGGTCTTACTTCGTTTGCGTTTTTCCAACACAAACGTGGAGTGCCAATACTGGGTATTGTTACTCTAGGGTTTGTGAATAAATAACAACAGTAACATTGGTATTTTAAAAGTGGTAGAACCACGCGGCAGCTTATGCTATCGCACGGATGGGTCGGCTCGAACCGGGGTGGTACTACGACCTCACAGAATACCATCGTGAAGTAGAGGTTTACCTCTGCGTTTCGCTTGGTGAGTGCAGGTGGCCGGAGGCCCTTTTTACTGGAAATGAGGCATTCCATCTTAGTCCTCACGGGTGACAACGCATCTGCATTTTGATTTGTAATAGAGGATAGATGTAGATGTCTATGGGCCGCAGCAACCACTTACCATCAGGTGGACTGTGTGCTCGTTTGTCACCCTTATTATATAAAAAAAGAAAAAAAACATTTGATAATTATATATTTTATTGTCGGCGACTTTGGTTGTTAACAAATATGGGTTGAAAATAATATCGATTAGTATTATATGCTTTGTGGCATTCCTTGGGGGAGGCCTATGTGAAAGTTGGGTATGGCAGAAGAAACGTGAAAGCAGAATAAATGCAGTTGAGATGAGAGAAGAAGTATAATAGGAGTTAAACTGAGTGACAGGATAAGAAATAGTGAGATAAGGAAACGTTGTGGTCTGAAAGAACATGTAGTGACAAAAATTGAGAAAGGTATGCTGAGATGGTTTGGCCATGTCGAGAGAATGAATGAAGAACGATTGACGAAAAAGGTGTATAAGACGAGTGTGAATGAAAGTGTTGGAAGGGGTAGACCTAGGCGGACGTTTCTAGATCAAATCAGGGACACCTTGAAAAAAGGCCAGGTCAAGAGTACCCTAAACCGATGAGCATGTATGAAGGGAATAATGAAAGTGGACGAAGCGAAACAAGTATGTAAGGATCGTAGCAAGTGAAAAGAAGTGGTCTCTGCCTACCCCTACGGGAAAGAGGCGTGATTATATGTATGTATGTATGCAAATATATATTATGTTCAGCAGTGGACTTGTAAAGGGTTGTAATGATGATGATGATGATGAAGTATTATAGACAAGGAACTCGAAAACCCTATTAAATTTTATTGTTTACCATACATATAATCACGCCTCTTTCCCGCAGGGGTAGGCAGGGATCACTTCTTTCCACTTGCTACGATCCTTACATACTTGTTTCGCTTCGGCCACTTTCATTTTTCCCTTCATACATGCTCTTCGGTTTGGGGTACTCTTGACGTGGCCTTTTTTCAAGACGTCCCTGATTTGATCTAGAAACGTCCGCCTAGGTCTACCACTTCCAACACTTCCATTCACACTTGCCTTATACACCTTTTTCGTCAATCGTTCTTTATTCATTCTCTCGACATGGCCAAACCACCTCAGCATACCTTTCTCAATTTTTGTCACTACATCTTCTTTCAGATCAAAACGTTTCCTTATCTCACTATTTCTTATCCTGTTACTCAGTTTAACTCCTATTATACTTCTTAACGCTCTCATCTCAACTGCATTTATTCTGTTTTCATGTTTCTTCTGCCATACCCAACTTTCACTTTCGTACATGAGTGTCGGAACCAACACACCAACTCATGCACAGCCAAACGAGCCTTATTAGACACCTTCCGACTGCTCATAAAGGAGTGCAAAGCTCCATTCAACATGTACCTGCATTCTCTCTTCTTTCGAAATCACTCTCACACTTTCCATCTCTCGTAAACTTTGAACTCTTTCACCTGTTCAATTTGTTCATCTCCAATTACGATATTGCAGTCTGTCACTGCCTCATCTCTTTCAAACACCATCACCTTCATCTTCTTTATATTCATCTTCATTCCCTTTCTAACAAAAGTTCCACTCATAGCAGTTACCATCTCCTGCAACTCCTCGGCCGAAGACGCAAGTAGTACTTGGTCATCAGCATAGAAAAATCATTTGACGAGTAACTCATTCATTCTCAACCCACTTTCATTTTCTCTTAAATCTGTCAAGCAATTGTCCATAAACAGATTAAACAGCCACGGTGACGCTACACGTCCCTGTCTAAAACCTTTTTCGATATTAAACCATTCAATGTATGCCCCGTTGATCCTTACACAAGCACTAGAATCCCTATAAAGAGATTGCAATACTCGTATGAGGATACTGCTCACACCGTTCACGGACAGTGCTGACCACAATTCATTCCTCACCACTCTATCATAGGCCTTTTCTAGATCCACGAACGCGTAATAGACCTTCTTGTTTTTAGCCAAACACTTTTCGGCTATGCACCGCAAGGAAAAGACCTGATCCGTACATCCCATTCTCTTTCTAAATCCCGCTTGTGCATGCCATACTTTTCCGTCCATTAAACCCACCCGTTAAAGTCCCATACCATCACGATCCGTTCATTTTCTCCGCATATTCAAGAGCTCTGTCATGCTATCCCAAAATTGCTCTCTCTCTTGTTGGGCTTTTAATGACCCACCTCCGTGCAGATCCGTCATGCATAGACCCCAAGGATAAACAAGCGAGTGAGTCCGATTTTTAACCTAATCCAGAGGTGTTTTGGGCTTACACATTCATGCTCCATCACACATTCAACTATTCGAGATGAAAGAATCACACCAACTCCCTGACAGTCTCGGCTGGTTTGGGGGACTCCCGACCAGTATGTTGTGTAGGGGCCATGAACCGTTGTGTCATATCCTTTCCTCTTGGTTTCGTTCACGCACAGAATATCTATGCATCGTTCATCCATCATCTCACATACTTCATCTACCTTACCATCTATTCCTTCTCTTACATTCAACGTAATTTAAATTAGATAATAAGACAATAGAGGTAATCTCTAGCAAAGATAACTTAAATACCTTAGAATACAATTCAACTATACTTCATTGTGTAATTTCACAAAATAGCAATAATAAAAACTGTATTAACCTGGTGCATCAAAATATACAAGGTATGTTAGGCAAAGAACTAGAAATTGAATTATTTTTAAATAGTAACCTTATTCATATTTTATGTATTACTGAACATTGGTTAAAAAGTTACAACTCCATATTTAATTTCAGTAATCACCAGGTGGTCAGTTCGTTCAATAGAGATACTAAATTACGTGGTGGCTCCTTAATATTAGCTAATAAATCCTTATCATGTAAAGAACGTAAAGACATTGTGAGCCTCTCTGTTGAGCGTACTATAGAAATGGCATGTGTTGAGCTTGAGCACCTTATTGTTGTCAGTGTTTACAGACCCCCATGTTCAAATTATGATACCTTTGAAAAAATTATGGAAGAAGTTTTAGTTAAGCTTAATAAACAGAATAAATCTCTTGTAGTGTGTGGAGACTTCAATATCAATCTCCTGGAAACTTCTTCCATCAGTATTAAATTTTGCTCTTTGTTTAAATCCTATAATCTTGATAATTTATTCTTTGAAGCTACACGAATTGCAGGGTGTAGTGCAACTTGTATTGATAATATTTTTACAGGTGTTGTACCAATCAACAAATCAATAATTCAAAAACTTAGTTCAGATCACTGTGGACAACTGGTTTCATTACCTTATATGCACAAAAAACAGGAAATTGAGAAAATTGTGTTTGTTCCTATTAATGCAAAACGCCTGGAGAGATTTAGAAGTAATATGGTAAAAAACCTTCCATCGCTTTCTTATAAGAACAATGCAGACTTTTTATATGGAGAATTATTTACCCTTATAAGCAATGAATTTAAAAAAATATTTACTTCTAAAACATTCTCCGGAAACAGTCGCAAGGCATTTAATGAGTGGGCGACAGTGGGAATTCATAAAAGCAGACGAATGTTATATGACCTTTACCATGAAAGATCATATAATCCTTCTGATGCTTTTAAAGAATATGTCAAAAATTATTCTAAAATGTTTAAAAAAGTTTGCTCCACAGCCAAATCATTACATATTAGCAACAAAATTAAGACGGCTAAGAATAAAATTAAAATGACGTGGAGTATAATTAACAGCGAAACCGGTAAAGAAAAACCTCGTAACTCGAACTATCAATTAAAAATTAACAATGAATTGACTAAATCAAATCAAGAAGTCGCAGCGGTGTTTGAGAAATATTTCACTGATATTCCTATTTTGACAACAGAGTCTTTGAATACTTCTCCAACTGTCGCCGAGTCATTACTCAAACAGAATGTTAATATCTGTTTAAAAGAATTTAGATTCGAAAAAGTACTACCGCAAGATATTGTAAAATACTTTAAAACCATTGATGTAAAGAAAACCACAGATTTGTGGGGGATTTCCGTGACAGTTATTGCGTCCATAATAGATT
The DNA here is from genome assembly GCA_033319125.1 of Parnassius glacialis. Taxonomy (NCBI): domain Eukaryota; kingdom Metazoa; phylum Arthropoda; class Insecta; order Lepidoptera; family Papilionidae; genus Parnassius; species Parnassius glacialis. Next base: position 26,884,980 of record JAVANC010000027.1, on the reverse strand, counting down.
TAATTGCACCTCATCTTGCTATTATTTTTAATACTTGTATCGATTCTGGTGTGTTTCCTGATTTAATGAAGTATAGTAAAGTAATACCTTTATTTAAATCTGGTAGTACATTGGACCCCGCTAATTTTAGACCTATTTCTGTACTACCAACTCTTAGTAAAATTTATGAAAAAATAATTTTGGATCAATTGTTAATTTTTTTTAATACAAATAAATTACTTCATAAAAACCAATTTGGATTTACAAGGGGTCGCTCGACGTCTGACGCCGGTGTTGAGCTTATGAAATATATTTTTAATGCCTGGGAGAATTCACAGGATGCCTTAGGTGTTTTCTGTGATCTTTCCAAGGCTTTTGATTGTGTTCATCATGAAACATTAATCAGGAAACTACAACATTACGGTGTAAAAAATTTGGCGCTTAGACTTATTACTTCATATTTAAGTAACAGAGCTCAAAAAGTCTTGATAAATGGTAAAGGTTCCTCCGGATCGGTAGTATCAATGGGCGTTCCTCAGGGCTCGATTCTTGGCCCATTCCTGTTTTTAATCTATATTAATGACTTACCTTATCTTGTAGGGGACAATCACGATATAGTATTATTTGCTGACGATACCTCTTTAATTTTCAAACTCAAACGGCAGTTAATTAATTATGACGATGTAAATAATGCCCTATCGAAATTAGTACATTGGTTTAACGCCAACAATATGCTCTTAAACGGCAATAAGACTAAGTGTATTAAATTCACAATACCTAATGTAAAACATTCGAATACCAATGTGCTATTAAATGGGGAGGAGTTGAGTCTTGTGGATACCACTGTTTTTCTCGGTATTACTATTGACGCGAAACTTCAATGGGGCCCCCATATATCTAAATTAGCAAGCAGACTTAGTTCTGCAGCATATGCTGTAAGAAAGATTAGAAGTCTCACAGATGTTGAGACAGCTAGATTAGTGTATTTTAGTTACTTTCATAGCGTAATGTCTTATGGAATTTTGCTATGGGGTAATGCGACTGATATTGAAGCTATATTTGTTTTGCAAAAGAGAGCCGTTCGGGAGATTTATAACCTAAATTGTAAAGAGTCCCTCAGACAAAAATTTAAAGAAATAAACATATTAACTTTGGCATCGCAATATATTTATGAAAATCTAATGTATGTACATAAAAACATAAATAGCTTTAATAAGAATAAGGATGCGCATTCTTTAAACACTAGGAACAAACATAAGCTTGTAATACCAGTTACTAGACTCCACAGAATCAGTAATTCATTTATGGGGCAATGTATACGCTTTTACAACAAAATCCCAGAACATATTCAAAGTTTATCAATAAACAAGTTTAAAAGTTTTATTAAAGAAAAACTGTACAAAAAGGGTTATTATAATATCAAGGAATACATGAATGAAAATAACCCCTGGGAATGAGGTGATCGCCACCATGCTGGTTCTATTAAAAATCATTTAAAAATTGTATAAATGAAATAATTGTTAAATGAAATATGTTTGAAAAAAAAGTCCCGCTGGGTTTCTTGCTGGTTCTTCCCAGGACAGAGGTATTTTCCGAACCAGTGGTAAATAAAAAATGACTTTCAATAAGAATTATGTAATAATCGATATTGAATAAAAAATTATTCTATTCTATTCTATTCTAAAACGTAGAGAAGCGGCTCTCCGTGGGTCGCTTTACGCCCCCGCGAAAAACAAGACGTGATGGGTAGCGAACTACATCGCCGCCATTTTGGTTCATTTAATTATTTTTATTATTGTCCATAGCGTTCCCACGAATAGCGAGGGAAAGATTTGTCCCCCCAGCAAAGCCCCGCATGCCAGGGTAAGGCTAGCCTAATTATGGGGTCGCCCGGTCCCAGGGCAGTGTGGCACGCTAACAACTAGGCTCGCCCCTAGCCATGCATCCATCCGCGCGGTAGACGTTGGATTGGCGGAGTGGGTAGGAATAGGGAAAGGGAAGGATAGGTGGTGTGAAAAGGAAGATTGGTAAGTTAGAGTGGGAAATAGGAAATGTAGGATATTACTGCTCAGGAGGGCAAGGGATAGGACAGTAATAGCTAGGGAAGCCGAGGTCGCATACCCGTATACCATACCACAACTACCGGACAGGTAAATTGCGATGAGTATCCCATGACTTATAAATTATAATTTATCAAAACTTAATAATATAAAGTCAACCATGTTGGTAATTACAATATTAACCCTTTCATTGTCCCGTGCACTACATATAGGACATTGCTATTGTCTTACTATTGTGTCTGAAAACCGGACAGTGAACGTGTTAAGATTAGGAACAAAGTTTTTTGTACCTATCTTGTCAAATAGTTTTTTTTTTAATATTAGCTGTGAATTCACTTACTTGTTGATACCTTTTATAATATGTCTTCTTTAACTATTGTACACAGTAATGCAATAAATTATTATTATTATTATTATTATAAGAGGTTTATTATATTTAATAAAATTGTTCGGATATTCATGCATAGGTTACTTTTTCTATAAAACCAAGATGCTTTCACAATTTTACCATCACACAAAATAACCACCTCACTGCTCACGTAACTCATTCATTATTCTACCCATGGCTAGTTGGTAGAGAATGTTAAATAATATTAAGCTATATTAAGAATAAAGAATAAAATAAATATATAACTCCTTCCTTATACCACCACCTTAACTGATTGAATACAATGGAGCTTCAGCACGTCAAGCAAAACATATTGCAATACAACGACCTTTGGGTCGTATTATAGGATCGAGTGTTAAATCGGCATCAATTACGTATGTGCCTGCTGTACTACCATATGTTAGAGGACTCACAGACAAGATTGGTGACATCTTGAAGCGAGCTCCCATAGGAACATACTACGAGCCGTCGAAGAAGATTATTTCGTTTTTACCATCCATAATGTAAGATGCAGGAGTTTACAAGCTTCATTGTGAATGTGGGCTTTCTTACATTGGTAATAAAACAATCAATAAAAATCAGCGGAAAAGAACCTCCGTTTAATAAGATTCGATAAACCCGAAACCCACATGAGAACACCAATCTTACGCATAAGCATTGGTAGGGACTAAGTTCGTAAGTCTTAGAGAAGGTAGCTGGGCGTTGCTGACACCTAAACCTACCCCCCCCCCCCCCCCCTTAACAATTGGTGCGAAGCGTCGCGAAATTAAAATAAGGAAAATTTTACGAAATGAACTACTCTAAATTATTTATTTATATACTACACATAAAAACTCATATTAATATGTAATGCTATTTTATAACTTTATGTATTTCTTAATTTTAAATTTATCAATCTAACAACTACGATTTTTCGTAGACTGATTTCTTATTACATGAATTTAATTTTTATTATAAAACAATTTAAAAATGTTTTTATTAAACCTTGAAGAGAACAGCCATAACTGTTTTGTTTTGTCTTGTATAAAATATTTACAGACCAAATAAAAACTTTGTAAATAAATATCCGCGTCAACAAAGTTTTGTTTTTACAACTGAATGAGACTCGAAAACAAGAGCTCTGAATTATACGTACTTAAACGTTTCAATAAAATTGATTAAAAAAGTTTTCCAGGAACAAAAATTATAATGAAACAAGTAAAAGGAAAATGGTACATTGGTGAAAGTAAGGCTGCAAGCTCTGATAGCTGAACCATTTACAGAAACGAGATTGACAGTGATTTGCCTGTAAAATACTACTTTACCCCCAAAGTTGATCAACATATATTAAAATCTTAAAAGTATTATTTTTGACGTATAAAATGAACTATTTGGGGAAATGCGATTAAAATTTATTTATATGTTATTTCATCACGAACTCAGAGTGGTGAAGAAAGTTGGGTGAAAATAACAGACTAAACTCTTCTCAAAATAATATGTTGTACATATTTAAAAAGGGGTCTCAAGAAAATTTTAATTGATACCCAAACCTCAGCGATGCTATAAATTTTATTTCCTACTCGCTTTATGTTGAAAAATAATAAAAATCCTCTGTCCTAGGAAGAACCAGCAACAAACCCAGCGTTAAATTTTTTAACGTCATTCACGTTATATTGTATTTAAACTATTTAGTATGAAAACATTTTAATTAGATTTAACTGAATGTGTACATGTTTGTATGAATGTAATAGAATTAAGTAGTTCAGATTTCACTTACTTCCGAACGTAGATTAACCATATTTAAAATCTTTTACGACTTATTAAGAACAAACGACAATAAAATAACATAATGGCTTGTGAGATTACCTACAAAATCGCTGACAACGAGTTAGGATAGGAGAGATTTTTAGTGGTGAAAGACCAATGAATTACGGACTATCACTCAGGATTATTCTCGGTCCAACTCTCTTCCTTTGCTACATAAACAATCTTTGTAAATTAAACATCCCAAAAAAAAATTTAAAAAATGGTTACATTTTTAAAATCTTTTACGACTTATTAAGAACAAACGACAATACAATAACTCAATGGCTATTATCAATTTTGTATCTATATATTTTTAGTATTTTTGTAGTATTCAAAAATTCAGGCTTCTCATAAAAACTCAATTGTATTCATAAATGTCTAAATGGCAATCATACTGTTAAAAATACAATTGGTACGTGGAGGACACGACTTGGGACCTCACCTCGTTCGCACAATCACTACCTACTAAAATTGTAATATGCGATTTGGTGTACTCCCTTTTTTCATTGTAGGATTTTTCGGCATCCGCCGATACAAACATAAAGATTATGTTGTTTTAGGAGAAAGCTTCATACGTATTTCAACCGACTTCAAAAAAACGAGAAGATACTCAATTCGACTGTATTTTTTATGTGTGTTACCTTAGAACTTTTTTCTAGGTGAACAGATGTGATGATTCTTTTTTTTATTTTAAAGCTGGTGCTTCTCATGTGGTCCCATATAAATTGGATCAAGATCTGACCAATAGTTTTTGAATTATCCGTAATAATGCGTATTTAATTGACTTCGACTAGATTGATGATGTCCTTATTTTATTTATATTGAAGTCGGTTGCACAAAATTTTTAATTTTACCACTTGTTTGAAGTTACAATTTGCACTTACTTAGATTTGAACGAGGTCATTATATTTTTAAAACGAGAATGACTAATAAATAAAAAATAATCATCGTCATCAGTACAGTCTACTACTGAACATAGGCCTTCCACAAGAAATGCTACATAACTGTCTGAGCATCGTATCGAGCATCATAGTCGTGTTTTCAACTATACGGCTTTCACTTTATAGCTTAATGTATATTTACTAATATGGAGTGGGGGTATAAGAATATCCACAAGGACGGATTAAAATTAAAACAGATGATGGGCAGAGCAACTTCCTGATAACAACTCAAAACAACCCTGGCCAACCACCCTGGCAAGCGTGGCAACTATGGCGAAATCCCTTCTATGAGGCAATTTATGGGGGAATCGTATGGTCAGCAATAGACATTTATGGGCTGTGTTATATAATCTTTTAATCTTTAAAAAACGTTACCCCCACACTAACATTATCTCCTGTATTGTGGAGGCAGTTTACAAACAAAAATTGCACAAGGACAAACATACCTCAATACCTATTCAATTACCTCCATACTCTGCAAGATTATGGAGCGTATATTGAACGCCCACCTTATGGCATACCTAGAGCAAAATGATCTCCTCAGTGATCGCCAGTACGGGTTTCGCCGAAATCGATCAACTGGGGACCTTATAGCGTATGCCACTCACATATGGGGCGAAGCCCTCGAGAACAGTGGTGAAGCACTTGCTGTTTCCCTCGATGTTTCGAAGGCTTTTGACAGGGTTTGGCACGCTAGTCTATTAGGCAAGCTTTCAGCGTACGGCTTATCCCCTGGCCTAATTGTCTGGGTGAAGGACTTTCTGAGTGAACGGTCTCTCCGGGTCGTCGTTGATGGCTGCTCATCCAATACTGTGGCGACTAACGCCGGTGTTCCTCAGGGGTCCGTTCTCTCCGCAACTCTCTTCCTGCTGCATATAAATGATCTGCTCATTCCCGGTGTCTATGGGTATGCAGACGACAGCACAGTTGTGGAGAGATACCAACCAAGCGCCCGGGCCAGTCGGGATCAAATCCAGTCAGAAAGAGAGGCTATGGTTAAGCGTGTGAGTCTCACACTACAGGCAGTCTCCGAATGGGGCGATGCCAATCTCGTGAGATTTAACGCCTCCAAAACACAAGCGTGTCTTTTTACCGCTAAAAGGAGCCCGCTCACCTTGGCTCCTACTTTCCGGAATGTATCCTTGGAGTACACTGACCGCCTTCAGTTGTTAGGGATTGAATTTTCTCCGAACCTAAACTTTGGGCGGTTCATTGAGTCCAGAGCCAAAGCAGCCGCAAGGAAACTTGGTGTCCTTGCAAGGGTGCGGCGGTACTTCACGCCGGGGCAGCTTCTTACCTTATATAAAGCCCAAATCCGGTCGTGCATGGAGTACTGCTGTCACATATGGGCTGGTGCTGCAAAATGCCACCTGGCAGCATTGGACTCAGTGGAGAGACGTGCTAAGAGGCTCATTGGTGACCTTGATTTGGTTGAAACCAATCTTGTCAGCCTTGAGCACAGGCGCAGAGTAGCCAGTCTCTCGGTATTCTATAGGATGCATTTCGGTGAGTGTGCGCAGGAATTACACGCCTTAATTCCTCCTTCTCCTTTCCACCATCGGACAACTAGACGGTCGGCGGGTCTTCATCCCTTTGTTGTCGATATTCCACGCATTAGAACCAAACGGTTTGCTTCGTCTTTTGTAATGCGTACAGCAAAGGAGTGGAATAATTTGCCGGCGTCTATCTTTCCGTCCGAATACAATCTAGGCGTCTTCAAGGCAAGAGTGAATAGGATTTTGTTACGATAAGACAGTGCGATTTACCATCTAAAGCTGCATCACCACTTACCACCAGGTGGGATTGTGGTCAAGCACTGGCTTATAATAAGTTAAAAAAAAATCCAGACTCGGAACAATTATTTGTAGGCCATACAAATACTTGTTCCCTGCGGGATTCGATCCCGCGCCCCCCAGGGCATCAACTCGTTGCTAAGCCACTGCGTCACGGAGCCGTCAAATGGATGAATATTGTCCCTCCAGTTCAAAATAACAAATATACTTAAGTTTTATTAAGGTGAAATGCAAGAAAATACTTATTTAACCAAGTCGTAATTGGTTAATTTAAATTCACTTCCAAAAAAATAATAATCGTGCATTGAGACAGGGGACATACCCTCGCAACGGTTCAAAAATCCACAAGCTAAATTAATTTTAGACAGCTCTGGCGGCGCAGTTGCAGCGAATCCCACATGTATGGCCTATACAAATGGTTACGGTATGACATTAATATCTATATATCTATACATATAAATAAGATTGAAGTGTCTGTCAGTAATATCGAAATAATTGCCTTTTATCGAGCTCAGGGTGTTATTTGCATGTTATTAAGTAATGAATAATGATTTGTAATTTTTTCTGTCCAGGCTAATCTTCGGAATGGCTGAACTATTTGTGATTAAAATACATGAACAGATAGAAATATCTGCCCGGAGTGATCCAGCCTATATTTATACAAAAAAAAATATTTAGTGAAATTGAAATATTAATTATATAAATAAAAGTTATAGTTAAAAATTTACAGCATATATACTCCCATCCTACCTATCCCACAGGGCATAGGCCTCTTATCATTTCTGAAATGTCCGCCGCGCTGCCCCAATGCGTGTTGGCGAACTTCACAAGTCTTTGAAATATTTTTTTCTTAATACTCAGACACCAACAGACGGTTTCCTCGCGACGTTTTCCTTCACCTCCGAGCACGTGGTAAATCAGCACTTAAAATTGCAATTTGCAATTTAATTGGTGCCAGAGGGGATCCAACCCGGTTTGCTCACATAATGTGTTTACAGCGAGCGCTCAGCCCCTGAGCTACGACGGCTCACATATGTGTATGATAAAATAAATGATCACTGATAATCATTTTGAAAAATCTAAACGACGTCACATTAATAGGCAAAACCGGGGCCGGTCACTAGCTATAAATAAATTTTAATAAAAGCAGGTTTTTAACACTTACCAATTACTTTAAAATCCCAGGAAATCTCTAGTGCGAAAAATTTTTCCACTTTACTCAATTTAATTACGTTGATCAATTAATCAAATTAGGAGAAGTGATGTGTTATATTTTAAATTTAAAAACTATTAAATAAATGTTTATTAGTCCAAATTTTCATAATTTAAATTAAACAGTGGTAGAGCCACGCGGCAGCTTTTGCTGTCGCACGGATGGGCCGGCTCGAACCGGGTGGTACCACAACCTCACAGAATACCAGCGTGAAGTAGAGGTTTACCTCTGCGTTTCGCTTGGTGAGTGCAGGTGGCCGGAGGCCCTTTTTACTGGAAATGACGCATTCCATCTTAGTCCTCACGGGTGACAACGCATCTGCATTTTGATTCGCAAACGAGGATAGATGTAGATGTCTATGGGCCGCAGCAACCACTTACCATCAGGTGGACTGTGTGTTCGTTTGTCACCCTTATATTATAAAAAAAACAGCTGTGGTATTAGGGCACACGATACGTTTTCAATTTTAATCAAGACTAGACATAAAAACGATCATTCAAATCTCATTTAAATTTGCTTTGCTATTTGGTTTTCATTTGAATACTTATGTTTATTGGATGCTTTGTCCCTTTTCATCAGCCCTTAATATTTCACAACTGGACATGGAGCCTCTCCCGTATGAAGGCTTTCCCTAACCAAATAACCTTGAGCATGCAGTGCACTCCCGCCCGCACATTGCGTTTTTTTTAAATTATAATTAAAAAAGCGGACTTTAAAAATTAAATAAAACGTGAATAATATAGATTTTTAGATTATCTATCCATTAGTGTAATCCTCAAATGATTAGAGCCTTGCCTTTATCAACAGATGCATGTAATCAATAATTTTAGTTATTTTTTAAAAGTATATTTTAAATGTATTTATCTAATATATAAAATTCTCGTGTCGCGGTGTTTGTTACTAAACTCCTCCGATACGGCTGTAAAAAATTTTGTGTGCGTATCGGGTAGGTCTGAGTATCGGCCAACATCTCTTTTTCAAACCCCCACGCCTAAATATTTAATTTTTTGACAAAAAAAATATTTTATTATGATTTAGCATTGAAAAATACATGAAACTTCAAAATTTCACCGTTCTACGGTCAACCCCTGTTTTATAATCGCGATTTTTAATGTATATGGCAAAACAACGTTTGCCGGGTCAGCTAGTAACACATAAAATAAATTAGAACGTGGAATGTGATGATAGGATATCGAACATAAATAATGTGCTTTTAGATGTAGTTTATTTCTCATAACAATTGAGATAATAGTCTCTGAATAACGAAGAAAAACGCACTATCGCAAGTTTTTGGTCGGGGAATTAGCCTTAATCATTACGATTCACTTGACGTTGATGCTAATTGTTGGTTTGGGTACCTATGTCTATGTATTTAATTTGTTATTAAAAATATAAAGCTATAGCGGGACGAGCTCTCGCTCAAAAAATGTTAATAAATGCAATCAAACTGAGTTCGACTTTCGCTGGTAACAATGAAATTGGTAATGAAAAATAATACTTTGTTTTGGCAGAGACATTAACGCACACAGAAATATAAAAATTTATAACTTAAAAATTCATAAATTTTTACGTGGTAGGACCGGGGAAGGATCATGCTCCCACAGAATACCAGCATAAAATAGCATCTTAACATTGTTGTTTCGTATGACGAATGTATAGAACCGGAGACCCTTTTTTCTGAAAACTAGGGATTCCATCTTAGTCCTCACGGATGTCAACGCATTTACGTTTTGATTCGTAATCGATGATAGATGTAGATGTCTATTGGCCGCAGCAACCACTTACCATCAGGTGGACTGTGTGCTCGTTTGTCTTCCTCATCCTATGTAAAAAAAATAGTATATCGCCATTTATCAGAAACTGTAAACTGACTTATCTGGGTTTTCTCATAGTAAACTCTTTCGTCGGGCCGGGACGAAACAACGAATATTTTTTTTAATTACGATAATTTACTCTATATTGAATAGCGCAAGAACAACCATCCAGATCCGGAACAACCACTTGTAAGTTATACATCATATACTTGTTACGTGCAGGATTTGAATCCGCGACCTTCAGCGACAGGACAGGATTATAACAAGCATGATACATTTACTTATTAATATTTCCATTCATTTTTAGCCTGTTCCTGTCAGTAATCGTGTGTCTTCTGACGACTTAAATGATTGAGGTGATATTTACTAAATGTAAATTTTTGTCGAGACGATGGTTCAGAGCTATATTAGGATCCGATAGGTGGCCTCCATATTTATTGGCCAAATCAACTCGTATTTCACAATAATAAATCGGCGCTAAAAAGTCCGGAATGCATTCGAAGTAAAACTCATTGCGCTACCTACCGTAAAAGGCAAAATAATACCTTCCGAAACAGATATTCAAATTAAACAGTAATTTTATATAAATCACTGAATAACAAAAATACTGTAGTTCAGTATTTGAGAACACTATTAGGCGAGTATACCGGTTTATATACTATTTAAAACAAACCTGTTATTTTTTTAATAAAAACTTAGTTTGCACCGCACTTAGCAAGCGCACGGCAACTACGGACCAAACATGCCCTTTGCAAGACGATCTATGGGCGTGGCCTATATTTAGCAGTGTACTTTTAATAGGCAGTAATGACTAAATGAATGAAATGGTGCCGTGTAGTGGCGATGTAAGAGTATCCACTAGCCCATATCGTCCCGAGGAGAGAAGAAGCGGCAGAAGGAAACAAACCAAGAGATGGGCAGCAGCGTCTACCTGATAACAACTCATAATTATAAAAAACTGCGGTTGCGAACCTGCCAGACATGCGTGGCAACTAAGGCAAAATCCCCCTTATGAGGAAATCTATGGGGCAGGCCTATATTTAGTAGTTTTGTAGGCTATAATTGTAATAGTAACACAAATAATAAATGTCATTAATTTATTTATCTTTTATAACACTTAATTTCCTTTTGAATTTGAATAAAATATTAAACTTTTCAACTAAATTACTATTTTGGTATCATCTTCAAAACAAACTGTTTATTAAAGTTTTAATACAGATACCACAATCTTGTACTACAGACAGCATAGACAGTAGGATATATTACTATAACATTTCTTAAGCTTCTACATCTGGTCAGTTTAATTTCGTCTAAGTGCTTTTACTTAAATTAAGGGACTTCCAATATAATAGATTATATATCTAAAACCAATTCGCATCACATGAAGCTATACGACTTTTACATTTCTGCAAATAAACCATTTAATTTTGTTTATGTAGTATTAAATCTCATAGCGAAGATAGCATTTTATTTATTGAGTTTTTTACCTATGAAATATCCATTTTAACTCTTATAACTTATCTTCACGCACAATCCCTGACGGGGTAGCCAGAGAGAACAGATCGCCAAGTGTCATGATCCTTACATACCTCTTTCGCTTCTTTCAAATTCATTATCTTCTTCATACATGCACGTCTAGGTATCCGAGTACTCTTGACCCTCCCCTCTTCGAGCAGTTTGCTCACATGGTCTTCGAAAGTTAGTCTCTGTCTACCTCGACACCTTTTAATATTAACTTTCGCGCTATATATTTTCTTCACCATTCGATCTTCACTCATTCGCGCAACGTGCCCAAACCATCGAAGCACGCCCTTATCAATTTTTGTGATAAGGTCATCTTTCAAACCTGCCGTATTGCGAATCTCTTCGTTTCGCTTTCGGTCGGCCATGGTAACGCCGCACATTTTACGAAGAGATCGCATCTCCACTGCATTCAACTTGCTTTTATGCTTCTTCTGGCTTACCCAGGTTTCGCTGCCATATAACAAAGTCGGTACCAATACTGCGTTATGTATTGCAAGGCGTGCACTCTTCACTACGCCTTGCCTTTTGACTAACGCAGTCAGGGCACCATTGACTTTGTTCCCGGCAGCGACACGCCTGTCCACATCTAAATCACATCTTCCATCCCGGCTAAAAGCACTCCCCAAGTATACAATTTCATTTACCTGTTCTAGACATTCCTGATTTACCCATATTTCACACTTCGTTCTCTCTTCGTCCCTTTCAAATACCAGAACCTTAGTTTTATTAGCATTCAAACGGAGACCTTTAATTTTACATTCCTCTTTCATACACGTGACTAATTCCTGCAGTTCTGCCTCTGATGGTGCAATAAGCACTGCATCATCAGCATACAGCAGACAATTTACATTAATGTCACCCAATTTCACACCCAAACAGCTATCTTTCAGCTTCTGTAAACAGCTGTCGAGATACAGTATGAACAGCCAGGAAGACATGACACAACCCTGTTTTACGCCCGTTTGGACGCTAAACATGGGTGACAGGTCATGCCCTACCCGCACACAGGCTTTACAGTTACAGTAAAATGACTGCACAGCCCTTAGCAATCGACCATCCACACCGTACCCCGGCAACAGTTCCCACATTTTCTTCCTTACAACCTTATCTAATGCTTTCTCAAGATCCACAAAAGCACAGAAAATCTTCTGGTTAGCAGCCAGAAGCTTTTTCGTGATCATGCGTAGAGAAAACATTTGATCCGTGCATCCTCTTCCAGGTCTAAATCCGCATTGTGCCTCCCATAGAAAACTTTCCGATTTCTCTTGCACCCTACGTGTCAAAACCTTCGAGTAAACTTTACTTGCTAAACTGGTCAAGCTGATCGCCCGATAGCACCCGTAGTCAAAATGTGAACCTTTACCTTTATATAAAGGCACAATGACTGCGGATCGCCAATCATCCGGGACATCCCCCGTCCGCCAGCACAAATTGCACAGCAGATAAAAGCTGTCCCAGACGCGAGGCCCACCATACTTGACTTGCCAGTCCAGCGTACTTGTATATATTATAGAGGTCAGTGTTTATACTTATATATACACTATTGTGATAGAATTAACCTAAAGCAACAGTACAGTAAACAACAGCAAAACCTTTTCGTACTTGACGGCGCGTCTATAATATACCGGTTGGATCGAGAGTGAACGAGAAGTTGCGTCACTCTAGTAGAGTGTCACATTGATGGTGGAGGGGTAGAATTGAGGGCAGATCGGGAAATCTATACTCGTTTGTGCAGGATAAATTTCACCGTAGGCGCTGTGCGCAAGCGATTCCGCCAAAGTCATTTTACGAGTACTAAGACTACAATGACGGTATCGTGGTTTTATCCTTTGTTGTAATTCTTCTAGTGCAGGCAAGGCAGATCATGTTGCCGAGAGGCTGCCCTGTGCTACATTGAGATGGGTAGTGTTGCTGTTGGTTTGCATACTTTGGTGTTATCATGTAGTTATATCCCTCACGTTATACTATCGTGTGATTGTGACGAGGACATATTAAGGGATGGTAGAACAGTTATTATAGGATACATTCTGTATAGAGCAATTACTGTTTTACCATGTACGTTGTTTGTTATTTTGCTGATAATTATTAATTGCGTAAGCAGGAGAGCACATTGAACATCCACTCTCATACTATTATTAATTTAAAAAATTAACCTTCTGATGTATTTCCGACATACTTTAATTAATAACAAACTACTAGGCCTTCATCAATGGAATTGCCTGTGCACCTGAACTATCTTCTGGGTTAACTGACACGCTTGTTCCATCTCTCAATATTGCTAAAAATTGTGAAAGCTTGCCAATGCGCAGCCTATGCCTAATAAAGGCAGTCTTGTCATACCAATTAGCGACTAAACTCAAAGGCCTTTAAGTCTGGCATGCTTAGGGTTAACAGATGGAAATTTAAAAAGTCCTGAGAAGTAAGCTGACTTCCATAGAGAAGTCCTGACATTTTGTTGTGAAAGTAAATTCATAAGGGTGAAAAAAAAAACAAATCTATTATTGGTTTTCTACACTCTCACGATCAATCCACGTTGCAGATTACACTCCTCTCACACAGAAACTGGTACTGTATTTTATTGAAAAATCGAAAAAGCCTGACATTTCCAAAATCCTACCGTAATCCTAATAAGAGCCCAAAAGCCCTGGCATGTCAAAAGAAATCCTGACATATTATGGTATCTCTAGGCATGCTACCCTTTTAGGTAAGCTTTTACCTTACAGCCTATGTGTTTGATGGGTATCTCGTGAAGCAGGTTTCTATATCAACAAACTACTCATAAAATAGCAAGAATGTGTTTTATTTTTTGTATTATTTGTATGATCACGAAAAAGCTTCTGGCTGCTAACCAGAAGATTTTCTGTGCTTTTGTGGATCTTGAGAAAGCATTAGATAAGGTTGTAAGGAAGAAAATGTGGGAACTGTTGCCGGGGTACGGTGTGGATGGTCGATTGCTAAGGGCTGTGCAGTCATTTTACTGTAACTGTAAAGCCTGTGTGCGGGTAGGGCATGACCTGTCACCCATGTTTAGCGTCCAAACGGGCGTAAAACAGGGTTGTGTCATGTCTTCCTGGCTGTTCATACTGTATCTCGACAGCTGTTTACAGAAGCTGAAAGATAGCTGTTTGGGTGTGAAATTGGGTGACATTAATGTAAATTGTCTGCTGTATGCTGATGATGCAGTGCTTATTGCACCATCAGAGGCAGAACTGCAGGAATTAGTCACGTGTATGAAAGAGGAATGTAAAATTAAAGGTCTCCGTTTGAATGCTAATAAAACTAAGGTTCTGGTATTTGAAAGGGACGAAGAGAGAACGAAGTGTGAAATATGGGTAAATCAGGAATGTCTAGAACAGGTAAATGAAATTGTATACTTGGGGAGTGCTTTTAGCCGGGATGGAAGATGTGATTTAGATGTGGACAGGCGTGTCGCTGCCGGGAACAAAGTCAATGGTGCCCTGACTGCGTTAGTCAAAAGGCAAGGCGTAGTGAAGAGTGCACGCCTTGCAATACATAACGCAGTATTGGTACCGACTTTGTTATATGGCAGCGAAACCTGGGTAAGCCAGAAGAAGCATAAAAGCAAGTTGAATGCAGTGGAGATGCGATCTCTTCGTAAAATGTGCGGCGTTACCATGGCCGACCGAAAGCGAAACGAAGAGATTCGCAATACGGCAGGTTTGAAAGATGACCTTATCACAAAAATTGATAAGGGCGTGCTTCGATGGTTTGGGCACGTTGCGCGAATGAGTGAAGATCGAATGGTGAAGAAAATATATAGCGCGAAAGTTAATATTAAAAGGTGTCGAGGTAGACAGAGACTAACTTTCGAAGACCATGTGAGCAAACTGCTCGAAGAGGGGAGGGTCAAGAGTACACGGATACCTAGACGTGCATGTATGAAGAAGATAATGAATTTGAAAGAAGCGAAAGAGGTATGTAAGGATCATGACACTTGGCGATCTGTTCTCTCTGGCTACCCCGTCAGGGATTGTGCGTGAAGATAAGTTATAAGAGTTAAAATGGATATTTCATAGGTAAAAAACTCAATAAATAAAATGCTATCTTCGCTATGAGATTTAATACTACATAAACAAAATTAAATGGTTTATTTGCAGAAATGTAAAAGTCGTATAGCTTCATGTGATGCGAATTGGTTTTAGATATATAATCTATTATATTGGAAGTCCCTTAATTTAAGTAAAAGCACTTAGACGAAATTAAACTGACCAGATGTAGAAGCTTAAGAAATGTTATAGTAATTTATCCTACTGTCTATGCTGTCTGTAGTACAAGATTGTGGTATCTGTATTAAAACTTTAATAAACAGTTTGTTTTGAAGATGATACCAAAATAGTAATTTAGTTGAAAAGTTTAATATTTTATTCAAATTCAAAAGGAAATTAAGTGTTATAAAAGATAAATAAATTAATGACATTTATTATTTGTGTTACTATTACAATTATAGCCTATAAAACTACTAAATATAGGCCTGCCCCATAGATTTCCTCATAAGGGGGATTTTGCCTTAGTTGCCACGCATGTCTGGCAGGTTCGCAACCGCAGTTTTTTATAATTATGAGTTGTTATCAGGTAGACGCTGCTGCCCATCTCTTGGTTTGTTTCCTTCTGCCGCTTCTTCTCTCCTCGGGACGATATGGGCTAGTGGATACTCTTACATCGCCACTACACGGCACCATTTCATTCATTTAGTCATTACTGCCTATTAAAAGTACACTGCTAAATATAGGCCACGCCCATAGATCGTCTTGCAAAGGGCATGTTTGGTCCGTAGTTGCCGTGCGCTTGCTAAGTGCGGTGCAAACTAAGTTTTTATTAAAAAAATAACAGGTTTGTTTTAAATAGTATATAAACCGGTATACTCGCCTAATAGTGTTCTCAAATACTGAACTACAGTATTTTTGTTATTCAGTGATTTATATAAAATTACTGTTTAATTTGAATATCTGTTTCGGAAGGTATTATTTTGCCTTTTACGGTAGGTAGCGCAATGAGTTTTACTTCGAATGCATTCCGGACTTTTTAGCGCCGAATTATTATTGTGAAATACGAGTTGGTTTAGTAAATAAATATAGAGGCCACCTATCGGATCCTAGCATAGCTCTCAACCATCGTCTCGACAAAAATTTACATTTAGTAAATATCACCTCAATCATTTAAGTCGTTAGAAGATACACTATCACTGACAGATGCACCAACGACTATATATTACATAAAACTACATTGGCATTTGCCTAAAAAGAGTCGAAAAAAACTACAGTTGTAAAATATTATACAATAAATATGTATGAAATATACTACATAATTATTAAAAAATATCTCATTCGAAAATATAAGACGTTTTATTAACTTAGCACAAACATTTTTAGATAATTTTATTTTTTATTTTATTTATTAAGGTTTACCAATGTTTCTGTATTTAACAAAATAGCTTAAGAACTAACTTATGTAGCTAAATGTAACAATCGTTTAAGGCAAACACCACATGCACCGAAATTAATCTTGAAATATAAAAAGGAAATTTTTCCTACAACACTTTTACTGTTTACTTATAAAGCTCACAATAAATCATAATATAAGCCTATAAATAATTCTGATGGACCTGTTTCTTCCCCGGTTTAAATAATTTGTAAAAATCGCACAACTGTTATTAGGGCTGATACGTACAACAAAGCCTTATGAGGTGATAAATTCTATCGCGTTGCGTAAACCAAAAAGAAAATAAAAGTTAGTTATACAATTTGTCAATGTCAAAGAGCAAGTAGACGCTGTTTATTGTTATGTATTAAAAACCAGTAATTATGTTTCTAACATTACAAATATTTCTCTCAACCAATCCAAACAAGTTTAAAATGTATAGGTAGTGTTAGAAGTGAAGCATTATAGAGGACTAATGAAGGATTCAAAGCCACTACTTTTCGTTCCGTAGGATATTATCACTTGATAGTTAAAAATGTCGTTACAGGACATAAACTTTTTATCGCGCATTTAAAATACATTAAAATAGACAGCGTCATTCAACGATACAGAAAAACTTTCAAAAAAGCCTTTCGAAGTTTCGGATGAAGAAACAAAGGAACGTTACTTATCACAATACTTCATGTGGAAGAGTACAACGGTTTATTATAGTTTGACCTATTTACGTCATATATGAAAAATAAATATGCTTTTTCTTTTGATTTTTTTATAGTATAGGGACAACAAACAGGCACACAGTCCACTTGATGGTAAGTGGATTCTGTGATCTATAGACATAGGTACTCGTTTGCCTATTCTTCCATAAAAATATGCTTATCCTCGTCGATAAATTCATCTTGAAATTGTATAAATTTATCAATGTCAAAACCATCGTTCTATACTTCTGCCATTTTTAAAGTTTTGTTTTGAGCGGAGGCTAATAATATTATCTATTTTCATATAGTATAAATATTCGAGGCTTTTTATATGTATATATTTCTCCTAGAAATTAAATACGCATTATGGATATAAGGGCTTATCCTATTATGGCAGCTTGTTTTAAGCTTTTTTTATTCAACAATAGCAGGCAGTTAATCAATTTTTTCCCGAAATTATACAATGCTACTCATTTCCGTACAATAGAAATGTCTTCAATCGAAAATTTTGTAATTCGCTCGTCACTACTTGTAACAAATATCGAAAGTGTGATTATGAAGCTGAATAAAATATTTGAAGTTTTCCTTTACATAAGGTCTGCGGTATGGGTATGTGTGATTGATTAAGGAATTTATAATTAACGTCACTAACCATTTAAACTACATTCCCCCGTTGGTTACTGATTTGATACAAGTGAAAATTTATCTTTAATCTTTAAACGTGACTATGAATAATATTATATTTACAAAATATCGACTTACAAGCTATATTTGCACAATTTGTATTTCATGCCCCTAACTTTTCCCTAACATAATGAAAATATTTCGCTTGGTTAGTGCAGGTGGTCTTTAGGTGCCCATTCGTGCTACAACTGTACTATTGATATAGCTGTAGCATGGCTCTGCCACTTGGAATATAAGGCCAAATTGGCCTCTAATAAGCTTGGCGTGCTCAGCAGAGCGGGACAATATTTGTCTAATAATATGCCGACACACTACCTGCAACTATACAAGGTGCAATTTCGGCCCCAAATTAAATACTGTTCCCATCTCCAGGCCGGATTTCCCCAGTGCCCGCTCCTTCCATTGGATCGCATCCAGCGCAGAACGGTTTGATTCAACGGCGACCGAGTTCTTTCTGATCGGCTTGACTCACCAGCACTGCGTATTCTATTTTATCTTTGTGCTCAGAGCAATTATTTGGACTAATTTCAGCTGCTCAATTTCACTATCGCACGACAAAACTATATCTATCTGGATGATTGGCGGTCCACTACTGTGCAATTTATAATAGGTATTCTTTCTCACGCAACTTCCTTGTGGAATCGAATACCAGCGATTTTTCCGGACCGATACGACTTAGGGACTTTCAAAAAAAGAGTCTACTCTATTTTTAAAAAGTCGGCAACGCATCTGCAATTCCTCTGGTGTTGCAATTATTCATGGGTGGCAGTAGAGACCATAGATGAGCCGTATGCTCGTTGGTACCGTCTCATATAAAAACAATACTGGGATAAGTTTATGTAAATTATATTTATTTTTCAACGTAATCGCCTTCTCAGCTAATTGAACAAATTGAATAATGTTTTGCAAGTTGGTTCCCTTGGAAAAAAATGCTTGATCCTGGGACTCGAAAATTGCCTATACAGCACACATCATCTCATCGTTGCCGTCGAAGTGCTTTTTCAGGCGAGTAAAAAGATGAAAATCACTCAGAACTAGGTCCGGTGAATATGGTGGGTTCTGCATCAACTGAAACCCATCAGTTCATGACAACATCAGATCGATGAGCAAGGACATTACCACGATGAAAAAGCTCACCAGCACGCAATTTTCCTAGATATTTATTGTGTATTTCATCAGGTAGTTTTTTGAATAATCATGCATAATAATTACCGGTTATTGTCTCTTCTTTACTTAAATAGTCGATAATTTTTATATCTTCTGCATCCAAGAAGATAGAGGCCATTATTTTTTTAGTGCACGCAGACACCTTAAATCTCTTGGCTGGCGGAGAAGATGGTCTCTTCCTCACTTTGCTTTGTTTTTTCATCTTTGAGTCAAACTGGTGTACCCACGTTTCATCCACAGTTACGAAACAAAAAGCGAAAAGAATCTGGATCTTCTTCAATTATTTTCAAAAATTTAGCTTTGAAATTCAACTCTTCTTTTGGGCGTCTGTTAACATTCGAGGCACCCAGCAAACGACCATTTTTTTGAATTTTAAGGTATCTGTTAAAATAAACTGAATCATCCTAAACGGAAGCTTTTAAATCTCAGCTAAATAATGGTCACACATCGATCTACCTTAACAATTTCTTAGATTTTTTTGACGTGTTCTTCCATGGCGGCCGTTGTTGGCCATCCGGAGTGAGTATCGTCATTGCAGGCGTTTCTGCCACGTTTAAATTCAGCGCACCATTATTTCACTGTAAAATAAGACGGAGAATCGTGTGCCAAAGTAGACTGCAGTTCTTCAAAAACATTTATTGTAGAAAAGTTTTAAGTTTTAATTTATTACTCTAGAAACTTATAAAATTTTATTTAATACTAACTTCTCCATTAAATGACATTGTGTAACAAAAAAACTTTACCTCATTGTCAACTAGCGACATCTCGTGAGCGGATAATTATTAACCGTCATTGTTCGGAGTGAACCAAATACAATCGTCTGTTGATACCATAAGATTGTTTGTTACAACTGCTTCGATCCGTTTTTGCATAGTTACGTCTAATTTATATTGATCTTTATTTTCGATCGAGGGTAAAGGCAGTACATATCTACATAGAGAAGTCTTATTTAGTAAGTTAGACAAATTTGTTTATAAGTTTAATCAGAATCCTTAGACAAAACGCAATTTATAATTAGTAACGCTAATAAGCTTTATTTTTTTTTAAATACAAGAGATTCCTCAATGATATTGCTAATTTATTTTAAGTCACTTATCTTCTATTTTAAGATTTAGTAAAAACTTAGAAAAGAGACAAAAAGGCTGAATTATAAACAAAATGAAAGTTAAATGTAAATTTTTAAAGCGCAGAGAGAGAAGCCATATATTTTGAGTTTATTTTTAATTAAAGTATTCACATTTTAGATTTCCGTAACTTAAAAGGAAATAATCACTTTGTTGTCTTTGTTTGTAATTGATTCGAAACATATAACGATAGAAAGTACGATGTAAAAAAAATAATACGAATTTTGCTAAGAGGATGAAATAGGATGTTACATTTTGTATGATACTTTTTATTTTACAGGGCGAATGACTCGAAACTTACCCAAGGTACTCATGAATTCGGATTAAGCCATTTTTCAAAACAATCCTTTACGGGGGCGGAGGATGTCCTTAATTGTATGGAGACACGTGTTTCGGTATTTCTGGCAATACTACCCTTAAGGTGGTAAAATCTAATGGAATGGAAATGGTTAGATACATCAAGTTAAAATTAACATTAAATACTAAAGTTTACAGTTCCTTGGAGGAGTAAGAAATTTGTAAAAAATTGACGGTTGGCCATTTACGAGTACCATACATATTTTCATACTCTCAAAACTAATCGTTCAAGCCTATAGGGCGCTTCATAATTAATTAAATAAAATATTTCGTAATTTTTATCTAGAGCATTTTTCGTTTTAGGATCAACTAATATCTTTAAGAATCTTATTTATATAGACTTTATTTTGTTAAGATAAGTTGGGAATGTAAGTCCATATGCACCTAAGCCATATCCAATCGTTACGTTTGCCATGGCATAATACAGCATATACATGATTCCTCGGTTCACAACCTACAGACTTAAGCCTGTTACACGCCTATTCAACATGCAAGTCTCATGAGAAACGATTATCTATAACTGAAAGTGTCGAATCAGACAGGGGTTAGTCATTCATTGACATTCTACCCCGTGAAACTAAAATCACACCACGTTGGGTTCGAGAAAAACGAGGTGGACGTGACCCCCGTGAAGTAATGTCATACAAGAACGTCTATTGCCCTTTCTGAAAAGAAAGGTTAGACGACTAAGATTACGGGTCTTCTTGAAGTGGTTTTGATCTTGACGTCCATTCAGTGGACTTCATCTTCATCTAATTTGGAAAGTGCAGTAGAAAATAAAACATTGATTTTATCTTCGTAATTTCCCCATAAGAGTGCAACATTAAAATTTTCATTACTTTCCTATCACTTTCCCTATTGTTTTCTTCTCTATTGCTTTAAACTATAAACTGGTAGCTGGTCCCGGATGAATTTCCTACGTCTTCTGCAGGTGCCTAGCACTGCAGGTCTCGGGCCTCAGGGCATTCCCCATTGTCCGGATTTTCCTCACGGCCCACAACTATGGGCCGACCCTGGGAGCCGTCTTGGCTTTGTAATAAAAGCAGCAGTCGCGAGTTTGATTCCCCGGTCGCTGTGTAATGGTGTCAAATAAAAAGTCTTGGTTGGTCAATCAGCGACGTTGTGGGTTGTTACTCAACTCCCTAATCTATATAGGGAGGAGTTCTCTTGGTAAAAGTCGCTCGTCCGGTGGCCGAGCGTGTAGCGGTGCGAAGTTATTCAGGTGTAGATGTGGCCCGTTCTCGGCGCGCTTGAATATACCGCACGCCAGCCGGACCACAAATTCTTTAATGGTTTCCATCTTTAGATTGACCGCTATGACGTCATTCCTGAAGTAGCGACCTGTACCTACAATCGTCAGTAATGCTAAGTTCTGCTTGACCTGCAGACGCCGCCTCTGTCGACCGCTCAGAAGTGTGTTCCAGGCCGGAACAGCGTATGTTAATACTGTTCTTATGTATAATTTGTATATTTTGGTTTTCGTTTTCACAGGTAACTTAAAACAGAACTGATTTTATTTACACATATAATAATCCTGAAACATTTATTACTTTTTTCTACTCACTTTACAGAAATTTTCACATATTAATAAAGTTTATTTTTAATTTTTATTTTACATTATTTGGACACTGTTTAGATCCCATACAACATGAACAACCAATTCCTACACGACCCTTATCACCTCCGCAGCCCTCGCCGCTGCCTGAAACCCCTCAGCCCCTGCCGCCCGCCGCTCGTTGCCCCCCTAATGTCTTTAGACATCCCTCCGCCGTCCAAGCCAGCATCTCGCTGCGCCCCCACCCTTGCCAAAAAACAGGTCCCGACCCCTGTCTTTCTCAGAGACAAGGCGCAATTCACCCGTCTCTCTAAAACCTGCTTAGACACAGGTATCAAATACGACCAAGCCACCACCCTCGGGGAGGCTATCAAAATCATCCCACAGTCGATCGATAACTTTCGTCGCCTTACCAGGCGTATCACAGTTGAGCGTATGTCCTACCACAAGTACGCTCTTCCGGAAAAACGTAAGGTTAGGGCCGTAATCCGCGGAGTTCCTTTCGAACTCTCGAATAACGACATCCTTGAGGACCTTAAATCCCAAGGATTTCCAGTAGCAGTTGTGCACAAGATCCACAGCGGCAAGGGCAAGAGGTTCCCGCTTGCTCTTGACATTCTGACAAACGTGCCGGAGGCCAAAGCCATCTTGTGCGTCCTGTGTCAGTAGTCTGGCCACCCGACTTGTCAATGACAAGTCATTCCCGGCTCTCCCATTAAAAATGCACTGTCAGGGTCTTTCCCAGCCCATTCAGAACTCTCAAACCCCTCAGGGTCCACCTAGGCCCCTTCAGGGCCGTCTTTGGTCCCCACCGGGCTTTTCTCAGCCCTCACAGCCCCCCGTATTTCCATGGGGTCCCAAAAAGGCCGACCCCTGCGGACATCCTCCGCCCCACACCAGGCACAACCCTCATTGGTTGATGACCTGAATACGGTATATTCCGCTAATCGGAGCATCGACATTGGTGAGATTGCCATCTTAGCACACAAACTGCGCGCTGTTCAGTCCCCTCAGGACCGTCTGCTTGCTCTTGCTGAGCACCACAACCATTTTTGCTCATTCTAAGTGAAGTTAATTTAATTTAACTTAACTTAATAATGGCAGAGCACTCTGCTCTCCCAAAGACTCACGGTCGTATTAAGCCTAAAGGTTTATCGCTTGTGCCCTTTAATATTCGTGGGTTGCGAAATAAGATCCCCGAGCTTAAGCTCTTTCTTCGTGATCGCGAAGCCGACCTCCTCCTCCTACAGGAGACCAATCTCAAAACTAAGGATCTCAAAGGCCTTTCCATCCAAAAGTATTTTCTTCTTCGTAACGACAGACATGACCGTGAAAGGCGGCGGTACTACCATTTACTACAAGAAGGTAATTCATTGCTCCCACATCCCCATTCCGCAGCTTGGAAGACACGGTATGCAGGCTAGCCTTGACTAGACATCAACCCATCGTCATAGCCTCCTGTTACATCTCTAGTGGAACCCTCCCCCTCAAAAAAGATTTTGAGGTTATCCTTGCATTAGGCATTTCAGTCATTATGTTTTGAGATTTTAACTCCAAGCATACTGAATGAACCTGCCTTACTACTTCTCATAGTGGCAAGAAACTGCTTGATATTACGCAGTCTCTTGCCCTTACCGTCCACAGTCCCCTCGATGTCACCCACTAATCCAGACCAGATAATCGACCACGCTCCTGACGTACTAGACTTTGGGCTAGTTAAAGGTGTTTCCCTCAATCTCAGGGCAATTGAGACTCTTGACGATCTACGATCCGACCACCGCCCGCTCTCCCTCATTCTTAGCCATCAGCCACCTCACTCAACCCCCTCCACAAAAACCTTCATCAACTGGAAGGGCTTCAAAGAGTCCTTAGCTACAGCTATGGACTCACAGGACTCCCCCATCTCCCTCTCGTCGGACTTTGACAGTACCGAAAAAATCAACACCGCGGTCGATTCTCTCTCCACCCTTATAAAATCCTCCCTTGAGGAGAATGAAAGGGTCGCCTCGGTTGCTAATAATAATAGCCTTCCTCTACATATTATCAACCTAATGAAAGCCAAGCGAGCTGCTTTCCGGATTGCAGCACTCTATCCCACCCCTGAATATAGGCGTACGGCCAATCGTCGTCAATGAGAAGTCCGATCACGCCTTTCCGATCTTTGAGACCTCGAAAAGAATAATCTCATGGAGAATATCTCTCCCTCTCATACAGCGTACTATCAGATGGCGAGAGCCCTCACTTTCCCGTCCCGACGGTACTATTGCCTTCGAGGACGAGGAAAAGGCTGAGTGCTTTGCAGACAGCATCGCCGCTCAATGCTCTCCTAGCTCACAATCCACTGACCCCCCCCCTCCCTATCCAGACTTTAGAAAATGAGGTTCACCGCCGGTACTCACTCCCCACAGCCTCTGACCCTATCACTGTGTCCAATGATGAGATCTCATCAATCATCAAAGGACTGGAGCCCAAAAATGTTCCGCGCGGATGGCATCTTCAAACAATCCCTTAAACATTTTCCTAAGCAGATGTTAACCCTATTAGCTATTATTTTCAACGCCTGCTTCAACCTTAGTTACTTTCCCACCACATGGAAAGAGGCAACTGTCATTGGTATCTCCAAGCCAGGAAAGCCTCACAATCTTCCCTCCAGTTACCATCCCATCAGCCTCCTCAAGGACATGGGTAAACTCTTTAAACGAGTCATCCTCACTGGCATGAGGTTCCACCTGTTTTCCACAAACAGCGACCCTCTTGTCATCCCCCAGCAATTTGGTTTCCGAGCGAAACACTCTTGTCCCCAACAAGTTCACCGTATTATGGAATATATCCTCAGGGATTTTTATCCTCGTCGTCATAAGACCATCGCGGTCGTTTTCAACACAACAAAGGCATTCGATAGAGTCTGGCACGAAGGCCTTATATACAAACTCTATAAAATAGCCCTCTCTGATCAACTTGTGCGTCTCGTGGCCACCTACCTGAAGGATCGTACGTTTCGTTTTAGACACGAAGGCACGCTCTCCTCTCAGTGTCAGATCAAAGCCGGTGTCCCTTAGGGCTCCGTGCTTGCCCCTCTTCTATATATCCTGTTCACCAACGACATTCCCATCCCGTCGGATGGTGTTCAGTTCTCAATCTTCGCGGATGACACTGCCCTCTACTGTAAAGGTGTCTCACTACCTTTCATACGGAACAAGATGCAAAAGTCAGTTAAGACTCAGGAGCTTGGTTCCAAAAATGGCGTATCGATGTGAACCCGGAGAAGAGCTCCGCCGTTCTCTGCAATCGCCAAATACTTAGGTGTCACCCTTGACACGAGGCTCACCTTCGGCCTCATGCCAAGAGAGTACTCGCAACGCGCGCTTTTGTCTGAGCAGGCTCAACAGCATGCTGAACCGACACAGTAAAATTTCCCTACGAAACAAGCGAACTCTATATAAGGTCTGTATACGACCAGTTATGACTTACGCGCGCCCCATATTTGCTCACGCAAAACCCCAAATCCTTAACGAACTTCAAATAGTTCAAAACCACTTCTGTCGTCTGGCTACGAATGCACCCTGGTACGTCTGTAACGCAGACCTCTACCAAGACTTAGAACACCCCACAGTCCAACAATTCCTAAAATCACTCTCTGAGAACTTCTTCAAAGCCTCAGAGTCTCACCGCATTCATCTCATCCGTGAGGCAGCCTCCTATGCAGCCCTACTTCCCTCTCGCTATCGAGTCCAAAGACCGAGAAACTCTCTCTCGGACCCTCAACCAAGCTTTCGGCCGACCTGAACTGCCTCCTGGCGGCTCAGGCGGAATCTTCTCCCCGTCATTAATTTGCCTTAGTTAGGCCCTCCTCTCAGCGGCTACTCGCCGCCTGCGCCCCCTTTTCCCTACAGAGGGTCGCTTCCGATTCGGCAGAAAGGTCATATAGGCCAATGTCAGTCTCACAGGTGGTGTTTAGTGGGTAGGCACTTAGGTTTCGCAGTGAGTCCCACATAACTACGCAGCCGGCTGTCGTGGTATGAAAATGAAAATGAAATGAAAAATGAAAAAATGTTTATTTACAGCTAAAGTGGTACAGATTATAATATACAATATAAGATAATAATAAAATGGAAGTACAGTAGTCTTAATTTTCTAGTATACAATTTTTTTTTTCATTTATTAAAATATTAAAAAAAGCAGAAACCACACACGGTTTAGTTGCTGTGGTCTATTAACTATAAACTATGATGTTATTTATCTTATATAACAAGGGTGTATAGTTGTGGGTGTATGTTTAGAGCATTCACCACCTCCCTCCCCCGCTTCCTGGAGGGTAGCCCTTTTCATTGCTTCTGGGCGCAAATAAAAGGATGCTAGTGCTTTTTTGTCTAAATTACTACTCTGTTCATTATGAAACATTATTTGTTAACATATTATGCTATTCTTATCAGTCATAATTCATCTTATCTTTTATCACAAGAGCAAAATATATTGGCATCTATAAGTATCTAATTTAATATAAGACTTTTATTCATATTGCATAGCCGATTACTATGTAACACATTACTCTAAATTAATCTAAAAACAAACTTTTATGGAAGTAACTCTAGATCGGGGCATCGAACACCGAATTTTCGTTCGACATTATATTGAATCTATTTACTTTTTACATAGATTATCTCTTTATTCTAAGTACCTAATACAATTTAATAGCAATATCTTCAAAAACCGAAATCGTTTATTTTTTATGAAATGAAAAATGATTAACAATTTTTAAGCGCGTCGCCAACAATAACCAACCCTAAATATTTATAATTCGTTACACATTGTAGTTTTTCGCAGCGGTAGAGAGAGCTCAACTGATCAGTATGCAGGCAATCGTGTGTCTCATAAGAGCTGTATGTACAGTTTTTATAGAACGATAAGTTAATGATAAGGATGATGATGTAGCATAATTATTTTAAATTTACGAACTTTACAGCTACTACCAAATAATTTAATTTAAGTAGAATAATTGTCAACATGTCCCACAAATGCCATAAAAACTGATGGTTCCCAGTAGCTAACGGTATAAGCATCCTGTTTACGCCAGACGTTTAGTGTTTTAAGACTCAGACTGGCAACGGACAGCAGCCTCACAACGGGCGATACCTCTATTACTGTGATCTTCAACCCACCTTCCAAGCGTGATGTTTGTGGCAAATCCACTACAACAAGATAGGCCCATGCCCAGCAATGGAAGTTTGGTTAGAAGAAAGAGAACAATAATTTATATATATTCAAGAAAACATAATAGTTTTTCTTATTTTTTACATATTTCTACTTCACTTCATCGAATCGAACGCAGGTTGCTGGACGTACTAGATTTGAGGCCAGAACACGGCCACTTAGGCTCTTAAAACTACTTGATACGTTATGTTTATTTTGTTTTGTTCCTTTTTGTACACAATTTAAGAAAACAGCTTTAAGAAAGTTTTGTAAGAAAAACAGTAACATAAGAACCTATTTATAACTTACATAGAAAACACTAACAAAAACAAAGACTTTTCGTGTATCTCCGCGATGCCATAAATCTGGTGACACATAAAATGGCTCAAATGTCACGAGATAATATACGTCATTCCTATCTTATCGCAAATCTATGTAGCGAATGTTGCCAACTTTAACAAATATCTCTTTAGGCATCTAAAACTCCGATATTCTTATATTTGCATTCCACGTTTGGAGTCGTGGTAGCTTAGCGGATAAGCATTTTCTTTAAAATTTCACATTACGCGTTAATTCGACTACAGTCCCCGCCAACACTAGTGAAAATATTAATTGCAAATGTTAAGTAACTACACTCTCAGCGGTCGTGAAAACTATCGTGAGAAAATTCAGTACATAATATCTAATTTTTTTTTAAATATTTCCAGCCAATACTCGACACCAATAACATAATAGTCTTAACTTTTAGTCTACGTACTTTACTGGAATCTTTATGTTGTGAAAGTTATTCATAATTCATAATTCATAATTATTTATTTGCTCAGAATGTAGGTAGATGTTACAAAAGTATTATTAAAGCATAAACTTCCGATACATTCTGCCTTATCAAGGCGTGCAAATTTTAACTAAATACTTATAAGTTGCAATACATTTTCTTTACAATGATTATTGATGAATTTTAGTCTAATATAATTATGTCCTATTAGTACTAATAAAAAATGTCCAATTAATAATAAAATAAATGTCAAAAGAATAAATACGAAGTACAATATCACACAATCATTTACAAAAATGTTAAAATACACATGTTAACACGTAAAAACAGTAAAATCAACCAACCAATAATTATTCTATCGAAGTCTTATACGTGAAAGTTATATAGTAAGCATTTGAAAAATTTATATCTTACAACAGAAATAACGAGAGGATAGTTTCCAGCACATTCACTGTTGCTATATAAATAATATCTCGAGTTTACATTTCCCAGGACGTGTTCAATTATACCGCACTTGCGAACAGATATTTATATATTCGTCTTAGAGTAACAATATATGTGCTGGCCCCGACCCTCTCGTCTTAGGGCCGAATTTTCAATCATCGCATAAAAGTTATCCATGAAATAAATTATAACCTGACTAAATATAAAGGCTTAATTCTTTTATTGATACAATTGTTATTTTAATTATTTTATGTTGTATTTTATGTTATGGATAAATTTATATAATGACTAAAACGTCATGTCATAAATTCATTAATTCGTTATCCGATCTGGAACTAATACATAAAATATGTTTTTTTTTCAATAGGATTGGGTGACAAACGAGCTTACAGTCCACCTGATGGTAAGTGGTTGCTGGGACCTATAGACATCTACATCTATCCTCAATAAAGAATCAAAATGCAGATGCGTTGTCACCCGTGAGGACTAAGATGAAAAGCCTCATTTCAAGTTAAAAGGGTCTCCTGTTCTCTACACTCACCATACGAAACACAGCAGTGTTAAGCTGCTATTATATGCTGGTATTCTGTGAGAGCGTGGTCTTTCCCCGGTCGAACCGACCCATTCGTACTATAACTATAGTACTAATGTAGTAGTCAAAGGTAAGCAAATACTACGTGATTTATTGGCCAAGCGAACGAATACGAAACACTTAGGGTTGCTAGGGAGGATCTATGTAAGTTTAGGTGGTTCTAAATAATATAAAAATAAAAATTCATTAAATTTACGCCATGTAATACACCTAAATTACTTATGTAAATTGGCTTTTAAAAGAAAATGGAATGTAATCTGATGGTAATCAAAATGAAAATTTTTAAATCGCATATATAATTAAAAATTAACGCAATAACATGCGTTAAATTAATTTCGTGCGACATCGCATTCCAAAAATAGCAGACACGTCGTATTTGGGTACACTCATATATGAAGCTTTACAGTGGGTGCCACCTCTCTCACTTGAAGTTAATTAATAATGGAAACTGATTTAATGCTTCGAATCTGCTTCAAAATTCCAAATAGTTTAGGAGTAATTCAGCTACAACTTTATTGGAGGCTGTAGTGAATGACATGAAATGCTTACCGCCTTTTTAGTTGTACACCTCTATTTTAGCGCATACATTTTACGAATAAAATATCTCTTCCACTATAGCTTCATCATTATCTAGTGAAATATCTGAAACAAGTAGAATGGTATATAATCTACACTTAATTAACTTTTTAACAGCTAAGTACGGTTTTTTTATTTCATTTTACGTTGGTAAAACAACACATTGAAAGCAAATAATATTGTAGACCGAATATCGTATTTAAAAGCAAATGTCAAGAAGTACCTTCAAAGTACCAAACAACCCGCAGCCAGAGCGTTGTTAAAAAAGACACAATCATAATAAAGCGTTCAAAACTCTTTGTACGTGAGCCACGTTGAATGTGAACAATTTATTACAGGTGGTAAGTTGGTACTATTTTTATGGCAAGGAGTCCATCTAAGAACTTACATAAAAGTGATCCGAAAAGCTTACACTAATATTATTTTCTGCCGACTTCCAAAAAGGAGACAGTTCTCAATTCGTCTGTATGTTTTTTTTTATGTGTGTTACCTCATAACTTTTTACTGGGTGAACCGATTTCGGTGATTCTTTTTTTGTTGGAAAGCTGGTACTTCTCGTGTAGTTCCATATTAATTTGATCAAGGTCAGACTAATAGTTTTTTCATTATTCTTAATAACTTATATTGAAGTCGACTATACAAAATTTTTAATTTTTAATTTTTTAATTCCTCCACCTATACATATATATAAATAAATTGGATGTGCCTGTTTGTAATATTAAAAAACTGCCTTTTATTGCGCTCAAGATGTCTTCTGCATGCCATCCATCCAATCCAATGTTTTTTTTTTCCAATAATTATCCCTTACGATTTTAAAACGAGGGTATGAAGTTTGTATGATATTAAGAATCATATTAAGGATCACAGCCCGAGCCGCTGGACGTAAAAGTGTGAAATTCGATCAATAGATTCCTTTCATTACGAAGGCATCCACAAAGAAAGGGTTTTGGAAAGTTTTAAACCTAAGTAGGTAATAAATAGGTGATGTATGAAATATGAATGTTTTTGGGGCAATTGACTCGAAACATATAACGATAGTAAGTACAATGTAAAAAAATTAAAATGAATTTTGCTAAGAGAATGAAATAGGATGTTATATTTTGTATGATACTTTTTATTTTGCAGGTCGAATGACTCGAAACTTACCCAAGGTACTCAAGAATTCGGATTAAGTCATTTTTCAAATAAACCCTTTACGGGGGCAGAGGATGTCCTTAATTGTATGGAGACACGTGTTTCGGTATTTCTGGCAATACTACTCTTAAGGTGGTAAAATCTAGGATGAAAAATTGACAGTTTTTACAATTCTGCCATGTTTTTATTACAACTTTGATAACACTACTTTAAGCTTTTGTTAGAAATTAAGCAACCCGTGTTTAAGGAGTTTTGTATGCTACACCCCTAAGAGGAAAATAGGGAATGAAATTTATTATACAATTTAAACTATTTTCATGTGGTTCAATCAGTCTATCAATCTATAAATTCTTTATTGTAAAACAATGCACATTGAAATAAAAACAACACGAAATAAATAAAGACGCTACAAGAGGCGTTCTTATCGTTCTGGGAGCAATTTCTCCAAACAACTTTATTACTCAAAGAATTGTTCACAACGAATGTGTACATAAAATAAATAAATAAGCTAAAAAATAAAATTAAAATAAAAAACATGGTGATGCCAGTTAAAGAAAGTAGGATAGATCAAAGAAAATGCGTCAAGTATGATGGAAAATAGTTGAGTTCGAAGTAATAAGCTTTGAGTAGATTTTGAAGGGAAATGGGAATGAGCACGGCGTGTGCAGAGTAAATGATTTATTGATGAAAGAGGATAAATGTACTAGAGTACATTCAAAAATAGTTCCTTTTTCTTTTTTACTTTTTGAAACACGTTACGTACAAAAGAAGGATTGTTAAAGTGGTTGAGACCATTCGGAAGGACTAAGTCTTACTTTAAATCTGCGATTATTATCATTCCAATATATGAGAAAGTTACCACGTGATAGCTGGAGATCTCCGTATTATGCGATCTCATAAAAAGCGTGTGTAATGACTGTTTGAACGTTACAGTTACGATACGGGTAACTAATTGAGTTACCCGTTTCGTTAGTTATTTTATATGTACATTAAAAATAATATAATAGAAATAAAAACTTAACCATTATAATAAATCACTTTTTAATAATGACTAGTTATGGTGGTAAAAGAGATCTTTTAACTAATTGTTTATCATTATCATATACTCTACCTGTACAGAACGCCTAAAATCTGAACAAGTGCAATTCGCGTCCCGAAAGTTCCATATAAACATAATTTTGTACGTGGTAGGGCCATGCTGCAGATATATTAGTAGTATAGTTGTAGCACGAATGGGTCAGCTCGACCGGGGAAGAACCACGCTCTCTCAGAATACCAGGGTAAAATGGCAGCTAAACACTGCTGTGTTTCGTATGGTGAGTGTAGAAAACTGGAGACTCATTTTACTGGAAAAGCGGCATTCCATCTTAGTCCTCACGGGTGACGACGCATCTGCATTTTGATTCTTTATTGAGGATAAATGTAGACGTCTATGGGTCACAGCAACCAATTACCACCAGGTGGACTGTGTACTCGTTTGTCACCCTATGCTATAAAAAAAAATTAACTATGTATATAACTCATCCATCCCAGAAATTATAGCTAAGGTCAGCAGCGGACATTGCTTTATTGAAAAATTTATTCCGGTTGAAGTACAATAAACAGCATTGCAGTAGAATAATGTTTCCTATACATAAATCTACATCACGATCCATTCTATAATTACAATCATAATAGCAAACAAATGTTTTATGTGACACGCACACCTTAACTACAAATTAACAAACTGTGAAACCTTGCGTCTAGCCAATTTTTATGATTGTCGGTCAGCCGGAAATACCATACAGGTTTTAATAATGTCCTCTAGACTGAATTTCAATACGGCGGTCTGTCTCAATTTCTATTCTATTCGATTCTCCCCATCGTACGACATGATGGTAATCCGACACGACTAGAGGGGAGACTAGGTACCAACGGCTTTCCTTCCGAAGGGGTTCCCGCCTTGTCGTGGTGGGCGGGCTTAGTAGCTGCAGCTAGGTAACCCGCGGTGAAGAAAGTGGAACCCACTTGGCTGGCCAGTGGTGTAGGGCCGGCCCGAGGTGGCCACTCCGGGTGAGTTTGGCTCCACGCCTTGAAAAAAAAGAAATACCAACATCTTTACGTGCTTTACGAGCCACGGGCGTAAAACACGGCTAATGTGCCGTTAAATAGCTTATCAAAGGCCTATTTACTCGTACCTTGAAGACCATTATAATTTCTTATATTTACGCGAACACTGCACATTGAATAAAACTACTTTTATGGATTTTATAGCGTTTATTTCTACTTATTTTTAAAGTGGTCACCTCAGTCCCCTGTGACCATGGGTGCTGCAAAGCAACCGAAACGTCGGAAATTAAAAATATGTACAATTAAACGCGATTACATCCGTAAAAGTAGTTTTGTTGAAAACAATTACTAATACAGCCTATCGAAGTCTATTGCTGAACGTAAGCCTCCCTATACATTAGCTTATAAATGAGATGTTTGCTCCATTTGCCACGCTTGGCAGGCGAATTGGCAGCCGTAGTTTTTTTTAGATTTCTACTTGTTATTAGGAAAACACTCTGGTTTCCCTCTGCAGCCTCTTACGATAGCCACGGTACAATAAAGGGTAGAGGATATTTTTACATCGACACGACTCGATTTTAACCTTGAAAATACGAACGTTGTAATCTAATGGGATAACAATTGCTGCAAATTATCCCACTGCTTAGCCGAACGCATTACGAACTTAATTTCGTATTTTATTAACTTCTATTAACTTCAAAACGTTATTTTTAAATTAAATTAAAACACTAACAATAAAAGTTGTAGGTATTTATGGCACTCCATACTAAAAATGACTGGGAATAAGATTTTTTTACAAAGCGAAGGTTTAGAAATAGATCAAGATCCAGGACTGGAATTCGTCCGAAATTACCCAATCTCTCTTACTTATTCTCCGACCTTAACGATATCGCTATTTAAAATTATTATTACCAGGTAATGGCTGCTCTGTTTCCATAATTTAATTAGCATAAACGAATACCTACCAAATTCTTTTATCCGTGGGGGAGCAATGCTGCAGCTATATTAGTAGTATTATTGTAGCACTAATGGGTCAGCTCAACCGAGAAAGGACCACGCTCTCACAGAATAACAGCTTAAAATAGCAACTTAACCTTGTTTCGTATGGTGAGTTTAAAGAACCGGAGACCCTTTTTACTGGAAAAGAAGCATTCCATCTTAGTCCTGAAAGGGTGACAACGCATCTGTATTTTGATTCTTTATTGAGGATAGATGTAGATGTCTATGGTTCTTACTTACCATCATTTTATTTTTACCATCATTACCATCATCTTAACTACTTACCATCAGGTGGAATATGTGCTCGTTTGTCACCCTATCCTATAAAAAGTCAACGTTATTAAATTTAAAATACAATCGACAGTCAATTACGCAATGAACTTTTGATTGCATTATTATGTAATGGAGAATTATTAATTATTAAATTCACTGTAGAAAAACCCCTCTTTTAGTGCGTCGCACTCTTTGATGAGTGTTTAAATATATCTTATTTTTGATTCCCGCAATTTCAGATCATTTACTGCACCCATTTTCCACGAGCAGGCTGAGGTGTTTAATGTCCTGATTTCAAACTTAAACCAGGCTACCGGCTAATATAACATTGAAACTTGATTTAATAAATTAAATATGGGGTCTCAAGCAGATTTTAGAACCAAATCATCTTCTCTATTGAAATATGGATGTTTTTTTCATTGCAACAGCCTCACAAACCTTGGTAGGATTCGGCGTCCTTCTTTACGCATTACGAACGATGAAGCATACTGCTTTGTTAAAATGTGTGTTATGTCGACAAAGGGGTTTGAACTGTCCGAGCGTTTGGTTGTACGATGGTGAAACGAACAAGGAGGAATTAATTTATGAAATTTCCTTTTTATAATTTCGTATGACTGACGGTACTTTGCGCCTATGCTCAGAACAAGTGAAATGGTTCTTTTGATACTTCTGTCACCCATAAGGCTCTTTGAACATGAAAAAACCATTTTAACAGTAGAAAAATTATTTCGTTCCGTTACAGCCTATTAAAATCCACTGCTAAACATAGACCTCCCCCATAGATTGCCTCATATTTGCCACAGTTGCCATACTTAGCATGCGGGTTGGCAACCGCAGTCTTTTCTATTTTAGTTGTTATTAGGAAGGCATTGCTCCTGTCCTCCCATCTCCTGGTTTGTTTACCTCTGTCGCCTCTTACGAGACCCACGGGACGATGGGTTAGTGGATATTCTTACACTGCCAATCAATCAATATATTCTTTATTGTATACCAATACACATTAAAATGAAAACTAAATTAAATAAATTATATGGAATTTACAATAAATAGGTGGTCATACGCTCTGGAAGCGATTTCTTCCAGACAACGAAAAAGAACAGCCAAAAACAGATACGCAAGAAAAGGCAGAAGTGGTGATTGAGCTATTGCAACTTTAGTGGCAGCAGGAAGAATTTTGCCGAGTCTCCGCAGATATTTTAGAGCTGCAAACATTTTCCTACTTACTTCATTTACTTGTGGTAACCATGTTAGACAGAAGTCGATATATATACCTAAATTCTTAACATTATCACTAAAAGGGATGTAAATGATATTCAGACGAATATGTGATATGAAAGACAAGTCAACCCTAGTAAATAATCTAGAACTTCTAATAATTATTGCTTGAGTTTTTGTGGGACTAATGGATAATTCATAAGATTTACACCAGTCTCAAATAAAAGTCAGGTCAGCGTTAGTTGTATCAATAGCTTTCGGTAAATCTTCCAGAGAAGATCGAGCGTAAATTTGGAGATCGTCAGCGTAAAAGTGGTAAAAAGAAGACAGTTGATTACTTATAGAATTTATGAAATTTGAAAATAGGAGAGAACACGCCACCTTGTGGGACGCTGGCAACAGTAGCATGTCACCACATAGTACAGAAGAAATATAAAATTTATATACTTTGTAAACTTATAAACTTTATAAATAAATTAATTTCTTTTCTTTCTTTTTTTACGATACACTAGGATTTTGTCCTGTATTGTAGAGGCAGTTAACATAC
Organism: Parnassius glacialis; assembly: GCA_033319125.1. NCBI lineage: Eukaryota > Metazoa > Arthropoda > Insecta > Lepidoptera > Papilionidae > Parnassius > Parnassius glacialis. Next base: position 26,848,668 of record JAVANC010000027.1, on the reverse strand, counting down.
ATAAATTGCACAAGGCCAAACATCAAGGTCCCGGAACAATTATTTTTAGGCCATATAAATATTTGTACCGTATGAGATAAGGTCCCGCAGCCGTAACTCACTGCTAAGCCACTGCGCTGCAAAGGCGACAAATATAAAAAAATTGTATAAAAATATATAAAAATTTAATTGACTCCTCTCAACCTATCTCTATGGTGTCACTTCTTATTCGCCACTTTTGTTCCGATGATTACGTAAAATATATACTCGTAATTCCACCTTATACCGTTCCACTGACTTTTATTGATTGCGATTTACTAATATTGACTTATTTAACACATCCCTCTACAACTTAGAGAAAGGTTTGCGAGTAAGTTGCATTTATGGATATTCTTATATTTCTGAAGTGAAAACTTCATTAGCCGTTTTGAGCGATTTTTGGTAGGGGAAAAGCTTATAGGTTCGCGTCACCGATGACCTCGACATGTACGTCTAGCGACACGCAGTATAGTGGCCTGTGTACACGTATAAGCATTTATCATTGAGTTTTCACTTCTGTCGGCAGTTCTTATAACTTCCTCTGTTTTTTTTTAGTTAATATTTCTCGACTTAGCTTTATCTTATGTGAATTGTGTGACCATGTAACTTTATTTTAAATATTGTTTAACATGTTGGTTGTAGGTCTATTTCTAACAGATAAATTGTGTACATTTTTTCAATTGTATACGACTGTTTGTTGTCAAAATAAAATAAAATATATATATTAATTTCCTTAATATAAAAATTGATTGATTACATCTTTTACTGTGTTTTAATATTACGTTGAAAATACTTCTGCGTGGTTTGTTGTTTTTAATTTCGTTTTCGTAATAGAGATAGGGAGATGATTAAAACATTTTGCTTCAATTTTTGTTGGTAAGGCAGGATTAACGTCGACTTTTAGCTGTCCGATAAATCTTCAGCGAATAGCATTTGTCAAACGACACAGAAAGCCTCGCATAGGATTCCACGGGATTAAGAAAAAACTTATTGTTTGGCTTATCTTGCCTACTAAAATCTGACGTGAATGTAATTATTATATGCGAAATATTATCTAACTCTTTAAATAATCACATATATATATTTCGACACACTACTTAAATCATACTCTTGTGTTAAGTAAAATCTAAATTTAAGGAAAGATTTACAAGGCGCAAGTTCGGCCTTCCATAGAATAATGTTCCCAACTCTGGGCCGGGGCACCCCAGTGCCAACTCCTTCTACTTGAACGCATCCTACGCGGAGCGTTTCGAATCATCGGCGACTGAACTCTTGCTGATCGGCTTGAGTCACTGGCGCTCCGAAGAGATGTTGCCCCTCTTTGCGTATTTTATCGCTTCTACCACGAAGACTGCTCAGAGGAATTGTTCGGACTAATTCTAGCCGCTTAATTCCACCATCGCACACCGCAACTAAACTTCTCCGCACAACTTCCGTGTGGAATCGACTAGCACCAAAGATACGACTTGGGGGCTTCAAGAGAAGAGCCTACTCTCTTTTAAAAGGCCGAAAACGCATCTGCAATTCCCCTGGTGTTGCAGTTATTCATAGGCGGCAGTGGTCACTTAATCTCACTTCTCATATTAAAAAAAAACCCACACTAACTAAATTTTATTTAGCCAGTCTTATTTTATTTTAACTTTTTCTTCCAGAAGCGGCCCCACAGGAAATGCACCTGGTCTAGCCCCGACGGTTCGACAAAAAATGAGATTGAATTCATTATGACGACCAGACGACAACTGTTCAGTGAAGACACAGTGATCACGAGGGTGAAAACTGGTAGCGGTTACCGAATGGTTAGGGGCACACAACCTAAGCGTTAAGTTGTAGAGGTCACGTCTAATGAAGTCAACGCTCCATGCCCCTCCTGCTCTAATCCAAAGTCCTGAAACCTTTCAGCTCGAGTTACAAGATCGTTTTCAGTGCTTAGAAGATTGCAATTTAGTGGATGATATAAATGACAAGCTCGTGGAAACTGTCCATGCGCTTGGAGCTAAGTTTTGCATGACCCGGCGCAGAAGAACACAAAAACTCTCCTATCACACTCTTAACCTCATGGCTGTTAGACGGGAAATGAAGTTGCAGTCTTCAGTAGATTTAATAGCATACAGGCAATTTAACAGACAGATCTCCAAATGCATGCGGTGGGACTTACGCAACTTTAATACTGTTTGTATTGAAAAAGCGATCGAGCGGAACCAGGGCTCCAAAGTCTTTGCCAGAGATCTGCCAGCCAGAAAGTACCAGCTGTTGAAGCTTAAGACCGAATGTGGCAGCAACATTTCCGAGACACCTGAGATTTTTAATGAGATTGAGAGGTCTATGGGTAGCTGTACACATCAACGTTGGAGCCATACGCAAGTGTGAGTAACGATTCAAGAGAAAGTCTTATCCGACACTATTCCGATGATACCTCAGACGTCAGTCTGAGCAAGATTAGAATAGTTCTCCAGCACCTTAAAATCCCGGGCAAGGATTTAATTACAGCGGAGCTTCTGGAAGCGGGTGGGAAACTAGTACTTGATCTCCTTCATATGCTTTTCCGTCCTCCATGGTGGCATTCCGGAGGTGTGGAGCAGAAGTGCGGTGGTCTTGTTCTTCAAGAAAGGTGACAATGCTCTCTTGAAGAACTACAGACCGATTTCCCTTTCGAGCCGCGTCTACGTGCTGTTTTCGAGAGTCATTACGTCATCACGCAGACTCGACAAATTCCAGCTTCCCGAAAAAGCCGGTTTCAGAAAAGGCTTAAGCACCGTAGACATCATACACACCCTTCGGCAAATTGTACAAAAGACCGAAGAGTACAATCTGCCACTTTGTCTTGGGTATGTTGACTATGAGATAGCCTTTGTTTCCGCCGAAATTTGGGCGGTGCTGTAATCCCTCCAGTGGTGCCAAGGTGACTGTCGGTATATCGAAGTGGTGAAGTGTTTGTACAGTAGGACTACGATGGATATCCGAGTACAGAACCAGAGTACGAAACGTATCTAACTGCAGAGAGGTGTAAAACAGGGTGACGTAATATCCCCGAAACTCTTCACCGCTGCATTGGAAGACGTTTTCAAGCTACTGGACTGGAAGAGATACGGTATCAACATCAATGGCGAGTACATCACGCACATTCGATTTGCCGACGATATAGTCCTTACGGCAAAATCTCTAGAGGACCTAAGCACTATGCTCAATGACCTCAATAGTGTCTCCCAACGGATAGGTCTTAAGATGAACGTGGACAAAACAAAAATCATCTTTAACGTCCATGTCACACCTATGCTGGTAGTGGTTGGGAGCACTAAGCTCGAAATTGTTGACGAATATGTTTACAGTTTGTAGTCCGATTAGGTAAGTCCAACTTCGACTGAGAGGTCAATCGAAGAATTGAACTCGGTTGGGCATCGTTCGGGAGATTACGACATATCTTCTCGTTGGACATACCTCAGAACTACATTGTACAACCATTGCGTGTTGCCAGTGATGACCTACGGATCTTAGACGTGGTCCTTCACTGCTGGCCGTATGAGGAAGCTCAAAGTCGCTCAGCGAGCTATAGATAGGGCAATGATCGGCGTTTCTCTGCATGATAGACTTATAAACAAGGATATCCGCAGTAGAACCAGAGTAACCGACATAGCCCTAAGAATTAGTATGCTGAAGTGGCAATGGGCCGGCCATATAGGTCGAAAAACCGACAACCGATGGGGAAGAAAGGTTGTCGAGTGGCAGCCTTGTACCGGCTGACGAAGTTTAGGGCGTCCCCCTACTAGATGGAGTAACGACCTGGTAAGATATGCAAAAAGTCAATGGATGCAGGTGGCTCATGACCGTGCTTTGTGGCATTCCTTGGGGGAAGCATATGTTCAGCAGTGGACTTGTGAAGGGCTATAATGATGATAATGATTACGAAATTTTATTAAAGAATATTAAAATTAATTACTGGGACTGGGAGCCGTCTCTTCGTTGCTATCATGGGGGTATATTGTCATAGTTGCCACGCTTGTCGAGTTTTTTAATTGTTATTTTGCTGTTATCAGAAAGATGCTGCTGCCCATCCTCTGCCTCAGTTTCCCTCTGTCGCCTCTTATGATACGTACGGAAAGATATGGGGTAGTGAGTATTCTTACCCGCCACTACACGGGGCTAAATCCGTCTAAGTAAATCCAACCTCGACCGAGAGGTCAATCGACGGATTCAACTCGGTTGGGTAGCGTTCGGTAAGCTACAGCACATCTTCTCGTCAGGTATACCTCAAAACTTGAAAACGAGACTGTACAATCAGTGCGTGTTGCCAGTGATAACCTATAGAACTGGGACGTGGTCCTTCACTGCTGGCCGGATGACGAAGCTCAAGGTCGCTCAGTGAGCTATGGAGAAGGCTATTCTCGGAGTTTCTCTGCGTGATTAACTTAGAAATGTGGATATCCGCAGTAGAACCAGAGTGACCCACATAGCCCAACGTATCAGTACGTTGAAGTGGCAATGGGCCGGCTCGGCTCGAAGAACCGACAACCGATGGGGAAAAAGTTCTCAAGTGGCGGCCTCGTACCGGCGGACGAAGTGTGGGGCGTTCCCCCATTAGATGGAGTGACGACCTGGTAATATATGCAGGAAGGCGATAGATGCAGGTGGCTCAGGACCGTGCTTTGTGGCATTCCTTGGGGGAGGCCTATGTTCAGCAGTGGACTTGTGTAGGTATGTAATAATGATGATGATTATGAAAATTTATTGAAGAATATTAAAATTAACTAAAGAGCAGTGAGTTCGTAAAGCGACACAGAGATACACCATCTCACTAAAAACAAAACAAAACTGTACCCCACGCCGAATCTATCCGCTCCTCATTTGTCTTTTTTTCATCCAGTCACACCACGACTCCGCTCTAGGCGCTTCACTAGCGAACCTCCGCTCTGATTGCTTGTTGTAATCACCGTATTAATCAAGCCACATGAGTAAAGAAACCTTACCGTACAGAGGCAAAGCTTCATACAACACCGCTATGATAGTTAAACTACTACAAACATGAGCAGCATGTATGCGTGAGCACAGGCGGCTCGTCACGTACAGAGAGAAACTGTTTTAAACCGGCTCGGCCTATGTTCAAACTCAGGGTTGTGTTAAGAATAAGTGTAAAATTTTATTTTTTAAAGAATTATTCCTGTCACATGAAATATTAAAAAGCGTTAGTATGGTTTACTGTACTGTTTGTATGAACAATAATAGAACAAATAAAAATTTATATATTTTTTAAATTATATCAAAGACTACTAGGTAAGTAGTAATACATACATACATACATAAACACTCACGCCTGTCACCCAGAGGGGTAGGCAGAGACTATGGAATTCCATTTGGCACGATCCTGACACACCTCTCTCGCTTCCTCCACATCCATATACCTACGCATACACGCTCGTCGGTTAAAGGTACTCTTAATTTGGCCCATTTTCAATATATCGCCTATTTGGTCGATAAACTTTCGCCTAGGGCGACCCTTTCCGACTCTGCCATTCACCTCTGCAACATAAATTTGCTTTGTCACTCTTTCCTCATTCATTCTTTCTACATGACCAAACCACCGAAGCATTCCTTTCTTAATCCTAGTCACAACATCATCTTGCAAACCACACATTTCTCTTATCCCACTATTTCTCACCCTGTCATTCAGATTCAGCCCTAGCATACTACGTAATGACCGCATTTCTACAGCATTTATTCTACTCTCGTGCTTCTTCTGCCATACCCAACTTTCACTACCATACATTAAAGTAGGCACTAACACAGCACTGTGAATTGCCAAACGTGCCTTTTTGGACACATTCTGACTTTTCACAATAGAGTGTAGAGCCCCATTCAATCTATTTCCTGCATTCACTCGTCGTTCTATATCCTGATCATATCTACCATCCCTGCTAAACACACATCCCAAATACACAAACTCATCTACTTGCTCTACCAACTCCCCTTCTATTCTTATTTCACATATCGTTTTACTTTCTTCTCTTTCAAAAACCATAACTTTCGTCTTACTTGCGTTCACTTTCATTCCCTTTTCTTTTAATGTCCTGTTCATTAATGTAACCATCATTTGCAACTCGGCTGCCGACGACGCAAGTATGACTTGATCATCGGCGTACAAAAGGCATTTGACGGTCAACTCACCCATTCTTAACCCGCATTCTTCTGCTTTCAAATTTTCCAAACAACTGTCCATAAATAGGTTGAACAGCCACGGGGAAGCCACACAGCCCTGTCTGACACCTTTATGGATGCCAAACCAGTCCGAGTAGGCCCCGTTGATCCTGACACAAGCACTAGAGTCCCTATATAGAGACTTCAATGCCTGTATCAAGCCAGCGCTCAACCCAAATGAGTTCAGTGTTTGCCATAACACATCCCTGTCCACTCTGTCATAAGCCTTCTCCAAGTCTATGAACGCACAAAAAACTTTTTGGTTTTTGGCCAAAAACTTCTCCGCGATCATGCGCATGGAAAAGACCTGATCCGTACATCCCATTCCATTTCTAAATCCCGCTTGCACATCCCAAATTTTTCCATCAGTTTCTTTCATAACTCTTTCAATTAGCACCTTAGCATACAGTTTTCCCACAATGCTAAGAAGGCTGATACCACGGTAGTTTTTACAGTCCTGCTGTGATCCTTTTCCCTTATATATTGGGACTATCACGGCTTTGCACCAGTCTCCCGGTACCCGCTTAAGTTCCCAACATAAATTAAACAAGGTGCACAGCAGGTCTGCCACCACTCCTTCTCCAGCCTTTAGCATTTCGAGAGATACTCTATCATAACCGGCTGCCTTACCTGCTTTCATACTTTTCATTGCTTTCATTATTTCATCTATACTTATATCTCTATCTATTTCCTCTTCTTCCGGAATTTCTATTTCATTTAATTCAAACGTCTCATCACTCATAAACACGCTTTCAAAGTATTCCTTCCATCTCCTTAAACTCAAAACTTCGTCATTCAGAATACAGCCATTCTGGTCTCGTATAGCATTCATTCTAGGCTGTTTTGAATGTCCCCTGGTAGTTCTTACGAGTTTCCAGAACATTTTAATGTTTGCCTGGAAGTTATCCGATATTCTTCTATCATTCATATCCGTTCTTTCTTGCTTTTTCCTTTCAACTACTTCTTTTACTCTCTTATTTAGGTGTCTAAAGACTGCCTTTTTCCTTTCAATATCATCATTCATACTGCTAGAACTACTAGCCTTGGTTGCTAGTAAATCTAGCCATGCTTTCTTCTTTACTTCAACTTCCATCCGTACCTCATCATCCCACCATAACGTGTTAATTTTCCTTTCATTCGTTCTCTTACTTACACCACATACTTCGGTAGCTGCATCCACTAAACCTTTCTTGACATTATACCACACAGTCTCCAAGTCTAAATCATTCATACACAATTCAGCCATACCACTTATATTTTCTCTCAATCTATATTTGAACTTCTCTCTCACACCTTCATCTTGTAACCTCTCTGTTCTTATACGCTGTAAAGTAGTGGTAGACACAGATGTCCGATGCCTCCAACGTCTGAAAAGACCATTAATTCGGCATAAGACCAAGTAATGATCCGTCCCTACGTTAGAGCCCCGGTAAACCCTTGTATCTACCACCGCGCTCCTCATTCTTTCATCAACAATTATGAAATCTATCATACTTCTATCATCACCTCTTTCCCATGTATACGTGTGAATCTTCTTATGACGAAAGAAAGTATTCGTCACAAAAAGACTCTTTTCCACGCATACGGCGAGAAGGCTTTCACCATTCTCATTTATACTTTCATCACCAAACGTTCCCAATATCCTTTCATAACCAAGCCTCCTCACCCCAACCCTTCCATTAAAATCGCCTAATATCACAATATTTTCATTAACCTTGCATTTCATTAGCACCATCCTTACCAACTCCCAAAACTGCTCTCGGATATAAGTGGGCTTAGACATGTCTGGGGCGTAGACCCCTAAAACAAACAACTTCTTTAAGCCCACTTTCATTCGTATCCATAGCAGTCTCGGGCTTACACATTCATACTCTTTCACACAATGACCCATTCTTTCTGAAAGGATGATACCGACTCCCTGGCATGCCCGCTCGGTCTCGTCTACACCAGACCAGTACGCGGTATACATGCCATGTGTAGTAGCATCCTTTCCCTTCCGTTTCGTCTCATTTACACATAACACGTCTATTCCTCTATCATGCATCATATCGCATACTTCATCCATCTTATCATTCATTCCTCCACATACATTCAATGTAGCCAGACGGGCTTCCGCAATCCACTTTTCGCCCCTCCGGGGGACAGAACGTGACGGGTGGCGAACCTCGTCGCCGGTTTTCCTCCCGGAGATTCTTCGCACCCCTGCCCCATTAAAGGGGCGCCGGGAACTCGGGGCCATTTCTTTAATACTATGCCTCATGGTGCGAAAGTAGGGTGTGGTATTTTTTTTTTCCGCCGCTACCACACGGCGAGGAGCCGAGTCAGTTCTTTCGGCTTTGTCGCTTGTTTAGCACCACCCGGGGGACACGTGTAGGGTGGGCCTAGGATTAGGTGGTCAAAGCCTACGGACGCGAGCGACTCATCTCAGTAACTTGACTATAATTTATTATATTTAATGTGGTAGATAGATAACTCACCTATAAGTGATCTATCTACCTATAAGTGATTGAACAGTTATATTCATAATGTTTATAATTGAATAATTACGTTTATTTTCTACGTTTATAATATATCCATCAGGTTGACTGTGTGCTTGTTTGACACCCAATCCTATAAAAAAATTAAAAACGTAGGTTCGTTTTATTTTATTACTATTATTTCAGACGACAAGAGTGGTAAAAAGCTGTCGAATGAGAAGATCTCCTTTCAAAACTTTTATTATAAAAAAGGCTACAATATAGACTCCGTGAGGACTACTTCGAAAAATCCTGTAGTTTTCTAAAAAAAGATCTGTTAAATATTTATTTGGAATTGTTTTTCCAATAAAATCGTTCTTATACTTTTAGCCAGACATCAAATCCATGTTATTTTTAATGTTACAATAATTACAGACATTGAATTATAAGATTAGTTTATTTTGGAATTAATTCACTTTAGATTACATAACAAAAAAATATTGAAAAGATATATAAATTGCCGTCCGCTGATCTATGCGACGGTGAGTCTTCTCGCTTAATAGTAAGAATTAGAAAGGTAAGCAATAGATTGAGATACATGGTAAGATTCCATATATTCTAAGGAGGAACCTTATTGATTTTTGTTTTTGAACTCCCGCCGTTTAAAAGTTATTAATGAAAGTCCATCAGATTCTCTGTTTTTTTGTTCTTGTAAAAATTATCGTCACTATTTTTACTTATTTTTTCATCAACATTAAATGAAATACTCATGAGGCGTGCACTTTTGGGTTTTCCAAACTACATTTGTTAGGTCATGCGAGTGCTTTCCAATAGGTTATTAAAAAAACTATACATTAGATTCATAATTTACCATTTAATTAAAAGGCACCACAAGTTGTTGAAGAACAAAAATTATAAAGTAAAATATTAAGAATACGTTGTTTATAAGAAAAATATGATATCTTAAGTATCTATTAAAATGCTGATAAACGTTTTGTTTATTTCATTTTATCCTCATGTGCCAACCCTATTTTTTTTTCATGTGATTCTTTACTCGTGTGATCAAGCCATAAACCTCTGGCTTCTGATTGGTTAATTTAAAAAAATACAACAATAATAAAAGATTCTAATTTTTTAAGAAATTTTCTAGCTAAATTAATATTAATGAAATTAAAATAAAACATTTAAATTGATATTATTTAAAATATTTAATTTATTATTAAAATTTGATAGTTTTATTCATTCCCGTTATATATAATATATACTAGCTCGCCAGGCAGACGTTTTTCTGCCCTCTCCGACGACCCTCTGTCCTATAAATTTTTTTAAATTTGCAATAAAAATTTTTGAGTGTCATTTAGCGGGATAAAAACTATCCTATCTCTCAAGTTGGACCGAAATACACACAGTGTGCAAAATTTCATCAAAATCAGTTCAGTAGTTTAGGAGTCCATCGCGGACAAACAACATGACACGTAATTTTTATGTACGAGTATAAAGAGAAATATATAAGTATATTAAAAAGAATTTTACTAATTTTAATATTTACTGGAAATGAGACATTCCATCTTAGTCCTCACGGGTGAAAACGCATCTACATTTTGAATTGTAATAGAGGATATATGTAGATGTCTATGGGCCGCAGCAACCACTTACCATCAGGTGGACTGTGTGCTCGTTTGTCACCCTTATCCTATAAAAAAAAGAAATCACATTAAATAGCATGACACATATAAAATATAAGTAATCGTACAATCTCTCAAAGGGTCGACATAAAGTAAAACGTGCCTTAGAATGTGCTCCATTTCGAGATGCTGTCTCTTTGTAAAAATAAAAAAATGGCCAAGTGCGTGTCTGAATTATAGATTAGGTGAAATATAGATTAGGTGTAGTAAACCACTAATCAATAAAGTCACCAACTAATAAAGGCAATAAATAAAATCACTTAAGAGCTAACAATAAGATTATGGCGTAAAAGATATGTAAACAAATTAAGGTGCGTATTGCTATAAAAGTATGGTAACTAGAGACGTAATAGAAGGCGACCCGAACCTGTCAACTCGTCAGTGACTAGTCACTGACGTCAGTTACGTCCAAAAACTAGAACCGAAGAGACGGCTTATATTTAAAACATAAATTACCTTAAATTTACGGCATCATGTCCTGTTGTGCCGTTAAATGGTGCGGAAACAACAGTAAAACATGTAATGTAACTACAAACAATATTACTTTTCATAGGTAAGTCCATTTCTTTATTTTACCAAAATATTTTCAAAATTTTTTTTAAGCAACGCGGGTCAAGTTAAACTGGACTGTCCCGTCATGCGTCACTCCCCGTCCTTTTTGCATTTACTGCAAACATGTGCGTCTATCTCTCGCTCTCTTGACGCCAATGACTAGTGCGGTGCGGTGCATTTATTTTGTATTTTTTTTTTACTTATTATAAGCCAGTGCTTGACCACAATCCCACCTGGTGGTAAGTGGTGATGCAGCCTTAGATGGTAAATCGCACTGTCTTATCGTAACAAAAGCCTATTCACTCTTGCTTTGAAGACGCCTAGATTGTATTCGGACGGAAAGATAGACGCCGGCAAATTATTCCACGCCTTTGCTGTACGCATTACAAACGACGAAGCAAACCGTTTGGTTCTAATACGTGGAATATCGACAACAAAGGGATGAAGACCCGCCGACCGTCTGGTTGTCCGATGGTGGAAAGGAGAAGGAGGAATTAAGGCGTGTAATTCCTGCGCACACTCACCGAAATGCATCCTATAGAATACCGAGAGACTGGCTACTCTGCGCCTGTGCTCAAGGCTGACAAGATTGGTTTCAACCAAACCAAGGTCACCAATGAGCCTCTTAGCACGTCTCTCCACTGAGTCCAATGCTGCCAGGTGGCATTTTGCAGCACCAGCCCATATATGACAGCAGTACTCCATGCACGACCGGACTTGGGCTTTATATAAGGTAAGAAGCTGCCTCGGCGTGAAGTACCGCCGCACCCTTGCAAGGACACCAAGTTTCCTTGCGGCTGCTTTGGCTGTGGACTCGATGAACCGCCCAAAGTTTAGGTTCGGAGAAAATTCAATCCCTAACAACTGAAGGCGGTCAGTGTACTCCAAGGATACATTCCGGAAAGTAGGAGCCAAGGTGAGCGGGCTCCTTTTAGCGGTAAAGAGACACGCTTGTGTTTTGGAGGCGTTAAATCTCACGAGATTGGCATCGCCCCATTCGGAGCCTGCCTGTAGTGTGAGACTCACACGCTCAACCATAGCCTCTCTTTCTGACTGGATTTGATCCCGACTGGCCCGGGCGCTTGGTTGGTATCTCTCCATAATTGTGCTGTCGTCTGCATACCCATAGACACCGGGAATGAGCAGATCATTTATATGCAGCAGGAAGAGAGTTGCGCAGAGAACGGACCCCTGAGCAACACCGGCGTTAGTCGCCACAGTATTGGATGAGCAGCCATCAACGACGACCCGGAGAGACCGTTCACTCAGAAAGTCCTTCACCCAGACAATTAGGCCAGGGGATAAGCCGTACGCTGAAAGCTTGCCTAATAGACTAGCGTGCCAAACCCTGTCAAAAGCCTTCGAAACATCGAGGGAAACAGCAAGTGCTTCACCACTGTTCTCGAGGCCTTCGCCCCATATGTGAGTGGCATACGCTAGAAGGTCCCCAGTTGATCGATTTCGGCGAAACCCGTACTGGCGATCACTGAGGAGATCATTTTGCTCTAGGTATGCTATAAGGTGGGCGTTCAATATACGCTCCATAATCTTGCAGAGTATGGAGGTAATTGAAATTGGCCGATAGTTGGCTGGGTCAGTACGGCTACCTGTTTTAGGCACAGGCTGCACATTGGCCAGCTTCCAAGATTTAGGCACTATTCCAGTCCTGAATGAGAGGCGGTACAAGCGTGTCAACACAGGAGACAACTCAGGTGCACAGACCTTTAGAACTATAGCTGGTATACCATCAGGTCCACTAGCTTTATTCACGTCTAGACTTCGCAAGGTTTTAAGAACCTCCTTGTTGGTGATACGGACCTCAGTCATAGAGGTATCGCAGTGAGGTAATTGTGATGGTACGCTGTTGCTACTGTCCAGACGCGACTTGTAAGCAAAAAGAGAAGCAAATAAGTCCGCTTTCTCCTTAGGCGCATGCGCCAGTGAGCCATCTGGTTTTACCAGCGGCGGCAGTGTAGACCGACAAAAGTTTGTCTCGACCGTTTTGGCGAGAGACCAAAAAGCTCTACTGCCAGATGGTTTAACAGAGAGCTTTGTGCCGATGCGTTTAATGCGGTCGAAACTGGCTTGGCGTAATGCCTTTTTGCACGACTTGGCGGCTTGGTTAAAGGCTCTCTTCTTAAGGCTAACATCCGGAGCTTTACGGTCTCGAGCATCGACCCAGGATAAGTACGCCATATGCTTGTGCTTTTCAGCACGAGCGCACTCGGCGTTAAACCAAGGGCGAGCTTTACCACCAATGGGCACGTCAGCAAAGGGGATGAAATACTACATCGCTTGACGTATCACATTGGTTATGGCATCCGCGCAGCTCGATGGGTCTCTAGAGGAGAAGCAGACCTGCCGCCAAGGATAAGATGCAAAGAAATACCGCATCTCATCCCAATCTGCTGACTTGTATCGCCACATTCGTCGCACTCCGTGGAAATCGTAGTTAGGTGGGGAATATAACGATACAGATTTCACCAGACAGTGGTCCGAAGTTCCCAAGGGTGAGGTAACCTGAACATCGTACCTGTCTGGATGGATCGTCAGCAGAAGGTCGAGGCAATTGGCTGTGTGCCCATCCACATCAGGTACCCTAGTCGCTTGTTGCACCAGCTGGGAGAGCCCCAGCGACAAGGCAAAATTCCACGCCTCTCTCCCAGCGTGGTCGGTCTTCTGGTATGGGAACAGCCAGTCCTGATGACAGGCATTAAAGTCCCCCATAAAAGCCAAATGTGCATTAGGGTACCGATTTAGAGCCACATCAGAGGCTTCACTGAAGTGTTTAAACAGCCTAGTTGTCTCCTGGTCGCCGTTGTGCGATCGATAGACACAAGAATAAATAATTTTATCCATTCCAGTGTCTATCAATACCCAGATCGTAGAGAAAGTGGGGCCTTCAAGGTGACGGAGACGCTTACAGCAGATGTCGTTGCGGACGTAAACACAGACTCCGGCACGCTCTACCGCACGATCTCCCGCGAGGCGGCGAACCTCCTTGCCGGATTGCCGCCATGGGATCTGGAGGCGATAGTCCTCGCGCGCCTGCACGAATGGCGCGCGGAGGCACTATGCCGGGGGGACACCCCGCTGCCGTGGCAAGTTGTCGCGCAGCGGACAGACTTCCGGCATGATCTCATGACGACATGGAGAGAGCGACTGTCGCAACCCCGTGCTGGGCACGCCACTATAGCGGCGATAAGACCCCTCTTTGAGGAGTGGCTTGAGAGACGCCACGGCGTCCTCACCTTCCGCCTGACGCAGGTCCTCACCGGACACGGTGTGTTCGGGAGGTTCCTGCACCGAATCGGGCGGGAGGAAACGCCCGGGTGCTCCCACTGCGAGGATCGACCGGAGGACACGGTGGAGCACACCGTGGAGGTGTGCCCTGCTTGGGCGGAGCACCGCCGTGTCCTCGTAGCGGCGATAGGCGGCGGCGACCTCTCGCGTCCGGCCCTGGTCGAAGCCATGGTCCGGAGCGAGACGGAATGGGATGCCGTCACCACCTTCTGCGAAGCAGTGATGCTAGCGAAGGAGGTGGCGGAGCGGGAGAAGGAAAGAGCAACAGCTTTCCTTCCCGGCCGCCGCGGGAGACGCCCCGGGCGTCGGGGGCTACGTCGTGGCCCCCGGCCACCGTAGGCGCGGGCCTGTGGACGGCGAGCAATGGGTAGCTCGCCGTCCGTCAGTCTAACGACGACAGGCCGTGTCGACGGCGCGTTTTGTTCCACGCGCGCCTCAAAGAGCTGTCAGCAGCGTGAAGGGGCCCGCAAGGGCCGACGCCTGCCGGGGCTGCGGGCTGTTCGAAAGAGATACCGCGGCTCCGGAACGTAAGGGCACTGAAGGAACACGGATGGTTTTTAGTCAGTAAAAGTCTGACACTCCCTTCCGCTCCACCCACAGCGAAAGGCGTCATTAGATGATTTTCCATCCGCAAAAAAAAAAAAAAAAAAGACTCCGGCACGCTGATGGAAATTATGCTCCAATGTGTACCCAGGGTAGCCAAGGTACGCCGCATCTAGAGGACATCTGATCTGCGTCTCAGTCAAGAAGAGTAAGTGCGGCTTGTCAGTCTCAAGGTGGTAATGGACTGCATTGAGATTACAGTGCAGGCCTCGGATGTTTGTGAGGTGCACTTTAATGGAGAGGGAGTGCAACCGCTGTACAAACTTACTCTTCTTTTTCCTTTTTTTCATATATGGTGGGAGTGAATAGGTTGAGAGAATGGCAGTTGGACGAGGCGTCACACATATAACCTAGGGACGCAAACAGAGTCATAGCATCGATGATACCTAGCATGGAGATCGCGGGGACGCCCGAACCCCCCTGGAAATCGCCACCAGGCCCTCTCCTCCGGTCGCCAACCGGCATGGTGGAGCCATCCCAGGATTTTTCGTAAGATGGCGGGGCAGCCTTTCATGAGTGGCTGGCTCATTAATTGGGCCCCCAACTATCTACGGTCGGCCAGCGGTGCAACCGTGCTTCGGATTCCGCTAACCTCCATAACCAGGCACCTGACACTAAGAAACGGCCGCGTTGCAACCGGTCCGTATGCGTAACGCAACTGTCCAGACCCATTCTCCCTGAGATATGGGTTTCACCTAACATCATACCGGAACACGATTTGCATCATTTGGCGGTATGTCTTTGCCAGGTGGGTGGTAACTAACCCTCGGCCGGGCCTTTCACTAGTAGAGGACCAACCTACCACCAGTATGTAGTACTGCTCGTTTGGCACTACCCAGGGGATACGTGTAGGGAATCAGGGTTCAAGTAATTCCTACGGACGCGAGCAGCTTCATCCCTCAAATTATTGTCGTTAATTACCCACAAAATGATTATTGTATTTAGTATCGTTTTTTTCTTAGATATTAGATATAGATAGATACATAATACACCGTTTATTATTTACTACTGTTAGTAATACTTTATTATATTAATTATAGTCATTCTTTTCGTGTATGAGTTTTGGATAGGTATGATAACAATGTTATTTTATTTAAACTGTATGATTTTTCCCTATAGGTTTCCGAAAGACGGTAATATGAAAAACAAATGGATAAACGTTACAAAAAGAGAAAATTGGTTCCCATCAAAATATAGTGTCATGTGTTTGAAACATTTTACTGAGGATTGTTTTTCGATGACAAACAACAAGCGGCGACTAATGAGGAGTGCAGTACCAACGCTGTTTTTGCCTCGAACGGTTAGCAACAATATGCATATTATGTACGAGTAACTGCCTAATATTACGTACGTGTCTTAACCGACATAAGCCCTTAATTAGAAATTGAAGTTGCTATGTAAAATAGGTATACATTTATATTTATAATAGTTTTAGTCGTTATTCTAGATATTTTATCGTATTTTCTACCTTTTAGATGGATACACCAAACGAAGTAGCTACGACCTTACTTCAAGAAAATGCATCAGAAATTGCTTCAAACTCACTTGTAGAAATTCAGCCGGCGGAACTTACTACACCAAAATCGAATAAAAGAAAAGAGACACCTTCTCAGTTTAATTCGCCAGTTAAAAAAAGACTATGCAGACAGATTTTAGAGATATCTGAAAAATTTAACCATAAAAACAAGCAGTTAAAAAATTTAAGAGAAAAAAACAGATATTTAAAAAAAAGAGTTGCTTCCATGAAGACAATGATTAAAGAACTTGAATCCAAAAATTTTGTTACAACTGAAAATACTAACATTTTAAATCAAATTTGCGTGTGCAATAAAGAACTAGTAAAACGACAGATAATGAAAAAAAAATCACCTGAACTTCGGTCATTCGCAATGACTCTTGCATTTTATTCGGCTAAAGCATATAAATATGTTAGGAGAACTTTTGACACGTGTCTGCCTTCATTGCGAACATTATCTAAGTGGTATCAAACTATAGAAGGGAAGCCAGAATTTACAAAAGAATCACTCATAGCGTTAAAGCACAGAGCTGAAATGAATTCCACTGATTTCATTGCTACACTTGTGTTTGATGAAATCAAGATTAAAAGTAAAGTCGAATTTGTCCCATCCAATCAACGCATCTTTGGATATGTCGATTTTGGTGGACAGTTAGATAGTGATTGCAACAACTTATGCACTGAAGCTTTAGTGTTATTAGTTGTCCCGATTAATGGTCGTTTTAAGGTACCTATTGGGTATTTCCTAGTTGACAAAACCAATGCAGAACAAAAACAAAATATAGTGCTACAAGCAATTGAATTGTGCCATGAGTCCAAAATAACAATCAAAACACTTACATTTGATGGTTGTCCTGTTAATTTAGCAATGGCTAAACGGCTAGGCTGTAATATTACCGCAGACAATATGAAAACTTCATTTAAGCACCCGGTTACTGGAGCTAACGTATTTATTTTCTTGGATCCTGTCCACATGTTGAAATTTGTTCGAAACGCTTTCGAACAAAATAGATAACTCAAGGACGAAAATGGAAATAGCGTAAAATGGGAGTATATTCAAAATTTACAAGAAATGCAAGATAAAGAACATTTTCACCTAGCAAATAAACTGCGTGCGAAGCATAAACATTTTAAAACGGATATAATGAAGGTGAATTTGGCAAGTCAACTATTTAGCCGCAGTGTGGCCACTGCTTTAAATTTTTGTGAAACGTCGCTAAGATTACCCGAATTTCAAGGGGTCAAGGCTACAGCTCGAATGGTGCTACTTATGAATGATCTTTTCGATATTCTTGATTCCAAAGTTCATGGTTATGGTTATAAACGTGCTTTGAACGAAGACAACCATGTTAAGTTATTTGAAAAGTTGGATGAATGTAAAAATTTTTTGCTGTCAACCAGTACAAATATCAGATCAAGAAACCAAATCAAAACGGTTAAATTGATCGATTCTCCGCGTTTCACTGGATTTATCGGATTTTGTGTTGCAATAGATAGCACAAAAGGAATGTTTCGGGATTTTATATGCGACGCAAAGTGTCCTATTACATTTTTGTCCTTGCATAAAATATCACAGGACCACATTGAACTTCTTTTTGCCGGAATACGATCACACGGTGGTTCTAATGATAACCCGACTCCACGTTTGTTCGAGGCGATATATAAAAAAATTTTGGTCCACACAGAATTAATGGAAACATCCACGGGTAATTGTATACCACTAGAAAAAATAATTTCTAAGTGAATAAATTACGATTAATCAGTAACTCACCCCGCAGAGAGCTTGCTAATTATCGCCGCGGTGAACAAATTCAGTCAAATATGAGTTAACGCTTGCATTGATACATGCATGGATAATTTACAGATGAAAGTGATTTCACATATAATATTTTTTTTTTAAAAGCATATTGTTTAAAAACATATTTAACGCAAAACCCTTGTATTTTTATGCATATACAATATGTAAAAAAACAGCACGGTGGTTCTTTTGGGAACATATGGATCATAAGTTAATACATATAGGCATGGTATTTATGACAGTGATTTTTTTGTTCGTTAGGAGTGTCGGTAATGTGAGTCACCCCTCTCCCTACCCACCACGGTTGAAACTTGGTTGGTGACTGAGTCATAGACCAGACTCGCCGTAGGGCTCAGGAAGGCTGGTGCTGCCGAGTGCTAAATTTTTGGCGTTCGCGTATCAGACTCGAGGGGGATCCGCTGTGCAGGTGGAGTAAGTGACCGCGGAAGAAGGCACGTTTAGTGTTCTGGTGAGACTTACCTGAGAAGGAGAAGTTGTCCTCTCCCGAGGTGGGACGGCTAGCGCTGATGGGGCCGCGGATGTATGCGAAAGCGTCCCTTGGCCCATATGCGGCGAAGGTGGCACACCATGGAGTTTTAGTCAGTGCGAGTCCAACATAACCCGTTCTTGCCCCCGCGACGCGGATATAAGAAATGTGTAAACGTTTCCCTATATAAAAAGATAGCGTTAAAATTGCCATAGTCTAGCGTAGCGATACCTTTGCACGTAATCCTTAAAGATTAATTCGGTAATATTTGATCTTGATCATAAAAGAAAAGCGTACCACCAGAGGAACTGTGTGTTTATTGTCCATCTTACTTGCATAGCACTTTAAACAACCAATATTAATAAATTATTATTATATTGACCTATTTGTAATCCTCATTTACCTGCATTATCGGCTACGTCACACACCGACATTGACAATTTCTTAGTTTTACGCATATACTAATTAATTAGAGCAAGCTGTTACTAAATTGAACAATAGATTATATGGTACAGTGAATATTACATAACTGTTATTAACTAACTGGTAAATTAACATGTGGTATATGTTCAAATTGTATTAATAACATTTTTAATAAACAGTTGTATTTTGAAATTAATTATTTTCTCATAGGCTAATACTGTACTAGTGGCAGAATAAGATAATAAATTTTCTTTTCATCTCATATCGCAAGAGGCATCTGTAGAAAATGCCGAAGTGATCTTTTAACTTCCCATTGATGGTAATATAATCACCTCATATACTCGCACGCCAGACATTAAATACCCAGACCGGCGGCTGGTAGCAACGTCAAAGGTGCAAGACATCTAATATGTATCGCGATCGTTTTTTTTAACCGACGAAAACACGGAGGTTCTCAAGTCGACGTGTATATATTTTTTATGTATGACCACGCATAACTTTTTACATAGTGGATCGATTTTGATAATTTTTTTTATTAGATAGGGTATACCCCGAAATTGGTCCCATATAATTTTGAAAACAAAACGTCTACCCTAAGGGTGGTAAAATAGGGGTGATTTATTGTTTACTCACATATTCTAATGCTGAGTTGTGTATTACTACATTACATAATAATTACATTACATTACATTACAAAAAACCTCACGATGAATGAGCTTTAGACCTGTCAGTTTCTTGTGTGTAGACCTCTCAGTCTCTGCATTTCTGCTAAAGCTCGTTCATCCTGAGGTTTGTGTAATACCTTATTTGGCTCTAGATTAGATAAAGCAATACCCTCAAGTTCTTCTACTCAGTGCCGTGTTTGCCCTTTGGCAAACACTTTCTTTCCGAGGTCGATTACAGCTTTATCAAGGGTCGTACCTTGTAATTTGTGAACCGTGACGGCTCAGCATAAAATTATCGGCAATATCCTGCGCTCAGAGTCGCCATAACCCTTCGTACTTTGAAAAGTTGCTACCACTTCACACAACCATCGCTATCTTTTAGTCTGCTTCTTCGTCGTTCGTCTTTCCTCGCGATGATCTAAACTCTCCTGTTAACGTGTTAATCTAATTCTCTTTCTATTTGCTTCCAACCTTTTATTTTTCTCATTATTACATTCTTCTAAATATCTCTCTCTCATTCGAGAAGCATTTTTGGAGGCCTACCCATGGTGGTATATAAAGCCTGTTTTTTTAAAAAAGTATTTATATTCTACAACAAATAATAGTAAAAGTAGGATTATATAACAGTTAATAGCTATAGTAAGGTAGTAAGGTAGTGGGGTGTAGCGGAGCGTTCTCTCTTTATTAACCTCCGCAATCTCTTCTTTAGTGGCTCCAAGAAGCTGTAGTCACAGCGGCCACACCCCGGGCAACCACGTCAGTGGGCTAAACCTAGAGAAGGGGACTACATCTACGAACATCTTGTAGATTAGTTAACGGATGATTCCCGTAAAAAAAGTCTACATCGATATGGCACACGATATTGACTATCGATGTAGCAGGGTAGTGCGAAAAACCTCAAGGGCGTTCGTCAGAATCTATGTAGTGATTTATGGCCTTTTCGCTGCATCTCGACCTCTACCGATCGTACCAGTGTACCGGTCCATTGGGGCACAGAGGTAGGGACGAGTGAAGTGGACTTGTACCAGCGCATTTGCTTGTCTACTATAAATAAACTCACGCGCAGATGACCCTAGCTATTCTTTTCGGATTTGAGCTTTCTAGAGAAGTCCTGTGGCAATGGGGTGGAGGCGGTGGGGCTGAAGTATCGATGTGCCAAGGCTTTAGCTGACACCCTGCACGTAGGCGGCCAGAAGAGAGTGGTCGCTCCCGGAGTTGATTGAGGTGGGACTCTGGGTTCGGCAGCACTACTGGTGATCAAGCAGCCCTATTTAGGATCGCTCTGCTTTCCTCTGCATAGAGGAGGGGCCTAAAAAGGTGGCCCAAACATAGTCCGTCTCGTTCTTCATCTAAGTGCCTAACCGCGGGCACTTGGACATCGACAAATGCGGTCGAAAGATTTCTAAAGTTAAGCAAAAGCTAAGAACAAAACAACAACTTTGCATAGCCACCTGGAACGTACGAACCTTATTAGATAGTGATGGCAACTTATGTCCAGAGAGAAAAACTGCTCTCATAGCAAGGGAACTGGCACGATACAAAATAGATATTGCTGCAATTAGTGAAACCCACCTGAGTGACTGCGGAGAGCTTTGTGAACAACTTGGCGGCTACACATACTACTGGAGTGGACGTCCTACCGGTGTAAGGGCGGGTAATGGCGTAGGTTTTGCTTTTCGCAATGATCTGGCGAGAGATCTAAGTGATCTACCAAAGGGTGTCAATGACCGCCTGATGACTCTGCGCTTACCAATAGCTCACAAGAAATATATTCATATTATCAGTGCCTATGCGCCCACTCTTCCCTCACGGGAGGAAGATAAAGAGGCATTTTACCAACAACTTTGCCAAACTTTCCAAGGTGTTCCTATTCACGATAAGATCATTTTGTTGGGGGACTTTAACGCTCGTATCGGCAACGACCATGATCTCTGGAGTGGTGTCGTTGGCAAACATGGCGTTGGTAAATGTAAAGACAACGGATTGCGTCTTTTATCATTATGTGCGCAGTTCGATCTTAGTATCACCAATACGTTTTTCTGTCTTGCCGATAAGTATAAGACCTCGTGGATGCACCCTAGATCTAAGCACTGGCATCTTTTAGATTACGTCATCGTCCGCCGTAAAGACTTACGCGATGTTCTTACAACAAGAGCGATGCGTGGAGCGCTGGGCTGAACTGATCATCGTCTCATTAGATCGAAGATGAAACTAGAGCTTAAAGCTCCACGGCGAGCATCTCACAAAATTCTACCTAAACTGGTATTTTCAAAACTTATTACCTCCCCAGAGTTGGGTAATAAGTTAGACTTAAAATTTTCTGCTTGTGTTCCACAAACTGAATTTACCACAACAAATGACGAGTGGCGATCATTTGCTAAGCACCTTCATGTCTGTGCTGTTGATACTATTGCCAAACCACAGAAAAAAAACCAAGATTAGTTTGATGCATCAGATAACAACATCAGAATGCTTGTTGAAAAGTACAGACATGAACTAAACTCCACGTCAACGAATGCCAACAGAAAAAAGGAAGCTCAACACCAACTTAGATATAAGGTCCGTGAACTGAAGGATAAGTGGTGGAAGGAAGAAGCTGCTGAATTACAGTACTACGCCGATACTCAACAAACTGGCAAATTCTTCGAAGGCATTCAAGCGATTTTCGGTTCGCGAGTCAGAAAATCAGCCCCACTGTACTCAAGGGACAAGCAACATCGAGTTACAGATAAAAATGACGTAATAAAACGGTGGGCAGAACATTTTAATGATGTTTTGAATCCCAGTGCGCTCGGTGCTAACCTGTCCTACATAAACTCGCTTGAAGAACTGCCGGTTTGCCAACATCTAGATGATCCACCAACTTTCGATGAGTTCGTGAGGGCAGTCAAGTGTCTCAAAAACTTAAAAACACCCGGAATGGGCTAACTTCCAGCCGAAATATATAAATACAGCGGAAAACATGTCCTTAACAGGCTTTATTATCTTGCCTCGAGAGTGTGGGATAGTGAAGAAGTGCCTCAGGACTGGAAGGATGCAGTTATTTGTAAGCTGTACAAAGGGAAGGGGGATGTCTCCGATTGCAGCTCTTACCGAGACATATCGCTTCTTTCCAGCGCCGGTATAATTCTTGCGCACATAATTAACGCCCGCCTAAGTGATGTAGCAGAACAACACCTACCAGAGAGTCAATGTGGTTTCCGTCCAAGCAGAGGCACTATTGACGCTATTTCTGTCGTAAGACAACTCCAAGAGAAAAGCCTTGAACATCAACGGCCCCTCTACATGTGCTTTGTCGATTTGGAGAAAGCATTTGATAGAGTTCCACGTGAGGCACTTTGGCTTGTTCTTAAAAAATTTGGATATCCAAAGAAGTTCATCAACCTAATTCGCCAATTCCATGTTGGTATGAAAGCGCAAGTTCAGCACGAATACGAACTTTCTGAGGAAATCCAAATCACAAGTGGAGTAAAGCAAGGATGCGTCATGGCGCCAACACTCTTCGCCATATATTTTTCGGCTGTTCTGAGAGACGCATTAAAGTGTTGTAGCAACCAAATCCAGCTTAATATCAGAACTGAAAAAGGTGTGTTTGACATCTCTAGATTCAGAGCAAAATCTAAAATCCAAAGACTCTCCATATTAGATAGTCTTTACGCTGACGACGTGTGTCTCTTGTCAGATAGTATGGTGCATCTCCAAAGCTACGTTGACGCATTATATAGATCATGTCAACAATTTGGCCTAGTAATAAGCGCTTCTAAGACTCAAGTCTTAAAACAACCACCCAGGGGAGGTAAAGATGATCCAACAGCGCTAAACCTAGATAAGAAACCACTAGATGAGGTCGCTCACTTTAAATATCTTGGTAGCAATATCCGGCGTGACAACACCTTGGCTTCAAAGATACCATCTCGTATTGCTAATGCTGCTGCCAATTTTGGGCGACTCCCCGATCGTGTCTGGAAGTCCCATGATCTAAAGCTGGAGACAAAGATTAGTGTCTATAAGGCACTTATCATTCCTGTCCTTTTATATAGCGCAGAGACATGGTGCCTTTACAAATCAGATATAAAGAAACTTGATTTTTTTCATCTAAGGTGTCTAAGAACTCTATTAAAGATCAAGTGGCAGGACCATGTTCCTAATTCTGAGGTTCTGCGTCGCTCTGGGATGTACGGTATGGAAGCTCTTTTAATGCTACGTCAGCTCAGATGGTGTGGCCATGTCATTCGCATGGATGATCGACGTTTACCGAAAGCTGTTTTCTACTCAGAGATGGCGGAAGGTAAACGAAAGCACGGTGGTCAGCATTTGCGCTATAAGGATGTGCTCAAAAGACACCTTAACGCTTGCGCTATCGACCCCGCGTGTTTGGGAGGAGCTTGCAGCAGAAAGGTCATTTTGGCGGTCAACCATCTTCAAAAGTGTAAAATCATTCGAAGAAAGCCGCCTCAAGATTTTAGACGCAAAACGCCAACTGCGCAAAGAGAGGGTTAGGCCCTCCTACACATACACCTACAACACGGCTGGACAACTCTACTGCCATGCATGTCAAAGAGCTTTTAAGACCAAGTTCGGCCTAGCAAGCCATATCAGGGCTCATGGTAGGAAAACATCCTAATTTCTAGGGTCACCGTCATCGAAATCGATGAGGAGGACTATATAGTAAGGTAGGTAACTAATTTGAAAGTAATCAAAAATTAAGCATGTAGTAATTAGTAGAATATAGCCACGAAAAATTATAAAATAAAAACTTTTTAACAAAAAAATTAAACCGCCGAAAAAACTAAAAAGCAAAAAATAATAAACCTGTAAAATGTAAGTATACGTAAGTAATTTCGAGTCGGCGCTAAACAATCAATGAACAAGGACCAGTAAATTACCTTAGATTTAAAGAAATAACCAAATCAAATTAACAATGCCGCGCATCACGTTTACATAATTAATTAATTTGCTTGTTTGGCGCCGACTCAAAATTACTTAGGTATACTTACATTAGTTTTAGATCCTAGTTATTAACGTTAATTAAAAACTCAAAATAATTACAAAAATATATGCTTAGGTATACTTAAATTAGTTTAAGAACTTAGTTATTAAGGTTAATTAAAAAGATTTATTATTTTTTGCTTTTTAGTTTTTTCGGCGGGTTAATTTTTTTGTTAAAAAGTTTTTAATTATTCTTTACTTTACACCGAAATAAAGTATACGAATAGAGTACAATAATTTCAAGTATTTCAAGTATGCAACAGGTGGTCTTATCGCCCTGAAAGTGGTCTATTTCTAACAACCTTTGCACAGGTAACTGATGCAAAAAGAAATTCATTGAGGGCGTTGCACGAAAAAAGACATACAGGTATATATGGACATAGATAAGTTAAATTGTAGCGGTCCAAGTACAGAAACGAAAGTTTTTTATAGAGTAACCACGACGGATGTGGAGCGATAAAGAATTCCACAAGCGCACAACACTGCCAGTAAATGATTTCTTTAAAAAAGGGCGAAGGGTGCACAGGAATAGTGAGAGAAATATTGAAAGAAGGATCAAAGGAGCTGATTATGAATAAAGAAAAGACACTGAAAACAGACTGTCTTTAAAGTGATGAGAGGTGGATGGATTAAATAACACGCCCTACAAATCAAAGAGAGTTGAAGTATCGTAACAAAGGCGAATCGGGAGCCACTTGAGTTATTTAAGATATTCAGAGACGTGATCATATTAGATATAGTAATTTGATATAGAACCTGGATTAAAATCCAATTAATTCACTTACCAAGTGCGATATTATGGGAAATCTTCCCTATAACTAAAGTAGCGGCATTAGTGGCAAGGTTGCTTTTCTGTCTAGAAGACCTTCTGGAAAGGTTTTGAGTTTCATTATGCCATTCGAATACTGACGTGATTCGCTCCTAACACAAACATTTTCAGATTATTTAGATTTAGTTATGTTAACAATGTCGTTATAATTCCTTGTCTTAAATGTTTTTATTTTTTACGTGGTTGAGCCATGCTGTCTGTCATGTCTAGCAGTCGACTTAAAAAAAGAAAACATCATAAGTATAAGCGTAAGTGCAACCCAAAGTAGCCACACAACAGACTTTTAAGTAAGAAATGAGACGAAACAGGAAACTTGGGATGTGAAATAGGAAAACAGGCATTCGTTAACATTTTTCCACATTTTTCCATATCAAGGAAGTTGCTCTACCATATTTAGAATATTCACAAGCAAAAAAAAAAGCAAAAAATCAAAAGCACGAATGGGTCGGCTCGACCGGGTAAGGACCACGCTCTCACAGAATACCAGCGTAAAATAGCAACTTTATACTGCTGCATTTCGTATGGTGAGTGTAGAGAACGGTAGACCCTTTTTACTGGAAAAGAAGCATTCCATCTTAGTCCTCACGGGTAACCACGCATCTGCATTATGATTCTTTATTGAGGATAGATGTGGATGTCTATAGACACATGACCTATAGGTCACAGCAACCACTTACCATCAGGTGGACTGTGTGCTCGTTTGTCACCCTATCCTATAAAAAAATTCAACGTTGTATATGATCACTGTGTGATGACGATGTAATCATATCAATCAACCCATATTGTCCCGTGGTTGTCGTAAAAGGCGACAAAGGAAAACAAACCATGAAATTGGCAACAGTGTCATCCTAATAACAACTAGAAAATAAAAAACTGCGGTTGCCAACTTGCCTCACAACCGTGGCAACGATGATAAATATCCTCCTTATGCAATCCATGCTGAGGGTGAAGCCTGTATTCAGGAGTAGACTTTGACAAACTATAATGTATAAATAAAATGGAATAGTTTGTACGTGGTAGAGCCATGATGAAGCTATATTAATTGTATAGTTATAGCACGAATGGGTCGGCTCGACCGGGGACGGACCACGCTCTCACAGAATACCAGAGTAAAATAGCAGCTTAATGCTGCTGTGTTTCGTATGGTGGAAAAGAGGCATTCCATCTTAGTCCTCACGGGTGATGACGCATCTGCATTTTGATTCTTTATTGAGGATAAATGTAGATGTCTATGGGTCACAGTAACCACTTACCTATATACCTACTATCCTATAAAAAAAAACTTTTTGAATGAATAATCTTTATTGAAAGTCATTTTTTACTTTGACCAATGGTTCGAAAAATACATCTATCCTGGGAAGTACCAGCAAGAAACCCAGCGGTACTTTTTCTACGGTAATATTATACAATATAAAATGAGTTATATAATTATTTACAACATTCATGTAAGATAATTAATAGAATCAGTCGTTACTTTGCGGACATCCATTATATAAAAGCTTTTAGAAAAATTTACTCCGCAAATATCCGCGTTATAAAATAAAATTATGTGTCTTACCTAGTATGAAGTGCACCTCCCGCCATCTCTCAATTGCCTGCACTATCCCCGTCACCACTAATCCCAGCACCGCTACTCCCAACACCACTACACTAGGCAAGACACACCACTGACGATAATATGACACGTGTTTTGCCTCTACACGAGGCATCCTCAGGTGATATAGACTCTACGGTGGGTAACCGCTAAGTCAGCGGCGAGCCAAAACAAGTGCCTTTTATACAGACTGATAAGGCAACCGCTCACTACTTACGGAGCCAGCGACTGCGTCATGCGATAAAACATGCGTGGCGTGGCATTCGTCACAAACAAGTTTGTAAACACCTGGCTTTTGACGAATATCCAACTTATCTTTATTATTACAGATATTTCTAAGGGAATCAATTCCAAAAAACGGCTGCGTAAGTCCGGCGGTGGCTGGTCGCATGTTTTATCGCATTACGCAGTCGCTCGCTCCGTAAGTAGAGAGCGGTTGCGTATCGCGCCGAGCCGAGTGCCATCTAGCGTCGATTCTTGACATTAGCGCTTTGGCGCGAACAAAAAGAGTAAAAAGTAAGAAACAACTCATTAAAAAAACAACAACAAAATGGGCCCACCTAAGTATGCACTGATTGTCAGTCTGACTTACACACAGAGTGCGTGTACTTTGTCCAGGTCCACACCTAGAGCAGCTCGGACATCTGTGAGCGCCTTACTCTTGAATCGTGTTCGTGGAGACGTTTTACGTAGGTACATTAATTGAAACTTTGAAAAATTTCCAGACCCCCAAATAATTATTTGTAGGCCATACAAATAGTTGCTCCGAGCGAACTTTGAACCTATATGTTACAGAGTTGTAGCAGAATCCAGGATTAGTTAAAAACACTAAGCTACTCCTATGCTACCGAGCGGGCTCTAAGATGTTATAATTAAACTTTTAATAAATAGTACAAACCGATTTAAAAATGTAAAAAATAATATTAATTTCACTTTAAAATTAAAATCGGCTATAGAAGATGAAAAATTATTTTTTTGACCTTTTTGAGTGAACTATTTATTTTAAACAGTGGTAGAGCCAGGCGGCAGCTTTTGCTGTCGCACGGATGGGCCGGCTCGAACCGGGGTGGTACCACGACCTCACAGAAAACCAGCGTGAAGTAGAGGTTTACCTCTGCGTTTCGCTTGGTGAGTGCAGGTGGCCGGAGGCCCTTTTTACTGGAAATGAGGCATTCCATCTTAGTCCTCACGGGTGACAACGCATCTACATTTTGATTTGTAGTAGATGATAGATGTAGATGTCTATGGGCCGCAGCAACCACTTTCCATCAGGTGTACTGTGTGCTCGTTTGTCACCCTTATTCTATAAAAAAAAAAAAAAAAAAAAAAAAACTAAATATCAATCACAAGCTCATGGTAATGACACGAGTATCGTCTAAATAGATTAGAAACTTCATCCACTATTTTTCGCTCTTACGGACCGAATATTTTCCTCAAATTTATTCTCCTGAATTTTAACAACTAATTGAAAACAATCTTTAAAATCGGTTCACAAATGGCGAATGTAACAACCCCTATGAATGAATGTAACAAAGAGACGGCCGCCAGTCCCCGGCGGCCCCGCTATTCCTGGCTACGGTGGCGACCGTGGTAACGGCGGGGCAGGGGGTGCTAAGAATCTCCGGTGGAGGTTCGACTGCCACCTACGGCGACTCGACCTGGCAACTTATAACGCACGCACCCTGAGGACTGACGAAAATATCCTGGAGCTGGAAGAAGAGATAGACAAGTTGCGCTGGAATGTCATAGGATTATCCGAAGTCCGAAGAGAGGGGGAGGACACGGTAATCCTAGAATCCGCCAATTTGTTCAGTCACCGGGAGGGCGACCATCTGTCCCAAAGAGGTGTCGGATTTATCGTCCACAAGTCTCTCGTTAACAACGTTGTAAAGATTGGGAGTGCGTCGACGAGGGTTGAGGGTTAACCTTATACTCAGAATCACCAAACAGTATTCGCTGAAGGTCATACAAGTTTACGCACCAACCTCGGCACACCCCGATGAGGAGGTGGAGGAAATGTATGAGGTTATCTCTAGAGCCATGCATTCCTGCAAAACCCACTATACGATGTTAATGGGTTAAATAACATAAATGGTTAAATAACTTCAACGCAAAACTAGGCACAAGAGAGAACAGTGAGCTGAAAAAAGGGAATTTCGGAATAGGGCAACGGAACCCAAGGGGACAGCAGCTGGCCAACTTCATGGAGAAAGAGGGACTCTTTATGATGAACTCTTTCTTCCAGAAGCGGCCCCACAGGAAGTGGACCTGGTCGAGCCCCGACGGTTCGACAAAAAATGAGATTAACTTCATTATGACGAACAGACGACAACTGTTCAGTGATGTCTTAGTGATCGCGAGGGTGAAAACCGGCAGCGATCACCGAATGGTGAGAGGCACACTGAACCTAAACGTTAATTTGGAGTGGTCACGTCTAATGAAGTCAACGCTCCGTCCCCCTCGTGCTCAAATCCAAAGTCACGAAACCTTTCAGCTCGAGCTACAAAACCGTTTTCAGTGCCTAGAAGATTGCAATGCAGTGGACGATATGAACGACAAGCTCGTGGAAACTGCTCATGCGGTCGGAGCTAAGTTTTGCAAGACTCGCCCCAGAAGAACACAAAAACTCTCCGATCACACTCTTAATCTCATGGCTGTTAGACGGGATATGAAGCCACAGTCTTCAGTTTCAGTTAATCTCCAAAAGCATCCGGCGGGACTCACGCAACTTTAATACTGCTCGTATTAAAGAAGCGATCGAGCGGAACCAGGGCTCCAAAGTCTTTGCTAGAGATCTGTCTGCCAGAAAAAAACAACTGTCGAAGCTGAAGACCGAGTGTGGCAGCGTCGTTTCCGGGACACCTGAGATTTTGAGTGTGATAGAGATGTTCTATGGGTACACATCATCGTTGGAGCCACACGTAAGTGTGAGTAACGATCCAAGAGCGAGTCTTGTCCGACACTTTTCCGATGATATCCCGGACGTCAGTCTGAGCGAGATTAGAATGGCTCTCTAGCACCGTAAAAACGGCAAGGCCCCATGCGAGTATGGAATTACAGCGGAGCTTCTGATAGCGGGTGGAAAACCGGTACTTGAAGTCCTTCAGAAGCTCTTTGATTCCGTCCTCCATGGTGGCATTACACTGAAGGCGTGGAGCAAAAGTGCGGTGGTCTTTTTCTTCAAGAAAGGTGACAACGCTCTCTTGAAGAACTACAGACCGATTTCACTTCTGAGCCGCGTCTGCAAGCTGTTTTCGAGTGTCATTACGAATCGTCTTGCGCGCAGACTTGACGACTTCCAGCCTCCCGAACAAGCCGGTTTCCGAAAGGGCTTTAGCACCATAGACCACATACATACCCTACGGCAAATTGTACAGAAGTCCGAAGAGTACAATTTGCCACTATGTCTGGCGTATGTGGACTATGAGAAAGCCTTTGATTCCGTCGAAATTTGGGCGGTGCTGCAGTCCCTTCAGCGATGCCAGGTTGACTGTCGGTATATCGAAGTGCTGAAGTGCTTGTACAGTAGGGCTACGATGGCAATCCGAGTACAGAACCAGAGTACGAAACCTATCCAATTGCAGAGAGGTGTAAGACAGGGTGACGTCATATCCCCGAAATTCTTCACCGCTGCATTGGAAGATGTTTTCAAGCTTCTGGACTGGAAAGGATACGGTATTAACATCAATGGTGAGTACATCACTCACCTTCGATTTGCCGACGATATAGTCCTTATGGCAGAATCGCTGCAGGACCTAAGCACTATGCTCAATGACCTCAATAGTGTTTTCCAACGGATAGGTCATAAGATGAACATGGACATAACAAACATCATGTTTAATGTCCATGTCACACCTATGCCGGTAGATGTTGGGAGCACTAAGCTCGAAATTGTTGACGAGCATGTTTACCTGGGACAAATAGTCCGACTAGGTAAGTTCAACTTCGACCGAGAGGTCAATCGACGGATTCAACTCGGTTGGGCAGCGTTCGGGAAATTACGGCACATCTTCTCGTCAGGTATACCTCAAAACTTGAAAACAAGACTGTACAACCAGTGCGTGTTGCCAGTGATGACCTATGGTACTGAAACGTGGTCCTTCACTGCTGGCCGGATGAGGAAGCTCAAGGTCGCTCAGCGAGCTATGGGAAGGACTATGCTCGGAGTTTCTCTGCGTGATAAACTTATAAATGAGGATATCCGCAGTAGAACCAGAGTGACCGACATTGCCCAACGATGACTCGTTACTGACGTAAGCTGAAGTGGCAATGGGCCAGCCATATAGCTCCAAGAACCGACAACCGTTGGGGCAAGAAGGTTCTCGAGTGGCGGCCTCGTACCAGCGGACGAAGTGTAGGGCGTCCCCCCACTAGATGGAGTGACGATCTGGTAAGATATGCAGGAAGTCGATGGATGCATGTGGCTCAGGAGCGTGCTTTGTGGCATTCCTTGGTTCTATCTAGTCTATGTTCAGCAGTGGACTTGTCAAGTGTTGTAATGATAACTTAAATATTATCATCATTATCATCACCATCATAAAAGTCCACATAGTCTGCAGGTCATTGAGCACCAGTTAAGTTACTGGCTGTAAGACATCCATCTTAGTCATCAGAAGTAACAACTGTTCGCATAGGTTTACCGAATGCGGGGCGAAGTGTCTTCGGCCGAAGTGCCGAAGTTTTTGCAATGGCTTGGCTACACAAATCGCGATAACTCAAATATACTCATTTTCGTGTGTCGTAGGCATTTGAAGTAACAAGGGTCATTCTAATTATTATTTATTTATTTAAACTTTTATACACAAAAATAAATCGTAGATATGGCGGACTTAATGCCTTAAGGCATATTTATTATATACTAGCTGACCAAGCAGACATTGTTCTGCCCTTTACGACGACCCTTCTTATGAAACAAATTCCTTAATTTCGCAATAAAAAAATATTGAAGGTAACTTATCGGGATAAAAAGTATCCTATCTCTAAAGTTGGACCAAACTGCTCACAGTGTACAAAATTTCATTGAATTCAGTTCAATAGTTTAGGAGTTCATCGCGGTCAAACAACGTGACAGGTAATTTTTATATATTATAAAGATTATCTATAGAGCTAGCAGCTGTTTTGGGTCACAGCCACCGCAGAGCCTACTTCACCTGAGAATGCCTCAGGTGAAGTAGATTAGAGATCGAACCCGGGTTGTTCGCGTACTGTGAAATTAACAGCGAACTCTAACCATCTGAGCTACTTCGGCTCTCTTATAGATAAATAATATAATATCACGACTATCTTACGGATAAATTTTATGTAATGACTAAAAAGTCATCTCATAAATTTATTAATTCGTTATCCGATCTAGAACTAATACAATAAAATGTGTGATCAAATGTAAACAAATACTACGTGATTTATTGGGCAAGCGAATGAATATGAAAAACTTAGGGTTGCTAGGGAGGACCTATGTAAATTTAGCTGGTTATAAACAAAACAAAAATAAAAAAGTATGGTGAGCCAAAAATACTTTCTTGACAAAATCTATAAGAATATATAAAGTTTTAAAAAAAATAAGCAGGTATGCTTACCCTTACCCTGAACTAGTAAGACCTGTTATGAAAATGACGATTAATTTGAGGATAATGTTGTTTGTAAATAAAATTCTTTCTGAGTGATCGGCTGGCACAACAAAATAAATTGTTATAGCAACATATACCAGGTATGATTTCAGTTAATTATTAAGTGGCGAAGCTTGCTAAGACACTTATTGATTTCAAGATGTCTGTCCGTCTGTCCGTCTGTCCGCCTGTCCCACGATTATCTCGAGAACGGTTCCGAATTTTCAAATTCTGTTTTCAGCAGTCGATTACTGATCACCCAGGCATCTGAAGCTCCTATTTTGAAACTGATTGCTCAACGGCAACCGTTAGAAACCGCTACGAAGCTGATTGCTTCGCCACTTTGCTATGCTGTTAGCTTGCTAGGTTTATTAAGTGGCGAAGCTTGCGAAGACACTTATTGATTTCACGACGTCTGTCCGTCTGTCCGTCTGTCCCACGATTATCTCGAGAACGGTTTCGAATTTTCAAATTCTGTTTTCAGCAATCGATTACTGATCACCCAGGCATCTGAACCTCCTATTTTGAAACTGATTGCTCAACGGCAACCGTTAGAAACCGCTATAAAGCTGATTGCTTCGCCACTTTGCTATGCTGTTAGCTTGCTAGGTTTATTTATTTTTCGATGTCTGTCCGTCTGTCCGTCTGTACCACGATTATCTCGAGAACGGTTTCGAATTTTCAAATTCTGTTTTCAGCAATCGATTACTGATTACCCAGGCAGCTGAACCTCCTATTTTGAAACTTATTGCTCAACGGCAACCGTTAGAAACCGCTACAAAGCTGATTGATTCGCCATTTTGCTATGCTGTTAGCTTGCTAGCTTTATTATAATGTAAAATTGAAATATCACTTTTTAAAAAAAAGGGAAATAAAAACTATGACCAGAGTTTATTGCGGTTCTTTTCTATAGACGTCTCAAATTTCGTTATAATTAGGCCCAAATTGAAAAAAATATTTTAATTGACCTGGACTTCTAACATATTATGATGCAAGGAAGATAAAGGTTGGCTTTGAAAAGAAAACGTAAAAAAATCTGAAGGTAATTAAAATGAAATTTTTTAAATCGCATATATAATTAAAAATTAACGCAATAACATGCGTTAAATTAATTTCGTGCGACATCGCATTCCAAAAATAGCAGACACGTCGTATTTGTGTACACTCATATATGAAGCTTTACAGTGGATGGCACCTCTCTTACTTGAAGTTAATTAATAATGGAAACTGATTTAATGCTTCGAATCAGAGTAATTCAGCTAAAATTTTATTGGAGGCTGTAGTGAATGACATGAAATGCTTACCGCACTTTTAGTTGTACACCTCTATTTTAGCGCATACATTTTACGAATAAAATATCTCTTCCACTATAGCTTCATCATTATCGAAAGAAATATCTAAAACAAGTAGAATGGTATATAATCTACATTTACTTAACTTTTTAACAGCTAAGCACAGTTTTTTTTTATATTTGATTTTACGTTGGTAAAACAAAACATTGACAGCAAATAATATTGTAGACTGAATATCCTATTTAAAACCAAATGTCAAGAAGTCCCTTCAAGTACCAAACCACACGCAGCCAGAGCGTTGCTAAAAAAGACACAATCATAATAACTCGTTCAAAGTATTTGTACGTGAGCTACGTTGAATGTAAACAAGTTATTATAGGTGGTAGGTAGATACAGAGCTTACATCTTTTTAAAAGGCCGGCAACACATCTGCAATTGCCCTGGTGTTGCGGTTTTTCATGGGCGGCGGTAGTCACTTACCATCAGGTGAGCCACATGCTCGTTTGCCCCCTCTTCTATAAAAAAATACTATTTTATGCCAAGGAGTTCGTCTGTGTAACTTACACAAAAGTAATCCAAAAAGCCTACACTAACGTTATTTTTCAATTCCTCAACCTATACATACATATAAATAAATTTGAAGTGTCTGTCTGTAATATTAAAAACTGCCTACTATTGCGCTGGAGATGTCTTCTGCATGCCGTATCTTTTTGTGCGCCTGCCACGGCTATTTTTCGGAATGTATGAACTGATGTGTGAACTTCACGATTACGGAAGGGCACACTGAAATGATCGGGAATAGAATATTTCGGATTGAGTTACAATAAAACCTTTTTTAGAATTTGAATACTGGCCTCTTAGAATCTTAATAACATTCAAACAATTAAAAAATGTTTAAAGCAAAATCTTTGTCGGTTTAAAGTTGACACGTCGTTAACAGAAATGGAGCTCACACGTAAACATTTCCGTGCCATAATTTATCACAATTTTAGTCACGGCTTTTCTCAAGATAAATGTCTCAGCGAATTT
Source organism: Parnassius glacialis (assembly GCA_033319125.1). Taxonomy (NCBI): domain Eukaryota; kingdom Metazoa; phylum Arthropoda; class Insecta; order Lepidoptera; family Papilionidae; genus Parnassius; species Parnassius glacialis. The sequence goes on along the minus strand of JAVANC010000027.1, from coordinate 26,813,637 downwards.
GTTTCGATTTATGATGTTGAAGCACCAAGTCAAACGACAATATACCGCTGGTTTGCCAAGTTCCGACGCAGTCGTGTGTCGCTCAGCACTGTTTCTTCTACACGTCGACCAAGAACAGCGGTCACGCCTGAAAACATCGCAGCTGTGCGAACTATTATATTAAATGACCGTCATGTGACATACGAGCAGATTCGAGCTGTTATCAGTATTGGAATGACTGCAATTCAGTCGATATTACATAATTAGCTGTGTGTAAGAAAGCTAGTTTCCGGCTGGGTTCCCCACAATTTGTCCGAAAAGCAAAAGGCGGCTCGTGCAGATTGGTGCTGGAATACTCTGCAACGCTTCAACAGAGGGAAATCAAATTCCGTTTATAATATCGTCTCAGGTGACGAATCATAGATTTATTCATACGAACCTGAAAGAGAACATCAGTCAGCAGTTTAGGTCTTCGATGACGAGGTCAAACCAACGAAAGTGGTTCGCTCCCGCAGCGTGACAAAGAAAATGGTCACTACGTTTGTCTCGAAAAAGGGGCATGTTGCTACAATTCCTTTACAGGAACGCAGAACGGTTACCGCTGAGTGGTATATCACGGTTTATTTGCCAGAAATGATAGCCGAAATCTGAAAATAACCCGAAACGTCGCATCATCTTACATCACGATAATGCGAGCCCCCATACTGCTCGGAAGACAAATTATTTTTGAAGCAGGAAAACGTTGAGCTGATGAGTCATCTTCCATACAGTCCTGACCTGAGTCCAAAAGATTTCTTTACATCCGTAGAATGAAAGATTTATTACGCGGTCAACGGTTTGAAGACCCCGAAGCAGCTGTAGAAGCATACAAATCAGCCATTTTGCCAACTTCAACTTCAGACTGGAATTACTGTTTTAATGATTGGTTTACATGAATGAAAAAGTGCATTAAGTTGAACGGAGAATACTTCGAAAAACAATAAAATACAATTTAGCTATACCTTGCATGTGGTTTTTCTTATTCCCGATCATTTCAGTGTGCCCCACGTAGCAATGCCAGGAGTGAGCTACGCTCCGCGTATATCTTAAGTATATTTATTGCTTACTCTGGTAGTAACCAGATACGGCAGCCCATGGATATATCTATACAAATAAATAAAATTGAAAAGCATGTGTGTAATGTCAAAATAACAGCTATTTACTAAATGCATATCAAAGTATATACGGTACTTATAACAAAAAAAACAATTTTTTTTAAATATTTGTATGTATATTCTGTCTGTCTGTTTGTTCCAGCTAATTTCCTAAGCAGCTAGACCTAACGAGATTCTGGCAGATAGCTGTTGTTATAAGGAATAACAAAAAAAAATTCAAACCCATAAAATTGTGAACAATTGTACATACAAAATTATTGTTAAGTGAAATATGTTTAAAAAAAGTCCCGCTGGGTTTCTTGCTGGTTCTTTCCAGGACAGAGGTATTTTCCGAACCAGTGGTAAATAAAAAATAACTTTCAATAAGTATTACGTAATAATCAATATTGAATAAAAAACCATTCTATTCTAATTGTATAAAATATTATATTATAAATTGTGCTTTTTTAAATAAAAAGTCCCGCTGAGTTTCTTGCTAGTTCTTCCCAGAACAGAGGTTTTTTTCGAAGCTGTGGAAAAAGTAAAAAAAATACTTTCAATAAGTATAATGTACTGTAATATATATTGAATAAAAATGACTCTATTCTTTTCTTTATTCAAAGCTACGACGAATTTTTCACGCGAATTATTCTGTTTCGACGTTTATATCGTACTCAGTATAGAAAATTTAGTTCTTTTTCACCAGTGGCAAAGGGAGAAAGGCCTAATTAATTCAATTCAGTTGGTATAGACTGAGTAGTAGAGAGCAGAGGCTATTCACTTCTGTCAATCTTAATCTTGCAGTTCAAAGTAAATTTAAAGCTTCATTTAAATATACTACGGTATAATTTATGTTAATCATCTAAATATCTTTAGATTAAATGTATGAAATGTGTAAGATTAAATTTTCAACGGTAACTCGTCATTCTTACAAACTGTTTAGAGCATTAAAACTTTTAAAAGTTCAAGAAACGTATTTTCTCTTTCAATGTAACTACAGTAGTATCTATGTCCCAAGACCAAACTACTTGACGTAGAAATCTCAAATTTGGACAGTAGATACCTTTTGTGACGCAAGCCACCACTAAGAAAGGATTTTGGAAAATTCAACCCCTAAGAAGGTGAAATAGGATGTTTTAGTTTGTATGAAACTTTTTATTTTACAGGGCGAACGTCTCGAAACCTTACCCAAGGTACTCATTAATTCGGAATTAGCCAATTTTGCAAAATAAGCCCTTACAGGTGGTTGGGGGGGGGGGGGGGGAGCAAAGGGTATTTAAATTTGCTTGGAGACCATTTAATTAACGGTTTTTTCTTCCAATTTTTTGCAATAATCATCCCTTAGGATTTAAAACGAGGGTAAGAAGTTTGTATGATATTAAGAATCATATTAAGAATCACAGCCCAAGCCGCTGGACGTAAAAGTGTGAAATTCAATCAATGGATTCCTTTCATTACGAAGGCATCCACAAAGAAAGATCTAAACCTAAGTAGGTAATAAATAGGCTTTGTTTGAAATATGGGTGTAAAGATAGTAAGTACAATGTAAAAAAATTAATACGAAGTTTGCTAAGAAGTTGAAATTGGATGTTATATTTTGTATGAAACTTTTTATTTTACAGGGCGAATAACTCGAAACTTACCCAAGGTACTCATGAATTCGGATTAAGCCATTTTTCAAAACAACCCTTTACGGGGGCAGAGGATGTCCTTAATTGTATGGAGACACGTGTTTCGGTATTTCTGGCAATACTACCCTTAAGGTGGTAAAATCTAGGATGAATGATTGACAGTTTTTACAATTCTGCCATGTTTTTATTATAACGTTGATAACACTACTTTAAGATTTTGTTAGAAATTAAGTAACCCGTGTTTAAAGAGTTTTGTATGCTCCACCCCTAAGGGGAAAATACGGAATGAAATTTATTATACAATTTAAACTATTTTCATGTGGTTCAATCATTCTATCAATCTATATATTCTTTATTGTAAAACAGTACACATTGAAACAAAAACAACACGAAATAAATAAAGACACTACAATAGGCGTTCTTATCGTTCTGGGAGCAAATTTTTTCAAACAAATTTATTACTTAAAGAATTGTTCACAGAGAATGTATACATTGAATGAATATAATAAAACATAAAATAAAAAATAAGTTAAATAATAAAATAAAAATAAAAAAACACGGTGATGCCAGTTAAAGAAAGTAGGATAGATTAAAGAAAATGCGGCAAGTATGATGGAAAATATTTGAGTTCAAAGTAATAAGCTTTGAGTAGATTTTGAAGGGAAATGGGAATGAGCACGGCGTGTGCAGAGTAAATGATTTATTAATGAAAGAGGATAAATGTACTACAGTACATATAAAATAATTCCTTTTCCTTTTAAAAAAAAAACGTAACGTACAAAAGAAGGATTGTTAAAGTGGTTGAGACCATTCGGAAGGACTTAGTCTTACTTTAAATCTGCGATTATTATCATTCCAATATATGAGAAAGTTACCACGTGATAGCTGGAGATCTCCGTATTATGCGATCTCATAAAAAGCGTGGGTCATGGCTGCTTTAACGTTACAACTACGACGCGGGTAACTCAATTGGCTTTATATATTTATGATATCCAGAGAGTTAAACATAAACCACGTTTATCATAAAGGAAAATACAAACATGTTAATTATCATCACCGTCAATTTTTTAGTTTATTTAGAAAACAGTGTTGGTTTTTTTATTGCACCCCTTGAACCCTTGTATTTTATGTACATACAGTATGTAAAAAAACAGCACGGTGCTTCTTTTGGGAACGTTAATACATATAGGCATGGTATTTTTGACAGTAATTTTTTGATCGTTATTATAGGGATTTTAGTGTTTAACAATAGGTAACATGTAAGAAAATGGTATTCACATATTAACTCACTAACATGCGCATCGGTAAAACTTTGAGAAAATCTTTGACAATAATCTTACTCCCCGGCCAATATAGAGGTAAATGGACCCACGTACAATTTGCAAATAGAAATTTATTTAAATCTAGTTTGATATTATTTTATGGTCGAGTTTTTTGAAGTAACTTTATTTATAAACGTTTGAATGCGGTAACTACGGGAATCACAGAGTTATATTGTATAAATCGTATCTTAAATCTCTAGTGGGTATCATAAAAAAATCAGCTTTTAATATAAAGTAAAAACCGAGTTCAAAACAACTCACATCAGTTAACGTCTCGTTTATCTCAAAGGACTTTAGATATAATCTTCTTTCACGCTGAATTAAAGTCTTGACTTCAGAACCTATTATGTGACAATTGTTTTTTGAAGTCGGTGTACAAAATATATTAGCATAAAACCATATATTCGTAACCATATAATCATATTATTAGTAATAAGGTGCGGCGTTACCGTTGCTATTGACTACGCACTAACCAACTCGCCTGCAATATAATGAACATGGACAACGTTTTAAAGAACTCTAGTATGTATGTTAGCTGGTTCACACTTGGAAAGACCTGGACCCAGCAGTAATCCTTCAAAGGAATCATAATAACGCTATTTCGTAGCATCTTACATAAACAAATTTATAACATGGTAGTGCCACCCTGTGGCATATTAAGGATACAGTCAGATGGTATTCTGTATTCTTGGCTTAAAATAGCAGCGTAATACTTATATTCCACGTGGTAAGCGCAGACAACTGGGAACCCGTTTTACTAGTACCGAAGCATTCTATCTTAGTGCTCAGGGGTGGAAACGAATCCGCATTTTGATTCTTAATCGAGACTAGATGTAGTAGGTCACTATGTACAATGTGCCACAGCATCCAACAAATGTAGTTGTAGTTCTCATTTATTACCCATAATCCTACAAAAAAGTAAACTAACAGCCTATATATGCTGAGCAAAGAACTCTTCTTTTCTCTTTAAAGATTATTTAACATGGAGTTTGCCACTGCTCCAGTACGAATTAGTTCAACATGATTTCAAAATATTTTTATTTTCAAAAATGCCGATATTCCATAAATATTTTCCTATACTGCCGAGCACGCGGTAAAATACTTAATAAACTTTTTACTTAAAAAGCAGTACACTCAGTTTTTATTACGAAATTTAATTCCAGCTGGGCACTAACTTAGTGCGCCTTATTACAAAAAGTAGTTTATAATTAGTTTCAGGTTTAACCTAGAGTCTGTTTCAAAATAGAAGTATCGCGAAAATTATGCGATAAAATGTAGAGTAAAGATTTTGATAGTAAATTTCATATACAACGAAGACTTCTTTAGTGGAAAAGACACTTCTTATACCATAGTTTAAAACCAAAACTATCAAAATAGAACCAAATTTGTAATAATTTGTAGTAAGGGTTATTGAGAAAAAATCTTCCCCTTCCATAAAAACCAGCTTATAATATATTCTTTACTTCTTCCATTTTATTTTAGTTTTTCGTGGTGTTCTTAGTTCCTAAAAGCTCCTTCGTATGAAATAAAACTAGGAGTTTTACGGAATATATCGCATTTAAACTTATTTTTAATTCTCGATGCTTCTAATTATTTGCATCACTCATTGTCATGTTGTAACTGAAGAATTTAAACGTCCTGATGTGATAATTAACCAAAGCTACCTGTAGCTTTTAAATGTTGATTTTTGATACGATCTACGCAGTTCGCTTGCTTTTATCAACTTTAAAGCCCTGGTTAATCCGAAATATAATTAACCATTTCATTCATTTAACATTCAATATTAATTTTGGTTCCTGTACCAAAGTTGGTTAAATCCAACGATAATAACACCCAACCATGTTATCGTTTTAATAGCCGCACGAATCAAACTCGGTAGGAAACTGTGTGTTTTTGCCAGAATTTGTAGTTTATTAAACCTGATGAATGGCAGTTAAGATCCTAAACATTTTTACAGACTGTTTGACTCTTAACTGTTTTCCAAGGGATAATAAGTATCTATTGGTCTCAGTAACAGCTATTCATTACGTTGGCTGTGTGTTCATTTGTCACTTTCAATATAAAAATTATTATCAAGTTTTAGCTGTCTCATAAATCTACAGCGAACGGTATTATGTCAAGTGATGCAGAAAGGTTCATACAGGTTGCGGCTTACAGATAAATTTATTGGATGGATTATGTAGAGATTAGGTGGTAGGGCCGCGGGGAAGAGGAGTGTCAGTAATGCGAGTCACCCCTCTCCCTACCCTCCGCGGTTGAAACTTGGTTAGCGACTGAGTCATAGACCAGACTCGCCGCAGGGCTCAGGAAGGCTGGTGCTGCTGAGTGCTAAATTTTTGGCGATCGCATATCAGACTCGAGGGGTATACGCTGCGCAGGTGGAGTAAGAGACCGCGGAGGAAGGCACGCCTCGTGTTCTGGTGAGACTTACTTGAGAAATAAAAGTTGTCCTCTCCCGATAAGGGACGGCTAGCGCTGGTGCGGCCGCGGATGTATGCAAAAGCGTCCCTGTGGCCCTGCCTATATGCGGCGAAGGTGGCACACCATGAAGTTTTAGTCAGTGCGAATCCAAAATAACCCATCCTTGCCCCCGCAAGACGGATATAGGAAATGTGTAAACGTTTCCCTTTATAAAACGATAGCGTTAAAATTGCCAAAGCCTAGCGTAGCGATACCTTTGCACTTAATCCTTAAAGATTAATTCGGTAATATTTGATCTTGATCATAAAAGAAAAGCGTACCACCAACTGTGTGTTTATTGTCCATCTTACTTGTATAGCACTTTAAACAACCAATATTAATAAATTATCATTATATTGACGTATTTGTAATCCTTATTTACCTGCGTTATCGGCTAGGATGTATCATAGTCACACACCGACATTGACAATTTTTTAGTTTTACGCATAAACTACTTAATTAGAGCAAGCTGTTACTAAATTGAACAATAGGCTATATGGTACAGTGAATATTACATAACTGTTATTAACTAACAGGTAAATTAACATGTGGTATATGTTCAAATTGTATTAATAACATTTTAAATAAACAGTTGTATTTTTAAATTCATTATTTTCTCATAGTCTAATACTGTACTGGTGGCAGAATAAGATAATAAATTTTCTTTTCATCTCATATCGCAAGAGGCATCTGTAGAAAATGCCGAAGAGATCTTTTAACTTCCCATTGATGGTAATATAATCACCTCATATACTCGCACGCCAGACATTAAATACCCAGACCGGCGGCTGGTAGCAACGTCAAAGGTGCAAGACATCTAATATGTATCGTGATCGTTTTTTTTAACCGACGAAAAAACGAAGGTTCTCAAGTCGACGTGTATATTTTTTTTATGTATGACCACGCATAATTTATTACATAGTGGACCGATTTTGATAATTTTTTTTATTAGATAGGGTATACCCCGAAATTGGTCCCATATAATTTTGAAAACAAAACGTCTACCCTAAGGGTGGTAAAATAGGGGTGATTTATTGTTTACTCACATATTCTAATGCTGAGTTAATTATGTGGGCTCCAGCCAGAGATTGCAAAAAAAAGCAATCTTTATTTAAAATATATTTAATTTAAAATAATAATTACAATTAATTCTTATAACTAAGTGAGGTGACTCTAATTCGATGTTTGAATCTAGAATGATTTCACACGGTAAAATATTAGAATCAGGTAATGTAAGACACTAGACACGTTATGCTGACACGGCGCCTCGTGATTGTCGTAAGCCGATGCAACGCAGCAGATTGCCTGGATTAGGGCTGCGTAACACCTCCCCCCGAAGAACAGCGACTATGGAAGACCTTGGTCGTGAATTGAGCTGGGAGTTGATCGGGATTAATCTTCTCAGTGTCTGGAATAGCGTATACCCTTAATGATTTAGGGTGGTCCTCTTCTGTGTTTCTTTGCGTAACTCCAGTTGGCTTCGGCTTGTATTTTCTATATACTACGCATAGAATCAGTGCACCTGCACTTATTATTAATGCGTAAAATGGTATTGTAGTATGGTATAGGCTGTAGTCCTCGTTTCTCCATAGATTTATTGGTGCTTGCTGGGATATTTTAGTGTTCGTTGCATGAAGATGTTGAAGGTTTATTGAATTTAGTTTATATGCCGATGCAGGAGATGGGATGCTGGTGTTTTCCTCAGGTATGTCCATTAGCTTTAAAGCTTGTCCCTTCAATCGATATTTAGTGTTTGAGATCAAGAATAGTGGCGTTTCTATATAGCATTTCAGAGGGACAATAACGAGATAACTACCTTGAAGTATTTTGTAGAGATCTTGTCCACAGGATAGATGTACTTTCGTTGGTATGGGGAAAGTGATGGTGTAGTGCTTGTCGTCCAGTTCTTCGTAAGCTGGCTTATCTAGGGTGACCGTGAACGGGTTACATACTGCATTCGTTTGTTGTTTAGTGATGAGGTGATGGATGCAATCAGGGGATGGTTGACCTCTCAGGCTCCGCTTTTCTTTACAGATGTACCATTTACTGGTCTTTGGGCATTCTGCCTCTATGTACTGAAAATCTTGCTGATAAATAGCTAGGAATGGAAAGGGTGGTGTGAGGATTTCGTGTTTCTTGTTTGGAACAATAGATAACTTATACATATCATATATATGGGGTAATAAAATTGGGAACTTAAATACTATTACTATTTCATTTCCTACATAATATGAACCTAATCTAATAATATCGTAATATTCTCTTATATCTAAATCTCCTACCTTTTTACTTCCATAAAGTTGGGTTTCCCTGTTAATCATTATTCGGATAGATTCTAAATTAACTATAGAGTGGTGCATAGTGTTAGCTCTTATAAATGCTAAGTTATTCTGTAACTTAATTAATTCCTGTGAAATGGAATCAACGTTATCACTAAGGATCATTAGTACTTGTCCAAAATGGGCATATTTAATTAAGTCATAGTCTCTGGTAGCCTCGGATTGATTTATTTTACCTATTAATATTTCTAATTTATTTTGATTATCCACAATGCTATCGATTATTTTGGAGTAGTGATTTGTTAAATCTTTAGTTAAGCTTACATGATTATTAAATTCCGTAACGATTTTATTTTCGTCTTCGCGGATGGATTTTACAGCGCGATTAAAATGATCTGCATCTGTATAATCAAGGTTACCGGTTATACTTTTTATGATGGAACCGAGACCATCTACGAGTCCTCTTTTCTCGCGGTTCGTTTTAAAGCTTCTCAACTGTATGGTGGCACTTTCAAGCTTATTTTTAAGATAATCAATATTAGACTGAAATAAGGAATTAGTAATGTTGTTAAGGTAAGGGCTAATACTGATTAACTGCGTTTTAACTGAATTTACTTTATCTTCTAATTCTTGGAGATTAACATATTGCAAAAATGCATGGTAGTGGGATAGGATTCGAGCGGGGCCTAATTTGAAGGGTAATATACCAGGTCCACCACTAAGACTTTCAAGTCTTATCTCCTGCATTAGAGCTGGTCCCAGAAGGAGATGAAGTGCCAGGAGAGTCCTGTAACAATTGGTTCGTTTTAGGTATTCTCTTCAATCGAGTTTTTGCTACGGGACCTCGTTTTTTCTTTGTATAAATGTGAATTGGGAGATTTGCCATTACTGTGTCGTGTGTGTATCGAAGAGCTAATTTCTGACGGGATGCGATGGATTTTTTATAAAGATTTGTTGTTCCGGGGAATATTCAGCTTCCTGTTCTCGGTTTTTATTGCGAGTATCAGTCAAGTCTTTACGCATGTCATTACATAGGTCGTGAATAGTTTTATAGGTCTCAGTCATTCTGTCTTTATTGTTTACGATGTACTGTTGAAGTAAGTGGGCGGACAGATCTATGTCAAAAGGATCGCGAGGGTCAAAATGTCCTGTAATTACTTCTATTGGTTTGCATTTTGTGAAGCTATGTATACTATGATTGTAAGCTAATAGAGCATAGGGCATAAGGTTAATAGCGGATTCATTCTTTTGATTTATCTTTAAAATACGGAGATGTTCTAGTATGGTGGCGTGAAATCGTTCAACGATACCATTTTCGTTGGGTGCATGTGGGGCTACTCTATGGTGCTGAATTTTATGAAGTCTAGCGAATTCTGCAATAAGCTGGTTGGTAAACTCAGGGCCGTTATCGGAAACTATGGTAATTGGAACTCCTAGATGTGTGCAGAAAATCAGTAAAGCTTGTACTACACTGACAGCAGTGCCGTCTCGCAAATAATACGCCTGAGCATATTTAGAAAAACTATCAACTATTCTCAAATACTTTTCCCCTTGAATTGTTAATAGATCTACGTGAACTAGTTCAATAGGCTTAGAAGCTGGTGGTACAATTTTAAATTTCTGTTTAACTGGATTGCGGTCGTATTTAGCTTGTCCGCATACTGTACAGTCATTAATAAATTTAGTAACGTGCTCTCTCATTTTCGGCCAGTAATATTTGCGGGACAAAGCCGAGAAACACTCGTTAATGCCTCGATGGTTCGTCTTTCCATCGTGATATTTATGAATGATTTCTTGCTGTCTTAAATACTCCCTAACGTTTTCCAATTCACTTTTTGTTAGAAAAAGATTAAGAGATGAACTATTAAAAGACTTTTGTATGATTGGTATGACAATAGCAGAGTTTGGATTAATGAGTAATCCTGTCCTAATTTTCGGATGGACGTATTCTTTTATAGCATTAATGACATCCTCTTCTATGTTTGATTGAGCTATTTGTATCATAATGCGTGTGTGTGTTTCGAATAGTTTAGTGATAACTGGTCTAGCTTTTATGTCGCCTACTGTATTTAAGATTATCTGCTTAGTGAACTTATTTAGCGGTTCGTCAGAAATGGGAACCTCTAGGATGGGGTTTTCTTTATCTGTATGAACGGTGATAGTTCTGGAATCATCTGCGGCTTCGGTAGCCGTTATAGTCCTAGAGTTGTCTAAAGTGTGTACCCCTTCGGAGGGATTAGGTAAGATGGAAAGCAGTTCATCTATTATGGGTCTTAGCTCGTCGTTGTGAAGTTCGATGCGCGATAGTGCGTCGGCATTCGTATTACACTTGCCTTGCTTATATACGACAGTAAAGTCATATTCACTCAACTTAAGGCGCCATCTGGTTAGACGCGAATTGGGCTCTTTTAAGCTCATTATCCATTGTAAGGGTTTATGGTCTGTAATAATTTTGAATTTACGGCCGAATAAATAGGGACGGAAATACTTAGTCGCCCATACGATAGCTAAAAGTTCCTTTTCTGTCGTGCTATAGTTACTTTCGCTGGAGTTAAGTGTACGAGAAGCATATGCAATGGGTTTGTCTGAACCGACTGTCCCCTGTGATAAAACTGCACCAATCGCCACGTTTGAGGCATCGGTTGTCAAAATAAAATCTCTACTGAAGTCTGGATACTGTAAAATTGGGTCATTTGTTAAGAGAGTTTTACAGTGTTCAAAGCAGTTAATATAATTTTGATCTAACGTTATCTTTGATCCCTTTTTAAGACATTGAGTGAGTGGTTTTGTGAGACATGCGAAGTCTGGTATAAATTTTCTATAGTATCCTAGAAGTCCTAGAAAACGCTTAATTTCGGTTGTAGTTTTTGGCAGTGGGTATTTTTCGATGGCTTTAATTTTGTCTGGGTTGGGTTTAACCCCGTTTTTACAAATAACATGACCTAGAAACTCGGTTTCCAGCTTCAAAAACTCTGATTTATCCATCTGAATTTTGAAGTTGCATTCCCGTAGCCTTTTGAATACTTTTTCCAGATTTGTCATATGTTCTAAGAAGGATGTACTGAAGACAATTATGTCATCCAGATACACTAAACAAATTTCGTTCTGTAAGTTCTTTAATACGTTGTCCATCACCCTTTGTAGGGTTGATGGACTATTTTTCAGGCCCATTGGCATCCTGAGAAATTCATAATGCCCATTCTAGAGAATTCACAAAACTGCTTTTAATGTAGACATTAAAAGCAGTTTTGTGAATATCCGCGGAATCCATTTCTACCTGATAAAATCCACTGGCTAAATCGAGCGTGGTAAAGTACTGACATTTGCCCAGTTTATCTAGCACATCCGTTATATTAGGAATAGGATATTTGTCATCGACTGTCTTTTCGTTCACCTTCCTGAAGTCAACAACAAGACGCCATTTTATTTTGCCGGAAGCGTCCGCCTTTTTGGGTACAATCCAAATAGGAGAGCTCCAGGCAGAATCGGATGGTCTAATTATATTTTGCTCGAGCATCTTATTGATTTGGTCCCGGACTTCCTGTCGGTGGATATACGGGTATCTGTAGCTCTTAGTATGTACGGGGATTTTATCATGTGTTTTAATTCTATGTTTGATCTTGTTGGTGAATGTCAAAGGTTCACCATCAAGGTAAAACACGTCGGCATATGAGGCACATAACCGTTGTAGGTGTGCTAGCTCTTCAGGATTAAGATGATCGGTGCGAAGACGGGATAAAACATTTTTAGCGCGATCCGATATATTTCGGCTTCTACGGGACGGTCCATTGAAAAAATTACATCATTTGAGCTGTTATTGGTAATTTCGACCCAACCACGATTATTAATTACTTTCGTTATATAATCAGAGATTATGCAGTTGCAAATTATTTGATTTTCAACTACTACGTCACCGTCCTTTGAGTTTATAGGCAACCTAACTAATTTTGATGACTGCGCGGGTATAATTTCCTCATATAAATTTGCGTTATGTGAGTCATACATTTCGATTGGAATTTTCGCGTTACGAGTAATAAGTAATTTGTTTCTAAGATCGATATTAGAACCCCATATGTCTAGCAAATCAAACCCTATCAGTCCGTCGAAGTAATTATGAAATTTATAAATAAACAAGTTTATATTATCCCGTTCATTAAATTCTAAAGGGCATGGGACAGTTATAGAATAATTATTTTTACTTGTCGCGTGAACATTGGTGACCTCGAATGGGTCATAATTCAGTGGAATATGGCTAAAATATTTTCTTACAGCTTCGGGACTAATAAATGATTGGTTTGCGCCGGTGTCTATTAAGAATTTCAGTGGGGGATTACTTGTCTGAATGTAACCGAGTTGCCTTTGTATGTGGAAATTGACTTCTATTTTTGTTTTTCTAATTTGGGACACTTCCGAAAATCCTCATCGTTAGTCGGGGTGAAACTAGTGTCTACTTCCTCTACGATAGGAGCTTCCGCGTGGTTATACGGTTGCTCGTATCCATAGTTGGGATATTGTTCGTAAGAATAAGACTCCTGATTATCGTTATAGTCAAGATAGTAGTATATATAGATAGTATTCATAGTACGTGTCGGTGCTGTAGTCGTAGTCAAAATCAGTCTCGTTAAAGTTTACCTCCCGTGTCTTAAAGTAATTGCTCGGCGGTGGGTTGCCAAATCGTCTCCAGTCATGTCCAGTCGGTGGTAAGGGTTTTGAAACAAATGGAGTAACACCGCTCATAGGAGAAGGGCGCATGTTATTATTTAAGTTGAAGCCCTGTGGTTGTTGAGGTCTGTTAGGAAGCTTAAATACATTGCTCTGGGGGTTATAATTTGGTGGAGGAGCACGCATCATCTGTTGCGTACGAGTGGGACCGCGTGGTTGATGCATCTGGGGTGGTAGATTGGGTCTCCAACCCTGTGCAGCATGCGGTTGCATAGGTGGCTGTCTAAACGAGTTCAGCATATTATTACCATGTGGTCTAGGTAGCGGCGGCATGTTAAACGTGGTAGGTTTTGGAAGGAAATTATTTAGTGGTAGGCTATGTGAAGGTTGAGTCCATTCCTTCTTGTTCTGACTGCCTTCATTTCGTTGTTGGAGGTAAAGGGTGTTTAATTCCTCCTGTACGAATTCAAGTGCTTTCTCCATACTTTCGGGATGCATACATCTTATTCTAGACCCTAGGGGGTCTTTTAATCCACGTAAATAAGCTTGCAAGGTCAGTTTTTTATAGAGCGCGCACTTAGCTTCAATTGTCGTACTAATAGTTTCATGTAAAGTGACATAGGTCATTATTGTACTAAATAAACTTTGAACTCGCTCGTAAAATTCTTGCGGGGTACTAGACCCTTGGGTTTGCAATGATAAATCGCTGTATAATGCAGTTTCGTCGCGATGGTCGGCGAAGTTATTTATAAGAGCGCTTTTGATGCCGGCCCAGGTTTCGGGTATTCCATTTGAATTTATTAGCCTAGCCGCGGGCCCAGTTATTTTATTTAAAATCCCGTTAATGAGAGAAAGATTGGCTAGTTCGTATCCGGGCTCATTTCTTACGTGAGCTAACACAAGTTGATCGCACAGGTTAATAAAGCGCGTAAGGATGTACGGGTTACCGTCAAATTCGGGCAAAACTCTAAGTGACTTATAAACTAGGTCTATTTCATTTGATTGTGCCATACTATCGGTTTCCAAACCTTTGTTCTCGTCTATAATACTAAGCTTAGAAGTCCTACTACTATCTAACCTAACGTTCCGTGTTCCCCTTGGATGGAAAATTTTGGAAGCTTTATCCTAACACAGTTATATGTAAAACACAGTAAAATACAATAAGATAAAAATGTATATAAAATTAGGATAGAGTAAAAAAAAATTAATGAGGGAACTAGGAAGGGTAAGGATTGAAAGATTCAAGCACTTACAGCATTACTTCTTTTTGCGGAATCGATGCCTGGATTCGCCTCTGGACTGGTGCTCCCGTAGATTCTGTATCTTCTTGGTCACTCTTGAATAACTGACTCTACTTTAGAAGATTCTACCGACTGCGCCAATTATGTGGGCTCCAGCCAGAGATTGCAAGAAAAAGCAATCTTTATTTAAAATATATTTAATTTAAAATAATAATTACAATTAATTCTTATAACTAAGTGAGGTGACTCTAATTCGATGTTTGAATCTATAATGATTTCACACGGTAAAATATTAGAATCAGGTAATGTAAGACACTAGACACGTTATGCTGACACGGCGCCTCGTGATTGTCGTAAGCCGATGCAACGCAGCAGATTGCCTGGATTAGGGCTGCGTAACAAGTTGTGTATTACTACATTACATAATAATTACATTACAAAAAACCTCACGATGAATGAGCTTTAGAACTGTCAGTTTCTTGTGTGTAGACCTCTCAGTCTCTGCATTTCTGCTAAAGCTCATTCATCATGAGGTCTGTGTAATACCTTATTTGGCTCTAGATCAGATAAAGTAATACCCTCAAGTTTTTGTACTCTACTCAGTGCCACATATACCTGCCCTTTGGCAAACACTTTCTTTCCGAGGTCGATTACAGCTTTATCAAGGGTCGTACCTTGTAATTTGTGAACCGTGACGGCTCAGCATAAAATTATCGGCAACATCCTGCGCTCAGAGTCGCCATAACCCTTCGTACTTTGAAAAGTTGCTACCACTTCACACAACCATCGCTATCTTTTAGTCTGCTTCTTCGTCGTTCGTCTTTCCTCGCGATGATCTAAACTCTCCTGTTAACGTGTTAATCTAATTCTCTTTCTATTTGATTCCCACTTTTTATTTTTCTCATTATTACATTCTTCTAAATATCTTTTCTCATTCGAACAGCATTTTTGGAAGCCTACCCATGGTGGTATATAAAGCCTGTTTTTTTTAAAAAGTATTTATATTCTACAACACATAATAGTAAAATACATACATACATAAACACTCACGCCTGTCACCCAGAGGGGTAGACAGAGACTATGGACATCCATTTGGCACGATCCTGACAGAACTCTCTCGCTTCCTCCACTAATAGTAAAAGTAGGATTATATAACAGTTAATAGCTATAGTAAGGTAAGTAACTAATTTGAAAGTAATCAAAAATTAAGCATGTAGTAATTAGTAAATTGTAGCGGTCCAAGTACAGAAACGAAAGTTTTTTATAGAGTAACCACGACGGATGTGGAACAGTAAAGAATTCCACAAGCGCACAACACTGCCAGTAAAAGATTTCTTTAAAAAAGGGCGAAGGGTGCACAGGAATAGTGAGAGAAATATTGACAGAAGCATCAAAGGAGCTGATTATGAATAAAGAAAAGACTCTGAAAACAGACTGTCTTTAAAGTGATGAGAGGTGGAGGGATTAAACAAAACGCCCTACAAATCAAAGAGAGTTGAAGTATCGTTACAAAGGCGAATCGGGAGCCACTTTAGTTATTTAAGATATTCAGAGACGTGATCATATTAGATATAGTAATTTGATATAGAACCTGGATTAAAATCCAATTAATTCACTTACCAAGTGCGATATTATGGGAAATCTTCTCTATAACTAAAGTAGTGGCATTGGTGGCAAGGTTGATTTTCTGTCTAGAAGACCTTCTGGAAAGGTTTTGAGTTTCATTATGCCATTTGAATACTGACGTGATTCGCTCCTAACACAAACATTTTCAGATTATTTAGATTTAGTTATGTTAAAAATGTCGTTAATATTCCTTGTCTTAAATGTTTTTATTTTTTACGTGGTAGAGCCATGCTGTCTGTCATGTCTAGCAGTCGACTTAAAAAAAGAAAACATCATAAATATAAGCGTAAGTGCAACCCAAAGTATCCACACAACAGACTTTTAAGTAAGAAATGAGACGAAACAGGAAACTTGGGATGTGAAATAGGAAAACAGGCATTCGTTAACATTTTTCCACATTTTTCCATATCAAGGAAGTTGCTCTATCCATATTTAGAATATTCACAAGTAAAAAAAGCAAAAAAAAAAGCAAAAAATCAAAAGCACGAATGGGTCTGCTCGACCGGGAAAGGACCACGCTCTCACAGAATACCAGCGTAAAATAGCAGCTTTATACTGCTGTATTTCGTATGGTGAGTGTAGAGAACGGTAGACACTTTTTACTGGAAAAGAAGCATTCCATCTTAGTCCTCACGGGTAACAACGCATCTGCATTGATTCTTTATTGAGGATAGATGTGGATGTCTATGGGTCACAGCAACCACTTACCATCAGGTGGACTGTGTGCTCGTTTGTCACCCTATACTATAAAAAAATTCAACGTTGTATATGATCACTGTGTGATGACGATGTAATCATATCAATCTACTCATATTGTCCTGTGGGTGTCGTAAAAGGCGACAAAGGAAAATAAACCATGAAATTGGCAACAGTGTCTTCCTAATAACAACTAGAAAATAAAAAAACTGCTTTTGCCAACTTGTCTCACAACCGTGGCAACGATGATAAATATCCTCCTTATGCAATCCATGCTGAGGGTGAAGCCTGTATTCAGGAGTAGACTTTGACATACTATAATGTATAAATAAAATGGAATAGTTTGTACGTGGTAGAGCCATGATGAAGCTATATTAATTGTATAGTTATAGCACGAATGGGTCGGCTCGACCGGGGACGGACCACGCTCTCACAGAATACCAGAGTAAAATAGCCATCCCGGTGAGTCACTTAGGCATGTCATCTTCGGTTGTTTGGCGCTTTCTAACTCTGAGTATTTGTACAGACACAACCTCGTAGCCAGGATTCTAAACCAGGAGCTCGCTCTGAAACACTGTCTATAACTAATACGCCAAGTACTTGCCGGAAGCCGTGCTTGAAAATGACCGCGCCAGGCTCTACTGTAACCGGGCCATCATCACAGACAGGAATATTCTTGCGAATAAGCCTGATATTGTGCTGATGGACCGGGCACAGTCAAGGATATTTTTGGTCGACATTACCATTCCTTATGACGAGAACCTCGTGATAGCCGAAACAGATAAGCTGGCAAAATATCTGGACATGGCTCACGAGTTGACCGACATGTGGGGTGGTCTGCCGGCTGAAATTATTCCTGTGGTCGTTTCTGCGAACGGGTTAATCCCAAACAGCCTCTCGGGTCATCTGAGTCGACTGGGACTCCATGACGGACCGCTCCAAGCTCAAATGCAGAATGCGGTGCTCCTCGATACCGCCCGCATCGTCCGCCGGTTTCTTTCCCTTTCCCCCTAACCCTCGGCCGTTAGGACTCCCCTGCCGAGGGCTTCCATCTGGTTGGGTTAATAACCCAACCAGATGGAATTTATTTATGCATTTTTATGTATTTATTTTATTTTGTTGATATTTATGTATGTTTATCATTTTTCTTTACAATTATATAATTATACAGCCCAACCAGATGAGAAAACTTTATAGATAACCCAAATAATAATAATAATAATAAGGAGCCGTCACAGTATCATCCGATCCGTGTGCTCAGAGATGCTGCGTATTCTTACCTCCTTGATCAGAAATAACGATGGGTTGGTACTGAGGGTCGGGTTGCATGAAATTATTTACCCATAATTAAAATAAATACGAACCATTCCCATTTATTTATAATTTACCACTAAATTCATTAATTATTTCCAAAAACTATCAGATTCTCGGGAAGTCAATTCACAGTTAGTGAAATCAAGCTTCATTCGCTACCTACTTTAATACCTTAATATCCTTAAAGTGAATAAATAGCTCAGAAGCCTTTCAATTCCTTGTACAGATACAAGGCAAATCAGTTTATTGCCTAAGGAACTCGTCTTTTTATTGTCTGAACAGAGAGAGAATTACAACTTCATACTTGCTTTATTTTGAAATTATAGCAAAAAATTGTTTTCGTTTATTTTTAATATTTTATGTGTTTCCATGTTGTGTTTAAAATATAATCTGTGGAACGAAAGATGTTACTACTTTGAAAATGTCTACAATAATATATGATTCCAAGTAATATTCCTAAAGGTATGAAATAAGTCGGATGTATTAAAACACGTTAATTTTTTTAATTTTAATATAGTGCTAATCAGGGTGAGGCAACTTTGTATGAAAGCTGAAAAATCTGCACACAACACACAATCATAATTATGTTAATATGCGTGTTGGGCTTGTAAAAATAAAGCGAGATAAAATTTCGCTGTCTCTTTCTTTAATGTTGTTTTAGATTGCCATTATAAAAATTAGATAAACAAATTCATATTATATGGGATGAAAATAAAAATGTTAATTCGCTGTTAAGCTTTTATTGGCTTGCTCTTTAAAGTATAATTACATACATATTACAGTGTGATTCGCACAATTAGTTTACCTATTAATTGATTTAAATTAAATTATTAAATATTAGCAGAATTCTATTAAGAGAAGCCATGAATTAATAGAAGAAGAATAAATGACATTTGTTTGTCAACGTCTTTCATATTGAAAATATTTTCTGAAATTTATTAAAATTTATTTCATAGGTTTAGTTTTTAATATGGCAATCGCACTTAAAAATCTAATTTAATATAATATGTATTACTTGTGAGATATATTGTGTTTTCATGCGATTGCCAAGTCAATCTATGTATCAATCTATGGACTGAATAAATTAACCGACTTGGTATTACATGGATCTCACAACTTTTTACGGTAGAAGAACTGAGTTGCGAGACTTGGCTTTTTTACAAGTTATGTTTTTGATGGCATCTCATTTCTTTTTGTAGGTAGTTATATCTAGGTAGCTATTTACACCTATTATTCCATTATACATATTATATAGGTACACTGATTCATTCACTGCAAATGTAACTTTGTAATATGTTATATGGGATTACAAAGTTATTTATGCAGTTGGTGTATCTCGAAAACTGAACTGAAATTATAAAATATTTTAATTTTTCCTTGATTTATATATTAAACAATAATAGTATTCCAAATTTGAAGTTTCTATGTCTGCTAGAAGTGCCTCAGAGTTTTGATGATCGGTCAGTCAGTGAGTGACAAAATTAAGAAATTTTGACTAGTTATAATTCTTAAACTACTGGTTCAAATTTAATGAAATTTGAAATATACCGAGTCTATACAATGCCTACTTGGTTAGTAAAAATTCAGGCTTCTAGTTTATCCATACCGAAGTTATAGGGTTTCAAAAATGGCCTGAACTGCTTCGAGAAAAGGATGGTACGGCCGTGCCGCTTTTTCGCTCGACTTGGCGGGGGGACTGCCGTGCCCCCAGATGTGTTATATATCAGTAACGAGCGAGGAAATATTATGTGCAAAAGAAATAAAAACATCAATAATAATGTGTAGTTCATAAAACAATCTGTCCTCCAGAAAATAAAATTACATAACTATACTTATTTATAGTTTTATTTTATCCCACATACAAACATAATCTAAAGTATATTCGAGTAATTTTGGTGCAACCTCTCAAATATATGGGAATTTACCCCATAGGTTTGTGAGGCTTGAACCAAAATTACTCGAATAAGCCTTAAATAAAAAGTTTAAAGTTACAGAATACAAAGGTTTGAAATTCCCGCTAATAAGTTTTATATGGGCGTCCACCGTAGCGCTTTTCGTATACACACATAAACACGTGTTTTCGTTTTTGCATACCTTAAGAGAAAGCGCAAGGTAATGTTCTACTATCGCCTAAAAATGAAGATCCCAACATTTTATCGAATAAAATCGTATCTAGCAATCATATTATACATATAAATGATATAAAAAGCACATTGTTAGAAAGATAAATGATTGTTGAACTTATTAACAACTTTTTTAAATCGATTAATGGCTATTTTTAAATAAAAAAAGGGTTTTAGTGGCTTATGGTGTGGATTTATCATGTCCATGTGGCTTGTAAACACGATAACTTTTGAAAATATCAATTGTTTAACTCAATCTATTTTTTAATCTCTTCACCTATCATGTGGGAAGCCACTGAATGTAAATGGCAGTGAAATTTTGTTTTGTTTAGCTATAATTAATTTTTTTCGGCTCCAAAATGGCGAAATTTTCGTTGATTTGGTAGCCTCGTATATAAATTATTTCTGTAAATGGGGAGCTACAGCCACAGAGTAGTTTAGTTCGGCTTCAGTCGCCGTCGTGAGTGGACATTGTATCGGTTGTTTGCAGTGGGTCAAAAAGGTCGCTAGACAAATACATAATATTCGAATAACCAAATTTCTTAAATACTTGATTATAATAATAATAAGAGATTTTTTATTTCAATATTTAAAAGCACAGAATAAATAATAATAGTACGTACTAAAAGTAAGTAGTATAATTTTTTTTGTCATGGGTGACATTTTCATGCTTTTCGAGGGTGTCGAAACCGATAGGGTTGTCGAAATGTAAATCCAAGATGGCGGCCGCAATAGGTATCAATTTTTTCATCATGGGTGTCATTTTCATAGTTTTCGAGGGTGCTGAAGCCGATAGTGCTGTCGAAATGTAAATTCAAGGTGGCGGCTGCAATAGGTATACATTTTTTCATCATGGGTGTCATTTTCATGGTTTTCGAGGGTGTTGAAACTGATAGTGCTGTCGAAATGTAAATCCAAGATGGCGGCTGAATTAGGTACCAATTTATTCATGATGGGTGTCATTTTCATGGTTTTCGAGGGTGTTGAAGTCGATAGTGCTGTCAAAATGTAAATCCAAGATGGCGGCTGCAAAATATATCAATTTTTTCATCTTGTGTGTCATTTTCATGGTTTTCAAGGGTGTTGAAACTCCCGATCAGATATTGTCCGCAGTCTTCAAATTCTGGAAGCCATCTAGCTTCACAAAGGTTGATCGCAATACTGGAATAATAATGCTTTCTGTTCCTTCAAGCTACTCTCTGTGCTACACTGTTCGGCACATCTCTGAGTCTTACTGCTCGCCTCTGCTTCACGCCTCTATCGCATATTACTTGCCTCCTTCTCGACTCTTACATGTAGTAGAACCATTCTGCAGCTATATTAGTAGTATAGTTGTAGCACGAATGGGTCGGTTCGACCGGGTAAGGACCACGCTCACGCAGAATACCAGCGTAAAATAGCAGCTTTATACTGCTGTGTTGCTAAAATCAATTGATGTAGATATCTATGGGTTTTTTATAGGATAAGGGTGACAAACGAGCACACATTCCACCTGATGGTAAGTGGATGCTGCGGCCCATAGACATCTACATCTATTCTCTATTACAAATCAAAATGCAGTTGTGTTGTCACCCGTGAGGACTAAGATGGAATGCCTCATTTCCAGTAAAAAGGGCCTCCGGCCACCTGCACTCACCAAGCGAAACGCAGAGGTAAACCTCTATTTCACGCTGGTATTATGTGAGGTCGTGGTACCACCCCGGTTCAAGCCGGCCCATCCGTGCGACAGCAAAAGCTGCCGCGTGGCTCTACCACTGTTAAAAACTCACACACACACACTCCACAGGGTCACAGCAACCACTTACCATCAGGTGGACTGTGTGCTCGTATGTCAACCAATCCTATATAAAAAGACTAACCAAGACTCACACTCGGCAGCTTTTGCTGTCGCACGGATGGGCCGGCTCGAACCGGGGTGGTACCACGACCTCACAGAATACCAGCGTGAAGTAGAGGGTTACCTCTGCGTTTCGCTTGGTGAGTGCAGGTGGCCGGAGGCCCTTTTTACTGGAAATGAGGCATTCCATCTTAGTCTTCACGGGTGACAACGCATCTGCATTTTGATTCGCAAACGAGGATAGATGTAAATGTCTATGGGCCGCTAGCAACCACTTACCATCAGGTGGACTGTGTGCTCGTTTGCCACCCTTATCCTATAAAAAAAAAGACTTCAAGGCGATTCCCTGGCACTTGCACATTCGTCGACATCTAGACTGCACTATCGACCTCCGTTCTGAGCGGGGGTTATGTGACGGCGCTGTCATAGCAACAAAAGTGAAAATACATCGAAGTTTAAATCGCACTATCAAAATTACAAGTATCTCCGGACAACCACTCGGGGCAGTGGTTCAGTCATTCTGCGCTTGAGTTTTATAGACTCCGGACGTGTCGATTGAGTTCGCTCCCGTCACTCCCCTCTCATTGCTCCTGCGCAAAATTGATGTTAAAATTAACTCTCGTTATACATCGCCTTATTTGGTGATCTATGTTTGATTGCTAGCTTGGTGTTTTCACTGTGGTGCGCGAAGCACGCTGTCCCGAGTGACGGCAGTCTCACTATGTGTTGTGAAGTGTATCGCATGTTTGTTGTGGTGCAAAGTGTATATTGTTCGTAACTCTCCTTCTTGGCTTCCTGGTAGTGGTATTGGCAACCATAAGTAGAGTGAAACACACCGGCCGCCTCAGAGGCCATCGGTGTTAATGTTTTTGCCCTAGCAAACCAACGTGCTAGGTGTATAGGTTTTCGTTTTAGGCACACAGCTATGATATGTATCAAGCTTAATACTAATCTGTGCTTGTTAGCATAAGCAACAAAATGGCGTTGATAACGATCGACGAACTCGCTGACTTTTTGAGTAGAGCCTGCCACGACATTTGGGCTGCGTTCCTTGCACAGCGCAATGCCCGTCCCACGCCTGAGCCTGCGCTCGAGTCCGCGCCTCTAACAGGTCCCTTTAACCAGCGTTTCTGGTCCACCATAGACTGTCCGACCATGCGGATTCACGACCCGCTATTGCCGAGCACCGGACCTACAACCCCCGTGTCCATAGACACAATTTACGACGCCGCGTCCTCCGCACCCTCCGCGATGTTCACCCGCGGCCAGTCTCCGGTCTTCTTGGATGCCGAATTAGGCTCTGACATGGAAAAGCCCGAATATAAAGGCTTCACCCTCGTCCAGGGCAAAAAGTGCAAACGCGCAGCCCCAAAAAGGCAGCTAAGCCTAACTTGGCCCCCTCGTCCCCCTCGTTTCTCACTGCTACTCCGGCAAAAACGCCTGCCCCCGCGGCGCGCACTCAAGCCTCAAAGCCTGCGGCAAATCCCGCTGCAAATAGGTCCCCTGCTGAACGTAGAGTTAAGCCGCCACCTCCCATCATAATCCAAGATAAATCAAAATGGAGTATTCTGTCATACTGGTTGGACTCCAAAAGAATATATTGCCCAAAGGTGCAAAACGCCAGTCAGAGCATTCGTTAGTTTGTAAACTCGACCGAGAAGTTCCGCAGTGTAATAAATCACCTGCACGCCCAGCGAATAAGCTTTCACACGTACGCCCTTCCAGAGGAGCGCAACCTAGGCCTAGGTGCGTCTTACCTAGGTGACCACGGCACCACTGACTGCCCCCGCACGCCCGAGATGGTTGAGACCCCGGGCTGCATCAATTGCCGCGAAGAGGGACACCCAGCGAATTATCGCGGGTGTTCCAAAGCACCGCAAAGGAACAAGCGTGGAAACAAAACTCCTCACGAACGCGCTGTTCAAGCCAATGTGTCTCGCTCTCGGCTGCCTACCCCCAAACTTACACCGTCCACGGTGCCCACTTCCTCGCCTCAAATTGTCACCAAGCCCGCCCCAGTCACCGGGGCGGCCAAGCAAAGTATCTAGCCCTACCGCGCCTTCCGCGCCAATACCCAACGCCTGGGTGAAACCAACAACACTTGTCGCCTCACGGCCGGTGCCACCTCCCTAGGCCCCAAAATCAAAGCCCGTCCCACAAGGTTCATCCTCCTTTTTTTATAGGATAAGAATGACAAACGAGCACACAGTCCACCTGACGGTAAGTGGTTGCTGTGGCCCATAGACATCTACATCTATCTTCGATTACGAATCAAAATGCAGATGCGTTGTCACCCGTGAGGATTAAGATAGAATGCCTCGTTTCCAGTAAAAAGGGTCTCCGGTTCTCAACACTCACCATACGGAATACATCAGCATTAAGCTGCTATTTTACGCTGGTATTCTGTGAGAGCGTGGTCCTTCCCCGGTCGAGCCGACCCATTCGTGCCACAACTATACTACTAATATAGCTGCAGCATGGCTCTACCACGTTTATTAGCCTTGTTATATCACTAATCTGATTCCTTCCACTGGATTTAATTTAGATAGCGATATCAATGCCAAAAATGGCAATAGCAAAAAGTTAAATAGGCAAATATTCCACTACTGACCCAAATCAGTAGAAAATATTTTTGATAGTCCAAAACGCATTTTTGTATTTTCTTTTTTAAAAGTCTGTTAAGTGCTTAATAATCGTAAGTCTGCAATGCATAATTTAGGTGAAATTCTGTAATTGACCAGACTCCAGGTAGAATGAAGACCAAAAGCAACACCCAGAGTTGATGAATGCAGATTGTAAATGTATTTGACTTGTTGATGAAAATGATGATTCAACAAATATCACATGAACTTTTTAACACACATACGATTATTTTTATAGTTTCATGTGTTCATTATTAGAACGCGAAAAAATGCGGGGTTTCACGCGCAGTTGAAGAATTTTTTGTCAGGAATAGGACCAACGCCGAGCTCTGCGATAAGATAGGGATGACATATCTAGTCACGTGATATGTGAGCCATTTGTCACTAGACTTATTTTTCTCGCGAATATTTTTAATATGTTTTGTAATTTGTATACGCAGGAAAAACTACATTTTATATTATATAAAATGTCTACATTGATGTTATCATTTAACATAACTTCTAAAAAAAGGAGACGGTAACTAAATGATTTTTTTTATGTTTGTAACATGTTATTTTAAATTTAAGTCGGTTTGTATTTCTTTAGTGCTATGAAATCACAACCTAAGTCGTTATTAAAAAAATTACAAAGTTTTTCAAGTTTACTTCCATTGATTTAACGTTGTAATCACCTAACTAATTGCGTGGCATATATTTTGTTCTGTAGATTTAATTTTGCCAATCAAAAAACTTAACCTACGTCTATTTAATTCTAAGGTAAATCTATAACGAATTATCATTTAATATTTAGAGAAATACTGCCATTGTGTACATAAGAATATAAACACATAAGGATATCCCTATTTCTATTACAATAATGTCAGAAAGATGCTAGTAATAAAACCAAACCAGGGACAGGGGGCAGCGTCATATATGTATGTCGGAGATTTCAACAGAGGAGCAATATTTTGATCTCGGAAATACATCAGGATAGCATTAATTGTTAAAAATAATAAAAGTGTGAGAGCGTATGTTCAACTCGCTCTTGCTTACGCAATTTATCATTATCAGCAATAAGACATATAGTGACAGATATAGTGAAATTACAGTTCGACCACACCGTAACACGTTTCCGCCACAATCACACACCACTGGTTCGTAAGGTACGTAATAACATGATAACACCAAAATATATAAACCAAAAGCAACACTACTTATCTCAGTGTTACACAAGCAGCCTCTCAGCAACACTAATCCTGCCTTAAAAGAATTACAACAACGAACAGAACCACGACACTATCTTAGTACTAGTAGAATGACCACACTCGTAGAAAGACTTAGCGGAATCTTCCGCGTACAGCACCTACAGTGAACTTTATACTGCACAAACAAGTGGAGGTTTCTCGATAGACCCTCATTTCCACCTCGATCCAAGTGATATTTTATAGACGCTCCGACATGTAGATATCGTCAACTATCAAAAAATTAAAAGATTCTGAACCATTTGTTAAGCTCTTAGAACTATGTAAATGTATTAAATTCCTAAACAAGCTGCTATATTATTATATTATATATTCAACGAGTATATTTTTTGGAGACTGCTGAAACAATTTAAATATTTCTTTTTTTATTTAATAAACTATACCTTAAGGGTGGTCTCGTTTAAGTTTGCAGTAAAAAATTAAGGCATAATTGGGGATAAGGTTTTTATTTTAACCATTCAGACGACATTCATATTATTACCTTGACGTTTTGATATTGATTAGTTATTTGTATGTACTAATTATATATAAAATATATAAATGTGTATATGTAGGTGTATGTATGTAGAGTTTATATTTGTATAGTTTTTTATTAGAAAAATGTATATATTATCCCACCAAAAACATTCTGTAAAAAACTAGCCAAGTCTCGATGGAGCTGCTTGTTTATCTCTAAAAAGTAATGAAATCTAGTCAAAGTCGTGCCAAGTCTAAGGTTACTTACTGCGATTTCTTTATTATTATAGTTAATGTTATGTGACTTGGCCGTTGAAGGGTACACAAGGGTACAAAACCAGGTGCTACATGACACCATTGCACCAATCTGTCGCCAGAAACGCTACCTATTGACGATGGAAAATTGCCACTTGGAAAAAGTTGATTGAATAACCAGTCAATCGTAAGCTTGATAAAGTTGCGTTTACACGTAATGTTGCACGTAATTGTATTTACACGTAATGTTATATCTACCTATGTTTGTTAAGCGAGATAATAGCCCATACTGGTATTGGTAATTGGACGTTAGTGTCTCATTTTAGGCGGTTGTTGATTGTGCAACACATGCATTCAGCATTGACAATGCTGTCTTCTGCTCTCTTCTTTTTGGAGCGTCACATCGACCACCGATGTTATATAAAATAGACATACAGACGGACTTATATCAATGATTAGAAGTCCGCCTGTACTGGAAATAATTTTTTATACTGTTTGTGTCAGGCTCGCCTATACAAAAGTACTCGTATTATTGAAATACGCAGCTTTATCAAACCTACAATTGACTGGTTATTCAATCAACGTTTTCCAAGTGGCAATTTTCCATCTTTAATGGGTAGCGGTTCTGGCGACAGATTGGTGCAATGGTGTGTATGCAATGTAGCACCTGGTTTTGTACCCTTGTGTACACTTCAACGGCCAAGTCACACAACATTAACTATAATAATAAAGAAATCGCAGTAAGGAACCTTAGACTTGGCACGACTTTGACTAGATTTCATTACTTTTTAGAGATAAACAAGCAGCTCCATCGAGACTTGGCTAGTTTTTTACAGAATGTTTTTGGTGGGATTTCACTGCTTTTTGTAGAAATGTGGGCATATTGATTTATTTTATTAGATTTTCTTATTTCACACATTTTTTTTCTTTTTAGGAGTAGTTTTTTTATTATTACAAATCTTTCTTTTCATTTTTTCCGGTTCTGATTCTTGTACAGTAGCAACAGCTTTTCGTATTGCCCATTCGCGTTCATTATTTATTTTTTTAGACAGTTTAGACGGTTTAATTTCTGAAAGATCGGCGCGGTATTTACGCCTAAGCCGGTTGTATTCGGTGATCACTCAAGCTTGAGCTTTTATACTCTTGAAGTCAACATTTATGAGATGCACCCCATGAAGATTAGTTACTCGTGCAAACGCCACGTAGGCTTGGCCACAAGAGAACATGGAGGTGCCAATGTCCATGAGGGCATTTTTTAGACTTAGACCTTGGCTCTTGTGAATTGTTAGGGCATACGCCACACAATGGAATTGTTCTCTGTACGCGTATTTTTTTTATGTACCAATAGTAGAAGGGGGCATTACCATATCTCTAATACATCTGAGACCAGCTGAGGGTTCTTCATCAGATACTTCAGACCTTCGATTTTTGATATCAAATGAAGAGGCCCACCAAGTTGAATAATTTTTGTAAAGGCGGTCTGTCGATCTCTTCTAATAGTTTGGTTGGGCTCTTGTGTTTTCTAATCAGGGTCACCAGGGACTCCAGATCTTCGATTATCCTAGTTTTTATAGTTTTCTCTTTATGTAGCCATTAAACCCTAACTCTGTACCAAATTTCAGCTCTCTGAGTTTATGGGAAGTATTGGTTCTATTTTGATGATCATGATATATTATATATATTAAATGTATGAAGCTATTGAATGTACAAACTAATGTCTTTCAAAGCCTTAAATGAAAATGTGTCTGTGTTTTGTACTGTGCCAATAAAAAACAAGTGAACACTTTCTCTTTCTCTTTAAAAACGTTACCTCCACACTAGGATTTTCTCCTGTATCGCGGGGCAGTTTACATACATAGATTTCACAAGGACAAACATCCAGATCCAGAACAATCATTTGTAGGCCATACAAATACTTGTTCCGTGCGGGTTTCGAACCCGCGGTGCTTAACACTGCAACTCATTGCTAAGCCACTGCGCCACGGAGCCGTCACATTACTATTGAGACTTTGTCACAAATAAATAATGATTTAAGCTTAACATACAAATTATACAACATACAGAGACATGATATATCATCTCATAACACAGAATTTACTTACTTAATATAATCATGAGTATTGGGACTCACCTACAAAACGTGTGCTGTTTTATTGGATATATGAATGTCAAAGAATGAAATCCTACAATATCGACTATCCAATATCACCTCATGAAACTCGTAAGAGGTGACAGAGGAAACTAGCACTGAAAATGGGCAGCAGCATCTTTATGATAACGACTCAAAATAACAGCGATTGACTATGACAAGTGGTCCATGTCGTGCAGAATTATATAAAGGCACTCGTATATTTATGGCATTAAATATTCAGAATCAAGAAATAAGCATTTATGTTTTAAATCTGAATACCTAAACTCCTACCCAAGGAGGCAATCTGGGAGGCCTATGTTGAAACAAAAGTGCGTTATTTTTCTTAAAGTGAGGTAGATAATGAGTTAAGTAACCAGTGAGAAATATGAAAAAGAGTAATTTTATTCTGGTTTCACCTTAAAAAAAATTTAAACATTATTCTGGGCATCGAAACATTACCCTGGATTATTAATAGTACTCTCCACTTTAACTATCTTTCGTTTAATTAAAGTACTTGCTTTTGATTTTTAAAGAACTTAACAAATTAAACAGTAAAATATAAATAGGTACCTAAAATTTACATTGAAGACAATACTATGTGAGTCAATTTTAAAATACTTAATACATTTCAAATTAAGAATTAAAAAACGTTATAACCAAGATAAATTATGGCTACGTAACGTAAAATTTATTTTCTGACATCAATAAAACCCATGTTGATAAAGGCACATACACTTATCACATACCAAATAAAAGAGAATGGGATGGGATCATAGGATTTTTTTTAAATAAAATTACATATTAATAGCGGTAGGCGAAGTTTAGGGCGACCCCCCATTAGATGGAGTGACGACCTGTTAAGACATTTTTTTTATAGGATAAGGGTGACAAACGAGCACACAGTCCACCTGATGGTAAGTGGTTCCTGCAGGCCATAGACATCTACATCTATCCTCGTTTGCGAATCAAAATGCAGATGCGTTGCCACCCGTGAGGACTAAGATGGAATGCCTCATTACCTGTAAAAATGGCCTCCGGCCACCTACACTCACCAAGCGAAACGCAGAGGTAAACCTCTACTTCACGCTGGTATTCTGTGAGGTCGTGGTACCACCCCGGTTCGAGCAGGCCCATCCGTGCGACAGCAAAAGCTGCCGCGTGGCTCTACCACTGTTAATGACTGTGTTAGACATGAAGGAATTCGATGGATGCAGGTGGCTCAGGACCGTGCTTTGTGACATTCCTTGTGGGAGGCCTAAGTTCAGCAGTCGACTTATGAAAGGCTGTAATGATGATGATGATGACATATTTATTGTTGAAAAATCTCAATTAAATTCAATCACTTAAGAAATTTAGCAATTGGCCATTAAATCACGGCACAAGCAGGCAAGGCCCAGTAATTAGCCAAACAATTTAATTATGAAGTCTTTGTAAATTATCGACTCTTTTTAATCTAAATTAAATTTTGACGCAGCTCAAACCTAATTCTTTTTCAACTGATCTTATTATATATAAAAATTCCTTATTTTCTTCGTCATTTTCACTCTCCTCAGTCTCAGAAACGCTTTCATCATTTTCCGTACAAAAGCAGTTACGGTATAAAAAATTGTCACCTTCCTCCGGAGGTATGCATATACCTCCGGAGGAACAATAAGGTGACAATAAGGTGAGATTTAGGAATACGAGTACATAATTAATGACATGCTTTCTAACATTCATAACATCTCAATTTTATGCTCTTTACAACACTTTTACACACACCACAACAAGAAATAGACTAAATTTTTCTAGTCTTTTCCAACTTTTTTCTCCATTTCATCTTTCTTTCTCTTTCTTTCTTCTTTTTTTGCTCTCTCATAACTTTCTTTGCCTTCTTTTCTTCCTCTAGTCTATTCTTTTCCTTGTAGTTTTCTTCTAAAACCTTTTAGTATTCTGGTTCTGATATGTGGTAAGATAGCCTCTCAATGTTACGTTTCCCTTTTCTGGTTGGTTCTGAATGCATTGCTAAAAAATCTTTAAGTCTTGTTGTTGAACAAGTTGTCATCATCATTTTCTATTCCTAGATCTACTAAAACTACAAGTTCTTAGACGTTATTCTGTAGATCACTGGTAATGTTGATTTTTTCATTATTTTAAGGTTGAATAGTAAAGGGTTCTTTGTCAAGGTGAGGAAAATTTCATATTCACAGGATGGTCATTTCTCGCTAATTTGTTCATACTTGATTTTTCAAGGCTTTGCTGTGTTGCCATGATTATATTTTGACTTTCATTTTCAGAAATACTGTTATTAATTATTGTTGTGTTATAGTTTTTTTTTTGTGTGTATTTGTCAGTTCAGGTTATATTCCATTGTATTCTCATTCCTTACTTACATAAGTATTCGAATGATAAAAGTTTCATATTTGATAAAGAGTGAAAAATTATTCATTGTTTTGTACATCTTGCATTATATTTTAAATGTCTTTAAATTTATTCATCATCTCTGCGCCTACGATTTCTGAAATTTTAGTCAATGATAGTGGTTTTTCTGATCTGGATGCTGACTTGGCTAAGCATTTAGAATAATCGATAGCATTTGGATAAAAAGGGTAGAGGCTGTAAGCTCGAAAGCCATTTACAATGCAAGCAGAACTAATTTCCTCAGTTTTTTGAGTAGAAAAGCAAAATTTTGATTAGAAACAACTTCACCAATGTTCTCAAGATATCATTCGCTAACTGCCGCTATCCAGAACTCTTTTACGGGTCTAAATAGTGATACATCAGCTGGCTGAATAATCCTAGTGGCGTTTGGACACAGAACTATTATTTATATTTTATTTGAAGAGAGCGAGCTAGTTCACTTAGGCCGTAGGTTAAATGAGATTTGTGTCTGCCAACAAACAACAAAACTGGTAGCTAAATGTTATTTACTCACAAAAAGGGTTAAAAAATATATACATACATACATATAATCACGCCTCTTTCCCGTAGGGGTAGGCAGAGACCACTTCTTTCCACTTGCTACGATCCTTACATACTTGTTTCGCTTCGTCCACTTTCATTATTCTCTTCATACATACCCTACGGTTTAGGGTACTCTTGACCTGGCCTTTTTTCAAGACGTCCCTGATTTGGTCTTGAAATGTCCACCTAGGTCTACCCCTTCCAACACTTTCATTCACACTCGCCTTATACACTTTTTTCGTCAATCGTTCTTCATTCATTCTCTCGACATGGCCAAACCATCTCAGCATACCTTTCTCAATTTTTTTCACTACATCTTCTTTCAGACCACAACGTTTCCTTATCTCACTATTTTTTATCCTGTCACTCAGTTTAACTCCTGTCATACTTCTAAACGCTTTCATCTCAACTGCATTTATTCTGTTTTCATGTTTCTTCTGCCATACCCAACTTTCACTTCCGTACATGAGTTGCGGAACCAACACCCCCTCATGCATAGCCAAACGAGCAAAGATTTTTCTGATGTCAGTTAACAACATGCTCGGTAATATATTTAAATGTATCCGCCGTCATCTTTTTCGAGTCCGAGTCGTTTCCGATCGACTCGATTCATTGGCGCTGCGAAAACATGTTGCATCCATTTGTATTTTCTTTCGAATTTACCACGACGAGTGCTCTGAGGAATTGTTCCGATTAATCCCAGCCGCCAAATTTCACGAACGCACATCGCAGCAGAACTCCCGATAATATCCACACCATCTGGATGATTGGTGGTCCACCACTGTGCGATGTAGAAGATGTTTTCTTCCTCGCACAACTTCCTTGTGGAATCGATTAACACCAGCGATTTTTCCGGACCGATACGACTTAGAGACCTTCGAAAAAAGAGCCTACTCCTTTTTTAAACGCCGGTAACGCATCTGCGATTGCCCTGGTTCCCCTGGTGTTGCAGTTGTTCATGGGCGGCGGTAGTCACTTAGCATCAGGTGAGCCGCATGCTCGTTTTCCCGCTTTCCTATAAAAAAATCCATCCTGAACTAATAGTTGCTACACCCTAGTCATCAGGTACAGTTTGTTTGATTCTCTCAGGTAAACGTTGATAGGGATACATAATCGTAGGCAACACCATCTGTCGATCAGCAGATACTGTACACAGTACTGTCACATTTTCTTTGGCTTTTCCTTTATCAATAATGTAGATATTCTTCTCTCCTTTTACAGCAAAGATTTTTCCGGTAGACTGATAAGTTTAAAAACCGCTTTCATCAGCATTAAAAATTCTGGAAGGAATATCTAAAGTGTGGCTTAGATTAGACTTGTTTATCTGATCCTTAATTTTACCAAACTAGTTTCTGATGTCAGACAACATACCTGCATAACAGCTTCACACGTTCTTTTAGTTATTCTAAGATGGCGTTTTAGAAAACCTTTTAACCATCTTTTTCCAGATCTATTTACGCTGAATGGATTCTCTCTGGGGTTTTTATTCAGAAAATTTTGAACAGAATCAATAATTTTTCGGCATTTCTAGGAAACCCTCTTTTTCCCATATCGCACAGCCATTCTACTAACTGTTTTTCTTCTTCTTTAGTCAAGTAGGGTTCTGGTCCAAATTCACTCTTGCTATCCAGGTGTTTTTGGCTTTACGAACTGATATACCTTGACTAACGTCTTCTAAAGCTTTGTCTACTTGTTATTTGGTATATTGCGCTATATTTGGCATGTTGAAGCAGTGTGAAAGAAATTTAAAAAAATATTTAGTAATTTTTTTTTTATATAGGATAAGGGTGAAAAACGAGCACACAGTCCACCTGATGGTAAGTGGTTGCTGCGGCCCATAGACATCTACATCTATCCTCTGTTACAGATCAAAATGCAGATGCGTTTTCACCCGTGAGGACTAGGATGGAATGCCTCATTTCCAGTAAAAAGGCCTCCGGCCACCTGCACTCACCAAGCGAAACGCAGAGGTAAACCTCTACTTCACGCTGGTATTCTGTGAGGTCGTGGTACCACCCCGGTTCGAGCCAGCCCATCCATGCGACAGCAAAAGCTGCCGCGTGGCTCTACCACTGTTAAAATTGATTTACCACTGTTAATTGGCCACATTACTTGCCAGCTATTGGCCACCGCCGGCTAATAACTGATTCATGATTTATTTTTTCACGTGATAGAGCCATGCTGTAGCTATATTAGTAGTATAGTTGTAGCACGAATGGGTCGGCTCGAACGGGGAAGGACCACGCTCTCACAGAAAACCAGCGTAAAATAGCAGCTTCGCGCTGCTGTGTTTCGTATGGTGAGTGTGGAAAACCGGAGACCTATTTTACTGGCAAAGAGGCATTCCATCTTATTCCTCACGGGTGGCGACGCATCTGCATTTTGATTCTTTATAGAGGAGAAATGTGGATGTCTATGGGCCACAGCAACCACTTACCATCAGGTGGACTGTGTGCTCGTATGGCACTCTGTCCTATAAAATAAAAAAAATAAAAAAGAATATTAAATTTAGAACAATAACATTTTTATATACGGTATATTATACCCTGATAAGGAAACTGGTTTGAAAAAACGTATTATGGAAAATTAGTAATTGGCCAGTGAATGCCTATTACTAAAATTCAACCAATTTCCGAACTTTAAAATTACACAGAATTAAACTTCACCTAATATTAAATGAAACTAATTCATACGGATTTTTTCTACATCTTGTAGCGAGCTTCCAATAAAACATACTTCAAGCCGCCGAAGAAGATTAGTCATTTTTTACCATCCATCAAGTGTCATATCCCTTTACAAGATGCAGGTACAAGCTGAATTGTGAATGTGGTCTCTCTTACATAGGACAAACTAAAAGATCTATAAAATCCCGCGTGAAAGAACATATAGCTGACTTGAAGCACCGACGTTCCGGGAAGTCTGCAGTGTGTGAACATGTTCAAGATCGTCCCAACCATTAATTAGATTTATTATATACCACAAATCCTCGCAAAATAACACCGATTCCTAACAAGGATGATTCGCGAGGCCATTAAAATTAAAAAACATCCTAATTTCAATCGACAAGATGAATGGGTGCTGCCATTTGCTTTAGACCCTATAATTAATAAAATTAAAACCAAACCCAAGCATACCACTGCAAGACTTCAAGATACTATAAGCTCATTCTGCGTAGATCGGACCAAAAATTAATATTAAAAAACTGAAGGTAGCCGGGCTTACTATGACATCGGGACGTCAAACACCTCAGTCCATGCCGTGACCACGGGTGCTGAAAACCACCCGAAACGTCGGGAAGTAAAAAGTTAAATTATACGCGAAAAAATCGGTAAAAATTAATTTCATTTAACTGCGCGTAAATATAAGAAATCATTATGTTCACCAAATATACTAATAGAAACAGATAATATTTAGGCACTGGAAAAGTAAGTTGCACACCAGATCAAATTGATCCAAGACACTTAACTCATTTTTTTTCTTAACAAACCACTCACATCTGTCACAACTTTTTGTAACCGACTATTCGAATATTGTATAACGCCATCTAGGTTACATTTTATGAACCAAAACGAAAATACAATAGATACAGGAATATTTTTTGTCCTTTTCATTCATGGATTTGCTTGCATTACCTTGTTTCTACCTCTTTTGTTGTGAGTGGCCAGTTACTATAGCGTGCCAAATTACTATGGCAGTTACCCCAATTAGTTGCAGGAATAAGTGCAGCCATATTGTTTAGCAAAAGATGATGAAAAATATTAAGATTGTGAAAAATATCAATTTTCTTAAGTTAAGCGTAATTACAGTTTTGAAAGAACCATAGGAAACAATGCAACTATAAATAACTTAATTAAACGTGTTATGACCTAACCAGATTTTCATTTCATTCGTTATTAGGTCCTTGCACTTAGTCATCTCCCCAATCGAGAGTGAAACCATACAGTGTTTTGCGATTACTCTGTGGTTAACGTGTGTCATACCGCGGATTTTATTAACTATATTAACCCAGTGCTTAACTACTATCCTACCTAATGGTAAGTGGTAATGCAGCCGAAGATGGTACAGCGCAATAACTTAGCTTAACAAAAACTCTTGTCTTGAAGACACATAATGGCCTATTTTTTATTATTATATGCATTACGTCGCAACGTCAATGCTCAGGCGTCGCGTCGTTATACTTCACCTACATATCATAAAATGTAACTGCACTGTGATAAAAATGTAAACCCTATGAACACTAGAAGTCTGAACAGTGGTAGAGCCAGACGGCAGCTTTTGCTGTCGCATGGATGGGCTGGCTCGAACCGGGGTGGTACCACGACCTCACAGAATATCAGCGTGAAGTAGAGGTTTACCTCTGCGTTTCGCTTGGTGAGTGCAGGTGGCCGGAGGCCCTTTTTTCTGAAAATGAGGCATTCCATCCTAGTCCTCACGGGTGAAAACGCATCTGCATTTTGATCTGTAACAGAGGCTAGATGTAGATGTCTATGGGCCGCAGCAACCACTTACCATCAGGTGGACTGTGTGCTCGTTTTTCACCCTTATCCTATAAAAAAAGTGCTAAATTCGCAGTATTGCCATACCATACCATGCGTACCGTGCTACGAGTATGAACGCCGTCCAGTCTCGCAGCATAGTGTAAGTATTTTAACGGATGTTTTCATGATACGCCCAATGGCAATCTCAGGCATACACAGCTGATGCCAGATGGCATAAGCTGTGTAACGTAACTTCGCTGTATCGCTGCAACAGTGACAGTTTATTGCTAGCAAAGTGTGTGGCACTTTTACCAGCTATAGACAAAAGTGCTTGATCTAGCAGTAAAATTACTAAGTTCGTTGCGTTACTGTTTCAGCATCGCAAATCAAAAACAAATAAAACGCATGTCGTAAATGCCGCACGGTCTCGCTACCCACTGTGTGTAAAATCAAGGATATTTTCATGTAAAGATCCTCGCGCCAAGTTATAGCGCTTTTTTGATGACATACGCCTGCGAGGCCTAGCACAGTTTGTACCGCAAATTCGCTACTTCACCACAGCAATATTAGTATAGCACTAGACAATAAAACCAACTGTAGGCAAGTAACGGAACTTTATACTACTGTAGTAGGTTCTGAAGTCGGGGCTAAGAAATAGTATATCGAAGAATTTATATTCTTAATTATTTTACCTTTAGAGTAGTTTAGTTCTGGCTAGATGGAGCGACGATATGCGCAAGGCGGTTGGCAGCAACTGAGTGCGAATAGCCGAAGATCGGGGTAAGTGGTGCGCCTTGGGAGAGACCTATGTCCACTGACCTCAGAAGTGAACGTCCACGAAATTAATAATAGAGATAAGACAGTGTGATAAAATATATCGATAAAAGTTCTATACCCAGGCCTACCCGTAACGAATTCTATTATATAATACCCGAATTCTATTTATGTACCGTATTAATATAATACTAAACCATAAATATATGTATCAATTAATATCTAAGCCTTTTAGATCCAATCTTTATACCTCATATAAAAGAGAGATCGATGCTGCGTTGGTCTATCTACGTTTTATTTGTAATTACAGAACGGATTTTGCTCCGAGTTTCCACACTGGTACATTTGCGAGGCTTAAGTATTCAATTAATACTGGAAAATATTCAACTGATGTACTTATATTTGGTATATCTACTTAGTTTAGTTGTCTCAGATGCCGCCCCTGATTTAAACGAGGTACCCCTGAGATGAGAGGCTGCCAGTATCTTCACAAGTAGCATCCCACACTAAAGCTTTAATCTCCCTCCCAAGCTTCCACAGTAATACCGTCGGATCTTCTGTCATTGTCTCTGAATATTTTACAAAGCTCTAAAACCAAGGAAACATTTATAGAAGCACTATCTATTCAGATAACACACTCAAAGAGCCGTGGCGGGACAACATTACATTGAAGCATACACCATATACCATATATTTTTATTATACAGTTAAATAACCGTGTAATAAAAAATGGTATTAAGGGTGGATTCGACCTAATACCATATTAAACTAGAGTAACTAATCGTCGGTAATTTTACCATGGTCTTACTTCGTTTGCGTTTTTCCAACACAAACGTGGAGTGCCAATACTGGGTATTGTTACTCTAGGGTTTGTGAATAAATAACAACAGTAACATTGGTATTTTAAAAGTGGTAGAACCACGCGGCAGCTTATGCTATCGCACGGATGGGTCGGCTCGAACCGGGGTGGTACTACGACCTCACAGAATACCATCGTGAAGTAGAGGTTTACCTCTGCGTTTCGCTTGGTGAGTGCAGGTGGCCGGAGGCCCTTTTTACTGGAAATGAGGCATTCCATCTTAGTCCTCACGGGTGACAACGCATCTGCATTTTGATTTGTAATAGAGGATAGATGTAGATGTCTATGGGCCGCAGCAACCACTTACCATCAGGTGGACTGTGTGCTCGTTTGTCACCCTTATTATATAAAAAAAGAAAAAAAACATTTGATAATTATATATTTTATTGTCGGCGACTTTGGTTGTTAACAAATATGGGTTGAAAATAATATCGATTAGTATTATATGCTTTGTGGCATTCCTTGGGGGAGGCCTATGTGAAAGTTGGGTATGGCAGAAGAAACGTGAAAGCAGAATAAATGCAGTTGAGATGAGAGAAGAAGTATAATAGGAGTTAAACTGAGTGACAGGATAAGAAATAGTGAGATAAGGAAACGTTGTGGTCTGAAAGAACATGTAGTGACAAAAATTGAGAAAGGTATGCTGAGATGGTTTGGCCATGTCGAGAGAATGAATGAAGAACGATTGACGAAAAAGGTGTATAAGACGAGTGTGAATGAAAGTGTTGGAAGGGGTAGACCTAGGCGGACGTTTCTAGATCAAATCAGGGACACCTTGAAAAAAGGCCAGGTCAAGAGTACCCTAAACCGATGAGCATGTATGAAGGGAATAATGAAAGTGGACGAAGCGAAACAAGTATGTAAGGATCGTAGCAAGTGAAAAGAAGTGGTCTCTGCCTACCCCTACGGGAAAGAGGCGTGATTATATGTATGTATGTATGCAAATATATATTATGTTCAGCAGTGGACTTGTAAAGGGTTGTAATGATGATGATGATGATGAAGTATTATAGACAAGGAACTCGAAAACCCTATTAAATTTTATTGTTTACCATACATATAATCACGCCTCTTTCCCGCAGGGGTAGGCAGGGATCACTTCTTTCCACTTGCTACGATCCTTACATACTTGTTTCGCTTCGGCCACTTTCATTTTTCCCTTCATACATGCTCTTCGGTTTGGGGTACTCTTGACGTGGCCTTTTTTCAAGACGTCCCTGATTTGATCTAGAAACGTCCGCCTAGGTCTACCACTTCCAACACTTCCATTCACACTTGCCTTATACACCTTTTTCGTCAATCGTTCTTTATTCATTCTCTCGACATGGCCAAACCACCTCAGCATACCTTTCTCAATTTTTGTCACTACATCTTCTTTCAGATCAAAACGTTTCCTTATCTCACTATTTCTTATCCTGTTACTCAGTTTAACTCCTATTATACTTCTTAACGCTCTCATCTCAACTGCATTTATTCTGTTTTCATGTTTCTTCTGCCATACCCAACTTTCACTTTCGTACATGAGTGTCGGAACCAACACACCAACTCATGCACAGCCAAACGAGCCTTATTAGACACCTTCCGACTGCTCATAAAGGAGTGCAAAGCTCCATTCAACATGTACCTGCATTCTCTCTTCTTTCGAAATCACTCTCACACTTTCCATCTCTCGTAAACTTTGAACTCTTTCACCTGTTCAATTTGTTCATCTCCAATTACGATATTGCAGTCTGTCACTGCCTCATCTCTTTCAAACACCATCACCTTCATCTTCTTTATATTCATCTTCATTCCCTTTCTAACAAAAGTTCCACTCATAGCAGTTACCATCTCCTGCAACTCCTCGGCCGAAGACGCAAGTAGTACTTGGTCATCAGCATAGAAAAATCATTTGACGAGTAACTCATTCATTCTCAACCCACTTTCATTTTCTCTTAAATCTGTCAAGCAATTGTCCATAAACAGATTAAACAGCCACGGTGACGCTACACGTCCCTGTCTAAAACCTTTTTCGATATTAAACCATTCAATGTATGCCCCGTTGATCCTTACACAAGCACTAGAATCCCTATAAAGAGATTGCAATACTCGTATGAGGATACTGCTCACACCGTTCACGGACAGTGCTGACCACAATTCATTCCTCACCACTCTATCATAGGCCTTTTCTAGATCCACGAACGCGTAATAGACCTTCTTGTTTTTAGCCAAACACTTTTCGGCTATGCACCGCAAGGAAAAGACCTGATCCGTACATCCCATTCTCTTTCTAAATCCCGCTTGTGCATGCCATACTTTTCCGTCCATTAAACCCACCCGTTAAAGTCCCATACCATCACGATCCGTTCATTTTCTCCGCATATTCAAGAGCTCTGTCATGCTATCCCAAAATTGCTCTCTCTCTTGTTGGGCTTTTAATGACCCACCTCCGTGCAGATCCGTCATGCATAGACCCCAAGGATAAACAAGCGAGTGAGTCCGATTTTTAACCTAATCCAGAGGTGTTTTGGGCTTACACATTCATGCTCCATCACACATTCAACTATTCGAGATGAAAGAATCACACCAACTCCCTGACAGTCTCGGCTGGTTTGGGGGACTCCCGACCAGTATGTTGTGTAGGGGCCATGAACCGTTGTGTCATATCCTTTCCTCTTGGTTTCGTTCACGCACAGAATATCTATGCATCGTTCATCCATCATCTCACATACTTCATCTACCTTACCATCTATTCCTTCTCTTACATTCAACGTAATTTAAATTAGATAATAAGACAATAGAGGTAATCTCTAGCAAAGATAACTTAAATACCTTAGAATACAATTCAACTATACTTCATTGTGTAATTTCACAAAATAGCAATAATAAAAACTGTATTAACCTGGTGCATCAAAATATACAAGGTATGTTAGGCAAAGAACTAGAAATTGAATTATTTTTAAATAGTAACCTTATTCATATTTTATGTATTACTGAACATTGGTTAAAAAGTTACAACTCCATATTTAATTTCAGTAATCACCAGGTGGTCAGTTCGTTCAATAGAGATACTAAATTACGTGGTGGCTCCTTAATATTAGCTAATAAATCCTTATCATGTAAAGAACGTAAAGACATTGTGAGCCTCTCTGTTGAGCGTACTATAGAAATGGCATGTGTTGAGCTTGAGCACCTTATTGTTGTCAGTGTTTACAGACCCCCATGTTCAAATTATGATACCTTTGAAAAAATTATGGAAGAAGTTTTAGTTAAGCTTAATAAACAGAATAAATCTCTTGTAGTGTGTGGAGACTTCAATATCAATCTCCTGGAAACTTCTTCCATCAGTATTAAATTTTGCTCTTTGTTTAAATCCTATAATCTTGATAATTTATTCTTTGAAGCTACACGAATTGCAGGGTGTAGTGCAACTTGTATTGATAATATTTTTACAGGTGTTGTACCAATCAACAAATCAATAATTCAAAAACTTAGTTCAGATCACTGTGGACAACTGGTTTCATTACCTTATATGCACAAAAAACAGGAAATTGAGAAAATTGTGTTTGTTCCTATTAATGCAAAACGCCTGGAGAGATTTAGAAGTAATATGGTAAAAAACCTTCCATCGCTTTCTTATAAGAACAATGCAGACTTTTTATATGGAGAATTATTTACCCTTATAAGCAATGAATTTAAAAAAATATTTACTTCTAAAACATTCTCCGGAAACAGTCGCAAGGCATTTAATGAGTGGGCGACAGTGGGAATTCATAAAAGCAGACGAATGTTATATGACCTTTACCATGAAAGATCATATAATCCTTCTGATGCTTTTAAAGAATATGTCAAAAATTATTCTAAAATGTTTAAAAAAGTTTGCTCCACAGCCAAATCATTACATATTAGCAACAAAATTAAGACGGCTAAGAATAAAATTAAAATGACGTGGAGTATAATTAACAGCGAAACCGGTAAAGAAAAACCTCGTAACTCGAACTATCAATTAAAAATTAACAATGAATTGACTAAATCAAATCAAGAAGTCGCAGCGGTGTTTGAGAAATATTTCACTGATATTCCTATTTTGACAACAGAGTCTTTGAATACTTCTCCAACTGTCGCCGAGTCATTACTCAAACAGAATGTTAATATCTGTTTAAAAGAATTTAGATTCGAAAAAGTACTACCGCAAGATATTGTAAAATACTTTAAAACCATTGATGTAAAGAAAACCACAGATTTGTGGGGGATTTCCGTGACAGTTATTGCGTCCATAATAGATTTAATTGCACCTCATCTTGCTATTATTTTTAATACTTGTATCGATTCTGGTGTGTTTCCTGATTTAATGAAGTATAGTAAAGTAATACCTTTATTTAAATCTGGTAGTACATTGGACCCCGCTAATTTTAGACCTATTTCTGTACTACCAACTCTTAGTAAAATTTATGAAAAAATAATTTTGGATCAATTGTTAATTTTTTTTAATACAAATAAATTACTTCATAAAAACCAATTTGGATTTACAAGGGGTCGCTCGACGTCTGACGCCGGTGTTGAGCTTATGAAATATATTTTTAATGCCTGGGAGAATTCACAGGATGCCTTAGGTGTTTTCTGTGATCTTTCCAAGGCTTTTGATTGTGTTCATCATGAAACATTAATCAGGAAACTACAACATTACGGTGTAAAAAATTTGGCGCTTAGACTTATTACTTCATATTTAAGTAACA
Source organism: Parnassius glacialis (assembly GCA_033319125.1). NCBI lineage: Eukaryota > Metazoa > Arthropoda > Insecta > Lepidoptera > Papilionidae > Parnassius > Parnassius glacialis. The sequence goes on along the minus strand of JAVANC010000027.1, from coordinate 26,770,840 downwards.
GAGCTCAAAAAGTCTTGATAAATGGTAAAGGTTCCTCCGGATCGGTAGTATCAATGGGCGTTCCTCAGGGCTCGATTCTTGGCCCATTCCTGTTTTTAATCTATATTAATGACTTACCTTATCTTGTAGGGGACAATCACGATATAGTATTATTTGCTGACGATACCTCTTTAATTTTCAAACTCAAACGGCAGTTAATTAATTATGACGATGTAAATAATGCCCTATCGAAATTAGTACATTGGTTTAACGCCAACAATATGCTCTTAAACGGCAATAAGACTAAGTGTATTAAATTCACAATACCTAATGTAAAACATTCGAATACCAATGTGCTATTAAATGGGGAGGAGTTGAGTCTTGTGGATACCACTGTTTTTCTCGGTATTACTATTGACGCGAAACTTCAATGGGGCCCCCATATATCTAAATTAGCAAGCAGACTTAGTTCTGCAGCATATGCTGTAAGAAAGATTAGAAGTCTCACAGATGTTGAGACAGCTAGATTAGTGTATTTTAGTTACTTTCATAGCGTAATGTCTTATGGAATTTTGCTATGGGGTAATGCGACTGATATTGAAGCTATATTTGTTTTGCAAAAGAGAGCCGTTCGGGAGATTTATAACCTAAATTGTAAAGAGTCCCTCAGACAAAAATTTAAAGAAATAAACATATTAACTTTGGCATCGCAATATATTTATGAAAATCTAATGTATGTACATAAAAACATAAATAGCTTTAATAAGAATAAGGATGCGCATTCTTTAAACACTAGGAACAAACATAAGCTTGTAATACCAGTTACTAGACTCCACAGAATCAGTAATTCATTTATGGGGCAATGTATACGCTTTTACAACAAAATCCCAGAACATATTCAAAGTTTATCAATAAACAAGTTTAAAAGTTTTATTAAAGAAAAACTGTACAAAAAGGGTTATTATAATATCAAGGAATACATGAATGAAAATAACCCCTGGGAATGAGGTGATCGCCACCATGCTGGTTCTATTAAAAATCATTTAAAAATTGTATAAATGAAATAATTGTTAAATGAAATATGTTTGAAAAAAAAGTCCCGCTGGGTTTCTTGCTGGTTCTTCCCAGGACAGAGGTATTTTCCGAACCAGTGGTAAATAAAAAATGACTTTCAATAAGAATTATGTAATAATCGATATTGAATAAAAAATTATTCTATTCTATTCTATTCTAAAACGTAGAGAAGCGGCTCTCCGTGGGTCGCTTTACGCCCCCGCGAAAAACAAGACGTGATGGGTAGCGAACTACATCGCCGCCATTTTGGTTCATTTAATTATTTTTATTATTGTCCATAGCGTTCCCACGAATAGCGAGGGAAAGATTTGTCCCCCCAGCAAAGCCCCGCATGCCAGGGTAAGGCTAGCCTAATTATGGGGTCGCCCGGTCCCAGGGCAGTGTGGCACGCTAACAACTAGGCTCGCCCCTAGCCATGCATCCATCCGCGCGGTAGACGTTGGATTGGCGGAGTGGGTAGGAATAGGGAAAGGGAAGGATAGGTGGTGTGAAAAGGAAGATTGGTAAGTTAGAGTGGGAAATAGGAAATGTAGGATATTACTGCTCAGGAGGGCAAGGGATAGGACAGTAATAGCTAGGGAAGCCGAGGTCGCATACCCGTATACCATACCACAACTACCGGACAGGTAAATTGCGATGAGTATCCCATGACTTATAAATTATAATTTATCAAAACTTAATAATATAAAGTCAACCATGTTGGTAATTACAATATTAACCCTTTCATTGTCCCGTGCACTACATATAGGACATTGCTATTGTCTTACTATTGTGTCTGAAAACCGGACAGTGAACGTGTTAAGATTAGGAACAAAGTTTTTTGTACCTATCTTGTCAAATAGTTTTTTTTTTAATATTAGCTGTGAATTCACTTACTTGTTGATACCTTTTATAATATGTCTTCTTTAACTATTGTACACAGTAATGCAATAAATTATTATTATTATTATTATTATAAGAGGTTTATTATATTTAATAAAATTGTTCGGATATTCATGCATAGGTTACTTTTTCTATAAAACCAAGATGCTTTCACAATTTTACCATCACACAAAATAACCACCTCACTGCTCACGTAACTCATTCATTATTCTACCCATGGCTAGTTGGTAGAGAATGTTAAATAATATTAAGCTATATTAAGAATAAAGAATAAAATAAATATATAACTCCTTCCTTATACCACCACCTTAACTGATTGAATACAATGGAGCTTCAGCACGTCAAGCAAAACATATTGCAATACAACGACCTTTGGGTCGTATTATAGGATCGAGTGTTAAATCGGCATCAATTACGTATGTGCCTGCTGTACTACCATATGTTAGAGGACTCACAGACAAGATTGGTGACATCTTGAAGCGAGCTCCCATAGGAACATACTACGAGCCGTCGAAGAAGATTATTTCGTTTTTACCATCCATAATGTAAGATGCAGGAGTTTACAAGCTTCATTGTGAATGTGGGCTTTCTTACATTGGTAATAAAACAATCAATAAAAATCAGCGGAAAAGAACCTCCGTTTAATAAGATTCGATAAACCCGAAACCCACATGAGAACACCAATCTTACGCATAAGCATTGGTAGGGACTAAGTTCGTAAGTCTTAGAGAAGGTAGCTGGGCGTTGCTGACACCTAAACCTACCCCCCCCCCCCCCCCCTTAACAATTGGTGCGAAGCGTCGCGAAATTAAAATAAGGAAAATTTTACGAAATGAACTACTCTAAATTATTTATTTATATACTACACATAAAAACTCATATTAATATGTAATGCTATTTTATAACTTTATGTATTTCTTAATTTTAAATTTATCAATCTAACAACTACGATTTTTCGTAGACTGATTTCTTATTACATGAATTTAATTTTTATTATAAAACAATTTAAAAATGTTTTTATTAAACCTTGAAGAGAACAGCCATAACTGTTTTGTTTTGTCTTGTATAAAATATTTACAGACCAAATAAAAACTTTGTAAATAAATATCCGCGTCAACAAAGTTTTGTTTTTACAACTGAATGAGACTCGAAAACAAGAGCTCTGAATTATACGTACTTAAACGTTTCAATAAAATTGATTAAAAAAGTTTTCCAGGAACAAAAATTATAATGAAACAAGTAAAAGGAAAATGGTACATTGGTGAAAGTAAGGCTGCAAGCTCTGATAGCTGAACCATTTACAGAAACGAGATTGACAGTGATTTGCCTGTAAAATACTACTTTACCCCCAAAGTTGATCAACATATATTAAAATCTTAAAAGTATTATTTTTGACGTATAAAATGAACTATTTGGGGAAATGCGATTAAAATTTATTTATATGTTATTTCATCACGAACTCAGAGTGGTGAAGAAAGTTGGGTGAAAATAACAGACTAAACTCTTCTCAAAATAATATGTTGTACATATTTAAAAAGGGGTCTCAAGAAAATTTTAATTGATACCCAAACCTCAGCGATGCTATAAATTTTATTTCCTACTCGCTTTATGTTGAAAAATAATAAAAATCCTCTGTCCTAGGAAGAACCAGCAACAAACCCAGCGTTAAATTTTTTAACGTCATTCACGTTATATTGTATTTAAACTATTTAGTATGAAAACATTTTAATTAGATTTAACTGAATGTGTACATGTTTGTATGAATGTAATAGAATTAAGTAGTTCAGATTTCACTTACTTCCGAACGTAGATTAACCATATTTAAAATCTTTTACGACTTATTAAGAACAAACGACAATAAAATAACATAATGGCTTGTGAGATTACCTACAAAATCGCTGACAACGAGTTAGGATAGGAGAGATTTTTAGTGGTGAAAGACCAATGAATTACGGACTATCACTCAGGATTATTCTCGGTCCAACTCTCTTCCTTTGCTACATAAACAATCTTTGTAAATTAAACATCCCAAAAAAAAATTTAAAAAATGGTTACATTTTTAAAATCTTTTACGACTTATTAAGAACAAACGACAATACAATAACTCAATGGCTATTATCAATTTTGTATCTATATATTTTTAGTATTTTTGTAGTATTCAAAAATTCAGGCTTCTCATAAAAACTCAATTGTATTCATAAATGTCTAAATGGCAATCATACTGTTAAAAATACAATTGGTACGTGGAGGACACGACTTGGGACCTCACCTCGTTCGCACAATCACTACCTACTAAAATTGTAATATGCGATTTGGTGTACTCCCTTTTTTCATTGTAGGATTTTTCGGCATCCGCCGATACAAACATAAAGATTATGTTGTTTTAGGAGAAAGCTTCATACGTATTTCAACCGACTTCAAAAAAACGAGAAGATACTCAATTCGACTGTATTTTTTATGTGTGTTACCTTAGAACTTTTTTCTAGGTGAACAGATGTGATGATTCTTTTTTTTATTTTAAAGCTGGTGCTTCTCATGTGGTCCCATATAAATTGGATCAAGATCTGACCAATAGTTTTTGAATTATCCGTAATAATGCGTATTTAATTGACTTCGACTAGATTGATGATGTCCTTATTTTATTTATATTGAAGTCGGTTGCACAAAATTTTTAATTTTACCACTTGTTTGAAGTTACAATTTGCACTTACTTAGATTTGAACGAGGTCATTATATTTTTAAAACGAGAATGACTAATAAATAAAAAATAATCATCGTCATCAGTACAGTCTACTACTGAACATAGGCCTTCCACAAGAAATGCTACATAACTGTCTGAGCATCGTATCGAGCATCATAGTCGTGTTTTCAACTATACGGCTTTCACTTTATAGCTTAATGTATATTTACTAATATGGAGTGGGGGTATAAGAATATCCACAAGGACGGATTAAAATTAAAACAGATGATGGGCAGAGCAACTTCCTGATAACAACTCAAAACAACCCTGGCCAACCACCCTGGCAAGCGTGGCAACTATGGCGAAATCCCTTCTATGAGGCAATTTATGGGGGAATCGTATGGTCAGCAATAGACATTTATGGGCTGTGTTATATAATCTTTTAATCTTTAAAAAACGTTACCCCCACACTAACATTATCTCCTGTATTGTGGAGGCAGTTTACAAACAAAAATTGCACAAGGACAAACATACCTCAATACCTATTCAATTACCTCCATACTCTGCAAGATTATGGAGCGTATATTGAACGCCCACCTTATGGCATACCTAGAGCAAAATGATCTCCTCAGTGATCGCCAGTACGGGTTTCGCCGAAATCGATCAACTGGGGACCTTATAGCGTATGCCACTCACATATGGGGCGAAGCCCTCGAGAACAGTGGTGAAGCACTTGCTGTTTCCCTCGATGTTTCGAAGGCTTTTGACAGGGTTTGGCACGCTAGTCTATTAGGCAAGCTTTCAGCGTACGGCTTATCCCCTGGCCTAATTGTCTGGGTGAAGGACTTTCTGAGTGAACGGTCTCTCCGGGTCGTCGTTGATGGCTGCTCATCCAATACTGTGGCGACTAACGCCGGTGTTCCTCAGGGGTCCGTTCTCTCCGCAACTCTCTTCCTGCTGCATATAAATGATCTGCTCATTCCCGGTGTCTATGGGTATGCAGACGACAGCACAGTTGTGGAGAGATACCAACCAAGCGCCCGGGCCAGTCGGGATCAAATCCAGTCAGAAAGAGAGGCTATGGTTAAGCGTGTGAGTCTCACACTACAGGCAGTCTCCGAATGGGGCGATGCCAATCTCGTGAGATTTAACGCCTCCAAAACACAAGCGTGTCTTTTTACCGCTAAAAGGAGCCCGCTCACCTTGGCTCCTACTTTCCGGAATGTATCCTTGGAGTACACTGACCGCCTTCAGTTGTTAGGGATTGAATTTTCTCCGAACCTAAACTTTGGGCGGTTCATTGAGTCCAGAGCCAAAGCAGCCGCAAGGAAACTTGGTGTCCTTGCAAGGGTGCGGCGGTACTTCACGCCGGGGCAGCTTCTTACCTTATATAAAGCCCAAATCCGGTCGTGCATGGAGTACTGCTGTCACATATGGGCTGGTGCTGCAAAATGCCACCTGGCAGCATTGGACTCAGTGGAGAGACGTGCTAAGAGGCTCATTGGTGACCTTGATTTGGTTGAAACCAATCTTGTCAGCCTTGAGCACAGGCGCAGAGTAGCCAGTCTCTCGGTATTCTATAGGATGCATTTCGGTGAGTGTGCGCAGGAATTACACGCCTTAATTCCTCCTTCTCCTTTCCACCATCGGACAACTAGACGGTCGGCGGGTCTTCATCCCTTTGTTGTCGATATTCCACGCATTAGAACCAAACGGTTTGCTTCGTCTTTTGTAATGCGTACAGCAAAGGAGTGGAATAATTTGCCGGCGTCTATCTTTCCGTCCGAATACAATCTAGGCGTCTTCAAGGCAAGAGTGAATAGGATTTTGTTACGATAAGACAGTGCGATTTACCATCTAAAGCTGCATCACCACTTACCACCAGGTGGGATTGTGGTCAAGCACTGGCTTATAATAAGTTAAAAAAAAATCCAGACTCGGAACAATTATTTGTAGGCCATACAAATACTTGTTCCCTGCGGGATTCGATCCCGCGCCCCCCAGGGCATCAACTCGTTGCTAAGCCACTGCGTCACGGAGCCGTCAAATGGATGAATATTGTCCCTCCAGTTCAAAATAACAAATATACTTAAGTTTTATTAAGGTGAAATGCAAGAAAATACTTATTTAACCAAGTCGTAATTGGTTAATTTAAATTCACTTCCAAAAAAATAATAATCGTGCATTGAGACAGGGGACATACCCTCGCAACGGTTCAAAAATCCACAAGCTAAATTAATTTTAGACAGCTCTGGCGGCGCAGTTGCAGCGAATCCCACATGTATGGCCTATACAAATGGTTACGGTATGACATTAATATCTATATATCTATACATATAAATAAGATTGAAGTGTCTGTCAGTAATATCGAAATAATTGCCTTTTATCGAGCTCAGGGTGTTATTTGCATGTTATTAAGTAATGAATAATGATTTGTAATTTTTTCTGTCCAGGCTAATCTTCGGAATGGCTGAACTATTTGTGATTAAAATACATGAACAGATAGAAATATCTGCCCGGAGTGATCCAGCCTATATTTATACAAAAAAAAATATTTAGTGAAATTGAAATATTAATTATATAAATAAAAGTTATAGTTAAAAATTTACAGCATATATACTCCCATCCTACCTATCCCACAGGGCATAGGCCTCTTATCATTTCTGAAATGTCCGCCGCGCTGCCCCAATGCGTGTTGGCGAACTTCACAAGTCTTTGAAATATTTTTTTCTTAATACTCAGACACCAACAGACGGTTTCCTCGCGACGTTTTCCTTCACCTCCGAGCACGTGGTAAATCAGCACTTAAAATTGCAATTTGCAATTTAATTGGTGCCAGAGGGGATCCAACCCGGTTTGCTCACATAATGTGTTTACAGCGAGCGCTCAGCCCCTGAGCTACGACGGCTCACATATGTGTATGATAAAATAAATGATCACTGATAATCATTTTGAAAAATCTAAACGACGTCACATTAATAGGCAAAACCGGGGCCGGTCACTAGCTATAAATAAATTTTAATAAAAGCAGGTTTTTAACACTTACCAATTACTTTAAAATCCCAGGAAATCTCTAGTGCGAAAAATTTTTCCACTTTACTCAATTTAATTACGTTGATCAATTAATCAAATTAGGAGAAGTGATGTGTTATATTTTAAATTTAAAAACTATTAAATAAATGTTTATTAGTCCAAATTTTCATAATTTAAATTAAACAGTGGTAGAGCCACGCGGCAGCTTTTGCTGTCGCACGGATGGGCCGGCTCGAACCGGGTGGTACCACAACCTCACAGAATACCAGCGTGAAGTAGAGGTTTACCTCTGCGTTTCGCTTGGTGAGTGCAGGTGGCCGGAGGCCCTTTTTACTGGAAATGACGCATTCCATCTTAGTCCTCACGGGTGACAACGCATCTGCATTTTGATTCGCAAACGAGGATAGATGTAGATGTCTATGGGCCGCAGCAACCACTTACCATCAGGTGGACTGTGTGTTCGTTTGTCACCCTTATATTATAAAAAAAACAGCTGTGGTATTAGGGCACACGATACGTTTTCAATTTTAATCAAGACTAGACATAAAAACGATCATTCAAATCTCATTTAAATTTGCTTTGCTATTTGGTTTTCATTTGAATACTTATGTTTATTGGATGCTTTGTCCCTTTTCATCAGCCCTTAATATTTCACAACTGGACATGGAGCCTCTCCCGTATGAAGGCTTTCCCTAACCAAATAACCTTGAGCATGCAGTGCACTCCCGCCCGCACATTGCGTTTTTTTTAAATTATAATTAAAAAAGCGGACTTTAAAAATTAAATAAAACGTGAATAATATAGATTTTTAGATTATCTATCCATTAGTGTAATCCTCAAATGATTAGAGCCTTGCCTTTATCAACAGATGCATGTAATCAATAATTTTAGTTATTTTTTAAAAGTATATTTTAAATGTATTTATCTAATATATAAAATTCTCGTGTCGCGGTGTTTGTTACTAAACTCCTCCGATACGGCTGTAAAAAATTTTGTGTGCGTATCGGGTAGGTCTGAGTATCGGCCAACATCTCTTTTTCAAACCCCCACGCCTAAATATTTAATTTTTTGACAAAAAAAATATTTTATTATGATTTAGCATTGAAAAATACATGAAACTTCAAAATTTCACCGTTCTACGGTCAACCCCTGTTTTATAATCGCGATTTTTAATGTATATGGCAAAACAACGTTTGCCGGGTCAGCTAGTAACACATAAAATAAATTAGAACGTGGAATGTGATGATAGGATATCGAACATAAATAATGTGCTTTTAGATGTAGTTTATTTCTCATAACAATTGAGATAATAGTCTCTGAATAACGAAGAAAAACGCACTATCGCAAGTTTTTGGTCGGGGAATTAGCCTTAATCATTACGATTCACTTGACGTTGATGCTAATTGTTGGTTTGGGTACCTATGTCTATGTATTTAATTTGTTATTAAAAATATAAAGCTATAGCGGGACGAGCTCTCGCTCAAAAAATGTTAATAAATGCAATCAAACTGAGTTCGACTTTCGCTGGTAACAATGAAATTGGTAATGAAAAATAATACTTTGTTTTGGCAGAGACATTAACGCACACAGAAATATAAAAATTTATAACTTAAAAATTCATAAATTTTTACGTGGTAGGACCGGGGAAGGATCATGCTCCCACAGAATACCAGCATAAAATAGCATCTTAACATTGTTGTTTCGTATGACGAATGTATAGAACCGGAGACCCTTTTTTCTGAAAACTAGGGATTCCATCTTAGTCCTCACGGATGTCAACGCATTTACGTTTTGATTCGTAATCGATGATAGATGTAGATGTCTATGGGCCGCAGCAACCACTTACCATTGGACTGTGTGCTCGTTTGTCTTCCTCATCCTATGTAAAAAAAAATAGTATATCGCCATTTATCAGAAACTGTAAACTGACTTATCTGGGTTTTCTCATAGTAAACTCTTTCGTCGGGCCGGGACGAAACAACGAATATTTTTTTTAATTACGATAATTTACTCTATATTGAATAGCGCAAGAACAACCATCCAGATCCGGAACAACCACTTGTAAGTTATACATCATATACTTGTTACGTGCAGGATTTGAATCCGCGACCTTCAGCGGCAGGACAGGATTATAACAAGCATGATACATTTACTTATTAATTTTTCCATTCATTTTTAGCCTGTTCCTGTCAGTAATCGTGTGTCTTCTGACGACTTAAATGATTGAGGTGATATTTACTAAATGTAAATTTTTGTCGAGAAGATGGTTCAGAGCTATACTAGGATCCGATAGGTGGCCTCCATATTTATTGGCCAAATCAACTCGTATTTCACAATAATAAATCGGCGCTAAAAAGTCCGGAATGCATTCGAAGTAAAACTCATTGCGCTACCTACCGGAAAGGGCAAAATAATACCTGCCGAAACAGATGTTCAAATTAAACAGTAATTTTATATAAATCACTGAATAACAAAAATACTGTAGTTCAGTATTTGAGAACACCATTAGGCGAGTATACCGGTTCATTTAAAACAAACCTGTTATTTTTTTAATAAAAACTTAGTTTGCACCGCACTTAGCAAGCGCCCGGCAACTACGGACCAAACATGCCCTTTGCAAGACGATGTATGGGCGAGGCTTATATTTAGCAGTGTACTTTTAATAGGCAGTAATGAATAAATTAATGAAATGGTGCCGTGTAGTGGCGATGTAAGAGTATCCACTAGCCCATATCGTCCCGATGAGAGAAGAAGCGGCAGAAGGAAACAAACCCTGATAACAACTCATAATTATAAAAAACTACGGTTGCCAACCTGCCAGACATGCGTGGCAACTAAGGCAAAATCCCCCCTATGAGGAAATCTATGGGGCAGGCCTATATTTAGTAGTTTTATAGGCTATAATTGTAATAGTAACACAAATAATAAATGTCATTAATTTATTTATCTTTTATAACACTTAATTTCCTTTTGAATTTGAATAAAATATTAAACTTTTCAACTAAATTATTATTTTGGTATCATCTTCAAAACAAACTGTTTATTAAAGTTTTAATACAGATACCACAATCTTGTACTACAGACAGCATAGACAGTAGGATAAATTACTATAACATTTCTTAAGCTTCTACATCTGGTCAGTTTAATTTCGTCTAAGTGCTTTTACTTAAATTAAGGGACTTCCAATATAATAGATTATATATCTAAAACCAATTCGCATCACATGAAGCTACACGACTTTTACATTTCTGCAAATAAACCATTTAATTTTGTTTATGTAGTATTAAATCTCATAGCGAAGATAGCATTTTATTTATTGAGTTTTTTACCTATGAAATATCCATTTTAACTCTTATAACTTATATTCACGCACAATCCCTGACGGGGTAGCCAGAGAGAACAGATCGCCAAGTGTCATGATCCTTACATACCTCTTTCGATTCTTTCAAATTCATTATCTTCTTCATACATGCACGTCTAGGTATCCGAGTACTCTTGACCCTCCCCTCTTCGAGCAGTTTGCTCACATGGTCTTCGAAAGTTAGTCTCTGTCTACCTCGACACCTTTTAATATTAACTTTCGCGCTATATATTTTCTTCACCATTCGATCTTCACTCATTCGCGCAACGTGCCCAAACCATCGAAGCACGCCCTTATCAATTTTTGTGATAAGGTCATTGTTGAGGACAGCTAGAGACCCGCCGCCCCGTCGCCCCTTCGTACCCCGCTACCCCCCGCGCACCCCGCACACCGGCGCCGACCAGCGATGTCGGCGTCCAATCAGCGCGCGTGTGGCTCCATTTGTCGTCGCACGGCACTACTCACAGACTGAGGCACCTTCTTGCGAGATATAAGAAGGGCGTCTCGGTCTGTGAGCTGTTCATTTCACTTCGGAGCGGCACTAAGGAAGAAACCTGAAGAAGACTCAAGACTCCAAATCAAGACCTCCCTCTGTACATAGTGTTAGACATAGTTATAGTTAGTCAGTGCCGAATTGTTGTAAATAGTTAATACAGTATATTAAAAAGTACCATCTTTTCTTCAAGCAGTCCCCTAGTATAGCTAACCTCAGATCAGTCGTTAAGTAATCAGTCACAAATAAATATACAGTCCACTGTTCATCCATTATATTCTTGGTCCATCGCCGCCGGATTCAAGCCAGAAGAAAGAAGCAAGAAGTAAGAAGAAACAAGAAAGAACATAATTATAGAAGAAAGAACATAATTATAGAAGAGAGAAGATCATTATAGAAGATCTTCAAGGAAGAAAGAAGTTCGTCGACGAAGAGAGAAGATCGTCGGTACTAATTTCTTCCCTGTTTCTTGTCACGATTACGTCACATACGTCTATTGTCTGTTTCCAGACAATTTCTTGTTTCTTAACCGCGTTTACGCGGCCAGTGGTCACTCCCTAACGGTGCCAAACTGTGACCATCTGGTAACGCCCTTGTGGCGGGAACGACATCCATACGTGTGTCTTTTTAAAGACTGTACGTACGTCTTTTTGAAGACGACCGGAGGTCGCAACGTGGGACCATGAGGAAGACACGAAGCCAGAAGACACGGAACGATGATGACACGCCGGTAGGAATGCGCATATTCGAAGAAGCACCCGCGTCCCCGTCCGATTATCTCGCAATGGCACAAGCGCCCTCCGCCGCGCCCGCGCTCCAGGCCCCGCCCGCGCCCGCATCTACGCCCGCGCCCGCGCCCCCGCCGCCGCGCCCCGCTATGTCCGTGTCCACGACCGATCGTTTGGGAGAGGTTAGCACTTCCGCGCCGCGTACAGAGACGCTCGCCGCGATTATTGAAGATCTTCCGTCTACAGAGATTAGTTCGTTAGTACGTACCGTCGCGCCTATAACAGACGTACATAGGCCCGCACCCCGCGCCCCGTCGGTTCGCTCCGTTCGTTCAGCCCGGTCGACGGCTAGTGCGATAGCTAAATTAAAGCAAATAGAGTATAACGCCGCGGAGGAACTAGCTGCAATTAGGAGGAAGCAATTGCAGTTGGAAGAAGATCTTATTAGGAAGAAGTACGCTAGGGACGTCGCGCAACTGCAAGAAGAAACAGATAGGGAAAGTGTCAACGAAGACGAGTTAGTTGAAAATAGGGTACGCGTTGATAGGTGGTTAGAAAACGTAGAGACTGTGCGGGGGGAGTCGCCCTCCCGCCCCTCTCAGCCCGCGCCCCGCATCGAGTTAGAGCAGACCCTACCGAACAGGGTAATCGGTTACGACCACAGTGAAGATGCCCAGGGGAGGACGGAAGCGAATAACGTTCAACCGCGCCGCATAGATTCGGTACAGAGGGAAGATGGAGTCGCCGTAGAAATGAACCAGGTGGATCGTCGTGTACGGGTTACGTCGCCGTCGCGCGTCCAACGCCGCACTCTATCGCCTACACATAGATCGCCACATCGCCACGCGGATCGTAGATCACCGTCGCCGTATAGGGATGTAGGTGTACATAGATCGCCATCGCCACATCGCCACGCGGATCGTAGATTATCGTCGCCGTATAGGGATGTAGGTGCGCATAGGACGCCAGCGCCACAGCGTAGGCTAGAGAGAGATAGGGATAGAGATAGGTCGCTTACTCCGCGAGGGAAAGATAGGGGTATAGAGCGACTAGCGGAAGCTCTGGAGAATATGGTCAGAGTTAGGCCCGCTGCCGCGAAGCAGACGCAGGACTTGCCTATTTTTAACGGTTCGGCCGCGGAATGGTTAGCGTTCAAAGCCGCGATGAAAGAATCCACGCGTCTATATGGATTCACAGATACGGAAAATATGGCAAGGTTAAGAAACTGTCTACGCGGTGAAGCTAGGGAGGTAGTATCGGCACTGCTGTTTACCGCGAAGGATCCAGCAGATATTATGCGAACATTAGAGCAGTGTTTCGGCCGCCCGGAAGTAATTATCGATCGAGCGTTAGAAGAATTGAAACGCCTTCCGCGCCCGGGTCAAACCGCACAGGAATTAAATGCGTTCGCAATAAAGTTGCAAAATATCGTGTGCATTTTACAAAACGTTGACGGCAAGGGATATCTGCAAAATCCAATGCTTACTAGGGAAGTAACGAGTAAGTTAAGCCCTCACTTACGGTCGCGTTGGTGTGATTATGCGGAGCACTACGGAAGTGCAGACGAACCGGACATCGTTACACTGTCCAGGTTCATGATGAGAGAGGCTGATCGTGCGTTGAGTCATGCCTATACGTCCGTAGAGCCGACTAAGGAATCGCCCGTAAGACGAGAGGCCCCGTCGTCGACAAGGATAGTGACACGCCGCGTAGAGAATAGGACTCGCGACGTAAAAACGTTCACCGCACAGGAGGACACCAGTAGTGCCTCTTGTATGTGCTGCGGAGGTGAACACGTGATCGCTAAGTGTAGAAAGTTAGCGCAAATGGGTGTGGACGACCGGTGGAATTGGGTAAAGGAAGGTGGGGTATGTTTTCTGTGTTTAAGTAGTAAACACCGACGGTTCAAATGTAGAGCGAAGAAATGCGGCGTCGACGGCTGCAACGCCCCCCACCATGCCCTCCTTCACACCCGCAAGACCTGCGCACCCGAGACATCGGTAAAACCGGATGAGACCGTGCTCGTCGCGTCTAACGTCGCTAGTAATGCGTCCGTATTATTGAAAGTGTGTCCCATTACGTTACGTGGACCACGCGGTAGGGAAATAGATACGTATGCGTTGCTTGACGAAGGCTCAACCATTTCGTTGATCGACGACGACTTAGCGCGCGAGTTAGGAGCGGAAGGACCGGTAAAGCCGCTGAATATTAGAGGAGTAAGCAATAGTCAGCGCGAGGCCGATAGCAGGCTAGTTAACGTAGGCATACGTGGCAAGACGCGCAGCGAGATGTACAGAATAAATGCGCGTACGGTAACGAATTTACAGATAGGTTCGCAGTCGGTAAATAAAGAGTGTTTACGGTTGAAACACTTACGCAACCTACCGAGCTCGGTTTGCTACGAGGACGCCAAACCGAGATTATTACTAGGCGCCGACAACTGGCATTTAATAATCACCCGTAATTTAAGGATAGGACGTCGAAGGCAGCCTATAGCTGCACGAACGTTATTGGGATGGGTGATACAGGGAACCGTGCCGCGATTCACGTGTAGGGAGGACGGTGAAACCGTATTACACGTCGTAAGCAGTAGCGGACGGTTAGATAGGGACATTCGAACGTTCGCCAGTCAGGACGAGGAGTTAACGGAACTCCTTAAACGGCAGTACGAGATCGATTCCATCGGTATCTCGCTAAAGAGTAGGCCGCGACGGGAAGAGGAGCGCGCTGTCGAGATATTCCGGCGCACCGTCAAGAAGGTCGGCGAGCAATACCAGGTGGGACTGCCATGGAAGGACGACGACGTGCGGATGCCTCCCAGCTACGAGATGGCTGCTCGAAGACTGCGGGCGATCGAGAAGAAGATGGACAAATCGCCGGAGTTTCGAGACGCCTATACAGCACAAATGGACAACCTCCTGGCGAAAGGATACGCAAGGGAAGCTGAAGGGACAGAGAGAGAGGACCCCAAGAGCTGGTACCTGCCCCACTTCGCAGTACAGAATCCGAACAAGCCTGGGAAGACAAGAGTGGTTTTCGACGCGGCAGCGCGTGCGTCCGGTAAATGTTTGAACGATTATTTACTTGACGGCCCCGACTTGTTACGGAACCTACCGGGCATACTATTTAGATTTAGGGAGAACGAAATAGCCGTGTCCGCGGATATTAGGGAAATGTTTTTACGCGTAAAGATAGACCGTCGCGACCAACCCGCGCAATTGTTTCTGTGGCGAGGCAACGAGCGATCCAGCCCACCGCGGGAATACGTTATGACTTCAATGATTTTCGGTGCGAGGAGCTCGCCGTTTCTCGCACATAGTGTTAGGGATCATAACGCGCGCGCACACGCAGAGACACATCCGTTGGCACTTAACGCTATCGTACGTAGTCACTACATGGATGACTACCTAGACAGTTATGCTACGGTAAAGGAAGCGGTAAACACTGCGAGGCAGGTTATGGAAGTACACCAGCAGGCCGGCTTCACCTTAGCAGGCTGGAATTCAAACCACGCAGCCCTACTAGAAGACAAGCCGGAGGAATTACTAGCGAGCAAGCCTAAGGAGGTAGGCTTGAGACAAGACAGCCCAGGCAGAACCCTAGGGCTATTATGGATGGCCGATGAAGATGCCTTAACGTTCAACACATCCATGAACAGGGTACCGAACGAAGTGGAGACGCTGCAGAGGCCACCGACCAAAAGAGAGGCGTTAAGTGCAGTCATGTCGGTCTTCGACCCGCTGGGACTGCTGAGCTACCTCACCATCACCGCTAAGATCCTGCTACAAGACCTGTGGCGGATGAAGAAGGTCGGATGGGACGACGAACTACCCGAGGAGGCAGCTGAGGAATTCCAGAGGTGGCTGCGAGTCGTCGAGGAAGTATCACGACTGCGGCTGCCTAGGTGCTATGCTCCTACGGGGGGAGTGGTAGAGCGTCAGCTTCACGTATTTAACGACGCAAGCGAACGTGCGTACGCATCCGTGGCGTATTGGCGATTACGATACCGCGACGGAACGGTTAAGGTACGATTAGTGGCGGCCAAGGCGAAAGTCGCCCCGATAAAGGCGCAAAGCATTCCGCGGTTAGAGTTACAGGCGAATCTAATAGGCGCGCGACTCGCGGAATTCGTGCAAGGCGAGCACAGAGTGGTAGCCGATAGGGTAGTTTATTGGACAGACTCCACTACGGCGCTCCATTGGATTCAGAACGATACGGCGCGTTACACCCCATACGTAGCACATAGATTAGGGGAGATATCGGAGAAGACGTCACCCGAGCAATGGAGGTGGATACCGACCGCAGACAACATCGCGGATCAGGCAACGCGCATTAATTATACGTACAAGGAAGAGAGCGACAAATGGTTTACGGGACCACCATTCCTGTACGAAGATGAAGATCGATGGCCTCGACGTCGGGAAGAGAAGGCAGGGGATGAAGATGACGAGCTGGAGGAAGTCGTGGCGCACCAGAGCGACACCAGGGACGCTCCACACCTGCCAGACATCAAGAGGTTCTCTTCTTATGAGAGATTGGTCAGGGCCACCGCTCGCATATTACAGTTCGTCGATGCCATGAGAGGAAAGGCGCACGGACTAACATTGGACCACATCCAGAAAGCAGAACGGATGTGGATAGAGCGAAGTCAACAAGACAGTTTTGCTGAAGACATCAGTCGACTGCAGAAAGGAAAGAACTTGGCAACCGGCAGCGCGTTGAGGAAGCTCGACCCCATATTCGAAGATGGCATACTGCGAGCTAGAGGACGGATTGACGCAGCCGATGTGGACAGCCAAATGAAGAGGCCCACCATCCTGAACGGACGCCACCAGTTTGTAAAGCTGCTTGTGGAGAAGGCGCATAAGGAAGCAAGCCACGCCAACAGGGAACGGGTAGTGAACGACCTACGCACGAGATATCACATACTTCGACTACGACCAACCGTAAGAGAAGTGGAGCGGAGATGTCTGCAGTGCAGGGTACGCAAGGCGACACCACGGCCGGCGGTTATCGGAGATCTACCACCTGAACGGTTAGGGGCATTCGCGCGACCATTCACCTACACCGGAATCGACTATTTCGGGCCTATAACGGTAACAATAGGACGTAGGCATGAAAAACGGTGGATAGCGTTATTCACTTGTTTGACGACGCGCGCGGTACATCTAGAGATAGTTTATTCCCTAACGACGGACTCGGCGATATCGGCATTGCGGCGCATGGCGGCTAGGCGTGGGTGGCCACGGGTCATCTACTCTGACAACGGAACGAATTTCCATGGGGCGGACACCGAGCTACGACGGGCAACGGAGGAGTGGGCACCCCTGCTGAAGGACTACGCGTTGACTCGGCGGACAGACTGGAAGTTCATCGCGCCGGGCGCGCCGAACCAGGGAGGCGCATGGGAGCGTCTCGTGCGCTCAGTGAAGACCGCGCTCGAAGCCACTCTACACCAGAAGAGCCCGCGGGAGGAGACGTTGGTGACGCTCCTCACCGAAGCCGAGAATATAGTGAACTCTCGACCGTTGACACACGTACCGGTCGACATCGACGAGGAAGAAGCGCTGACACCCAACCACTTCCTGCTGCTGGGACCATCGAGCCTTCCAGTAACCGCGCCGTGCACGCCTAATGATCGTCGGGCGTGGAGAGCGGCGCAAGGACTTGCCGACGAGTACTGGAAGCGCTGGATGAAGGAGTACCTGCCGACGCTGGTTGCGCGCGGGGACTCACGGGATGTGCAGCAGCGACAACTACAAGAGGGGGACCTCGTCGTGGTGGCAGACGGAAGCCTGCCAAGGAACGTATGGCCGCGTGGAATTATAACGCGGACCTTTCCCGGACCAGACGGCGTGGTGCGCAACGTGGAGGTGCGGACCAGGGGCGGATTGCTGCGGCGGCCGGTCAGGAAGATCGCCGTCCTCCCGAAAGAAGATGAGGCTCGCGAGCTACGCCGGGGGGAGGATGTTGAGGACAGCTAGAGACCCGCCGCCCCGTCGCCCCTTCGTACCCCGCTACCCCCCGCGCACCCCGCACACCGGCGCCGACCAGCGATGTCGGCGTCCAATCAGCGCGCGTGTGGCTCCATTTGTCGTCGCACGGCACTACTCACAGACTGAGGCACCTTCTTGCGAGATATAAGAAGGGCGTCTCGGTCTGTGAGCTGTTCATTTCACTTCGGAGCGGCACTAAGGAAGAAACCTGAAGAAGACTCAAGACTCCAAATCAAGACCTCCCTCTGTACATAGTGTTAGACATAGTTATAGTTAGTCAGTGCCGAATTGTTGTAAATAGTTAATACAGTATATTAAAAAGTACCATCTTTTCTTCAAGCAGTCCCCTAGTATAGCTAACCTCAGATCAGTCGTTAAGTAATCAGTCACAAATAAATATACAGTCCACTGTTCATCCATTATAGTCATCTTTCAAACCTGCCATATTGCGAATCTCTTCGTTTCGCTTTCGGTCGGCCATGGTAACGCCGCACATTTTACGAAGAGATCGCATCTCCACTGCATTCAACTTGCTTTTATGCTTCTTCTGGCTTACCCAGGTTTCGCTGCCATATAACAAAGTCGGTACCAATACTGCGTTATGTATTGCAAGGCGTGCACTCTTCACTACGCCTTGCCTTTTGACTAACGCAGTCAGGGTACCATTGACTTTGTTCCCGGCAGCGACACGCCTGTCCACATCTAAATCACATCTTCCATCCCGGCTAAAAGCACTCCCCAAGTATACAATTTCATTTACCTGTTCTAGACATTCCTGATTTACCCATATTTCACACTTCGTTCTGTCTTCGTCCCTTTCAAATACCAGAACCTTAGTTTTATTAGCATTCAAACGGAGACCTTTAATTTTACATTCCTCTTTCATACACGTGACTAATGCCTGCAGTTCTGCCTCTGATGGTGCAATAAGCACTGCATCATCAGCATACAGCAGACAATTTACATTAATGTCACTCAATTTCACACCCAAACAGCTATCTTTCAGCTTCTGTAAACAGCTGTCGAGATACAGTATGAACAGCCAGGAAGACATGACACAACCCTGTTTTACGCCCGTTTGGACGCTAAACATGGGTGACAGGTCATGCCCTACCCGCACACAGGCTTTACAGTTACAGTAAAATGACTGCACAGCCCTTAGCAATCGACCATCCACACCGTACCCCGGCAACAGTTCCCACATTTTCTTCCTTACAACCTTATCTAATGCTTTCTCAAGATCCACAAAAGCACAGAAAATCTTCTGGTTAGTAGCCAGAAGCTTTTTCATGATCATGCGTAGAGAAAACATTTGATCCGTGCATCCTCTTCCAGGTCTAAATCCGCATTGTGCCTCCCATAGAAAACTTTCCGATTTCTCTTGCATCCTACGTGTCAAAACCTTCGAGTAAACTTTACTTGCTAAACTGGTCAAGCTGATCGCCCGATCGAGTATGGTGGGCCTCGCGTCTGGGACAGCTTTTATCTGCTGTGCAATTTGTGCTGGCGGACAGGGGATGTCCCGGATGATTGGCGATCCGCAGTCATTGTGCCTTTATATAAAGGTAAAGGTTCACATTTTGACTACGGGTGCTATCGGGCGATCAGCTTGACCAGTTTAGCAAGTAAAGTTTACTCGAAGGTTTTGACACGTAGGATGCAAGAGAAATCGGAAAGTTTTCTATGGGAGGCACAATGCGGATTTAGACCTGGAAGAGGATGCACGGATCAAATGTTTTCTCTACGCATGATCACGAAAAAGCTTCTGGCTACTAACCAGAAGATTTTCTGTGCTTTTGTGGATCTTGAGAAAGCATTAGATAAGGTTGTAAGGAAGAAAATGTGGGAACTGTTGCCGGGGTACGGTGTGGATGGTCGATTGCTAAGGGCTGTGCAGTCATTTTACTGTAACTGTAAAGCCTGTGTGCGGGTAGGGCATGACCTGTCACCCATGTTTAGCGTCCAAACGGGCGTAAAACAGGGTTGTGTCATGTCTTCCTGGCTGTTCATACTGTATCTCGACAGCTGTTTACAGAAGCTGAAAGATAGCTGTTTGGGTGTGAAATTGGGTGACATTAATGTAAATTGTCTGCTGTATGCTGATGATGCAGTGCTTATTGCACCATCAGAGGCAGAACTGCAGGCATTAGTCACGTGTATGAAAGAGGAATGTAAAATTAAAGGTCTCCGTTTGAATGCTAATAAAACTAAGGTTCTGGTATTTAAAAGGGACGAAGAGAGAACGAAGTGTGAAATATGGGTAAATCAGGAATGTCTAGAACAGGTAAATGAAATTGTATACTTGGGGAGTGCTTTTAGCCGGGATGGAAGATGTGATTTAGATGTGGACAGGCGTGTCGCTGCCGGGAACAAAGTCAATGGTACCCTGACTGCGTTAGTCAAAAGGCAAGGCGTAGTGAAGAGTGCACGCCTTGCAATACATAACGCAGTATTGGTACCGACTTTGTTATATGGCAGCGAAACCTGGGTAAGCCAGAAGAAGCATAAAAGCAAGTTGAATGCAGTGGAGATGCGATCTCTTCGTAAAATGTGCGGCGTTACCATGGCCGACCGAAAGCGAAACGAAGAGATTCGCAATATGGCAGGTTTGAAAGATGACCTTATCACAAAAATTGATAAGGGCGTGCTTCGATGGTTTGGGCACGTTGCGCGAATGAGTGAAGATCGAATGGTGAAGAAAATATATAGCGCGAAAGTTAATATTAAAAGGTGTCGAGGTAGACAGAGACTAACTTTCGAAGACCATGTGAGCAAACTGCTCGAAGAGGGGAGGGTCAAGAGTACTCGGATACCTAGACGTGCATGTATGAAGAAGATAATGAATTTGAAAGAATCGAAAGAGGTATGTAAGGATCATGACACTTGGCGATCTGTTCTCTCTGGCTACCCCGTCAGGGATTGTGCGTGAAGATAAGTTATAAGAGTTAAAATGGATATTTCATAGGTAAAAAACTCAATAAATAAGATGCTATCTTCGCTATGAGATTTAATACTACATAAACAAAATTAAATGGTTTATTTGCAGAAATGTAAAAGTCGTATAGCTTCATGTGATGCGAATTGGTTTTAGATATATAATCTATTATATTGGAAGTCCCTTAATTTAAGTAAAAGCACTTAGACGAAATTAAACTGACCAGATGTAGAAGCTTAAGAAATGTTATAGTAATTTATCCTACTGTCTATGCTGTCTGTAGTACAAGATTGTGGTATCTGTATTAAAACTTTAATAAACAGTTTGTTTTGAAGATGATACCAAAATAATAATTTAGTTGAAAAGTTTAATATTTTATTCAAATTCAAAAGGAAATTAAGTGTTATAAAAGATAAATAAATTAATGACATTTATTATTTGTGTTACTATTACAATTATAGCCTATAAAACTACTAAATATAGGCCTGCCCCATAGATTTCCTCATAGGGGGGATTTTGCCTTAGTTGCCACGCATGTCTGGCAGGTTGGCAACCGCAGTTTTTTATAATTATGAGTTGTTATCAGGTAGACGCTGCTGCCCATCTCTTGGTTTGTTTCCTTCTGCCGCTTCTTCTCTCCTCGGGACGATATGGGCTAGTGGATACTCTTACATCGCCACTACACGGCACCATTTCATTCATTTAGTCATTACTGCCTATTAAAAGTACACTGCTAAATATAGGCCACGCCCATAGATCGTCTTGCAAAGGGCATGTTTGGTCCGTAGTTGCCGTGCGCTTGCTAAGTGCGGTGCAAACTAAGTTTTTATTAAAAAAATAACAGGTTTGTTTTAAATAGTATATAAACCGGTATACTCGCCTAATAGTGTTCTCAAATATTGAACTACAGTATTTTTGTTATTCAGTGATTTATATAAAATTACTGTTTAATTTGAATATCTGTTTCGGAAGGTATTATTTTGCCTTTTACGGTAGGTAGCGCAATGAGTTTTACTTCGAATGCATTCCGGACTTTTTAGCGCCGAATTATTATTGTGAAATACGAGTTGGTTTAGTCAATAAATATAGAGGCCACCTATCGGATCCTAGCATAGCTCTCAACCATCGTCTCGACAAAAATTTACATTTAGTAAATATCACCTCAATCATTTAAGTCGTTAGAAGATACACTATCACTGACAGATGCACCAACGACTATATATTACATAAAACTACATTGGCATTTGCCTAAAAAGAGTCGAAAAAAACTACAGTTGTAAAATATTATACAATAAATATGTATGAAATATACTACATAATTATTAAAAAATATCTCATTCGAAAATATAAGACGTTTTATTAACTTAGCACAAACATTTTTAGATAATTTTATTTTTTATTTTATTTATTAAGGTTTACCAATGTTTCTGTATTTAACAAAATAGCTTAAGAACTAACTTATGTAGCTAAATGTAACAATCGTTTAAGGCAAACACCACATGCACCGAAATTAATCTTGAAATATAAAAAGGAAATTTTTCCTACAACACTTTTACTGTTTACTTATAAAGCTCACAATAAATCATAATATAAGCCTATAAATAATTCTGATGGACCTGTTTCTTCCCCGGTTTAAATAATTTGTAAAAATCGCACAACTGTTATTAGGGCTGATACGTACAACAAAGCCTTATGAGGTGATAAATTCTATCGCGTTGCGTAAACCAAAAAGAAAATAAAAGTTAGTTATACAATTTGTCAATGTCAAAGAGCAAGTAGACGCTGTTTATTGTTATGTATTAAAAACCAGTAATTATGTTTCTAACATTACAAATATTTCTCTCAACCAATCCAAACAAGTTTAAAATGTATAGGTAGTGTTAGAAGTGAAGCATTATAGAGGACTAATGAAGGATTCAAAGCCACTACTTTTCGTTCCGTAGGATATTATCACTTGATAGTTAAAAATGTCGTTACAGGACATAAACTTTTTATCGCGCATTTAAAATACATTAAAATAGACAGCGTCATTCAACGATACAGAAAAACTTTCAAAAAAGCCTTTCGAAGTTTCGGATGAAGAAACAAAGGAACGTTACATATCACAATACTTCATGTGGAAGAGTACAACGGTTTATTATAGTTTGACCTATTTACGTCATATATGAAAAATAAATATGCTTTTTCTTTTGATTTTTTTATAGTATAGGGACAACAAACAGGCACACAGTCCACTTGATGGTAAGTGGATTCTGTGATCTATAGACATAGGTACTCGTTTGCCTATTCTTCCATAAAAATATGCTTATCCTCGTCGATAAATTCATCTTGAAATTGTATAAATTTATCAATGTCAAAACCATCGTTCTATACTTCTGCCATTTCTAAAGTTTTGTTTTGAGCGGAGGCTAATAATATTATCTATTTTCATATAGTATAAATATTCGTGGCTTTTTATATGTATATATTTCTCCTAGAAATTAAATACGCATTATGGATATAAGGGCTTATCCTATTATGGCAGCTTGTTTTAAGCTTTTTTTATTCAACAATAGCAGGCAGTTAATCAATTTTTTCCCGAAATTATACAATGCTACTAATTTCCGTACAATAGAAATATCTTCAATCGAAAATTTTGTAATTCGCTCGTCACTGCTTGTAACAAATATCGAAAGTGTGATTATGAAGCTGAATAAAATATTTGATGTTTTCCTTTACATAAGGTCCGCAGTATGGGTATGTGTGATTGATTAAGGAATTTATAATTAACGTCACTAACCATTTAAACTACATTCCCCCGTTGGTTACTGATTAGATATAAGTGAAAATTTATCTTTAATCTTTAAACGTGACTATAAATAATATTATATTTACAAAATATCGACTTACAAGCTATATTTGCACAATTTGTATTCCTTGCCCCTAACTTTTCCCTAACATAATGAAAATATTTCGCTTGGTTAGTGCAGGTGGTCTTTAGGTGCCCATTCGTGCTACAACTGTACTATTGATATAGCTGTATCACGGCTCTGCCACTTGGAATATAAGGCCAAATTGGCCTCTAATAAGCTTGGCGTGCTCAGCAGAGCGGGGCAGTATTTCATGCCGACACACTACCTGCAACTACACAAGGTGCAAATTCGGCC
Source organism: Parnassius glacialis (assembly GCA_033319125.1). Taxonomy (NCBI): domain Eukaryota; kingdom Metazoa; phylum Arthropoda; class Insecta; order Lepidoptera; family Papilionidae; genus Parnassius; species Parnassius glacialis. The sequence goes on along the minus strand of JAVANC010000027.1, from coordinate 26,746,533 downwards.
CCACATGAAATACTGTTCCCATCTTCAGGCCGGATTTCCCCAGTGCCCGCTCCTTCCATTGGATAGCATCCAGCACAGAACGGTTCGAATCAACGGCGAACGAGTTCTTTCTGATCGGCTTGACTCACCAGCACTGCGTATTCTATTTTATCTTAGTGCTCAGAGCAATTATTTGGACTAATTTCAGCTGCTCAATTTCACTATCGCACGACAAAACCATACCATCTGGATGATTGGCGGTCCATTACTGTGCGATTTATAAGAGGTAGTCTTTCTCACGCAACTTCCTTGTGGAATCGAATACCAGCAATTTTTCCGGACCGATACGACTTAGGGACTTTCAAAAAAAGAGTCTACTCTATTTTGAAAAAGTCGGCAACGCATCTGCAATTCCTCTGATGTTGCAATTATTCATGGGTGGCAGTAGACACCATAGAGGAGCCATATGCTCGTTTGTACCGTCTCGTATATAAACAATTCTGGGATAAGTTTATGTAAATTATATTTATTTTTTAACGTAATCGCCTTTTCAGCTAATTGAATAAATTGAATAGCGTTTTGCAAGTTGGTTCCCTTGGAAAAAAATGCTTGATCGTGGGACTCGAAAATTGCCTATACAATACACATCATCTCATCGTTGCCGTCGAAGTGCTTTTTCAGGCGAGTAAAAAGATGAAAATCACTCAAAACTAGGTCCGGTGAATATGGTAGGTTCTGTATCAACTGAAACCCATATCAGTTCAGGACAACATCAGATCGATGAGCAAGGGCATTACCACGATAGAAAATCTCTCCTGCATGCAATTTTCCTAGATATTTATTGTATAGTTCATCGCGTAGTTTTTTGAATAATCATGCATAATAATTACCGGTTATTGTCTCCCCTTTACTTAAATAGTCGATAATTTTTATATCTTCTGCATCCAAGAAGATAGAGGCCATTATTTTTCTAGTGCACGCAGACACCTTAAATCTCTTGGCTGGCGGAGAAGACGGTCTCTTCCACACCTTGCTTTGGTTTTTCATCTTTGAGTCAAACTGGGGGTACACCAGTTTGACTCAAAGACGTTTCCTCCACAGTTACGAAACAAAAAGCGAAAAGAATCTGGATCTTCTTCAATTATTTTCAAAAATTTAGCTTTGAAATGTCAATTTTTCTCTTAGGCGTCTGTTAACATTCGAGGCACCCAGCAAACGACCATTTTTTTTAATTTTAAGGTATCTGTTAAAATAGACTGAATCATCCTAAACGGAAGCTTTTAAATTTCAGCTAAATAATGGTCACACATCGATCTACCTTAACAATTTCTTAGATTTTTTTGACGTGTTCTTTCATAGCGGCCGTTGTTAACCATCCGGAGTGAGTATCGTCATTGCAGGCGTTTCTGCCACGTTTAAATTCAGCGCACCAGTATGTCACTGTAAAATAAGACGGAGAATTGTGTGCCAAAGTAGACTGCAGTTCTTCAAAAACATTTTTTTGTAGAAAAGTTTTAAGTTTTAATTTATTACTTTAGAAACTTATAAAATTTTATTTAATACTAATTTCTCCATTAAATGACATTGTGTAACAAAAAAACTTCACCTCATTGTCAACTAGCGACATCTCGTGAGCGGATAATTATTAACCGTCATTGTTGGAGTGGACCAAGTAAAATCGTCTGTTGATACCATAAGATTGATTGTTACAACTGCTTCGATCCTTTTTTGCATAGCTACGTCTAATTTATATCGATCGTTATTTTCGATCGAGGGCTTATAACGAAATTTTTATTTAATACTAAATGAAATGCTTTGATATGGTTATAAATACGTACATATCTACATAGAGAAGTCTTATTTAGTAAGTCAGACAAATTTGTTTATTAGTTTAATCAGAATCCTTAGACAAAACGCAATTTATATTTAGTACCGCAAATAAGCTTTATTTTTTTAAATACAAGAGATTCCTCAATGATATTGCTAATTTATTTTAAGTCACTTATCTTCTATTTTAAGATTTAGTAAAAACTTAGAAAAGAGGCAAAAAGGCTGAATTATTAACAAAATGAAAGTTAAATGTAAATTTTCAAAGCGCAGAGAGAGAAGCCATATATTTCGAGTTTTTTTTTATAGGATAAGGGTGACAAACGAGCACACAGTCCACCCGATGGCAAGCGGCTGCTGCGGCCCATAAACATCTCCATCTATCCTCGTTTGCGAATCAAAATGCAGATGCGTTGTCACCCGTGAGTACTAAGATGGAATGCCTCATTTCCAGTAAAAAGGGCCTCCGGCCACCTGCACTCACCAAGCGAAACGCAGAGGTGAACCTCTACTTCACGCTAGTATTCTGTGAGGTCTTGGTACCACCCCGGTTCGAGCCGGCCCATCCGTGCGACAGCAAAAGCCGCCGTGTGGCTCTGCCACTGTAAAAAAGAGTTTATTTTTAATTAAAATATTCACATTTTAGATTTCCGTAACTTAAAAGGAAATAATCACTTTGTTGTCCGTCCGTTTTTTGGGACAATTGGTCAAAACATATAACGATAGAAAGTACGATTTAAAAAAATTAATACGAATTTTGCTAAGAGGATGAAATAGGATGTTATATTTTGTATGATACTTTTTATTTTACAGGGCGAATGACTTGAAACTTACCCAAAGTACTCATGAATTCGGATTAAGCCATTTTACAAAACAACCCTTTACGGGGGCGGAGGATGTCCTTAATTGTATGACATGTAGACACGTGTTTCGGTATTTCTGGCTATACTACCCTTAAGGTGGTAAAATCTAATGGAATGGAAATGGTTAGATACATCAAGTTAAAATTAACATTAAATACTAAAGTCTACAGTTCCTTAGAGGAGTAAGAAATTTGTGAAAAATTGACGGTTGGCCATTTACGAGTACCATACATACATATATTATTTTACATATATTTTCATACTCTCAAAACCAATCGTTCAAGCCTATAGGCCGCTTCATAATTAATTAAATAAAATATTTCATAATTTTTATCTAGAGCATTTTTCGTTTTAGGATCAACTAATATCTTTAAGGTTCTTATTTATATAGACTTTATTTTGTTAAAATAAGTTGGGAATGTATGTCCTTATGCACCTAATCCATATCCGATCGTTGCGTTTGCCGGGGCATAATACAGCATATACATGATTCATCGGTTCACAACCTACCGACCTAAGCCTGTTACACCCCAATTCAACATGCAAGTCCCATGAGAAACGATTATCTATAACTGAAAGTGTTGAATCAGACAGGGGTTAGTCATTCATTTACGTTCTACCGCGTGAAACTAAAATAATACCACGTTGCGTTCGGGAAAAACGAGGTGGACGTGACCCCTGTGAAGTAATGTCATACAAGAACGTCTATTGCCCTTTCTGAAAAGAAAGGTCAGACGACTAAGATTACGGGTCCTCTTGGAGTGGTTCTGTTCTTGACGTTCATTCAGTGGACTTCATCTTCATCTCATTTGGAAAGTGCAGTAGAAAATAAAACATTGATTTTATCTTCGTAATTTCTCCATAAGAGTGCGACATTGAAAATTTCATTACTTTCCTATCACTTTTCTTATTGTTTTCTTCTTTAAACTATAAACTGGTAGCTGGTCCCGGACGAATTTCCTACGTTGTTTTCTTCTGCAGGTGCCTAGCACTGCAGGTCTCGGGCCTCGGGACATTCTCCATTGTCCGGATTTTCCTCACGGCCACAACTGTGGGCCGGCTCTGGGAGCCGTCTTGGCTTTGTAATAAAAGCAGTCGCAGTCGCGGGTTTGATTCCCCGGTCGCTGCGTAATGGTGTCAAATAAAAAGTCTTGGTTGGTCAATCAGCGACGTTGTGGGTTGTTACTCTACTCCCTAATCTATATAGGGAGGAGTTCTCTTGGTAAAGGTCGCCCGTCCGGTGGCCAAGCGTGTAGCGGTGCGAAGTTATTCAGGTGTAGATGTGGTCTGTTCTCGGCGCGATTGAATACGAGTATACCGCACGCCAGCCGGACCACAAATTCTTTAATGGTTTCCATCTTTAGATTGACCGCTATGACGTCATTCCTGACGTAGCGACCTGCACCTACAATGGTCAGTAATGCTATGTTCTGCTGGGCCTGCAGACGCCCCCTCTGTCGACCGCTCAGAAGTGTGTTCCAGGCTGGAGCAGCGTATGTTAATACTGTTCTTATGTATAATTTGTATATTTTGGTTTTCATTTTGACAGGTAACTTGGGTGGGACGCTGGGCGGGACGGATCATCACCCGCGCACTTTTAGCGTTGCGGACGATGTGATCGACGTGCGCGGTCATGCGCAGCATCCTGTCGAAACGAATTTCCGAATTTCCAAATTACCAGTTTATTATCCTAGTCTCGAACTATACGCTAAAGAGAACCGCGCACCGCGCGCCATTTCGACATAATATCTTAAAATAGATTTTCACCATTACTCCCTTGTATTTGACATCATATCTTTATTTCTATAAAACATATGGTTACACAATTTTATTTATAAGAATCACACACGAAGTCTTATTATTATGATATATGCATTATATCGTTATCAAATAAAAACATATTAAGATATTCAACAAAATACACCTATTTTACACTTTCAAAGTTAGAAATCTTAAATATCTAACACACATGGTTAAAATAACAATCTTTATTAATAATCATGAATATCTTAACCAATACAATAGTGTAATTCACAATTCAAAGGTGTGTTTTACACATAAATCTAACTTTAATCTTCTGATATAAATCTATTATTATTTCACAATTTTATGCACAAATTAAGACATTTTAAAAACAGAACTGATTTTATTAACACATATAATAGTCCTGAAACATTTATTACTTATTTCTACTCACTTTACAGAAATTTTCACAAATTAATAAAGTTTGTTTTTAATTTTTATTTTACATTATTTGGACCCTGTTTAGATCCTATACAACATGAACAACCAATTCCTACACGACCCTTATCACTTCCGCAGGCCCCGCCATCTCACCTGTGGCATCGCTCTCGAGCGGTTGTTCCAGGTAGTCCGCGCGCGCTAACGTCCCTACGTTAGTGCCCGTCCCGCGCCCCGCGCTCCTCAGTGTTAGCGCTATATAGCGCTGAAGCTCGGTGAGTGAATACTAGCTAACTCTCAGTTCTTACCCCCCCCCCCCGCCTTCGGTCGGGGAGGTCTGACTGACCACTTTTAATAAAGTAGTACACTAGTACTTTATAAGTTTATTAGTTTATTATAATTATTTGTGTAGTATATATTATAACGTGTATATTATATTGTTTCTTAGAATACGTCACTTGCTCTTTAGAGCAAGCCCCCGTCCTTTTGAGGACAGGGGACAGTTTCAGAGTATCGAACGTCCCGTACTTTTGAGTACGGTGACACCCCGCCCTTACGTTTAGTTTATATAGTTTTTTAGTTTAAAATCCCTTAGAATGTCCACTCAGGACCTAAAATCGTCCCTGTTAGACGCCATATTGATGGGATGGACGACCCGCAGGCGCTTGCTGCCGCCCTAGCCTCTCTGGCTTCTCCCGCTCCTAAGCCCGTGATAGCGGCCCACTTAGAGTCCTAGAACTCGTTCGCCCAGCTAGAGATCGATATAGAGTGCTCTCACTCCGACTCCGCATCGACAACATCAGTATCTGCCTCCCGGAAGAGTAATCTTCCAGCAAGTACGTACTGTGTGCAAGCCGCACACAGTACGTACTTGCTGTCTGGAGTAAAAGTTGAGCCACCGCATAGGCGCGGTTTCCCGGCGCAGTGCCACCGCTGCCAACTATACGGTCACGCGGCGGCCATTTGCTCCGCCCCACCCAGGTGCGTTAAGTGCCTGGATCCACACAACACTAAAGAGTGTCCCTGGCCGAAAGATGCCGTATCCCCACCCGCATGTGTCCTGTGCCAGCAGCCAGGACACCCGGCAAGCTACAGAGGATGCCCGTGTGCTCCTCGTCCTCGCATCTCCTTAAATAGGCAGGTCCCGCCGCCGGTGAATGACCGTTCATTCCCGGCATTATATGTCAGGAAGCCCCGTCAGGGCGTATCGCAGCAATCTCAGGGCTTTGCACGACCCCCTCAGGGTCCCCCGAGACCAACACAGGCGCCGCTTAGGCCACCTCCGGGCTTCTCCAAGCCTTCGCAGGCTCCAGTTTTTCCTGGGGCCCAAAAAAGGTAGATCCGCCGCAGGCAACCTCTGCTCCGCAGCAGAAGCAGCCTACAATCGCCGATGACCTTAACACGCTTAACGCCGCGATAAGGAACATCGACGTGAATTAAATTTCAGTGTTAGCTGCTAGGTCCCCGCAGGACCGTCTTTTGGCTTATAACACTTTTTTAGGGCGTTACTCACCGGCTACGGTCATCGGAGAGTTAAGAGACTCGAGTATCAAAATAAAAATATCCCAGGGCGCCTGTTGTTGGATGATTAGTAAATGAAAATTCAAAGTTACATATACAGATAAAAAGTAGTTTATTTTCTTCTAAAGTTCATACGGATAGCCCCAAATATCAAGTTGTCACTTTAAAATACACTGGGAACTGAGGTTTTGTCTAACCTGGTGGATTACACAATATTACACTGTTTATGGTCAATCCCGCGAAGCAGTGAGGTAACAGATGTCCTCCAGGTGTACTCCGGTCGCGGTCTCCAGACCGCCCAGTCCCAATATAGCCAACAGTTGAAGCTGCCTCGCCTCGTTCACATAGTTAAACTTGATAATGGACCATACTCAAAGTAAGGACTAAGGACCCAATTTATGGGATGATGTGTTTCAACACATTAAACTGCCTGTAGAAATTGTGTTTAAGGGGCCGTACGCCCAAGTACTCGTCACTTTAAATTCATGTTCCGGCGTTTCGATTCAAGAATTATATATGTGCGTGTCCGATCATTACAAAGGCTCGCTCAAAAAGACTATGCCTCCCTTGGGCTACGCGCCACCGTCGATCCGTGGTAGGATTTCGAACTAACACGAAAGGTCAATTGCATGCAATTAGCTAGCTCGATTCGTCAATATACGTTTCTAGTTACTTCGGACTAATGACGTTAGATGGCGCACTGATGTCTATTCATCGACTGTAATAATATAAATATGCTATAATAATGTACACGAAAATTTTCGTGTTACACATCCCCTTTGCTTGGGTTAAAAAGTTCTTCGTAATGAAGATACTTATTCCGAAGACATCTCGTGCCACCTGCAGAACAACGCCTGAAAACCAAATACAGTGAAGAAGTTGTAATGTGTCTCTAATCCAATCTGACTAAAAATATTCGCACGGATAGTAAATTCCAAGTCACCCATGCACCAACAACTAACAAGTACCAAGCCATCACTTAATCACTTAATTACGACGTTTAATCTTACACAAGGCTCATTATTACTCTACTTATTACCTAATTTTCATTTCTGTATCTGTATACCTAGTAACATTATATTCCACTAAACAATTTAACCTCAAAATGTAATTACCTACTTGTGTTGTTGACACAAAAAAAACACTACCACAAATTTACCTACTTGTGTTGTAATTTAGAAAATACTACACTAATTGTTATACCTATATTAATCTAATGGCATGCAACTTTATTTACATTTATTCCTACATGTTTTTTTTTTGCTATTAAAATACAACTACCTATGAATAATTACGTTCCCGAATCCTACGCGCTAATAGTCTATTACCATTCATGCGGTGCGTGACGTAACATCACGAGACAGAAACGAATACCTACAGTGCACTAAGCCTACACACGATGTTTACGTTTCGACTTGCCTTTTCCCTAAGTAGTCGAAAAACGAACGTATTCTTGTTTATTAAGTTGAGTAGTTAAGTGATTTGCAAATCATATTAAGTATTAAGTTAATTTAAATATCTATCTCGCATTAAGTTAAGTGAATTAACGTTTAATAATATTAAGTTAAAAGAAACGGCTTAAGTAATGCTACGCACTGCCTGGTAGGCATTTTCTTATAAAATGTCCAGAGTACGGGCATAAAAAACAAGTTCTTATCTAACTCGCGCCGATGTTCACAACATAAGGTGACCTACTAGTTATGTATCGCTCGTTCATCAATACAATCACAGCTTATTTATCTCAGAAAGTTCACCGGTGGAAATAAATTTTGAAAAATGTTTATTATTCTTACATTCTTTCACTCAATCATACTCTTCACTCACATTCTACAAAACTATTAGTCATCTTGTTTAAGGATGTCTTTTATGTGAAAATTCCCTAGTGTCTTACCTTCCATGCTGGCTAAGGTATACACTAAAGGTGATAATTTCGCTGTTATGACACATTTTTGAAATTTTGGTGCTAGTTTAACCGTAAATCTCTTTGAGGCATTAGATAGGTAATGGGTACGTTTATATACAATCTGACCTACTTTTAACTCAACATGTCGTTTTCTTAAGTTATAGTACTTTTCATTTCTAGAATGAGCATTTTTAATATGCTTTTGTACCTTTTTAAATATGGTGTCTAATTCCGATAATTTTTTACTATATGCTTGTGGTTCACCGAGAATTACTTGTGATCTTTGAACTGGCTGAGTGCTATCTAAGCTGTGTAACATTCCATCTATTATGAATTCCCGTCCGTGCACAAGAAAATACGGAGTAAACTTAGTGGTATCATTCACGGCTGAATTAAGTGCGCATTGCAACTGTGGGATGTTCTCGTCCCATCGTTTATGCTCGGTACCTACATAACATGATATACCGTTAACTACGTTCCTAATCGCTCTTTCGGCTTGATTTACCTGTGGGTGATAACGCGGGTTATAATAGATATTCGGTACGTTATATTTATGTAACAGTTGCCTAAACTGATTAGACACATACTGTGGGCCATTGTCAATATAGATAGTCTTACATACGCCATGTACTAGGAACACTTTCTCTTCTATGAACTTAGCGACCGCAGCGCCTGTTGCGGTCCGTATAGGATGCAACATGACATACTTGCTAAAATAGTCTGTACATACAATTAAGTGAATATTCCTATTGCGAGAAACCGGAAATGGGCCTAGCAAATCGCAACATATGGCCTCCCAGGGTTTGTTAACCTCCTTCGGGTTTCCCATTAAACCAGGTCTAGCCGTGTTGACGGGTTTGTATTGTTTACATATCTCGCATTTTTTAACATATTCTTTCACATCTCGGTACATGCTGGGCCAGTAATAATTAAGACTAAGACGCTTGTGGGTTTTAAAGACACCCAAATGAGCACTAACTGGTTCATCATGACATTTCTTTAAAATACCTAACCTGTCTTCCTCGGGTACCACTAACTTCCAATTAAACTCCTTCGTTAACTCATATTTATTTTTAGAGTACCTAAGCAATCTATCGTCTTTTACCATGAAGTGGGGATATTTGCGAGGGTTGGCCTGACAATCTTCGTATACATGTCTATACCACGCATCACTGGTTGCCGGCGTAGCGATTGCATCAACTTGAATCCTACTTAGTGCGTCTGGAATAACATTTAATTTACCTTTTCTGTGTTCTATTTCGAAATCAAATTGACTCAATCGCATGCTCCACCTGGCTAAGCGACCTGATGGGTTATTTAATTTATAAAACCATAATAACGAGGCGTGGTCGGTTATTATTTTACACTTTGTACCTTCTACATAAGATCTAAATTGCTCTAATGCGTAAATCACGGCCATAAGTTCTCTCTCCGATGTGGAAAAATTAATTTCATTTTTGGCAAGAGACCGACTGCAGTATGCTATGGGATGTTCTACCCCGTCATAAGTCTGGGTTAAGACTCCACCCACAGCCACTGCGGAAGCGTCACAATGGATAGAAAAAGGCAAATCAAAGTTTGGACATTTAAGTATCGGAGCAGACACTAAAGCGGTTTTTAAGTGGTTAAATGACTCATCTGCCTCCGTAGTCCATTCAAAGCGGACATTTTTGCTAGTTAATTTATTCAACGGTTTACTAATTTTCGAAAAATTGTTAATGAATCTCCTGTACCAGCCTGCCATTCCTAGAAACCTTTTAACCTCTTTAGCGGAAGTTGGAGTTGGATAATTCAATATAATATCTACCTTTCCCGGATCAGTTCTAAGTCCATGTTTGTCAACTAAATATCCCAAGTACTTAAGTTCTCTACGGCAAAAGACAGACTTATCAATGTTTATAGTCAAGTTTGCGTCCCTGAGTTTTGCGTAGACCTTATGCAAGAGCTGCACATGTTCTGAGAAAGTGCTGGATATTATGATTATGTCATCTTGGAAACAGAATATTTTGTTGTTAAATTCGGGACCAAATAGCCTATCCATTAATCTCTGCATTGTGCTTGACGCGGAAACAAGGCCAAACGACATTACATTGAATTTAAATAACCCCCGGCGTGGCACTGTGAACGCGGTCTTATCAGCTGATTGCTCGCTATCATAGGGTATTTGCCAATACGCAGCGGAAAGATCTATTGACGTTAGATATTTCGCGTCGCGGAGCTGATCCAATATGCTGCTTATATACGGGAGAGGATACGCATCGGGTTTGGAAACTGCATTTAATTTTCTACAATCTAGACAAAGCCTTAGGTCCCCATTTGGCTTCTGAACCATTACTACAGGTGAGTTCCAAGCTGACTGTGAAGGTGACACAACTCCCAAACTAAGCATTCTATCCAATTCTTTTTCAAGTGCTTGTTGCTTAACAGGTGATAATGGATAGTACCTTTGCTTAATAGGTTTAATATCCCCTGTGTCTATGACGTGATGAATTAAATTGGTACGTCCCAAACCTACTTTAACTGTGTTAATTGTATCAAACTGTTGGACTAAATTATCCATGATTTGTTTTTGTTCTATGGATAAAGACTCGTATTCTTCAAGGCCTTTATTAAGAGAAACCGAATTTATGCTATTACTTATTGGTGACTCCGACTTTCGGTCAAACTGTACTTCGGATACAAGGTCACTCCCTAAGTCAAACACCTGCCAAAAATCAACACCTAGAATTATAGGTGAAGTTATTTGTGCAACAACATAAAAATTAATCACTCTGAAATTATTGTTAAATTCAATAGGTAAGGACATATACCCTAAGCAATGCAATCTCGTACCATCAGCAGTTCTTACGTAATGCTCAGTGTCAAAGCGGTTGAGTTGAAATCCGTGTTCTAAAAAGATCAAATGCGCATTATTTCCAAGAATGCTACAAGTTGCACCCGAATCTAATAAGCCAAAAGCTTGTAAGTTCAATATTTTTAATTTTAAGTATGGTCTTATATCACTAGTATTTTTTTTAAACAGAACTACCTCTTTATTATTGGACGTATAAGACCTATTTTTATTAAAGGTGTTGGATAGTTCCGTGTTAACTAGTTTTTTGAATTGCAATTACTACAATCTGTACGCTTAACACCTTTTAATCCACACTTAAAACACACTAACTCTTTCGAATTGCATTGATTAGTGAAATGAGTGTTTAATCCACACCTAAAGCATTTCCTATCCAATTGCCTCGAAGAGCCAGCTTCATTCAGCACAGAGACTTGTTTACTGTGAGATCGCGGCGTTTGTTTATTTAAGTCCGCTGTAATTTTAAAGTTATTCAAGTTAGGTTCACTAAATTGTTCCGCACGCGATCGTGCAATTTCTAACTGTTTACAATAAAGTTTAAGTTTGTCTACAGAGGTTATATCATGTAAAGCTAAATCTTTCATGTACTCTGGTCTAATGTTATGCATCAAGATTTCGAGTTGTTGTCTACTCGACAACGGGTGAGTGAGTCGCGAGAACATTCCCTGCATAATGGAAAGATAGACTACTATCGTTTCGTGTCTGGCCTGTGTACGCTGCCTTATTTCATTTAATAGTTTATAGTCTAAATCGGGAATATCAAAGTCGTCCCTTAAGCATTTCAATAATTGTGAATATGAGTGGATACTATCCTTATTACTTCTAAACCAACATAAAGCAGAGTTTTCTAAAAGATCAGAAAAAGCTGAAAGTATGCGAGCTTCAGTAATGTTGCGAGCCTCTTTAAGTTCCTCAAGCCGTTCAATAAATACACGAACACACGTGGTTCCGTCAAATTTTAAGTTAAATGTATTTAGGTTCAAGGGTTCATCTTTCACATAGATCACGTTACTTTCCACTTTCTGGTTAGACGGCTGTGCCTGGGTTTCCTTGTATTCACTATCCGTGTCGCTATCTTCACCGTCTATGACACTCAAAATGCGAATCAAACGACTACGAAGATCTGACAAATGCGAACTACTTTCAGAGATACGAGCAAGCCTATCCATCAAATAATTTGCACGACGAGACAGTTTAAGAGTCAAATTGCGATCATCTACTTTACCCGCCTGCAGCTGGGATTCCAGAAGTTCGACCTTTGGGGTGCAGATCTCTAGTTCAGAGGCTATACTGGGTGACTGGAGTGGTTCGCACTTCATGCTTCCACGGCGTGCGAGTTTGTACACCTGGCGGATCTGCTTCCTCACTGCATCGGTGGTTACATTTTCATCTGTGGAAACACCAATAATGGCGAGTTCATATCTGATTTCATCTTTATATAATGAGTCTATATACTTGTCGATCGACATTTTGTTAAAATGTACTGACGGTTACAAAAAAGTCTTAAATCGGTTGATATTAAAAATATTTACTTAAAATAGCACAAATATTTTTATTATGTTAAGTTTTAATTCATTTAAGTACATATAAATCACATTCAAGTTAAACTTTCTTTGTTCTCAAGCTTACTTAAATCTACCTACATCAAAAAAAATGTTAACAATAAATTTCACTAAGTTTTCATATTAAATGGGTTTTTAACAGCTTAAATAGTTACAATTAAGGTTAATTCATCTACTAACATCCAGCAACTTAAGGTTCAACGTTGGGTAGCCACTTTATAACACTTTTTTAGGGCGTTACTCACCGGCTACGGTCATCGGAGAGTTAAGAGACTCGAGTATCAAAATAAAAATATCCCAGGGCGCCTGTTGTTGGATGATTAGTAAATGAAAATTCAAAGTTACATATACAGATAAAAAGTAGTTTATTTTCTTCTAAAGTTCATACGGATAGCCCCAAATATCAAGTTGTCACTTTAAAATACACTGGGAACTGAGGTTTTGTCTAACCTGGTGGATTACACAATATTACACTGTTTATGGTCAATCCCGCGAAGCAGTGAGGTAACAGATGTCCTCCAGGTGTACTCCGGTCGCGGTCTCCAGACCGCCCAGTCCCAATATAGCCAACAGTTGAAGCTGCCTCGCCTCGTTCACATAGTTAAACTTGATAATGGACCATACTCAAAGTAAGGACTAAGGACCCAATTTATGGGATGATGTGTTTCAACACATTAAACTGCCTGTAGAAATTGTGTTTAAGGGGCCGTACGCCCAAGTACTCGTCACTTTAAATTCATGTTCCGGCGTTTCGATTCAAGAATTATATATGTGCGTGTCCGATCATTACAAAGGCTCGCTCAAAAAGACTATGCCTCCCTTGGGCTACGCGCCACCGTCGATCCGTGGTAGGATTTCGAACTAACACGAAAGGTCAATTGCATGCAATTAGCTAGCTCGATTCGTCAATATACGTTTCTAGTTACTTCGGACTAATGACGTTAGATGGCGCACTGATGTCTATTCATCGACTGTAATAATATAAATATGCTATAATAATGTACACGAAAATTTTCGTGTTACAGGCTCTCGTAGAGCACAATTTTGAAACACAAAATTGCGTTCGTTGTAAGTTAAGTTAACTTAATTAACTTAACTCACAATGACAGAGCCTTCTGCTCTGCCTAATAGTCACGGTCGTGTCAAGCCTAAAGGGTTATCGCTTATTTCATTTAACGTACGCGGATTGCGAAATAACCTCCCAGAGCTTAAGCTCTTCCTTCGAGATCGCGAAGCCGATATCCTCCTATTACAGGAAACATTCTTAAAATCTAAGGACACTATAGGCCTTTCAATTAATAATTATTCTCTTCTTCGTAATGACAGGACCGACCGCCGAGGCGGCGGTACGGCCATTTATTACAAGAAGACACTACATTGCTCTTATATTGATATTCCGCAGCTTACCAATATGGAGGCAACGATATGCAGGTTAGCTATGACGGGACATCAGTCTTTAGTCATAGCGTCCTGTTACATTCCCCCCGGAATCCTCCCCCTCAAAGATGATTTTGAGGCCATCTTATCTCTAGGCAATTCAGTCATTATGTTTGGAGATTTCAACTCTAAGCATACTGAATGGACATGCCGTAATATCAACTGTAGTGGCAGAACACTGCTTGATATCACGAAGTCTCTTGACCTTACCATTCACAGTCCTCTCGGTGCAACACACTATCCCGATGCTACCGATTACAACCCAGATGTACTAGATTTTGCGTTACTCAAAGGAGTTTCACTCAACCTCAGGTCAATTGAGACACTAGATGATATAGGATCCGATCACCGACCAGTCTCCCTTATTCTTGGCCATCAGCCACCCCCTATTGTAACCACGAAAACCTTCACTAACTGGAAGGGTTTCAAGGAGTCCCTAGCTAAAGCTATGGACTCACAGGACTCCCCTAATTACCTATCGTCGGACTTGGACTTAGACAGTCCCGAAAAAATCGACACCGCGGTCGATTCACTTTCAACCCTTATTAAATCCTCCCTTAAGGAGAATAAAAGGGTCGTCCCGACTGTTGCTAATAATAGTGGGCTTCCCCTACATATTAGCAACATATTAAAAGCTAAGAAAGCTGCTTTCCGGAGAGCAGCAAAATATCCCACCCCCAAATATAGGCATACGGCAAATCGTCTTCAACGAAAACTCCGTTTATGCCTTGTCGAATTTCGAGACCTCCAAAGGAGTGAACTTATGGAGAATATATCTCCCTCTCATACAGCGTACTATCAGAGAGCTAGAGCCCTCCGTATAGACACTATAACTCACACTCCCCTCTCTCCCGCCCCGACGGTACGGTTGACTTCGAGGACGACGAAAAGGCTGAGTGCTTTGCAGACAGCATTGCTGCTCAATGCTCTCCTAGCTTTCAACCTGACGACCCCTCACATATTCAGGAAGTAGAGGATGAGGTCCGCTGCCGGAACTCACCCCCCACAACCTCTGACCCTATCACTGTGTCCAATGATGAGATCTCATCCCTTATCAAAGGACTTAAGACCAAAAAGGCTCCGGGCGCGGATGGCATATCCAACCAAGCCCTTAAATACTTCCCAGAGCAGGTGTTAACCCTCTTATCTATTATCTTTAACGCCTGCTTCAATCTTAGTTACTTTCCCACTACGTGCAAAGAGGTAACTGTCATTGGTATTCCCAAGTCAGGCAAGCCTCTTAACCTCCCCTCTAGTCATCGTCCCATTAGCCTCCTCAAGGCCATGGGCAAACTCTTTGAAAGAGTAATTCAAAATCGAATGAGGCGCCATCTGTTTCCCACAGACGGTGACCCCCTTATCATCCCACACCAATTTGGTTTCCGTGCGAAACACTCATGTCCCCAACAAGTACACCGCATTGTGGAATATATCCTCAGCGGTTATTATCCACGTCGATAAAAGACAATCGCGGTCTTTTTCGACATTGCCAAAGCCTTCGACTGAGTCTGGCATGAAGGCCTTATTTTCAAATTATATAGAATAGGACTCTCCGATCGTCTTGTACGTCTCGTGGCCTCTTACTTACAACATCGTACCTTTCGTTTTAGACACGAAGGCACGTTATCCTCTCAGCGCCCCATTAAAGCTAGTGTTCCTCAGGGATCAGTACTAGCTCCCCTCCTGTACATCTTGTACACCAACGACATTCCAATCCCGTCGAATGGTGTACAGCTCTCACTCTTCGCAGATGACACTGCTCTTTACTTTAAAAGTCATATGTTATCTTCCGCAAGGAACAAGATCCAAAAGTCAGTCGATGACCTAAGAGATTGGTTACAAAAATGGCGCATCGATGTGAACCCGGAGAAGAGCTCCGCAGTTGAATTCGATTTTAAACGACGCCATTACAAAAACTATAAAAATATTCCATCAATACGTATGTTAAGGACCCCTGTCCCTTGGCAAACGTCAGCAAAATATTTAGGTGTCAGCATTGACTATAGGCTCACTTTCGAGCCTCATGTCAAAAGAGTAACACGTCTAGCTCGTTTTTATCTAGGTAGGCTTAACAGTCCAGTCTGCGCCCTCTTTTCCCAAAAGAGGGTCGCTTTAGATACGGCATAAGAAGCTTTAAACAGCTGGTTGCTAGTCCCCAAAGGCGGTTTTTAGGGGGTATCACTAAGGTTCCCCTTTTAGGCAGTGAGTCCCCCATAACCACGATAGACTGGCTATCGTGGTATGCGTAATGCATTTTCCGCCTCCCTCTTTGTGTAGCCCTTTTCCAATTGCTTCGGGCGCAAAAAAAAAGCCCCCGCCGCTGCCTCAAACCCCGCAGCCCCCGCCGCCTGCCGCTGTCGTTGCCTCCCTAATGTCGTTAGAAATCTCTCCGCCGTCCAAGCCAGGATCTCGCAGCGCTCCCACCCTCGCCAAAAAACAGGTCCCGACCCCTGTCTTTCTCAGAGACAAGGCGCAATTTACCCGTTTCTCTAATTTGGTTGTCTGTTCTTCGAGCTATATGGCCGGCCCACTGCCACTTCAGCTTACTAATCCGTTGGGCTATGTCGGTTACTCTGATTATACTGCGGATATCCTCATTCCTAAGTTTATCACGCAGACAAACTCCGAGCATAGCCCTCTCCATAGCTCGCTGAGCGACCTTGAGCTTCCTCATACGGCCAGCAGTGAAGGACCAACAGTACAGTGAGCCGTTAAGTGGCGGTCAAGAATATCCACTACCCCATATCCTCCCGTGGGTGTCGTAAAAGGCGACAAAGGGAAACAGGCAGGAGATGGGCAGCAGCATCTTCCTGATAATAGCCAAAATTACAATAAAAAAAACTGCGGTTGCCAACCCGCTCGCCAAGCGTGGCAACTATGGCAAATATCCCCCAATGTAACACATTACTCTAAATTAATCTAAAAACAATCTTTTATGGATATAACTCTCGATCGGGGCATCGAACGCCGAATTTTCGTTCGACATTATATTGAATTAAACATAATCTTTGTTTTGTCCATGTTCATCTTAAGACCTATCCGTTGGGAGACACTATTGAGGTCATTGAGCATAGTGCTTAGTTCCTCCAGCGATTCTGCCATGAGGACTATATCGTCGGCAAATCGAAAGTGAGTGATGTACTCGCCATTGATGTTTATTCCGTATCCTTTCCAGTCCAGAAGCTTGAAAACGTCTTCCAATGCAGCGGTGAAGAGTTTCGGGGATATAACGTCACCCTGTCTTACACCTCTCTGCAATTGGATAGGTTTCGTACTCTGGTTCTGTACTCGGATAGCCATCGTAGCTCTACTGTACAAACACTTCAGCACCTCGATATACCGACAGCCAACTTGGCACCACTGAAGGGACTGCAGCACCGCCCAAATTTCGACGGAACCAAAGGCTTTATTATAGTCCACATACGCCAGACATAGTGGCAAATTGTACTCTTCGGACTTCTGTACAATTTGTCGTAGGGTATGTATGTGGTCTATGGTGCTAAAGCCCCTTTTGGAAACCGGCTTGTTCGGGAGGCTGGAAGTCGTCAAGTCTGCGCGCGAGACGATTCGTAATGACTCTCGAAAACAGCACGTAGACGCGGCTCAGAAGGGAAATCGGTCTGTAGTTCTTCAAGAGAGCGTTGTCACCTTTCTTGAAGAACAAGACCACCGCACTTCTGCTCCACACCTCCAGTGTAATGCCACCATGGGGGACGGAATTAAAGAGCTTCTGAAGGACTTCAAGTACCGGTCTTCCACACGCTTTCAGAAGCTCCGCTGTAATTCCATCCTCGCCTGGGGCCTTGCCGTTTTTAAGGTGCTGGAGAGCCATTCTAATCTCGCTCAGACTGACGTCCAGGATATCTTCGGAATAGTGTCGAATAAGACTCGCTCTTGGATCGTTACTCACACTTGCGTGTGGCTCCAACGATGACGTGTACAGCTGCCCATAGAACCTCTCAATCTCACTCAAAATCTCAGGTGCCCCGGAAACGATGCTGCCACATTCGGTCTTCAGCTTTGACAGTTGGCTTTTTCTGGCAGACAGATCTCTGGCAAAGACTTTGGAGCCTTGGTTCCGCTCAATCGCTTCTTCAATACGAGCTGTATTGAAGTTGCGTAAGTCTCTCCGCATGCATTTGGAGATCTGTCTGTTCAGTTGCCTGTATGCTGTCAAATCTGTTGAAGAATGTAGCCTCATCTCCCGTCTAACAGCCATGAGATTAAGAGTGTGATTGGAGAGTTTTTGTGTTCTTCTGCGGCGGGTCTTGCAGAACTTAGCTCCGACCGCATGGACAGTTTCCACGAGCTTGTCATTCATATCGTCCACTTCATTGCAGTCTTCTAGGCACTGAAAACGGTTTTGTAACTCGAGCTGAAAGGTTTCGGGACTTTGGATTAGAGCACGAGGGGGACGGAGCGTTGACTTCATCAGACGAGATCTCTCCAACTTAACATTTAGGTTCAGTGTGCCTCTAACCATTCGGTGATCGCTGCCGGTTTTCACCCTCGCGATCACTGAGACATCACTGAACAGTTGTCGTCTGGTCGTCATAATGAAGTCAATCTCATTTTTTGTCGAACCGTCGGGGCTCGACCAGGTCCACTTCCTGTGGGGCCGCTTCTTGAAGAAAGAGTTTATCATAAAGAGTCCCTCTTTCTCCATGAAGTCGGCCAGCTGCTGGCCCCTTGGGTTCCGTTGCCCTATTCCAAATTTCCCTACTTTCAGCTCACCGTTCTCTCTTGTGCCTAGTTTTGCATTAAAGTCTCCCATTAACACCGTATATTGGGTCCATGTCACACCTATGCCGGTAGTTGTTGGGAGCACTAAGCTCGAAGTTGTTGACGAGTATGTTTACCTGGGACAAATAGTCCGACTAGGTAAGTCCAACTTCGACCGAGAGGTCAATCGACGGATTCAACTCGGCTGGGCAGCGTTCGGGAAGCTACGACATATCTTCTCGTCAGAAATACCTCAAAACCTTAAAACAAAATTGTACAACCAGTGCGTGTTGCCAGTGATGACTTACGGAACTGAGACGTGGTCCTTCACTGCTGGCCGTATGAGGAAACTCAAGGTCGCTCAGCGAGCTATGGAGAGGGCTATGCTCGGAGTTTCTCTGCGTGATAAACTTAGAAATGAGGATATCCGCAGTAGAACCAGAGTAACCGACATAGCCCAACGGATTAGTAAGCTGAAGTGGCAGTGGGCCGGCCATATAGCTCGAAGAACCGACAACCGATGGGGAAGAAAGGTTCTCGAGTGGCAGCCTCGTACCGATAGGCGAAGTGTAGGGCATCCCCCCACAAGATGGAGTGACGACCTGGTAAGACATGCAGAAAGTCGATGGATGCAGGTGGCTCAGGACCGTGCTTTGTGGCATTCTTTGGGGAAGGCCTATGTTCAGCAGTGGACTTGTGAAGGGCTGTAATGATGATGAAATGATGATTATATTGAATCTATTTACTTTTTACATAGATTATCTCTTTATTCCAAGGACCTAATACAATTTTATAGCAATATCTTCAAAAAACGAAGTCGTTTATTTTTTATGAAATTAAAACTGATTAACAATTTTTAAGCGCGTCGCCAACAATAACCAACCCTAAATAATTCGTTACACATTGTAGCTTTTCGCAGCGGTAGAGAGAGCTCAACTGATCAGTATGCAGGCAATCGTGTGTCCCATAAGAGCTATATCTACAGTTTTTATAGAACGATAAGGTTGATGATGTAGCATGATTATTTCAAATTTACGAACTTTACAGCTACTACCAAATAGTTTAATATAAGTAGAATAATTGTCAACACGTCCCACAAATGCCATAAAAACTGATGGTTCCCAGTAGCTGACGGTATAAGCATCCTGTTTACGCCAGAAGTTTAGTGTTTTAACACTCAGACTGGCAACGGACAGCAGCCTCATAAGGGGCGATACCTCTATTACTGTGATCTTCAACCCACCTTTCAAGCGTGATGTTTGTGGCAAATCCACTACAACAAGATAGGCCCATGCCCAGCAATGGAAGTTTGATTGGAAGAAAGAGAAGAATAATTGATATATTATACAATAATTTTTATTATTTTTTACATATTTCTCCTTCACTACATCGAATCGAACGCAGATTGCTGGACGTACTAGATTTGAGGCCAGAACACGGCCATTTAGGCTCTTAAAACTACTTTATACGTTATGTTTATTTTGTTTTGTTCCTTGTTGTACACAATCTAAGAAAACAGCTTTAAGAAAGTTTTGTAAGAAATAACAGTAACATAAGAACCTATTTATAACTTACATAGAAAACACTAACAAAAACAAAGACTTTTCGTGTATCTCCGCGATGCCATAAATCTGGTGACACATAAAATGGCTCAAATGTCACGAGATAATATACGTCATTCCTATCTTATCGCAAATCTATGTAGCGAATGTTCCCAACTTTAACAAATATTTCTTTAGGCATCTAAAACTCCGATATTCTTATATTTGAATTCCAAGTTTGGAGTCGTGGTAGCTTAGCGGATAAGCATTTTCTTTAAAATTTCACATTACGCGTGTTAATTCGACTACAGTCCCCGCCAACACAAGTGAAATTATTAATTGCAAATGTTAAGTAACTACAAGCTCAGCGGTCGTGAAAACTATCGTGAGAAAATTCAGTACATAATATCTAATTTTTTTTTAAATATTTCCAGCCAATACTCGACACCAATAACATAATAGTCTTAACTTTTAGTCTAAGTACTTTACTGGAATTTTTATATTGTGAAAGTTTTATACTCGTAGTAAGCATTTGAAAAATGTATATCTTACAACAGAAATAACGAGAGGATAGTTTCCAGCACGTGCACTGTTGCTATATAAATAATATCTCGAGTTTACATTTCCCAGGACGTGTTCAGTTATACCGCACTTACGAACAGATATTTATATATTCGTCTTAGAGTAACAATATATGTGCTGGCCCCTTCGATCAACAATGGCCCCGACCCTCTCGTCTTAGGGCCGAATTTTCAATCATCGCATAAAAGTTATTCATGAAATAAATTATAACCTGACTGAATATAAAGGCTCAATTCTTTTATTTATACAATTGTTATTTTAATTATTTTATGTTCTATTTTATCTTATGGATAAATTTTATATGTAATGACTAAAACGTCATCTCATAAATTCATTAATTCGTTATCCGATCTAGAACTAATACATAAAATATGTTTTTTTTTTCAATAGGATTGGGTGACAAACGAGCACACAGTCCACCTGATGGTAAGTGGTTGCTGGGACCTATAGACATCTATATCTATCCTCAATAAAGAATCAAAATACAGATGCGTTGTCACCCGTGAGGACTAAGATGAAAAGCCTCATTTCAAGTTAAAAGGGTCTCCGGTTCTCTACACTCACCATACGAAACACAGCAGTGTTAAGCTGCTATTTTATGCTGGTATTCTGTGAGAGCGTGGTCCTTCCCCGGTCTAACCGACCTATTCGTACTATAACTATGGTACTAATATAGTAGTCAAAGGTAAGCAAATACTACGTGATTTATTGGCCAAGCGAACGAAAACGAAAAACTTAGGGTTGCTAGGGAGGACCTATGTAATTTTAGGTGGTTCTAAACAATACAAAATTAAAAATTCATTAAATTTACGCTATGTAATACACCTAAATTACCTATGTAAATTGGCTTTTAAAAGAAAATGTGTAATCTGATGATAATCAAAATGAAAATTTTTAAATCGCATATATAATTAATAATTAACGCAATAACATGCGTTAAATTAGTTTCGTGCGACATCGCATTCCAAAAATAGCAGACACGTCGTATTTGGGTACACTCATATATGAAGCTTTACAGTGGGTGCCACCTCTCTCACTTGAAGTTAATTAATAATGAGAACTGATTTAATGCTTCGAATCTGCTTCAAAATTCCAAATAGTTTAGGAGTAATTCAGCTAAAACTTTATTGGAGGCTGTAGTGAATGACATGAAATGCTTACCGCACTTTTAGTTGTACACCTCTATTTTAGCGCATACATTTTACGAATAAAATATCTCTTCCACTATAGCTTCATCATTATCGAGTGAAATATCTGAAACAAGTAGAATGGTATATAATCTACACTTAATCAACCTTTTAACAGCTAAGTACGGTTTTTTTTTATTTCATTTTACGTTGCTAAAACAACACATTGAAAGCAAATAATATTGTAGACCGAATATCGTATTTAAAAGCAAATGTCAAGAAGTACCTTCAAAGTACCAAACAACCCGCAGCCAGAGCGTTGTTAAAAAAGACACAATCATAATAACTCGTTCAAAACTCTTTGTACGTGAGCCACGTTGAATGTGAACAATTTATTACAGGTGGTAAGTTGGTACTATTTTTATGGCAAGGAGTCCATCTAAGAACTTACATAAAAGTGATCCGAAAAGCTTACACTAATATTATTTTCTGCCGACTTCCAAAAAGGAGACAGTACTCAATTCGTCTGTATGTTTTTTTTATGTGTGTTACCTCATAACTTTTTACTGGGTGACACGATTTCGGTGAATATATTTTTGTTGGAAAGCTGGTACTTCTCGTGTGGTCTCATATTAATTTGATCAAGGTCAGACCAATAGTTTTTTCATTATTCTTAATAACTTATATTGAAGTCGGCTGTACAAAATTTTTAATTTTTAATTTTTCAATTCCTCAACCTATACATATATATATAAATAAATTTCATGTGCCTGTTTGTAATATTAAAAAACTGCCTTTTATTGCGCTCAAGATGTCTTCTGCATGCCATATGTGTTTGTGTGTCTGCCACAGCTATTTTTCGGAATGGATGAACTGACTGTGATGATACTTCACGAATAGATAGAGACAATGCCAGGAGTGAGCTACGCTTCTTGTATATTTTAAGTATATTTATTGCTTACTCTGATATAGAATAGAATAAAATAGAATAGAATAATTTTTATTAAATATACATTACATATGTAACTCTTATTGAAAGTCATTTTTTACTTTACCACTGGTTCGAAAAAAAACCCCCTATCCTGGGAAGAACCTGCAAGAAACCCAGCGGGACTTTTTTTAAATAAATTTTACAATATAAATAATTACTAACTATTTTCAAAATTTATTTTAGAAACTGCTTGGAAGCGACCACCTCATTCCCAGGGGTTATTATCAACCATGTATTCATTTATACCATAATAACCCTTTTTAGCTTAATAAAACATTTAAACCTGGTAATAGAGAGAACCTGTACACTTTCCGGGACCTTGTTGTAATAGCGTACACATTGCCCCAAGAATGAATTACTGACTCTGTGGAGTCGAGAAACTGGCATCACTAGCTTGTTTGTTCTTAGTGTTTACAGAATGTATATCACTTTTTTTTTACTAAAACTATCTTTGTTTTTGTGAACATACATTAAATTTTCGTAAATATAGTGAGAGACCAAAGTAAATATATTAATTTCTTTAAATTTATCTCTAAGAGGCTCTCTCGGTTTTAGATTGTAAATAGCTCTAATGGCCCTCTTCTGTAAAATAAAAATAGTTCTGATTCATCCGCATTTCCCCATAGCAAAATCTCATAAGACATTATGCTATGGAAATAACGGAAATAAACTAATCTAGCTCTCTCGACACTAGTGGGACCTCTAATCTTTTTTACAGCATAGGCTGCAGAACTTAGTCTGCTTGCTAATTTGGATATATGGGGGCCTCACTGATGCTTTGCGTCAAGAGTGATGCCAAGAAAAACAGTGGATACAACAGGGCTCAATTCCTCCCCATTTAAAAACACATTGGTATTCAGATTTTTAACATTCGTTGTTGTAAATTTAACACAATTAGTTTTATTTCCGTTCAAATGCAGATTATTAACGTTAAACCAATGCACTATTTTTGATATAGCATTATTCACTTCGTCACATTTAAATGATTGACGTTTAAGTTTAAAAATCAAGGAAGTATCATCAGCAAATAATACTATATCATGGCTATCCCCTACAAGGTGAGGTAAGTCATTAATATACACCAGAAACAGGAATGGACCGAGAATCGAGCCCTGAGGAACACCCATTAGTACAGGTGACCCGGAAGATAGTAAATGGATACGGCAGCCCAAGGATATATCTACACAAATAAATAAAATTAAAGTGTCTATTTTTATGTCAAAGTAACAGCTTTTTACTAAATGCATATGAAAGTATTTACGGTACTTATAACAAAAAAAAACAATTTTTTTAAATATTTGAATGTCTATCTGTCTGTTTGTTTGTTCCAGCTAATCTCCGAAGTAGCTGGACCTGACGAGACTCTAGCAGATAGCTGTTATTATAAGGAATAACAAAAAAAATATTCAAACCCATAAAATTGCGAACAAAATCTAATTAAAATAAGGAAGTAAAACTAATAAATTATTAAAAAATTGTTATATGCGAACGAAGTCGCGGGTACAGCTAGTATAATATAAATTATTAAAAATATTGCTCAAATTTTTTGCTTAGTCTAAGTATTAAATGGGGAGGAGTTGAGTCTTGTGGATACCACTGTTTTTCTTGGTATTATTATTGACGCAAAACTTCAATGTGGCTCCCATATATCTAAATTAGCAAGCAAACTTTTCTGCAGCATAAGCTGTAAGAAAGATTAGAAGGCTCACATATGTTGAAACAATTAGATTAGTTTATTTTAGTTACTTTCATGGCGTGATGGCTTATGGAATTTCGCTATGGGGTAATGCGACTGATATTGATAGTCTGAGAGCTGGCGACGAATTTTGGGAAGGTCTTTTGGGCAAGTTGAAATCGTGAAAAAATATAATTTCCTCAACTGCCGAATCCAGTCCCGCGAGTCTGGCAGAGCGTTTGCGGTTATTTCGTTACTGCGCAGCATGTAACATTTGAAAAAAAAATCCAAAAAAAAAATGTTTTTTTGGCACCTTAATTTCTTTTTAATCTTTTAATTTGGTTTTTATATAATTCCAAAAAAAATAATCCCAGACGTTTTTGTCGGTTATAAAGTATTGACAGACCTCTCCAAAAATATTTTTTTTATTCCCAAAAATATACTTTTGGCAATCTCAAATTTTAATCACGTATAGTAGTACATAGTTACAGCCTATATACATGTCCCACTGCTGGGCACAGGCCTCCTCTCATTTCTGAGAGGGTTTTAGGGCAAGGAAAATTCCGCCGCGCTGCCCCAATGCGTGTTGGCGAACTTCACATGTCTTCGAAATATATTTTTTTTCTTATTTGTCAGACATGCAGGTTTCCTCACGATGTTTTCCTTCACCGCCGAGCACGTGGTAAATCAGCACTTAAAATTGCAATTAACAATTTCATTGGTGCCGGCGGGGATCGAACCCGGGTTTCTCGCGTACTGTGAAACTTACAGCGAGCGCTAACCATCTGAGCTACCACGGCTCATCACGCATGTATTGAGTAATTTTTAATAATAGCTGCAGATCACCAGATAAAATTAGCGGTTTTAAACAATTCCCAGACGTGGATAAAGTTTACAAATGAATACGACAAAAAAGTCTTATGCGTAGCCATGAGTGCGAGAAAGATAGCTTATCGAAGCATGCCGACAGCGGATGGGGGCCTAAGCTCCTCGCACTGTGATTGGTTACTAATAAATATCTTTTTTAAAGATTTTAAGGTTAAATTCTTTTTTTTTGTGATTTAGCATGTATGTATGTGCATATATGACCATATAAATATTTGTGTATATAGTTTGAATTATTTTAAATCAGTGCTGTAATAATTTGTAAAATAGCTATTAATTTTAACGTCCGATCTTCGAACGAACTCGCTATCTTTTTCGCACGACAAGACAAAAACATTTTTTTTTATTTTTTTTTCAAATGTTATATGCTGCGTAGTAACGAAATAACCGCAAACGCTCTGCCAGACTCTCGGGACTGGATTCGCCAGTTGAGGAAATTATATTTTGCTCAATATCAACTTGCTCAATGGACTTTCCCAAAATTCGTCGCCAGCTCTCATACTATGAAGCCATATTTGTTTTGCAAAAGAGAACCGTGCGGGCGATTTAAAACTTAAATTAAAAAGAGACCCTCAGAGAAAAAACATATTTACTTTGGCATCCCAATATATTCATGAAAATGTAATGTATGTACATAAAAACATAAATAGCTTTAATAAGAATTATAATGTTCATATTTTAAGCACTAGGAATAAACAAAAGCTTGTAATACCAACTACTAGATTCCACAGAATTAGTTATTAATTTATGGGAAAATGTATACGCGTAAACTACGTTGTAAAACAAAATTCCCGAACATGTTCAAAGTTTATCAGTAAACAAGTATAAAAGTTTTATTAAAGGAAAACTGTACAAAAAGGGTTATTATAATATTAAGGAATACATGAAACTCAGGAGAATAAAGTGATCGCCACCATGCCGGTTCTATGAAAATTCATTTAAAAATTGTACATACAAAATTATTGTTAAGTGAAATATGTTTAAAAAAAAGTCCCACTGGGTTTCTTGCTAGTTCTTTCCAGGACAGATGTATTTTCCGAACCAGAGGTAAATAAAAAATAACTTTCGATAAGAATTATGTAATAATCAATATTGAATAAAATATCATTCTATTCTAATTGTATAAATATTATATATATATTATCATAAATTGTGCTTTTTTTAAAGAATATCCCGCTGGGTTTCTTGTAGGTTCTTCCCCGAACAGAGGTTTTTTTGCGAACCTGTGGTAAAAGTAAAAAGATAACTTTTAACAAGTATAATGTACTGTAATATATATTGAATAAAAATGACTCTATTCTATTCTATTCTTTATTCACAGCTACGACGAATTTTTCACGCGAATTATTCTGTTTCGACGTTTATACCGTACTCAGTATAGAAAATTTAGTTCTCTTTCACCAGTGGCAAACGGAGAAAGACCTAATTAATTCAATTCAGTTGGCATAAACTGAGTAGTATAAAGCAAAGACTTCACTTCTGTTAATCTAAATATCGCAGTTTAAAGTAAATTTAAAGCTTCATTTAAATATACAGCGGTATAATTTTTGTTGATCATCTAAATATCTTTAAATGAAATGTATGAAATGTGTAAGATTAAATTTTCAACGGTAACTCGTCATTCTTATAAACTGTTTAGAGCATTAAAACTTTTAAAAGTTCAAGAAGCGTATTTTCTCTTTCAATGTAACTACAGTAGTATCTATGTCCCAAGACCAAACCACTTGACGTACAAAACTGAAATTTGGGCAGTAGATACCTTTTGTGACGCAAGCCTCCACTAAGAAAGCATTTTGGAAAATTCAACCCCTAAGAAGGTGAAATAGGATATTTTAGTTTGTATGAAACTTTTTATTTTACAGGGTGAATGACTGGAAACCTTACCCAAGGTACTCATGAATTCGGAATTAGCCAATTTTCAAAATAACCCCTTACAGGGGGGGAGCAAAGGGTATTCAAATTTGCTTGGAGAACATTTAAATAACTGTTGTTTATTAGAAAATCGGCACATATACTCTTGAAATAAAAGAATAAAATCCAATGTTTTTTTTTTCAATAATTATTCCTTAGGATTTTAAAACGAGGGTAAGAAGTTTGTATGATATTAAGAATCATATTAAGGATCACAGCCCGAGCCACTGGACGAAAAAGTATAAAATTCGATCAATGGATTCCTTTCATTACGAAGGCATCCACAAAGAAAGGGTTTTGGAAAGTTTTAAACCTAAGTAGGTAATAAATAGGTTATGTAAGAAATATGAATGTTTTTGGGGCAATTGACTCAAAACATATAACGATAGTAAGTACA
Organism: Parnassius glacialis; assembly: GCA_033319125.1. Taxonomy (NCBI): domain Eukaryota; kingdom Metazoa; phylum Arthropoda; class Insecta; order Lepidoptera; family Papilionidae; genus Parnassius; species Parnassius glacialis. The sequence goes on along the minus strand of JAVANC010000027.1, from coordinate 26,718,578 downwards.
ATGTAAAAAAATTAAAATGAATTTTGCTAAGAGAATGAAATAGGATGTTATATTTTGTATGATACTTTTTATTTTGCAGGTCGAATGACTCGAAACTTACCCAAGGTACTTAAGAATTCGGATTAAGTCATTTTTCAAAAAAAACACTTTACGGGGGCAGAGGATGTCCTTAATTGTATGGAGACACGTGTTTCGGTATTTCTGGCAATACTACCCTTAAGGTGGTAAAATCTAGGATGAAAAATTGACGGTTTTTACAATTCTGCCATGTTTTTATTATAACTTTGATAACACTACTTTAAGCTTTTGTTAGAAATTAAGCAACCCGTGTTTAAGGAGTTTTGTATGCTCCACCCGTAAGGGGAAAATAGGAAATGAAATTTATTATACAATTTAAACTATTTTCATGTGGTTCAATCAGTCTATCAATCTATATATTCTTTATTGTAAAACAATGCACATTGAAATAAAAACAACACGAAATAAATAAAGACGCTACAAGAGGCGTTCTTATCGTTCTGGGAGCAATTTCTCCTAACAACTTTATTACTCAAAGAATTGTTCACAACGAATGTGTACATAAAATAAATAAATAAGCTAAATAATAAAATTTAAATAAAAAACACGGTGATGCCAGTTAAAGAAAGTAGGATAGATCAAAGAAAATGCGTCAAGTATGATGGAAAATATTTGAGTGCGAAGTAATAAGCTTTGAGTAGATTTTCAAGGGAAATGGGAATGAGCACGGCGTGTGCAGAGTAAATGATTTATTGATGAAAGAGGATAAATGTACTAGAGTACATACAAAAATAGTTCCTTTTCCTTTTTCTTTTTTACTTTTTAGAACACGTTACGTACAAAAGGAGGATCGTTACAGTGGTTTCGACCATTCGGAAGGACTTAGTCTTACTTTAAATCTGCGATTTTTATCATTCCAATATATGAGAAAGTTACCACGTGATAGCTGGAGCTTTCCGTATTATGCGATTTCATAAAAAGCGTGGGTAATGACTGTTTGAACGTTACAGCTACGATACGGGTAACACAATTGGTTTTATATATTTATGTAGATATCCAGAGAGTTAAACATAAACCACGTTAATAATAAAGGAAAATAAATACAAACGTGTTAATAATCATCACCGTCAATATTTTAGTTTATTTAGAAAACAGTGTTGATTTTTTTATTGCATTAAAAAGTTAAAGAAGCTATCAATTCACCCTACAGTAAATGGTTAATCTTCTTACATCTAAAACCAAAATCAAAGATACAGGTATGTTGTCAACAGTGAGCATTAAAGTGGAATCCTTCAAAAGATAGTGAAGTACAGTGATGCTGAGCAGCATTCCTATTAGCAGACGCCCCAGCAGTGCTAGTTATTTTATATGTACATTAAAAATAATATAAAGGAAATAACTTAAACATTAAATTAAATCACTTTTTTAATAATGAGTGCTTACGGTGGTAAAAGAGATATTTTAACTAATTGTTTATCATTGTTATATACTCTACCTGTACAGAATGCCTAAAAAATTGGACAAATGAAATTCGCGTTCCAAAATTTCCATATAAACTTACTTTTGTACGTGATAGAGCCATGCTGCAGATATATTAGTAGTATAGTTGTAGCACGAATGGGTCAGCTCGACCGGGGAAGGACCACGCTCTTACAGAATACCAGGGTAAAATGGTAGATAAACACTGCTGTGTTTCGTATGGTGGGTGTAGAAATCCGGAGACCCATTTTACTGGAAAAGAGGCATTCCATCTTAGTCCTCACGGGCGACGACGCATCTGCATTTTGATTCTTTATGGAGGATAAATATAGACGTCTATGGGTCACAGCAACCACTTACCATCAGGTGTCACCCTATGCTATAAAAAAAATTAACTATGTATATAATTCATCAATCCAAGAAATTATAGCTTAGGTTTATAATTTCTTATATTTACGCGAACACTGCACATTGAATAAAACTACTTTTATGGATTTTATCGCGTTTATTTCTACTTATTTTTAAAGTGATCACCTCAGTCCCCCGTAACCATGGGTGCTACAAAGCAACCGAAACGTCGGAAATTAAAAATATGTACAATTAAACGCGATTACCTCCGTAAAAGTAGTTTTATTGAAAACAATTACTAATACAGCCTCTCAAAGTCTATTGCTGAATGTAAGTCTCACCATTTATTAGCTCATAAATGAGATATTTGCTCCAGTTGCCACGCTTGGCATGCGGATTGGCAGTCGCAGTTTTTTTTAGATTTCTACTTGTCATTAGGAAGACACTCTGGTTTCCCTTTGCAGCCTCTTACGACACTCACGGCACAATAGAGGGTAGAGGATATTTTACATCGACACGAATCGACTTGAAGACACGAACATTGTAATCTAATGGGGACGACAATTGCTGCAAATTATTCCACTGCTTTGCCGAACGCATTACGAACTTAATTTTGTATTTTATTAACTTCTATTAACTTCAATACGTTAGTTTTAAATTAAATTAATACACTAACAATAAAAGTTGTATGTGTTTATGGCACTTCATACTAAAAATGACTGGGAATAAGATTTTTTTTCAAAGAGAAGGTATAGAAATAGATCTAGGTCCAGGACTGGAATCCGTCCCAAATGACCCAATTTTTCTTACTTATTTCTCCGATCTTAACGATATCGCCATTTAAAATTATTATTACCAGATAATGGCTGCTTTGTTTCCATAATTTAATTAGTATAAATGAATACCCACCAAATTATTTTATACGTGGTAGGGCCATGCTGCAGCTGTATTAGTAGTAGCAGTGTAACACTAATGGGTCGGCTCAACCGGGAAAGGACCACGCAGAACCGAATCATCTTCTCTATTAAAATATGAATGTTTTTTGATTGCAATAGCCTCACAAACATTGATAGGAATCGGCGTCCTTCTGTACGCATTACGAACGACAAAGCAAACCGCTTGGTTCAAACGTGTGGTATGTCGACAATAAAGGGGTTTGAACTGTCCGAGCGTCTGGTAGTACGATGGTGAAACGAACAAGGAGGAATTAATTTATGAAATTTCTTTTTTATAATTTCGTAAGCCTGGCGGTACTTTGCGCCTGTGCTCAGAACAAATAAAATCGGTTCGTACCATATTTCACCCATAAGGCTCTTAGAACATGAAAAAACATTTTAACAGTAGAAAAATTATTCCGTTCCGTTACAGCCTATTAAAACCTACTGCTAAACATAGGCCTTCCTCATAGGTTGCCTCATATTTGCCACAGTTTCTACGCTTAGCATGCGGGTAGGCAACCGCAGTCTTTTATATTTTTAGTTGTTATTAGGAAGGCATTGCTGCCCATCTCCTGGTTTTTTTCCCCCTGTCGCCTCTTACGAGACCCACGGGACGATATAGGATAGTGAATATTCTTACACTGCCAATCAATCAATATATTATTTAATGTATATCAATACACATTAAATTGAAAACTAAATTAAATAAATTATATAGAATTTACAATAAATAGGTGGTCATACGCTCTGGAAGCGATTTCTTCCAGACAACGAAAAAGAACAGCCAAAAACAGATAATCAAGAATAGGCAGAAGTAGCGATTCAACTAGCGCAACTTTAGTAGCAACAGGAAGAAAATTTCCAAGTCTCCGCAGATATCTTAGAGCTGCAAACATTTTCCTACTTACTTCATTTACTTGTGGTAACCATGTTAGACAGAAGTCGATATACGAGTATATACCTAAATTCTTAACTTTATCACTAAAAAAATTCTATTCAGACGAACATGTGACATGAGAGACAAATCAACCCTAGTAACTAATCTAGAACTTCTAATAATTATTGCTTGAGTTTTTCTGGGACTAATGGATAATTCATAAGATTTACACCAGTCTCAAATACAAGTCAGATCAGCGTTAGTTGTATCAATAGCTTTCGGTAAATCTTCCAGAGAAGATCGAGCGTAAATTTGGAGATCGTCAGCGTAAAAGTGGTAAAAAGAAGACAGTTGATTACTTATAGAATTTATGAAATTTAAAAATAGGAGAGAACACGCCACCTTGTGGGACGCTGGCAACAGTAGCACGGCACCACATAGTATAGAAAAAATATTAAATTTATATATTTTGTAAACTTATAAACTTTATAAATAAATTAATTTCTTTTCTTTCTTTTTCTACGTTACACTAGGATTTTATCCTGTATTGTAGAGGCAGTTTACATACATAAATTGCACAAGGCCAAACATCCAGGTCCCGGAGCAATTATTTTTAGGCCATACAAATACTTGTACCGTACGGGATAAGGTCCCGCAGCCGTAACTCACTGCTAAGCCACTGCGCTGCAAAGCCGACAAATATATAAATTTTGTATAAAAATATATAAAAATTTAATTGACTCCTCTCAACTTATCTCAATGGTGTCACTTCTTATTTGCCACTTTTGTTCCGATGATTACGTAAAATATATACTCGTAATTCCACCTTATACCGTTCCACTGACTTTTATTGATTGCTATTTACTAATATTGACTTATTTAACACATCCCTCTACAACTTAGAGAAAGGTTTGCGAGTAAGTTGCATTTATGGATATTCTTATATTTTTGAAGTTATCCGTTTTGAGCGATTTTTGGTAGCATTAGCCGTTTTGAGCGATTTTTGGTAGGGGAAAAGCTTATAGGTTCGCGTCACCGATGACCTCGACATATACGTCTAGCGACGCGCAGTATAGCGGCCTGTGTACACGTATAAGCATTTATCATTGAGTTTTCACTTCTGTCGGCAGTTCTTATAACTACCTATATTTTTTTTCTAGTTAATATTTCTCGACTTAGCTTTATCTTATGTGAATTGTGTGACCATGTAACTTTATTTTAAATATTGTTTAATATGTTGGTTGTAGGTCTATTTCTAACAGATAAATTGTGTAAATTTTTTCAATTGTATACGACTGTTTGTAGCCAAAATAAAATAAAAAATATGTATTATTTTTCTTAATATAAAAATTGATTGATTACATCTTTTACTGTGTTTTAATATTACGTTGAAAATACTTCTGCGAGGTTTGTTTTTTTAATTTCGTCTTTGTAATAGAGATAGGGAGATGATTAAAATATTTTTGCTTTAATTTTTCTTGGTAAGGCAGGATTAACGTCGACTTTTAGCTGTCCGATAAATCTTCAGTGAATAGCATTTGTCAAGTGACACAGAAAATCTCGCATAGGATTCCACGGGATTAAGAAAAAACTTATTGGTTGGCTTATCTTGCCTACTAAAATCTGACGTGAATGTAATCATTATATGCGAAATATTATCTAACTGTTCAAATAATGACATATATATATATATATATATATATATATATATTTCGACACACTACTTAAACCATACTCCTGTGTTAAGTAAAATCTAAATTTAAGGAAAGATTTACAAGGCGCAAGTTCGGCCTCACATAGACTAATGTTCCCATCTCTGGGTCGGGGCACCCCAGTGCCAGCTCATTCTACTTGAACGCATCCTGCGCGGAGCGTTTCGAATCACTGGCGCTCCGAAGAGATGTTGCACCTCTTTGCGTATTTAATCGGTTCTACCACGAGGACTGCTCAGAGGAGTTGTTCGGACTAATTCTAGCCGCTTAATTCCACCATAGCATACCGCAACTAAACTTCCCCGCACAACTTCCATGTGGAATCGACTAGCACCAAAGATACGACTTAGGGGATTCAAGAAAAGAGCCTACTCTCTTTAAAAAGGCCAACAACGCATCTGCAATTCCCCTGGTGTTGCAGTTATTCATAGGCGGCGGTGGTCACTTAATCTCACTTCTCATATTTAAAAAAAACCCACACTAACTAAATTTTATTTAGCCAGTGTTATTTTATTTTAACTTTTTCTTCCAGAAACGGCCCCACAGGAAGTGGACCTGGTCTAGCCCCGACGGTTCGACAAAAAATGAGATTGACTTCATTATGACGACCAGACGACAACTGTTCAGTGAAGTCACAGTGATCACGAGGGTGAAAACTGGTAGCGATTACCGAATAGTTAGAGGCACACTGAACCTAAGCGTTAAGTTGGAGAGGTAACGTCTAATGACGTCAACGCTCCATCCCCCTCGTGCTCTAATCCAAAGTCCCGAAACCTTTCAGCTCGAGTTACAAGATCGTTTTCAGTGCTTAGAAGATTACAATGTACAGGATGATATAAATGACAAGCTCGTGGAAACTGTCCATGCGCTTGGAGCTAAGTTTTGCATGACCCGGCGCAGAAGAACACAAAAACTCTCCGATCACACTCTTAACCTCATGGCTGTTAGACGGGAAATGAAGTTGCAGTCTTCAGTAGATTTAATGGCATACAGGCAATTGAAGAGACAGATCTCCAAACGCATGCGGTGGGACTTACGCAACTTTAATACTGTTTGTATTGAAAAAGCGATCGAGCGGAACCAGAGCTCCAAATTCTTTACCAGAGATCTGTCGACCAGAAAGTACCAACTGTCAAAGCTGAAGAACGAATGTGGCAGCATCGTTTCCGAGACACCTGAGATTTTTAATGAGATTGAGAGGTCTATGTGTAGCTGTACACATCAACGTTGGAGCCATACGCAAGTGTGAGTAACGATCCAAGAGAAAGTCTTATCCGACACTATTCCGATGATACCCCAGACGTCAGTCTAAGCAAGATTAGAATGGTTCTCCAGCACCTGAAAATCCCGGGCAAGGATTTAATTACAGCGGAGCTTCTGCAAGCGCGTGGGAAACTAGTACTTGAAGTCCTTCATATGTTTTTCCGTCCTCCATGGTAGCATTCCGGAGGTGTGAAGCAGAAGTGGGGTGGTCTTGTTCTTCAAGAAAGGTGACAATGCTCTCTTGAAGAACTACAGACCGATTTCTCTTTTGAGCCACGTCTACGTGCTGTTTTCGAGAGTCATTACGAATCGTATCTCACGCAGACTCGACGAATTCCAGCTTCCCGAACAAGCCGGTTTCAGAAAAGGCCTAAGCACCATAGACCACATACACACCCTTCGCCAAATTGTACAGAAGACCGAAGAGTACAATCTGCCACTTTGTCTTGGGTATGTTGACTATGAGAAAGCCTTTGTTTCCGTCGAAATTTGGGCGGTGCTGTAGTCCCTCCAGTGGTGCCAAGGTGACTGTCGGTATATCGAAGTGGTGAAGTGTTTGTACAGTAGGACTACGATGGATATCCGAATACAGAACCAGAGTACGAAACGTATCTAACTGCAGAGAGGTGTAAAACAGGGTGACGTAATATCCCCGAAACTCTTCACCGCTGCATCGGAAGACGTTTTCAAGCTACTGGACTGGAAAAGATACGGTATCAACATCAATGGCGAGTACATCACTCACATTCGATTTGCCGACGATATAGTCCTTACGGCAGAATCTCTGGAGGACGTAAGCACTATGCTCAATGACCTCAATAGTGTCTCCCAACGGATAGGTCTTAAGATGAACATGGACAAAACAAAAATCATGTTTAACGTCCATGTCACACCTGTGCTGGTAGTGGTTACGAGCACTAAGCTCGAAGTTGTTGACGAATATGTTTACATTTTATAGTCCGATTAGGTAAGTCCAACTTCGACTGAGAGGTCAATCGAAGAATTGAACTCGGCTGGGCATCGTTCGGGAGATTACGACATATCTTCTCGTTGGACATACCTCAGAACTAGATTGTACAACCAGTGCGTCTTGCCAGTGATGACCTACGGATCTGAGACGTGGTCCTTCACTGCTGGCCGTATGAGGAAGCTCAAAGTCACTCAACGAGGTTTAGAAAGGGCAATGATCGGCGTTTCTCTGCGTGATAGACTTAAAAACAAGGATATCCGCAGTAGAACCAGAGTAACTGACATAGCCCAAAAAATTAGTATGCTGAAGTGGCAATGGGCCGGCCAAATAGCTCGAAAAACCGACAACCGATGGGGAAGAAAGATTCTCGAGTGGCAGCCTTGTACCGCTTGACGAAGTTTAGGGCGTCCCCCTACTAGATGGAGTAACGACCTGGTAAGATATGCAAGAAGTCAATGGATGCAGGTGGCTCACGACCGTGCTTTGTGGCATTCCTTGGGGGAGGCATATGTTCAGCAGTGGACTTGTGAAGGGCTGTAATGACGATAATGATGATGAAATTTTATTAAAGAATATTAAAATTAATTACTGGGACTGGGAGCCGTCTCTTCGTTGCTATCATGGGGGTATATTGTCATAGTTGCCACGCTTGTCGAGCTGGTTGGCAACTGCAGTTTTTTAATTGTTATTTTGCTGTTATCAGAAAGATGCTGCTGCCCATCCTCTGCCTCAGTTTCCCTCTGTCGCCTCTTGTGATACCTACGGGAAGATATGGGGTAGTGAGTATTCTTACCCGCCACTACACGGGGCTAAATCCGTCTAAGTAAATCCAACCTCGACCGAGAGGTCAATCGACGCGTATCCAACTCGGTTGGGTAGCGTTCGGGAAATTACAGCACATCTTCTCGTCAGGTATACCTCAAAACTTGAAAACGAGACTGTACAATCAGTGCGTGTTGCCAGTGATGACCTATGGAACTGAGATGTGGTCCTTCACTGCTGGCCGGATGAGGAAGCTCAAGGTCGCTCAGCGAGCTATGGAGAAGGCTATTCTCGGAGTTTCTCTGCGTGATTAACTTAGAAATGTGGATAACTGCAGTAGAACCAGAGTGACCGGCATAGCCCAACGTATCAGTACGTTGAAGTGGCAATGGGCCGGCCATATAGCTCGAAGAACCGACAACCGATGGGGAAAAAAGTTCTCAAGTGGCGGCCTCGTACCGGCGGACGAAGTGTGGGGCGTTCCCCCATTAGATGGAGTGACGACCTGGTAAGATATGCAGGAAGGCGATGGATGCAGGTGGCTCAGGACCGTTCTTTGTGGCATTCCTTGGGGTAGGCCTATGTTCAGCAGTGGACTTGTGTAGGTATGTAATGATGATGATTATGAAAATTTATTAAAGAATATTAAAATTAATTAACGAGCAGCGAGTTCGTAAAGCGACACAGAGATACACAATCTCACTAAAAACAAAACAAAACTGTACCCCACGCCGAAACTATCCGCTCCTCATTTGTCTTTTTTTCATCCAGTCACACCACGACTCCGCTCTAGGCGCTTCACTAGCGATCCTCCGCTCTGATTGCTTGTTGTGATCACAGTATTAAACAAGCCACATGAGTAAATAAACCGTACCGTACAGAGGCAAAGCTTCATACAACCCCGCTATGATAGTTAAACTACTACAAACATGAGCAGCATGTGTGCGTGAGCACAGGCGGCTCGTTATGTACAGAGAGAAACTGTTTTAAACCGGCTCGGCCTGTGTTCAAACTCAGGGTTGTGTTAAGAATAAGTGTAAAATTTTATTTTTTAAAGAAATATTCCCGTCACATGAAAAATTAAAAAGCGTTAGTACGGTTTACTGTACTGTTTGTATGAACAATAAAAGAACAAATAAAAATTTATATATTTTTTAAATTATACCAAAGACTAGTAGTCTTTGGTAAGTAGTAACTTGACTATAATTTATTATATTTAATGTGGTAGATAGATAACTCACCTATAAGTGACCTATCTACCTATAAGTGATAGAATAGTTATATTTATAATGTTTATAGTTGAATAATTAAGTTTATTTTCTACGTTTATAATATATCCATTAGGTGGACTGTGTGCTCGTATAACACCCAATCCTATAAAAAAATTAAAAACGTAGGTTCATTTTATTTTATTACTATTATTTCAGACGAAAAGAGTGGTAAAAAGCTGTCGAATGAGAAGATCTCCTTTCAAAACTTTTATTATAAAAAAGGCTACAATATAGACTCCGTGAGGACTACTTCGAAAAATCCTGTACTAAGTTTTCTAAAAAAAGATCTGTTAAATATTTATTTGGAAATGCTTTTCCAATAAAATCGTTCTTATACTTTTAGCCAGACATCAAATCCATGTTATTTTTAAGGTTACAATAACTACAGACATTGAATTATAAGATTAGTTTATTTTCGAATTTATTCACTTTAGATTACATAACAAAAAAGTAATTGAAAAAATATGTAAACAGCCGTCCGCTAATCTATGAGTCGGTGAGTCTTCTTGCTTAATAGTAAGAATTAGAAACGTAAGCAATAGATTGAGATATATATTAAGATTCCATATATTCTAAGGAGAATCCCTATTGTATTTTGTTTTTGAACTCAACACCGTTTAAAAGTTATTAATTAAAGTCGATCAGATCCCCTGTTTTTTTTTTGTCTTGTAAAAATTATCGTCACTATTTTTATTTATTTTTTCATCAACATTAAATGAAACACTCATGAGGCGTGCACTTTTGGGTTTTCCAAACTACATTTGTTATGTCATGCGAGTGCTTTCCAATAGATTATTAAAAGACTTTACATTAGATTTATAATTTACCATTTAATTAAAAGGCACAACAAGTTGTTGAGAACAAAAATTATAAAGTAAAATATTTAGAATACGTAGTTTATAAGAAAAATATGATATCTCAAGTATCTATTAAAATGCTGATAAACGTTTTGTTTATTTAATTTTATCCTTATGTGCCAACCCTAATTTTTTTTCATGTGATTTTTTACTCGTGTAATCAAGCCATAAAGCTCTGGCTTCTGATTGGTTAATTTAAAAAAATACAACAATAATAAAAGATTTTTTTTTATCCTAATTTTTTAAGAAATTTTCTAGCTAAATTAATATTACTGAAATTTACATAAAACATTTAAATTGATATTATTTAAACAATTTAATTCATTATTAAAATTTGATAGTTTTATTCATTCCCGTTATATATAATATATACTAGCTCGCCAGGCAGACGTTCTGCCCTCTCCGACGATCATGTGTCCTATAAAAATTCTTAAATTTGCAATAAAAAATTTTGATGGTCATTTAGCAGGATAAAGACTATCCTATCTCTCAAGTTGGACCAAAATAGACACAGTGTGCAAAATTTCATCAAAATCAGTTCAGTCGTTTAGGAGTCCATCGCGGACAAACAACATGACACGTAATTGTTATATATAAAGATAAATATATAAGTATATTAAATAGAATTTTACTAATTTTAATATTAACTGGAAATGAGGCATTCCATCTTAGTCCTCACGGGTGAAAACGCATCTATATTTTGAATTGTAATAGAGGATAGATGTAGATGTCTATGGGCCGCAGCAACCACTTACCATCAGGTGGACTGTGTGCTCGTTTGTCACCCTTATCCTATAATAAAAAAAAGAAATCACATTAAATAGTATGACACATATAAAATATAAGTAATCCTACAATCTCTCAAAGGGTCGACATAAAGTAAAACGTGCCTTAGAATGTGCTCCATTTCGAGATGCTGTCTCTTTGTAAAAATAAAAAAATGGCCAAGTGCGTGTCTGAATTATAGATTAGGTGAAATATAGATTAGGTGTAGTAAACGACTAATCAATAAAGTCACCAACAAATAAAGGCAATAAATAAAATCACTTAAGAGCTAACAATAAGATTATGGCGTAAAAGATATGTAAACAAATTAAGGTGCATATTGCTATAAAAGTATGGTAACATAGAGCACGGAATAGCAGCGTCACCGCAACGGCGACTTAGCTAATCCGCGTTCTGAGTTAAGTAACAACCTGCATTGGTTCCCTTGCTGAGTATAAGCATCTCTCATTTCTGAAAAGGTTTTAGAGAATGAAGGAGCCCGCCGAAAATATTTGTAACTAGCAATTCGCCTCGGCTTCGCACGGGTGATATCTGGATCTCGACAACAGCGCCACATACCAGGTTCAAATGTAAATTTAAACCATCTAGGGACCCATTCACACACACATACACACACATAAATTCATCAAAATCGTTCGAACCGTTTTTGAATTTTAGTGAGATAGAGATTTCTCAGTCATACAGATCTTTTCACGATGTTTCAATCACAATGATTGAACTTAAGTTACTCACATACCATATATTTTAATTCAAACTCTTAAGTTACCCCTAATATCATACAAAAATCTTTTTACTTTTATCCAGGTACTTAGTATGACACTGTTTTAGCTGAGGAGTCCGACGGGGTACCCTTTTACCTCTTTTCCGCCAAGCAACGGCGCGTGCACTGTGTGTGGCCTGAAGGGTAGACCATTATAATTATAGACTGTGAGACATTCTATCTTAGTTCTCAAAGGTGATACCGTTTCTGCAGGCTTCTTTGTTTGAAATTAGTTGCAAGTGCCTATGGTCCGCAGTAATCACATTCATCAGGTAGGCTGTGGTTTTGTTTATTATTTTAGTCAACAGTGGTAGAGCCACGCGGCAGCTTTTGCTGTCGCACGGATGGGCCGGCTCGAACCGGGGTGGTAGTGAGTACAGGTGGCCGGAGGCCCTTTTTACTGGAAATGAGGCATTCCATCTTAGTCCTAACGGGTAACAACGCATCTACATTTTGATTTGTAATAGAGGATAGATGTAGATGTCTATGGGCCGCAGCAACCATTAACCATCAGGTGGACTGTGTGCTCGTTTGTCACCCTTATCCTATAAAAAAAAAGTTCAAAACGCACTCAAACATATACTCAAGCAATAATCAAAAAAGTGACCTAAAACATTGTATTTATGTGTAGAATAAATACTCTAGGTTGTTAAAACTCTATTCGCAAGCCTTGCCTAACATCTACATACTATGTGACATATTTCTTATAACTATATATTAAATAACAATGTGTTATGCCCCATAACGCTTTCTCCTTAATTTCCTATCTATATCAGCTAATTTAACAATTGTTAAGTGAATAAATTACGGTTAATCAGTAACTCACCCGCAGAGAGCTTGCTAATTATCGCCGCGGTGAACAAATTCAGTCAAATATGAGTTAACGCTTGCGTTAATAAATGCATGGATAATAAACAGATCAAAATGATTTCACATATAATAATTTATTTATTTTAAAAGCATATTGTTTAAAAACACATTTAAAGCAAAACCCTTGTATTTTTATGCATATACAATATGTAAAAAACAGCACGGTGGTTCTTTTGGGAACATATGGATCATAAGTTAATACATATAGACATGGTATTTATGACAGTGATTTTTTTGTTCGTTAGGGGTGTCGGTAATGTGAGTTACCCCTCTCCCTACCCACTACGGTTGAAACTTGGTTGGCGACTGAGTCATAGACCAGACTGGCCGTAGGGCTCAGGAAGGCTGGTGCTGCCGAGTGCTAAATTTTTGGCGTTCGCGTATCAGACTCGAGGGGGATCCGCTGTGCAGGTGGAGTAAGAGACCGCGTAAGAAGGCACGTTTAGTGTTCTGGTGGTACCACCAGATGAACCGTGGTCCATATTATTTGTATAGAAATTTGAACAACCAATATTAATAAATTATTATTGTATTGACGTATTTATTATCCTTATTTACCTGCTTTATCGGCTAGGATTTATCATAGCCACAGACCACTAACATTGACAATTTCGTAGTTTTACGCATATACTAATTAATTAGAGCAAGCTGTTATTAAATTGAACAATAGATTATATGGTACAGTGAATATTACATAATTGTTATTAACTAACAGGTAAATTAATATGAGGTATATGTTCAAAATGTATTAATAACATTTATAATAAACAGTTGTATTTTTAAAATTCATTATTTTCTCATAGTCTAACCCATGTGGTGGCAGAATAAAATAATAAATTTTCTTTTCAACTCATATCGCAAGAGGCGACTGTAGAAAATGCCGAAGAGATTTTTTAACTTTCCATTGATGGTAATATAATCACCTCATATACTCGCACGCCAGACATTAAATACCGGCGGCTGGTAGCAACGTCAAAGGTGCGATACATCTAATATGTATCGCGATCGTTTTTTTTTTATTCTTTACTTTACACCGTAATAAAGTATACGAATAGAGTACAATAGTTTCAAGTATTTCAAGTATGCAACTGGTGGCCCAGAAAGTGGTCTCTTTCTAACAACCTTTGCACAGGAAACTGATGCAAAAAGAAATTCATTGAGGGCGTTGCACGAAAAAAGACATACAGGTATATATGGATATAGATAAGTTAAATTGTAGCAGTCGAAGTATAGAAACGAAAGTTTTTAGAGAGTAACCACGATGGATATGGAGCGGTAAAGAATTCCACGAGTGCACAACACTGCCAGTAAAGGATTTCTTTAAAAAAGGGCGAAGGGTGCACAGGAATATAGTGAGAGAAATATTGACAGAAGGATCAAAGGAGCTGATTACAAATAAAACAAAGACACTGAAACAGACTGTCTTTAAAGTGATGAGAGCTGGAGGGATTAAATAACACGCCCTACAAATGAAAGAGGGTTGAAGTATCGTAACAGAGGCGAATCGGGAGCCACTTGAGTTATTTAAGATATTCAGAGACGTGATCATATTAGATGTAGTCGTGTGATATATAACGTAAATATAAATCTAAAAAAAATCGTAAATTACATATACAAATTCTGAACGCACTCAAGCTAATTAAGCTCAAATTAATTTGATTAAAATCCAATTAATTCACTTGCCAAGTGTGATATTATGGGAAACCTTCCCTATAACGAAAGAAGCAGCATTGGTGGTGGGATTGCTGGAGACAGAAGTCTAGAAGACCGTCTGGAAAGGTTTTGAGTAGCATTAGGCCATTCGAATATTGACGTGAATCGCTCCTAACACAAACATTTTCAGATTATTTAGATTTAGTTATGTTAACAATGTCGTAAATATTCCTTGTCTTAAATGTTTTTATTTTTTACGTGGACAAGCCATGCTGTCTGTCATGTCTAGCAGTCGACTTAAAAAAAGAAAACATCATAAGTATAAGCGTAAGTGCAATCCAAAGTATCCACACAACAGACTTTTAAGTAAGAAATGAGACAAAACAGGAAACTTGGGGTGTGAAATAGGAAAACAGGCATTCGTTAACATTTTTCCATATCAAGGAAGTTGCACTATCCTTATTTAGAATATTCACAAGTAAAAAAAGCAAAAGCACGAATGGGTCGGCTCGACCAGGAAAGGACCACGCTCTCACAGAATACCAGCGTAAAGTAGCAGCTTTATACTGCTGTATTTCGTTTGGTGAGTGTAGAGAACGGGAGACCCTTTTTACTGGAAAAGAGCATTCCATCTTAGTCCTCACGGGTGACAACGCATCTGCATTATGATTCTTTTTTGAGGATAGATGTGGATGTCTATGGGTCACAGCAACTACTTACCATTAGGTGCACTGTGTGCTCGTTTGTCACCCTATCCTATAAAAAAAATAAGTACAATGTTATATGATCACTGTGTGATGATAATGTTATCATATCAATCAACCCATATCGTCCCGTGGGTGTCGTAAAAGGCGACAAAGGAAAACAAACCATGAAATTGGCAACAACGCCTTCCTAATAACAACTAGAAAATAAAAAACTGCGGTTGCCAACTTGTCTCACAACCGTGGCAGCGATGACAAATATCCTCCTTATGCAATCCATGCTGACGTCGAAGCCTGTATTCAGGAGTAGACTTTGACAAACTATAATGTATAAATAAAATGGAATAGTTTGTACGTGGTAGAGCCATCATGAAGCTATATTAATTGTATAGTTATAGCACGAATGGGTCGGCTCGACCGGGGACGGACCACGCTCTCACAGAATACCAGAGTAAAATAGCAGCTTAATGCTGCTGTGTTTCGTATGGTGGAAAAGAGACATTCCATCTTACTTCTCACGGGTGATGACGCATCTGCATGTTGATTCTTTATTGATAAATGTAGATGTCTATGGGTCACAGGAACCACTTACAAATTTTACTATTTTTTTAAAAATTAAACTTTTTGAATGAATAATCTTTATTGAAAGTCATTTTTTACTTTGACCAATGGTTCGTAAAATACCTCTATCCTGGGAAGTACCAGCAAGAAACCCAGCGGAACTATTTCTACGGTAATATTATACAATATAAAATGAGTTATATAATTATTTACAACACTCATATAACAGCTTGGAAACGATCACCCCATTCCCATTAGTTATTATCAACCATGAAATTATTTATATTATAATATCCCTTTTTAAATAAGTGACAAAAATAAGTAATTTTTACGCATATTACGCATTTTATTTAATAAAAATTGTAACTTTTGAATGAAATATGATGAAATTAAATAGTAAATTTAGGGACGAAATTAAGATTATGTTGACATTGCATTCAGTACATGTTTTAACACCAGTGAAACAATCACAGTGCTGCGATATAGAAGTACATAATATTAACCGTGGCCGTCACTCGCTCGCTTATAATCTGTTAACGCCATATAAATTATTTGCTGTATTTAACAAAATGTTCTGAATATTTCGTTTGAATTTATATCTTCTATTTCTGTGTTTGAAGTTCTATATTTAAATGTTTAAACGCATAATTTTTTTATTTTTTGCTCATTACCATTGTTTCAATTCTATGCTACCAGATACTACTAAGTGAAGAGGGGTAGCCAAATGCAGAAACTCCGGCCCAGAGATACGACAAAGGGGGATTAAAACTGGTCTAGATTTTTCACGTGGTAGAGCCATGCTGCAGCTATATATCTGCATTTTGATTTGTAATAGAGGATAGATGTAGATGTCTATGGGCCGCAGCGACCACTTACCATCAGGAGGACTATGTGCTCGTTCGTCACCTTAATTCTATAAAAAATAGAAGCCCTATCCGAGACTTTATTCAACAAAGACTAATTAGATAGAACCTATAAATTGAGCACTATTAAGACAATTCAATCAATCTCCCAATCGTTTTTTTTTTCAAAAATACCACCCAGTACAACTAAAATTGTACAATACAATACAAATGAAACATGAAACCTCACTAAATCAGAAGAAAATGTAGTGTACATATTTCAGTAGAGTTTTGGTTGAAGGATAGCGTGCGGTGCGGCGAGTGGAGAATTAATGATATTGTTGCCGTGCGGACGAAACGGATTTATGTCGGACATGTCACAAACACGCGAGGCGGCGCTTTTCGGTCACTGATGAACTTTTCTGACACCTCTCTTTTTTATAAAGTTCAGTAATGGTCAGCTTTTTACTATTGCTCTTTATAATAAAAAGTTAAATTCAAACTAGTCATTTCTCCTATGTCGTGAAATTGTTGAACATGCATTAATTGTATTGAACATGGACAAACATCGATATCAATTGGACAGTTTTTCATAAAAAGGGACAGTTTTTCATTATTATTGAACATTTATTTTTTAAGCCTAATTTATGTATCTGAAAGAAGGAAAGAAAAACCACCACGTTAATTCGTGGTTCAGCGCTAAAAAGTAAATTCCAAAAAAGTTTAAATTAAATAAAAAGCAACAGAACTATTCTTATGAAATGAGTAAAAATTAAGAAACAACTCATTAAAAAAAAACAACAAAATGGGCGACCTCAGTATGCACTGATTTTCAGTCTGACCTAAACACAGAGTGCGTGTACTTTGTCCAGGCCCACACCTTGAGCAGCTCGGACATCTGTGAGCGCCTTACTCTTGAATCGTGTTCGTGGAGACGTTTTACGTAGGTACATTAATTGAAATTTTGGAAAATTTCCAGACCCCCAAATAATTATTTGTAGGCCATACACGTAGTTGCTCCGAGCGAACATCGAACATATATGTTACAGAGTTGCAGCGGAATCCAGGATTAGTTAAAAACACTAAGCTACTCCTATGCTACCGAGCAGGCTCTAAGATGTAATAATTAAACTTTTAATAAATAGTAGAAATCGATTTATAAAATGTAAAAAATAATATTATGTTCACTTTAAAATTAAAATTGGCTTTAGAAGATGAAAGAATTAATTTTTTGACCTTTTTGAGTGAACTAAATAATATCACAAGCTCATGGTAATGACATGAATTCGTCTAAGTAGATAAGAAACTTCATCCCCTATTTTTCGCTCTTACGGACCGAATATTTTCCTCAAACTTATTCTCCTGAATTTTTAACAATTTATTGAAAACAATCTTTAATATCGGTTCACAAATGGCGAATGTAACAACCCCTATGAATGAATGTAACAAAGAGACGGCCCCCCGTCCCCGGCGGCCCCGCTATACCTGGCTACGGTGGCGACCATGGTAACGGCGGGGCAGGGTGTGCTAAGAATCTCCGGTGGAGGTTCGATTGCCACTTACGACGACTTTAACACAACTTAAAACGCACGCACCCTGAGGACTGACGGAAGATCCTGAAGCTGGAAGAAGAGATAGATGAGTTGCGCTGATATGTCATAGGATTATCCGAAGTCCGAAGAGAGGAGGAGGACACGGTAATCCTCGCATCCGCCAATTTGTACTGTCACCGGGAGGGCGACCATCTGTCCCAAAGAGGTGTCGGATTTATCGTCCAAAAGTCTCTCGTTAACAACGTTGTAAAGATTGGGAGTGTGTCGACGAGGGTTGCGTACCTTATACTTAGAATCACCAAACGGTATTAACTGAAGGTCATACAGGTTTACGCACCAACCTCGGCACACCCCGATGAGGAGGTAGAGGAAATGTATGAGGATAACTCTAAACACACAAAACTAGGCACAAGAGAGTACAGTGAGCTGAAAGTAGGGAATTTCGGAATAGGGCAACGTAACCCAAGGGGCCAGCAGCTGGCCGACTTCATGGAGAAAGAGGGACTCTTTATGATGAACTCTTTCTTCCAGAAGCGGCCCCACAGGAAATGGACCTGGTCGAGCTCCAACGGTTTCACAATAAATGAGATTGACTTCATTATGACGACCAGACGACAACTGTTCAGTGATGTCTTAGTGATCGCGAGAGTGAAAACCGGCAGCGATCACCGAATGGTGAGAGAAACACTGAACCTAAACGTTAAGTTGGAGAGGTCACGTCTAATGAAATCAACGCTCCGTCCCCCTCGTGCTCTAATTCAAAGTCATGAAACGTTTCAGCTCGAGCTACAAAAGCTTTTTCAGTGCCTAGAAGATTGCAATGCAGTGGACGATATGAATGACAAGCTCAGTGGAAACTGTCCATGCGGTCGGAGCTAAGTTTTGCAAGACTCGCCCCAGAAAAACACAAAAATTCTCCGATTACGCTATTAATCTCATGGCTTTTAGACGGGATATGAAGCTGCAGTCTTTAGTGGATTTGACAGCATACAGGCAACTGAACAGACAGATCTCCAAATGCATGCGGCTAGACTTACGCAACTTTAATACTGCTCGTATTAAAGAAGCGATCGAGCAGAACCAGGGCTCCAAAGTCTTTGCTACTATCTTACTGCCAGAAAGAGCCAACTATCGAAGCTGAAGACCGAGTGTGGCAGCATCGTTTACGAGACACCTGAGATTTTGTGTGAGATTGAGAGGATCTATGGGCAGCTGTACACATCATCGTTGGAGCCACACGTAAGTGTGAGTAACAATCCAAGAGCGAGTCTTGTCCGATACTATTCCGATGATATCGCGGACGTCAGTCTGAGAGAGATTAGAATGGCTCTCCAGCACCTTAAAAAAGGCAAGGCCCCTGGCGACGATGAAATTACAGCGGAGCTTCTGAAAGCGGGTGGAAAATCGGTACTGGAAGTCCTTCAGAGGCTCTTTAATTCCGTCCATCTATTGTGGCATTACACCGGAGGCGTGGAGCAGAAGTGCGGTGGTCTTGTTCTCCAAGAAAGGTGACAATACTCTCTTGAAGAACTACAGACCGATTTCTCTTCTGAGCCGCGTCTACGTGCTGTTTTCAAAAGTCATTACGAATCGTCTCGCACGCAGACTTGACGACTTCCAGCCTCCCGAACAAGCCGGTTTCCGAAAGGGCTTTAGCACCATAGACCACATACATACCTTTCGGCAAGTTGTACAAAAGTCCGAGGAGTACAATTTGCCACTATGCCTGGCGTATGTGGACTATGAGAAAGCCTTCGATTCCGTCGAAATTTGGACGGTGCTGCAGTCCCTTCAGCAATGCCAGGTTGACTGTCGGTATATCGAAGTACTGAAGTGCTTGTACAGTAGGGCTACGATGGCTATCCTCGTACAGAACCAGAGTACGAAACCTATCCAATTGCAGAGAGGTGTAAGACAGGGTGACGTGATATCCCGAAATTCTTCACCGCTGCATTGGAAGATGTTTTCAAGCTTCTGGACTGGAAAGTATACGGTATTAACATCAATGGAGAGTACATTACTCACCTTGATTTGCCGACGATATAGTCCTTATGGCAGAATCGCTGGAGGACCTAAGCGCTATGCTCAATGACCTCAATTGTATTTTCCAACGAATAGGTTTTAAGATGAACATGGACAAAACAAAAATCATGTTTAATGTCCATGTCACACTTATGCCGGTAGTTATTGGGAGCACTAAGCTCGAAGTTGTCGACAAGTATGTTTACCTGGGACAAATAGTCTAACTAGGTTAGTCCAACTTTGACCGAGAGGTCAATCGATGGATTCAACTTGGTTGGGCAGCGTTCGGGAAATTACGGCACATCTTCTCGTCAGGTAAAACCTCAAAACTTGAAAACAAGACTATACAACCAGTGCGCGTTGCCAATGATGACTTACGGTTCTGAGACCTGGTCCGTCACTACTGGCCGTATGAGGAATCTCAAGGTCGCTCAGTGAGCTATGGAGAGGGCTATGCTCGGAGTTTCTCTGCGTGATAAACTTAGAAATGAGGATATCCACAGTAGAACCAGACTGACCGACATAGCCCAACGGATTAGTAAGCTGAAGTGGCAGTGGGCCGGCCATATAGCTCGAAGAACAGATAACCGATGGGAAAGAAAGGTTCTCGAGTGGCAGCCTCGTACCGGTAGGCGAAGTGTAGGGCGTCCTCCCACTAGATGGAGTGACGACCTGGTTAGATATGCAGGAAGTCGATGGATGCAGGTGGCTCAGGACCGTGCTTTGTGGCAATCCTTGGGGGTGGCCTATGTTCAGCAGTGGACTTGTGAAGGGTTGCAATGATAATGATGATGACTTTAATATTATCATCATCATCACCATCATAAAAGCCCACATAGGTTTCTTCCTTAGATTGCCTAATAGAGGGGAATTCGACATAGTTGTCGCGCGTTAGACGTGATTATATCCTAGGTGGTAGCACCCATTTTCTACCTAGGAGTTCTTTTGGGTAGCTACCACCCTCATGCCTATTTATGCTGGAAAATAGCAGAGCTCTCACTGCTGTGATCTGGTCTGCAGGTCATTGAGGGCCAGTTAAGTTACTGGCTGTAAGACATCCATCTTAGTCATCAGAAGTAACAACTGTTCGCATAGGTTTACCGAATGCGGGGCGAAGTGTCTTCGGCCGAAGTGCCGAAGTTTTTGCAATGGCTTGGCTACACAAATCGCGATAACTCACATATTCTCATTTTCGTGTGTCGTAGGCATTTGAAGTAACAAGGGTCATTCGAATTATTATTTATTTATTTAAACTTTTATACACAAAAATAAATCGTACATATGGCGGACTTAATGCCTTAAGGCATATTTATGATATACTAGCTGACCAGGCAGACATTGTTCTGCCCTTTACGACGGCCCTTCCTGTGAAAAAAAATCCTTAATTTCGCAATAAAAAAATATTGAAGGTAACTTATCGGGATAAAAAGTATCCTATCTCTCAACTTGGACCAAACTGCATACAGTGTACAAAATTTCATTGAGTTCAGTTCAATAGTTTAGGAGTTCATCGCGGACAAACAACGTGACAGGTAATTTTTATATATAAAGATTATCTATAGAGATAGCATCTGTTTTGTGTCACAGCCACCGCAGAGCCTACTTCACTTGAGGATGCCTCAGGTGAAGTAGACCGTGCCGGCGGGGATCGAACCCGGGTTGTTCGCGTACTGTGAAATTTACAGCGAGCTCTAACCATCTGAGCTACTTCGGCTCTCTTATGGATAAATAATATAATATCACGGCTATCTTATGGATAAATTTTATATAATGACTAAAAAATCATCTCATAAATTTATTAATTCGTTATCCGATCACTAATACATAAAATGTGTGATCAAAGGTAAGCAAATACTACGTGATTTATTGGCCAAGCGAATGAATACGAAAAACTTAGGGTTGCTAGGGAGGACCTATGTAAGTTTAGCTGGTTCTAAACAACACAAAAATAAAAAAGTATGGTGAGCCAAAAATACTTTCTTGACAAAATCTATAAAACTATATAAAGTTTTAAAAAAAATTAGCATACCTACCCTGAACTAGTAAGACCTGTAATGAAAATGGCGATTAATTTGAGGATTATGTTGTTTGTAAATAAATTCATTTCTGAGCTAGTGATCGGCTGGCACAACAAAATAAATTCTTATAGCAACATATACAATGTATGATTTCAGTTTTAATTATTATGATGTAAAATTGAAATATCACTTTTTCTAAAAAAAAGGGAAATAAAAACTATGACCAGAGTTTACTGCAGTTCTTTTCTATAGACGTCTCAAATTTCGTTATAAATAGACCCAAATTGAAAAAAAATATTTTAATTGACCTGAACTTCGAACATATTATGATGCAAGGAAGATATAGGTTGGCTTTGAAAAGAAAACGTAAAAAATCTGATGGTAATTAAAATGAAATTTTTTACATCGCATATATAATTAAAAATTAACGCAATAACATGCGTTAAATTAATTTTGTGCGCAATCGCATTCCAAAAATAGCAGACACGTCGTATTTACGTACACTCATATATGAAGCTTTACAGTGGATGGTACTTCTCTAACTTTAAGTTAATTAATAATGGGAACTGATTTAATGCTTCGAATCAGAGTAATTCAGCTAAAACTTTATTGGAGGCTGTAGTGAATGACATGAAATGCTTATCGCACTTTTAGTTGTACACCTCTATTTTAGCGCATACATTTTACGAATAAAATATCTCTTCCACTATAGCTTCATCATTATCGAATGAAATATCTAAAACAAGTAGAATGGTATATAATCTACATTTACTTAACTTTTTAACAGCTAAGTACAGTTTTTTTTATATTTGATTTTACGTTGGTGAAACAAAACATTGACAGCAAATAATATTGTAGACTGAATATCCTATTTAAAACCAAATGTCAAGAAGTCCCTTCAAGTACCAAACCACACGCAGCCAGAGCGTTGCTAAAAAAGACACAATCATAATAACTCGTTCAAAGTATTTGTACGTGAGCTACGTTGAATGTAAACAAGTTATTATAGGTGGTAGGTAGATACAGAGCTTACATCTTTTTAAAAGGCCGGCAAAACATCTGCAATTGCCCTGGTGTTGCGGTTTTTCATGGGCGGCGGTAGTCACTTACCATCAGGTGAGCCACATGCTCGTTTGCCCCCTCTTCTATAAAAAAATACTATTTTATGCCAAGGAGTTCGTCTGTGTAACTTACACAAAAGTAATCCAAAAAGCCTACACTAACGTTATTTCTCAATTCCTCAACCTATACATACATATAAATAAATTTGAAGTGTCTGTCTGTAATATTAAAAACTGCCTACTATTGCACTGGAGATGTCTTCTGCATGCCGTATCTTTTTGTGCGCCTGCCACGGCTATTTTTCGGAATGTATGAACTGATGTGTGAACTTCACGATTACGGAAGGGCACACTGAAATGATCGGGAATAGAATATTTCGGATTGAGTTACAATAAAACCTTTTTTAGAATTTGAATACTGGCCTCTTAGAATCTAAATAACATTCAAACAATTAAAAAATGTTTAAAGCAAAATCTATGTCGGTTTAAAGTTGACACGTCGTTAACAGAAATGGAGCTCACACGTAAACATTTCCGTGCCATAATTTATCACAATTTTAGTCACGGCTTTTCTCAAGATAAATGTCTCAGCGAATTTGTTTCGATTTATGATGTTGAAGCACCAAGTCAAACGACAATATACCGCTGGTTTGCCAAGTTCCGACGCAGTCGTGTGCAGTCGCTCAGCACTGTTTCTTCTACACGTCGACCAAGAACAGCGGTCACGCCTGAAAACATCGCAGCTGTGCGAACTATTATATTAAATGACCGTCATGTGACATACGAGCAGATTCGAGCTGTTATCAGTATTGGAATGACTGCAATTCAGTCGATATTCCATAATTAGCTGTGTGTAAGAAAGCTAGTTTCCGGCTGGGTTCCCCACAATTTGTCCGAACAGCAAAAGGCGGCTCGTGCAGATTGGTGCTGGAATACTCTGCAACGCTTCAACGGAGGGAAATCAAATTCCGTTTATAATATCGTCTCAGGTGACGAATCATAGATTTATTCATACGAACCTGAAAGAAAACATCAGTCAGCAGTTTAGGTCTTCGATGACGAGGTCAAACCAACGAAAGTGGTTCGCTCCCGCAGCGTGACAAAGAAAATGGTTACTACGTTTGTCTCGAAAAAGGGGCATGTTGCTACAATTCCTTTACAGGAACGCAGAACGGTTACCGCTGAGTGGTATATCACGGTTTATTTGCCAGAAATGATAGCCGAAATCAGAAAATAACCCGAAACGTCGCATCATCTTACATCACGATAATGCGAGCTCCCATACTGCTCGGAAGACAAATTATTTTTGAAGCAGGAAAACGTTGAGCTGATGAGTCATCTTCCGTACAGTCCTGACCTGAGTCCAAAAGATTTCTTTACATCCGTAGAATAAAAGATTTATTACGCGGTCAACGGTTTGAAGACCCCGAAGCAGCTGTAGAAGCATACAAATCAGCCATTTTGCCAACATCAACTTCAGACTGGAATTACTGTTTTAATGATTGGTTTACATGAATGAAAAAGTGCATTAAGTTGAACGGAAAATACTTCGAAAAACAATAAAA
Source organism: Parnassius glacialis (assembly GCA_033319125.1). Taxonomy (NCBI): domain Eukaryota; kingdom Metazoa; phylum Arthropoda; class Insecta; order Lepidoptera; family Papilionidae; genus Parnassius; species Parnassius glacialis. The sequence continues at coordinate 26,693,688 of JAVANC010000027.1, read as the reverse complement.
TACAATTTAGCTATACCGTGCATGTGGTTTTTCTTATTCCCGATCATTTCAGTGTGCCCCACGTAGATAGAGAGCAATGCCAGGAGTGAGCTACGCTCCGCGTATATCTTAAGTATATTTATTACTTACTCTGGTAGTAACCAGATATGGCAGCCCATGGATATATCTATACAAATAAATAAAATTGAAAAGCATGTGTTAAATGTCAAAATAACAGCTATTTACTAAATGCATATCAAAGTATATACGGTACTTATAACAAAAAAAAAAACAATTCTTTAAATATTTCTATGTATATTCTGTCTGTCTGTTTGTTCCAGCTAATTTCCTAAGCAGCTAGACCTAACGAGATTCTGGCAGATAGCTGTTGTTATAAGGAATAACAAAAAAAAATTCAAACCCATAAAATTGTTAACAATTGTACATACAAAATTATTGTTAAGTGAAATATGTTTAAAAAAAGTCCCGCTGGGTTTCTTGCTGGTTCTTTCCAGGACAGAGGTATTTTCCGAACCAGTGGTAAATAAAAAATAACTTTCAATAAGTATTACGTAATAATCAATATTGAATAAAAAACCATTCTATTCTAATTGTATAAAATATTATATTATAAATTGTGCTTTTTTAAATAAAAAGTCCCGCTGAGTTTCTTGCTGGTTCTTCCCAGAACAGAGGTTTTTTTCGAAGCTGTGCAAAAAGTAAAAAAAATACTTTCAATAAGTATAATGTACTGTAATATAATATATTGAATAAAAATGACTCTATTCTATTCTTTATTCAAAGCTACGACGAATTTTCACGCGAATTATTCTGTTTCGACGTTTATATCGTACTCAGTATAGAAAATTTAGTTCTTTTTTTTATTATTATTATTAGGCCTAATTAATTCAATTCAATTGGTATAGACTGAGTAGTAGAGAGCAGAGACTATTCACTTCTGTCAATCTTAATCTTGCAGTTCAAAGTAAATTTAAAGCTTCATTTAAATATACTACGGTATAATTTATGTTAATCATCTAAATATCTTTAGATTAAATGTATGAAAGGTGTAAGATTAAATTTTCAACGGTAACTCGTCATACTTACAAACTGTTTAGAGCATTAAAACTTTTAAAAGTTCAAGAAGCGTATTTTCTCTTTCAATGTAACTACAGTAGTATCTATGTCCCAAGACCAAACTACTTGACGTAGAAATCTCAAATTTGGACAGTAGATACCTTTTGTGACGCAAGCCACCACTAAGAAAGGATTTTGGAAAATTCAACCCCTAAGAAGGTGAAATAGGATGTTTTAGTTTGTATGAAACTTTTTATTTTACAGGGCGAACGTCTCGAAACCTTACCCAAGGTACTCATTAATTCGGAATTAGCCAATTTTGCAAAATAAGCCCTAACAGGGGGTGGGGGGGGGGTGGAGCAAAGGGTATTTAAATTTGCTTGGAGAACATTTAATTAACGGTTTTTTTTCCAATTTTTTGCAATAATCATCCCTTAGGATTTAAAACGAGGGTAAGAAGTTTGTATGATATTAAAAATCACAGCCCAAGCCGCTGGACGTAAAAGTGTGAAATTCAATCAAAGGATTCCTTTCATTACGAAGGCATCCACAAAGAAAGATCTAAACCTAAGTAGGTAATAAATAGGCTTTGTTTGAAATATGGGTGTAACGATAGTAAGTACAATGTAAAAACATGAATACGAAGTTTGCTAAGAAGTTGAAATAGGATGTTATATTTTGTATGAAACTTTTTATTTTACAGGGCGAATGACTCGAAACTTACCCAAGGTACTCATGAATTCGGATTAAGCCATTTTTCAAAACAACCCTTTACGGGGGCAGAGGATGTCCATAATTGTATGGAGACACGTGTTTCGGTATTTCTGGCAATACTACCCTTAAGGTGGTAAAATCTAGGATGAATGATTGACAGTTTTTACAATTCTGCCATGTTTTTATTATAACGTTGATAACACTACTTTAAGATTTTGTTAGAAATTAAGTAACCCGTGTTTAAAGAGTTTTGTATGCTCCACCCCTAAGGGGAAAATACGGAATGAAATTTATTATACAATTTAAACTATTTTCATGTGGTTCAATCATTCTATCAATCTATATATTCTTTATTGTAAAACAGTACACATTGAAACAAAAACAACACGAAATAAATAAAGACGCTACAATAGGCGTTCTTATCGTTCTGGGAGCAATTTCTCCAAACAAATTTATTACTCAAAGAATTGTTCACAGAGAATGTATACATTGAATGAATATAATAAAACATAAAATAAAAAAATAAGTTAAATAATAAAATTAAAATAAAAAAACACGGTGATGCCAGTTAAAGAAAGTAGGATAGATCAAAGAAAATGCGGCAAGTATGATGGAAAATATTTGAGTTCAAAGTAATAAGCTTTGAGTAGATTTTGAAGGGAAATGGGAATGAGCACGGCGTGTGCAGAGTAAATGATTTATTAATGAAAGAGGATAAATGTACTAGAGTACATATAAAATAATTCCTTTTCCTTTTAAAAAAAAACGTAACGTACAAAAGAAGGATTGTTAAAGTGGTTGAGACCATTCGGAAGGACTTAGTCTTACTTTAAATCTGCGATTATTTTTATTCCAATATATGAGAAAGTTACCACGTGATAGCTGGAGATCTCCGTATTATGCGATCTCATAAAAAACGTGGGTCATGGCTGCTTTAACGTTACAACTACGACGCGGGTAACTCAATTGGCTTTATATATTTATGATATCCAGAGAGTTAAACATAAACCACGTTTATCATAAAGGAAAATACAAACATGTTAATTATCATCACCGTCAATTTTTTAGTTTATTTAGAAAACAGTGTTGGTTTTTTTATTGCACCCCTGGAACCCTTGTATTTTATGCACATACAGTATGTAAAAAAACAGCACGGTGCTTCTTTTGGGAACGTTAATACATATAGGCATGGTATTTTTGACAGTAATTTTTTGATCGTTATTAAAGGGATTTTAGTGTTTAACAATAGATAACATGTAAGAAAATGGTATTCACATATTAACTCACTAACATGCGCATCGGTAAAACTTTGAGAACATCTTTGACAATGATCTTACTCCCCGGCCAATATGGAGGTAAATGGACCCACGTACAATTTGCAAATAGAAATTTATTTAAATCTAGTTTGATATTATTTTATGGTCGAGTTTTCTGAAGTAACTTTATTTATAAATATTTGAATGCGGTAACTACGGGAATCACAGTGTTATATTGTATAAATCGTATCTTAAATCTCTAGTGGGTATCATAAAAAAATCAGCTTTTAATATAAAGTAAAAACCGAGTTCAAAACAACTCACATCAGTTAACGTCTCGTTTATCCCAAACGACTTTAGATATAATCTTCTTTCACGCTGAATTAAAGTCTTGACTTCAGAACCTATTATGTGACAATTTTTTTTTTGAAGTCGTTGTACAAAATATATTAGCATAAAACCATATATTCGTAACCATATAATCATATTATTAGTAATAAGGTGCGGCGTTTCCGTTGCTATTGACTACTCACTAACCAACTCGCCTGCAATATAATGAACATGGACAACGTTTTAAAGAACTCTAGTATGTATGTTAGCTGGTTCACACTGGGAAAGACCTGGACCCAGCAGTAATCCTTCAAAGGAATCATAATAACGCTATTTCGTAACATGTTATATAAACAAATTTATAACATGGTAGTGCCACTCTGTGGCATATTAAGGATACAGTCAGATGGTATTCTGTATTCTTGGCTTAAAATAGCAGCGTAATATTTATATTCCACGTGGTAAGCGCAGACAACTGGGAACCCGTTTTACTAGTAACGAACCATGCAAGCAAGATAGATCTTAGTTCTCAGGGGTGGAAACGAATCCCCCCCGAACGGGTTCCCGCCTTGTCGTGGCGGGGGGGCTTAGTAGCCGTGGCTTGGTCACCCACGGTGAACAAAGAGGAACCCCTTGGCTGGCCCGTGGTGAAGGGCCGGCCCGTGGTGAAGGGCCGGCCCGAGGTGGCCACTCCGAGTGGGCTAGACGAGCCTACTTCGGATGTGTGTCGGTGGGCTGCTGCGAGAGGGGTGTCCTCCCCACCCCTACCTCTGCAGCCGGGGTGGAGTCGCGGAGGAAGAGGAGTGTTGGTATGGCGATGCGCCACTCGCCCTATCCTCCGCGACTCAAACGGGGCCGCACCGTTGATGCGGTGGTGGTGGGGCTGCGGGGGGAGAGGAGTGCCGGTATTGCGAGGCGCCGCTCTCCTTACCCTCCGCAGCCGAATTTTGGTTGGCGGCGGAGCCATAGACCAGATCCGCCGCTGGGGTCAGGAAGGCTGGTGCTCCTGAGTGCTAGTTTTTCCTGGCCCCATGGCCTTCGCGCATCGGACACGGGGGCGTCCGTTGCGCATGTGAAATTGGAGGCCAAGGAGGAGGGCGCGCCATGTGTTCCGGTGCGCCTTACCGGAGAAGGAGATGGGGGAGGAGTGTTCCTCTCCCGAGGAGGGGCCGCCATGGGGCGGCCAGCGCAGGTGGGGCCGCGGAAGTGTGCGAAAGCGTTCCCGTGGCCCTGCCAATATGCGACTAGGGTGGAACATCATGGGGTTTTAGTCGGTGCGAGTCCGACATAACCCGTCCTTGCCCCCGCGAGGCGGGTATGCGTAGGCATTTCCCCATGTAAAAAAAAGGGGTGGAAACGAATCCGCATTTTGATTCTTAATCAAGACTAAATGTAGTAGGTCACTATGTACTATGTGCCACAGCATGCAACAACTGTAGTTGTAGTTCTCATTTATCAACCATAATCCTACAAAAAAGTAAAGTAACAGACTATATATGCTGAGCAAAGAACTCTACTTTTCTCTTTAAAGATTATTTAACATGGAGTTTGCCACTGCTCCAGTACGAATTAGTTCAACATGATTTCAAAATATTTTTATTTTCAAAAATGCCGATTTGCCATAAATATTTTCCTATACTGCCGAGCACGCGGTAAATTTATACTCAAAAAACATTTTACTTAAAAAGCAGTACACTTGGTTTGTACTATGAAATTTAATGCCAGCTGGGCAGTAACTTAGTGTGCCTTATTACAAAAAGTTGTTTATAATTAGTTTCAGGTTTAAGCTAGAGTCTGTTTCAAAAAAGAAGTCCCGTGAAAAATATGCGATAAAAATGTAGAGTAAAGACTTTGATAGCAAATTTCATATACAACGAAGACTTCTTTCGTGAAAAAGACACTTCTTATACCATAGTTTAAAACCAAAACTATCAAAATAGAACCAAATTTGTAATAAGGCGGAGTTATTGAGAAAAAATCTTCCCCTTCCATAAAAACCAGCTCATAATTTATTCTTTACTTCTTCCATTTTATTTTAGTTTTTAGTAGTTTTCTTAGTTCCTAAAAGCTCCTTCGTATGAAATAAAACTACGAGTTTTACGAAATATGTCGCATTTAAACTTATTTTATATTAATTATCTACAATACTAAAATAAAAAAATAAAATAAAACTAGAAACTTAAATATCACATATTCCTACTCCCCGCGGTATCGTGCCAAGAAAGCTGGCTGCGTTTCCCCACTGAATGGCTATACTTAGCCTTTGAGCGAGGAAAGAACCAGCCCTCTTATCACCAACAGCAACGACCAGCCGCGAATGGAGTTCCTTTAAGAACTTCACCGCACGTGGACCCCACGGACCGATAGTCTCTACAGCAAATGGCACAAATATGTAGTCATCTCTTAGAGACTCATATTTGCGCCACTTACTCAGTTCAGCTGCCTCTGATGCCGCCCCGGCTCTAAACGAGGTACCCCTGAGATGAGAGACCGCCAGAGTGTCTACGCAAGTAGCATCCCACACTAGGGCTTTACCTCTCTCCCAAGGGACCAATGTCATACCGTCGGGTCTCCTGCCATCGTCACTAAATATTCCACAAGGCTCTAAAACCGAGGGAACATTTATAGAGACAAGAGCCCTTCGGATGACATCGTTCAGAGAACTGTGTCGTGAAAATCTACCTGCGCTTTTCTTACGTGAAAGTCCGTGGAGCCCAAACTTGTCGACGCTGCTACCACAGGGACACTGATGGTGTTGACAAATCGATGCTCCTAGTCGGATTCCTACGGCAATACGTAAGCTTTCCGCATCAAGTAATGTGCCGAGATTACTTGATGGTAAAGCGTGTAACCAGTGACTAGATTCCTTAGTCGAAACAGCTAGAAGGCGTGCCTTATCTAGGTCACTATGGAGATTATGAAACAAATCCTTCTGCACGCCCTGTACCAACGGAATATCCCACTGTTTTTGTTGGTTAACTTCCAGTGTAACATTTTTACCAGGACAGAGCGTTTGCCATGTCTGCCCTGCCTCCGTAGCAAAGCATAGGTCTACTTTATTATTTAAAATTATATTACATAAGTCACTGACACTATGTACGGAAGCAAGGAAAGCAGGCAATGCAACGCTAGAAAGATTTCTCACACCAATGCCACCAAATTTTATAGGTAAAGTAGCTTGAGTCCAGGCTGTTGTATTTAAAGTTAAATTTAGGATTTTTTCTATAGCTATTTTAAGATTATTATCAATATCTTGTAAAATATCCGAACATTTCCAGCGGAGTAAGTATGTAAATCTAGGTACTCGTACAAGGAGACAATATTTTAAAATAGTAAGAGCTATGTGGGGGTTTAATTTATAAAATTTATCAACGTGGTTTAAAAACTATTCAAATTTTGTTTTTAAAACAGGTTTAATACTATCGAAAAACAACGGGGCACCTAGCAGGTATAGCGATTCCGTACTGACAGTTTTTATTCCCGGACAAATATGATTAAAATTTTGAATTAAAGTGTCTCTATGAGAAGTAGATAATAATTATTGGAAAAAAATATTTCACATTTATTGCTATTTGGTTCAAGACCAATATTTTTAAAATTTTGAAAAATATGAGTAAGTAAGTAAGTAAGTACTTATTTTGAATTCTCGATGCTTTAAATTATTTGCATCACTCGTCATGTTGTGATTGAAGAATTTAAACGTCCTAATGTGATAATTAACCAAAGCTACCTGTAGTTTTTAAATGATGATTTTTGATACGATCTACGCAGTTCGCTTGCTTTTATCAACTTTAAAGCCCTGGTAAATCCGAAATATAATTAACCATTTCATTCATTTAACATTCAATATTAATTTTGGATTCTATACCAAAGTTGGTTAAATTCAAACATAATAAAACCCAACCATCTTATCCTTTTAATAGCCGCACGAATCAAGCTCGGTAAGAAACTGTGTGTTTTTGTCAGAATTTGTAGTCTATTAAATCTGATGTAATGGCAATTCAGATCCTAAACATTTTTACAGACTGTTTGACCCTTAACTGTTTTCCAAGGTATAATAAGTGTCTATTGGTCTCAGTAACAGCTATTCATTACGATGGCTGTATGTTCATTTGTCACTTTCAATATAAAAATTATTATCAAGTTTTAGCTGTCTCATAAATCTACAGCGAACGGTATTATGTCAAGTGATGCAGAAAGGTTCATACAGGTTGCGGCTTACAGATAAATTTATTGAATGGATTATGTAGAGATTAGTAGGGCCGCGGGGAAGAGGAGTGTCAGTAATGCGAGTCACCCCTCTCCCTACCCTCCGCGGTTGAAACTTGGTTAGCGACTGAGTCATAGACTAGACTCGCCGCTGGGCTCAGGAAGGCTGGTGCTGCTGAGTGCTAAATTTTGGCGATCGCATATCAGACTCGAGGGGGATACGCTGCGCAGGTGGAGTAAGAGACCGCGGAGGAAGGCACGCCTAGTGTTCTGGTGAGACTTACTTGAGAAATAAAAGTTGTCCTCTCCCGAGAAGGGACGGCTAGCGCTGGTGGGGCCGCGGATGTATGCAAAAGCGTCCCTGTGGCCCTGTCTATATGCGGCGAAGGTGGCACACCATGGAGTTTTAGGCAGTGCGAGTCCAAAATAACCCGTCCTTGCCCCCGCAAGGCGGATATAGGAAATGTGTAAACGTTTCCCTTTATAAAACGATAGCGTTAAAAATTGCCAAAGCCTAACATAGCGATGCATTTGCACTTAATCCTTAAAGATTAATTCGGTAATATTTTATCTTGATCATAAAAGGAAAGCGTACCACCAGATGAACCGTGGTCCATATTACTTGTATTGAAATTTAAACAACAAATATTAATAAATTATTATCATATTGACGTATTTATTATCCTTATTTACCTGCTTTATCGACTAGGCTTTATCATAGCCACAGACCACTGACATTGACAATTTCTTAGTTTTACGCATATACTAATTAATTAGAGCAAGCTGTTACTAAATTGAACAATAGATTATATGGTACAGTGAATATTACATAACTGTTATTAACTAACAGGTAAATTAATATATGGTCTATGTTCAAAATGTATTAATAACATTTTTAATAAATAGTTGTATTTTTAAATTCATTATTTTCTCATAGTCTAATACTGTACTGGTGGCAGAATAAGATAATAAATTTTCTTTTCATCTCATATCGCAAGAGGCATCTGTAAAAAATGCCGAAGAGATCTTTTAACTTCTCATTGATGTTAATATAATCACCCCATATACTCGCACGCCAGACATTAAATACCCAGACCGGCGGCTGGTAGCAACGTCAAAGGAGCGAGACGTCTAATATGTATCGCGATCGTTATTTTTTTAATTCTTTACTTTACACCGGAATAAAGTATACGAATAGAGTACAATACTTTCTAGTATTTCAAGTATGCAACAGGTGGTCTTATCGCCCTGAAAGTGGTCTCTTTCTAACAACCTTTGGATATGGAGCGGTAAAGAATTCCACGAGTGCACAACACTGCCAGTAAAGGATTTCTTTAAAAAAGGGCAAAGGGTGCACAGGAATAGTGAGAGAAATATTGACAGAAAGATCAAAGGAGCTGATTATGAATAAAGAAAAGACACTGAAAACAGACTCTTTTTAAAGTGATGAGAGGTGGAGGGATTAAATAACACGCCCTACAAATCAAAGAGAGTTGAAGTATCGCTACAAAGGCGAATCGGGAGCCACTTGAGTTATTTAAGATATTCAGAGACGTGATCATATTAGATATAGTAATTTGATATAGAACCTGGATTAAAATCCAATTAATTCACTTACCAAATGTGATATTACGGGAAATGTTCTCTATAACGGAAGTAGCAGCATTGGTGGTAGGATTGCTTTCCTGTCTAGAAGACCGTCTGGAAAGGTTTTGAGTTTCATTATGCCATTCGAATACTGACGTGAATCGCTCCTAACACAAACATTTTCAGATTATTTAGATTTAGTTATGTTAACAATGTCGTTAATATTCCTTGTCTTAAATGTTTTTTATTATTTACTTGGTAGAGCCATGCTGTCTGTCATGTCTAGCAGTCGACTTACAAATAGAAAACATCATAAGTGTAAGCGTAAGTGCAATCCAAAGTATCCACACAACAGTCTTTGAAGTAAGACATGAGACGAAACAGGAAACTTGGGATGTGAAATAGGAAAACAGGCATTCGTTAACATTTTTCCACATCAAGGAAGTTGTTCTATCCATATTTAGAACATTTACAAGTAAAAAAAGCAAAAAAAAACCAAAAGCACGAATGGGTCGGCTCGACCGGTAAAGGACCAGGCTCTCACAGAATACCAGCGTAAAATAGCAGATTAACACTGCTGTGTTTTGTATGATGGGTGTAGAGAATCGGAGACCTATTTTACTGGAAAAGTGCCATTCTATCTTAGTACTCACGGGTGACGACGTATCTGCATTATGATTCTTTATTGAAGATAGATGTGGATGTCCATGGGTCACAGCAACCACTTACCATCAGGTGGACTATGTGCTCGTTTGTCACCCTATCCTATAAAAAAATAAGTACAATGTTATATGATCACTGTATGATGACGATGTAATATGATCACACACCCCATATCGTCCCGTGGGTGTCGTAAAAGGCGACAAAGGAAAACAAACCATGAAATTGGCAACAGTGTCTTCCCAATAACAACTAGAAAATAAAAAACTGCTTTTGCCAATTTGTCTCACAACCGTGGCAGCGATGACAAATATCCTCCTTATGCAATCCATGGTGAGGGTGAGGCCTGTAGAGGAGTAGACTTTGACAAACTATAATGTATAAACAAAATGGAATAGTTTGTACGTGGTAGAGCCATGATAAAGCTATATTAATTGTATAGTTGTAGCACGTATGGGTCGGCTTGACCGGGGAAGGACCACACTCTCACAGAATACCAGCGTAAATAGCAACTTAATGCTACTATGTTTCGTATGGTTAGTGTATAGAACCGGAGACTCCTTTTACTGGAAAAGAGGCATTCCATCAAAGTCCAATCTAGGATAGATGTAGATGTCTATGGGCCACAGCAACCATTTATCATCAGGTGGACTGTGTGCTCGTTTTTCACCCTTATCCTATAACAAAATGAAACTTTTTTTTTTAAGAATAACCGTTATTACAAGTAATTTTTCACTTTGACCACTGGTTCGTATAATACCTCTATCCTAGGAAGTATCCGCGACAAACCCAGGGGGACTTTTATTACGGTAACATTATACAATATAAAATGGGTTATAAATTATTTACAACGCTTATATAAGGAATATCTTGGAAGCGATCTCACGTCTTTGGCAGGTGTTATTATCAACCATGAAATTATTTATATTATAATATCCCTTTTTATAAGAGATTTATTTAATAAAAATTGTAACTTTTTGAATGAAATATGATGAAATTAAATAGTAAATTTAGTGACGAAATTAAGATTATGTCGACATTGCAGTCACTGGCTCGCTTATAATCTGTTAACGCCACATAAATTATTTGCATTGCTGTGCAATTCAATAAAATGTTCTGAATGTTTCGTTTGAATTTATACCTTCAATTTCTGTGTTTGAACTTTTAACAAAACAGTATAATGAGGTTGTTATAAACTATATTGCTTAATTTCGCGTAATAACAGTATTCCATATGAAGCTGAAGTTGCACCTTGTGAAGTTACAAGCGGTGAGGCGGCATGAAATACTTTACCGCTCTGTTGAGCACGCCAAGCTGTGGTCAAAACACTGCACATCAATCAATATGTCGACGCCGAGGATCTTAATGCTAGCTGAGGCAGTGGGGGGAGTGCCCTGAAAGTGAGGAGATACGACAAAGGGGATTAAGAACTGGTCTAGATTTAGACGCCCTATCAAAGACTTTGTTCAAAGACTAATAAGATAGAAAACCTATAGATTGAGCACTATTAAGACAATTTTATACTCAATCTCCCTATTGTTTTTTTTTTCTAACAATATCAGCCAGTGCAACCAAACTTGTACAATACAATACAACTGAAACATGAAACCTCACTAAATCACATGAAAATCTAGTGTATATATTTTAGTAGAGTTTTGGTTGAAGGATAGCGTGCGGTGCGGCGAGTGGAGAATTAATGATATTGTTGCCGTGCGGAAGAAACGGATTTATGTCGGACCTGTCATACACATGCGAGGCGGCGCTTTTCCGTCACTGATGAACTTTTCTGACACCTCTCTTTTTTATAAAGTGCAGTAATGGTCAGCTTTTTACTTTTGATCTTTATAATAAAACGTTAAATTCAAACTAGGTATTTCTCCCGTGTCGTGAAATCGTTCAACATGCATTAATTGTATTGAACACGGACAAACATCGATATCAATTGAGTAGTTTTTCATAAAAAAGGTATTATTGAACATTTAACTTTAGGAATCTGAAAGAACGAAAGAAAAAAAACCTCGTTAATTCATGGTTCAGCGCTAAAAAGTAAATTACAAAAAAGTTTAAATATAATAAAAAAACAACAGAATTATTTTATGAAAGGAGTAAAAATTAAGAAACAACTCAATAAAGAAAAAACAACAAAATGGGCCGACCTAAGTATGCACTGATTTTCAGTCTGACTTACACACAGAGTGCGTGTACTTTGTCCAGGTCCACACCTTGAGCAGCTCCGACATCTGTGAGCGCCTTGCTCTTTAATCGTGTTCGTGGAGACGTTTTACATAGCTACATTAATTGAAATTTTGGAAAATTCCCAAACCCCCAAATAATTATTTCTAGTCCATACACATAGTTGCTCCGAGCGAACTTCGAACCTATATGTTACAGAGTTGCAGCGGAATCCAGGATTAGTTAAAAACACTAAGCTACTCCTATGCTACCGAGCAGGCTCTAAGATGTAATAATTAAACTTTAAATAAATAGTAGAAACCGATTTATAAAATGTAAAAAATAATATTATGTTCACTTTAAAATTAAAATTGGCTTTAGAAGATGAAAGAATTAATTTTTTGACCTTTTTGAGTGAACTAAATAATATCACAAGCTCATGGTAATGACATGAATTCGTCTAAGTAGATAAGAAACTTCATCCCCTATTTTTCACTCTTACGGACCGAATATTTTCCTCAAATTTATTCTCCTGAATTTTTAACAATTTATTGAAAACAATCTTTAAAATCGGTTCACAAATGGCGAATGTAACAACCCCTATGAACGAATGTAATAAAGAGACGGCCCCCCGTCCCCGGCGGCCCCGCTATTCCTGGCTACGGTGCAGACCATGGTAACGGCGGGGCAGGGTGTGCTAAGAATCTCCGGTGGAGGTTCGATTGCCACTTACGACGACTCAACCTGGACACTTTTAACGCACGCACCCTGAGGACTGACGAGAAGATCCTGGAGCTGGAAGAAGAGTTAGATGAGTTGCGCTGGAATGTCATAGGATTATCCGAAGTCCGAAGAGAGGAGGAGGACACGGTAATCCTCGCATCCACCAATTTGTACTGTCACCGGGAGGGCGACCATCTGTCCCAAAGAGGTGTCGGATTTATCGTCCACAAGTCTCTCGTTAACAACGTTGTAAAGATTGGGAGTGTGTCGACGAGGGTTGCGTACTTTATACTTAGAATCACCAAACGGTATTCGCTGAAGGTCATACAGGTTTACGCACCAACCTCGGCACACCCCGATGAGGAGGTAGAGGAAATGTATGAGGATATCTCTAAAGCCATGCATTCCTCCAAAACCCAATATACGGTGTTAATGGGACACTTCAACGCAAAACTAGGCACAAGAGAGTACAGTGAGCTGAAAGTAGGGAATTTCGGAATAGCGCAACGGAACCCAAGGGGCCAGCAGCTGGCCGACTTCATGGAGAAAGAGGGACTCTTTATGATGAACTCTTTCTTCCAGAAGCGGCCCCACAGGAAGTGGACCTGGTCGAGCCCCAACGGTTCCACAAAACTGAGATTGACTTCATTATGACGACCAGACGACAACTGTTTAGTGATGTCTCAGTGATCGCGAGTGTGAAAACCGGCAGCGATCACCGAATGGTGAAAGGCACACTGAACCTAAACGTTAAGTTGGAGGGGTCACGTCTAATGAAGTCAACGCTCCGTCCCCCTTGTGCTCTAATCCAAAGTCGTGAAACTTTTCAGCTCGAGCTACAAAAGCTTTTTCAGTGCCTAGAAGATTGCAATGCAGTGGACGATATGAATTACAAGCTCGCTGGAAACTGTCCATGCGGTCGGAGCTAAGTTTTGCAAGACTCGCCCCAGAAAAACACAAAAATTCTCCGATCACACTATTAATCTCATGGCTTTTAGACGGGATATGAAGCTGCAGTCTTCATTGGATTTGACAGCATACAGGCAACTGAACAGACAGATCTCCAAATGCATACGGCTGGACTTACGCAACTTAAATACTGCTCGTATTAAAGAAGCGATCGAGCGGAACCAGGGCTCCAAAGTCTTTGCTAGAGATCTTACTGCCAGAAAGAGCCAACTATCGAAGCTGAAGACCGAGTGTGGCAGCATCGTTTACGGGACACCTGAGATTTTGAGTGAGATTGAGAGGTTCTATGGGCAGCTGTACACATCATCGTTGGAGCCACACGTAAGTGTGAGTAACGATCCAAGAGCGAGTCTTGTCCGATACTATTCCGATGATATCGCGGACGTCAGTCTGAGCGAGATTAGAATGGCTCTCCAGCACCTTAGAAAAGGCAAGGCCCCAGGCGACGATGGAATTACAGCGGAGCTTCTGAAAGCAGGTGGAAAACTGGTACTTGAAGTCTTTCAGAAGCTCTTTAATTCCGTCCTCCATAGTGGCACTACACCGGAGGCGTGGAGAAGCAGTGCGGTGGTCTTGTTCTTCAAGAAAGGTGACAACGCTCTCTTGAAGAACTACAGACCGATTTCCCTTCTGAGCCGCGTCTACGTGCTGTTTTCGAGAGTCATTACAAATCGTCTCGCTCGCAGACTTGACGACTTCCAGCCTCCCGAACAAGCCGGTTTCCGAAAAGGCTTTAGCACTATAGACCACATACATACCCTTTGGCAAATTGTACAGAAGTCCGAGGAGTACAATTTGCCACTATTTCTGGCGTATGTGTACTATGAGAAAGTCTTTGATTCCGTCGAAATTTGGGCGGTGCTGCAGTCCCTTCAGCGATGCTAGGTTGACTGTCGGTATATCGAAGTACTGAAGTGCTTGTACAGTAGGGCTACGATGGCTATCCGAGTACAGAACCAGAGTACGAAACCTATCCAATTGCAGAGAGGTGTAAGACAGGGTGACGTCATATCCCCGAAACTCTTCACCGCTGCATTGGAAGATGTTTTCAAGCTTCTGGACTGGAAAGGATTCGGTATTAACATCAATGGCGAGTACATCACTCACCTTCGATTTGCCGACGATATAGTCCTTATGGCAGAATCACTGCAGTACCTAAGCACTATGCTCAATGACCTCAATAGTGTTTTCCAACGGATAGGTCATAAGATGAACATGGACAAAACAAACATCATGTTAAATGTGTCGTGAAGCGACAATAAAAAAAAGAACCTAAGCTAACAACAACTAAACAACAAAAATAGAACAAAAAAATAATTTATTTCAAATTTTTAAGAGATATTTACACTTTTATATAAAAAAAATTAAGTATGATGATGGTGATGGTTGACGTGAATTACAATTAAATTTAAAATAAAGATAGATGAATATTGAAGCGGAGCCTGAAGGTCAAAGTGGCACACGCTGCGCTTGGAGTAGGAGTAGGCACACGCTGAGCTTGGAGTCTCGCAGCGCCTGGAGCAAGCACGCACAGTGGCTAAAGATAGCACGGGCACTAGTAGGTGGAGGCGCAGGTGACGACTCCAGATGAAGGCAAAGGCTTGCAGGATCCCGGAGTAGTGCGGCCCCGCACTTGGAGTAGGCTAGGCGACGACTTCGGGTGAAGACAGAGACTTGCAGGATCCCGGAGCAGTGCGGCCCCGTGCTTGGAATAGGCTACGCCGACGACTTCAGGTGACGACAGAGACTTGCAGGATCCCGGAGCAGTGCGGCCCCGTGCTTGGAGTAGGCTACGCCGACGACTTCAGGTGAAGACAGAGGCTTGCAGGATCCCGGAGCAGTGTGGCCCCGCGCTTGGATTAGACTAGGTGACGACTTCAGGTGAAGACCGAGGCTTGCAGGATGCCGGGGCAGTATGGCCCCGCGCTTGGAGTAGACTAGGCGACGACTTCAGGTGAAGACCGAGACTTGCAGGATCCCGGGGCAGTGCGGCCCCGGGATAAGGCCTTTAGGAGATGCTTCAAGTTTGGAAGCTGAAGCGAGACTGTCTGTATTGACCGATGATTCGGCTTTTATACCTTTTTAGAGAGAACGGGAAATTATTTAAATTAAAAGCAAATTTTTATAAATGGCCCAGAGCAAAAGAGTATTTATGTGGAAATATTGAAATAAAAACATCAGACCGGTAACGAATTTGAATAAAAATTGCCATGACAACCAGATGAATAACGATGTCAAAACATGTCAATTTTTGGTTTTAGGCTCGTTATTAAGAAACGGCAAGTTTTAAGTAAGAAAAGAGATAGTATTGATATAGGAAAAAAGGTAGCGCAACAGCGCGCACGAAGCCCGAAATTGCAGAGTTACGGAGAACTAAATAAAAGATCGAAAAAGATAGACTCCATCGACAGCGTGAAAATACGAAGTGAAAATGATTTGTTATGGTCTAAAAACGTTACAGGATCCTATGAAAATAAAGGTGATGCAAAAATAAAATCAAAAACAGAATGGAAAAATAAATTTAAAACAGTGTAAAATGATATGTAAGTACCATAACACTACAAATTTCCATGTCACACCTATGCCGGTAGATGTTGGGAGCACTAATCTCGAAGTTGTTGACGAGTATGTTTACCTGGGACAAATAGTCCGACTAGGTAAGTCCAACTTCGACCGAGAGGTCAATCGACGGATTTAACACGGTTGGGCAGCGTTCGGGAAATTACGGCACATCTTCTCGTCAGGTATACCTCAAAACTTGAAAACAAGACTGTACAACCAGTGCGTGTTGCCAGTGATGACCTATGGTACTGAGACGTGGTCCTTCACTGCTGGCCGGATGAGGAAGCTCAAGGTCGCTCAGCGAGCTATTGAGAGGACTATGCTCGGAGTTTCTCTGCGTGATAAATTTAGAAATGAGGATATCCGCAGTAGAACCAGAGTGACCGACATAGCCCAACGAGTCAGTAAGCTGAAGTGGCATTGGGCCGGCCATATAGCTCGAAGAACCGACAACCGTTGGGGAAAGAAGGTTCTCGAGTGGCGGACTCGTACCAGCAGACGAAGTGTAGGGCGTTCCCCCCACTAGATGGAGTGACGACCTGGTAAGATATGCAGTAAGTCGATGGATGCATGTGGCTCAGGACCGTACTTTGTGGCATTCCTTTGGGGAGGCCTATGTTCAGCAGTGGACTTGTGAAGGGTTGTAATGATAATGATGATGACTTAAATATTATCATCATCATCACCATCATAAAAGCCCACTGAGGTTTCTTCCTAAGATTGCCAAATAGAAGGGATTTCGACACAGTTGCCGCGCGTCAGACGTGATTACTTCCTAGGTGGTAGCACCCATTTTCTGCCTAGGAGTTCGTTTGGGTAGCTACCACCCTCATGCCTATTTCTGCTGGAAAAAAGCAGAGCTCTCACTATTGTGTTCTGGTCTGCAGGTCATTGAGGGCCAGTTAAGTTACTGGCTGTAAGACATCCATCTTAGCCATCAGAAGTAACAACTGTTCGCATAGGTTTACCGAATGCGGGGCGAAGTGTCTTCGCCCAAAGTGCCGAAGTTTTTGCAATGGCTTGGCTACACAAATTGCGATAACTCAAATATTCTCTTTTTCGTGTGTCGTAGGCATTTGAAGTTAAAAGGGTCCTTCTAATTATTATTTATTTATTTAAACTTTTATACACAAAAATAAATCGTACATATGGCGGACTTAATGCCTTAAGGCATATTTATTATATACTAGCTGACCAGGCAGACATTGTTCTGCCCTTTACGACGACCTTTCCTATGAAAAAAAATCCTTAATTTCGCAATAAAAACATATTGAAGGTAACTTATCGGGATAAAAAGTATCCTATCTCTCAACTTGGACCAAACTGCACACAGTGTACAAAATTTCATTGAGTTCAGTTCAATCGTTTAGGAGTTCATCGCGGACAAACAACGTGACAGGTATTTTTTATATATAAAGATTTTCTATAGAGATAGCATCTGTTTTGTGTCACAGCCACTGCAGAGCCTACTTCACCTGAGGATGCCTCAGGTGAAGTAGACCGTGCCGGCGGGGATCGAACCCGGGTTGTTCGCGTACTGTGAAATTAACAGCGAACTCTAACCATCTGAGCTACTTCGGCTCTCTTATGGATAAATAATATAATATCATGGCTATCTTATGGATAAATTTTATGTAATGACTAAAAAGTCATCTCATAAATTTATTAATTCGTTATCCGATCTAGAACTAATACGAGTACATAAAATGTGTGATCAAAGGTAAGCAAACACTAGGTGTTTTATTGGCCAAGCGAATGAATACGAAAAACTTAGGGTTGCTAGGGAGGACCTATGTAAGTTTAGCTGGTTCTAAACAACACAAAAATAAAAAAGTATGGTGAGCCAAAAATACTTTCTTGACAAAATCTATAAGACTATATAAAGTTTTAAAAGAAATAAGCATACCTACACTGAACTAGTAAGACCTGTTATGAAAATGACGATTAATTTGAGGATAATGTTGTTTGTAAATAAATTCCTTTCTGAGCCAGTGATCGGCTGGCACAACAAAATAAATTGTTATAGCAACATATACAATGTATGATTTCAGTTAATTATTATTATGTAAAATTGAAATATCACTTTTTCTAAAAAAAGGGAAATAAAAACTATGACCAGAGTTTATTGCGGTTCTTTTCTATAGACGTCTCAAATTTCGTTATAAATAGACCCAAATTGAAAAAAAAAAATTTATTGACCTGAACTTCGAACATATTATGATGCAAGGAAGATATAGGTTGGCTTTTAAAAGAAAACGTAGAAAATCTGATGGTAATTAAAATGAAATTTTTTAAATCGCATATATAATTAAAAATTAACGCAATAAAATGCGTTAAATTAATTTTGTGCGACATCGCATTCCAAAAATTGCAGACACGTCGTATTTATGTACACTCATAATTATATGAAGCTTTACAGTGGATGGTACTTCTCTTACTTTAAGTTAATTAATAATGGAAACTGATTTAATGGTTCGAATCAGAGTAATTCAGCTAAAACTTTATTGGAGGCTGTAGTGAATGACATGAAATGCTTATCGCACTTTTAGTTGTACACCTCTATTTTAGCGCATACATTTTACGAATAAAATATCTCTTCCACTATAGCTTCATCATTATCGAATGAAATATCTAAAACAAGTAGAATGGTATATAATCTACATTTACTTAACTTTTTAACAGCTAAGTACAGTTTTTTTTTATATTTGATTTTACGTTGGTGAAACAAAACATTGACAGCAAA
This sequence comes from Parnassius glacialis, assembly GCA_033319125.1. NCBI lineage: Eukaryota > Metazoa > Arthropoda > Insecta > Lepidoptera > Papilionidae > Parnassius > Parnassius glacialis. The sequence goes on along the minus strand of JAVANC010000027.1, from coordinate 26,674,707 downwards.
TAATATTGTAGACTGAATATCCTATTTAAAACCAAATGTCAAGAAGTCCCTTCAAGTACCAAACCACACGCAGCCAGAGCGTTGCTAAAAAAGACACAATCATAATAACTCGTTCAAAGTATTTGTAAGTGAGCTACGTTGAATGTAAACAAGTTATTATAGGTGGTAGGTAGATACAGAGCTTACATCTTTTTAAAAGGCCGGCAACACATCTGCAATTGCCCTGGTGTTGCGGTTTTTCATGGGCGGCGGTAGTCACTTACCATCAGGTGAGCCACATGCTCGTTTGCCCCCTCTTCTATAAAAAAATACTATTTTATGCCAAGGAGTTCGTCTGTGTAACTTACACAAAAGTAATCCAAAAAGCCTACACTAACGTTATTTTTCAATTCCTCAACCTATACATACATATAAATAAATTTGAAGTGTCTGTCTGTAATATTAAAAACTGCCTACTATTGCACTGGAGATGTCTTCTGCATGCCGTATCTTTTTGTGCGCCTGCCACGGCTATTTTTCGGAATGTATGAACTGATGTGTGAACTTCACGATTACGGAAGGGCACACTGAAATGATCGGGAATAGAATATTTCGGATTGAGTTACAATAAAACCTTTTTTAGAATTTGAATACTGGCCTCTTAGAATCTTAATAACATTCAAACAATTAAAAAATGTTTAAAGCAAAATCTATGTCGGTTTAAAGTTGACACGTCGTTAACAGAAATGGAGCTCACACGTAAACATTTCCGTGCCATAATTTATCACAATTTTAGTCACGGCTTTTCTCAAGATAAATGTCTCAGCGAATTTGTTTCGATTTATGATGTTGAAGCACCAAGTCAAACGACAATATACCGCTGGTTTGCCAAGTTCCGACGCAGTCGTGTGTCGCTCAGCACTGTTTCTTCTACACGTCGACCAAGAACAGCGGTCACGCCTGAAAACATCGCAGCTGTGCGAACTATTATATTAAATGACCGTCATGTGACATACGAGCAGATTCGAGCTGTTATCAGTATTGGAATGACTGCAATTCAGTCGATATTCCATAATTAGCTGTGTGTAAGAAAGCTAGTTTCCGGCTGGGTTCCCCACAATTTGTCCGAACAGCAAAAGGCGGCTCGTGCAGATTGGTGCTGGAATACTCTGCAACGCTTCAACGGAGGGAAATCAAATTCCGTTTATAATATCGTCTCAGGTGACGAATCATAGATTTATTCATACGAACCTGAAAGAGAACATCAGTCAGCAGTTTAGGTCTTCGATGACGAGGTCAAACCAACGAAAGTGGTTCGCTCCCGCAGCGTGACAAAGAAAATGGTCACTACGTTTGTCTCGAAAAAGGGGCATGTTGCTACAATTCTTTTACAGGAACGCAGAACGGTTACCGCTGAGTGGTATATCACGGTTTATTTGCCAGAAATGATAGCCGAAATTCGAAAATAACCCGAAACGTCGCATCATCTTACATCACGATAATGCGAGCTCCCATACTGCTCGGAAGACAAATTATTTTTGAAGCAGGAAAACGTTGAGCTGATGAGTCATCTTCCGTACAGTCCTGACCTGAGTCCAAAAGATTTCTTTACATCCGTAGAATGAAAGATTTATTACGCGGTCAACGGTTTGAAGACCCCGAAGCAGCTTTAGAAGCATACAAATCAGCCATTTTGCCAACATCAACTTCAGACTGGAATTACTGTTTTAATGATTGGTTTTACATGAATGAAAAAGTGCATTAAGTTGAACGGAGAATACTTCGAAAAACAATAAAATACAATTTAGCTATACCGTGCATGTGGTTTTTCTTATTTCCGATCATTTCAGTGTGCCCCACGTAGATAGAGAGCAATGCCAGGAGTGAGCTACGCTCCGCGTATATCTTAAGTATATTTATTGCTTACTCTGGTAGTAACCAGATACGGCAGCCCATGGATATATCTATACAAATAAATAAAATTGAAAAGCATGTGTGTAATGTAAAAATAACAGCTATTTACTAAATGCATATCAAAGTATATACGGTACTTATAACAAAAAAAAACAATTTTTTTTAAATATTTGTATGTATATTCTGTCTGTCTGTTTGTTCCAGCTAATTTCCTAAGCAGCTAGACCTAACGAGATTCCGGCAGATAGCTGTTGTTATAAGGAATAACAAAAAAAAATTCAAACCCATAAAATTGTGAACAATTGTACATACAAAATTATTGTTAAGTGAAATATGTTTAAAAAAAGTCCCGCTGGGTTTCTTGCTGGTTCTTTCCAGGACAGAGGTATTTTCCGAACCAGTGGTAAATAAAAAATAACTTTCAATAAGTATTACGTAATAATCAATATTGAATAAAAAACCATTCTATTCTAATTGTATAAAATATTATATTATAAATTGTGCTTTTTTAAATAAAAAGTCCCGCTGAGTTTCTTGCTGGTTCTTCCCAGAACAGAGGTTTTTTTCGAAGCTGTGGAAAAAGTAAAAAAAATACTTTCAATAAGTATAATGTACTGTAATATATATTGAATAAAAATAACTCTATTCTATTCTTTATTCAAAGCTACGACGAATTTTTCACGCGAATTATTCTGTTTCGACGTCTATATCGTACTCAGTATAGAAAATTTAGTTCTATTTCACCAGTGGCAAAGGGAGAAAGGCCTAATTAATTCAATTCAATTGGTATAGACTGAGTAGTAGAGAGCAGAGACTATTCACTTCTGTCAATCTTGATCTTGCAGTTCAAAGTAAATTTAAAGCTTCATTTAAATATACTACGGTATAATTTATGTTAATCATCTAAATATCTTTAGATTAAATGTATGAAATGTGTAAGATTAAATTTTCAACGGTAACTCGTCATTCTTACAAACTGTTTAGAGCATTAAAACTTTTAAAAGTTCAAGAAACGTATTTTCTCTTTCAATGTAACTACAGTAGTATCTATGTCCCAAGACCAAACTACTTGACGTAGAAATCTCAAATTTGGACAGTAGATACCTTTTGTGACGCAAGCCACCACTAAGAAAGGATTTTGGAAAATTCAACCCCTAAGAAGGAGAAATAGGATGTTTTAGTTTGTATGAAACTTTTTATTTTACAGGGCGAACGTCTCGAAACTTTACCCAAGGTACTCATTAATTCGGAATTAGCCAATTTTGCAAAATAAGCCCTTACAGGGGGTGGGGGGGGGGGGGGGTGGAGCAAAGGGTATTTAAATTTGCTTGGAGAACATTTAATTAACGGTTTTTTTTTCCAATTTTTTGCAATAATCATCCCTTAGGATTTAAAACGAGGGTAAGAAGTTTGTATGATATTAAGAATCATATTAAGAATCACAGCCCAAGCCGCTGGACGTAAAAGTGTGAAATTCAATCAAAGGATTCCTTTCATTACGAAGGCATCCACAAAGAAAGATCTAAACCTAAGTAGGTAATAAATAGGCTTTGTTTGAAATATGGGTGTAACGATAGTAAATACAATGTAAAAAAATTAATACGAAGTTTGCTAAGAAGTTGAAATAGGATGTTATATTTTGTATGAAACTTTTTATTTTACAGGGCGAATGACTCGAAACTTACCCAAGGTACTCATGAATTCGGATTAAGCCATTTTTCAAAACAACCCTTTACGGGGGCAGAGAATGTCCTTAATTTTATGGAGACACGTGTTTCGGTATTTCTGGCAATACTACCCTTAAGGTGATAAAATCTAGGATGAATGATTGACAGTTTTTACAATTCTGCCATGTTTTTATTATAACTTTGATAACACTACTTTAAGATTTTGTTAGAAATTAAGTAACCCGTGTTTAAAGAGTTTTGTATGCTCCACCCCTAAGGGGAAAATACGGAATGAAATTTATTATACAATTTAAACTATTTTCATGTGGTTCAATCATTCTATCAATCTATATATTCTTTATTGTAAAACAATACACATTGAAACAAAAACAATACGAAATAAATAAAGACGCTACAATAGGCGTTCTTATCGTTCTGGGAGCAATTTCTCCAAACAAATTTATTACTCAAAGAATTGTTCACAAAGAATGTATATATTGAATGAATATAATAAAACATAAAATAAAAAAATAAGTTAAATAATAAAATTAAAATAAAAAAACACGGTGATGCCAGTTAAAGAAAGTAGGATAGATCAAAGAAAATGCGGCATGTATGATGGAAAATATTTGAGTTCAAAGTAATAAGCTTTGAGTAGATTTTGAAGGGAAATGGGAATGAGCACGGCGTGTGCAGAGTAAATGATTTATTAATGAAAGAGGATAAATGTACTAGAGTACATATAAAATAATTCCTTTTCCTTTAAAAAAAAAACGTAACGTACAAAAGAAGGATTGTTAAAGTGGTTTAGACCATTCGGAAGGACTTAGTCTTACTTTAAATCTGCGATTATTATCATTCCAATATATGAGAAAGTTACCACGTGATAGCTGGAGATCTGCGTATTATGCGATCTCATAAAAAGCGTGGGTCATGGCTTCTTTAACGTTACAACTACGACGCGGGTAACTCAATTGGCTTTATATATTTATGATATCCAGAGAGTTAAACATAAACCACGTTTATCATAAAGGAAAATACAAACATGTTAATTATCATCACCGTCAATTTTTTAGTTTATTTAGAAAACAGTGTTGGTTTTTTTATTGCACCCCTGGAACCCTTGTATTTTATGCACATACAGTATGTAAAAAAACAGCACGGTGCTTCTTTTGGGAACGTTAATACATATAGGCATGGTATTTTTGACAGTAATTTTTTGATCGTTATTAAAGGGATTTTAGTGTTTAACAATAGGTAACATGTAAGAAAATGGTATTCACATATTAACTCACTAACATGCGTATCGGTAAAACTTTGAGAAAATCTTTGACAATAATCTTACTCCCCGGCCAATATAGAGGTAAATGGACCCACGTACAATTTGCAAATAGAAATTTATTTAAATCTAGTTTGATATTATTATATGGTCGAGTTTTTTGAAGTAACTTTATTTATAAACGTTTGAATGCGGTAACTACGGGAATCACAGTGTTATATTGTATAAATCGTATCTTAAATCTCTAGTGGGTATCATAAAAAAATCAGCTTTTAATATAAAGTAAAAACCGAGTTCAAAACAACTCACATCAGTTAACGTCTCGTTTATCTCAAAGGACTTTAGATATAATCTTCTTTCACGCTGAATTAAAGTCTTGACTTCAGAACCTATTATGTGACAATTTTTTTTTTGAAGTCGGTGTACAAAATTTTTTTTTTTTTTTTTTTTTTATTTCAAACAAAATCCACAGCTCTTTGTTACATCGTACGTACATCTTATGATCTTAAATTATAGCCAAAAACGGATTTACATTATTTAAATAGTATTTTCAATTTATAACGGACATGTTGAAGACAAAGTAGTTGGGACTAAAAATACATATTTTTAAACATCTAGAAAACATTACAAGAAAAAATTTTCAAAAGATTTTCAACATACATAATGCTCGTCGCGGGCGTGTGTGTGTGTGTGTGTGTGTGTGTTTGTGTGTGTGTGTGTGTGTGTGTGTGTGTGTGTGTGTGTGTGTGTGTGTGTGTGTGTGTGTGTGTGTGTGTGTATGAGTTAATGAGTTACCTAACCTCACTACATCAGAAGTTTCAAGACATCCTTTTTAAACTTATCCTTACTGAAATGGAAAATATCAACTGAGTGGAATCTTTTATTATAAACTTTTTGTAAACGATTCACCAGAGAGTTTTGTGCATAGCTTGTCTTTGTCTTAACAACCGCAAACAAAGGTGTATGTCTCGTTCTACGTTTCGGAGTACAAAAGCAGAGAACTCTATCAGCTAAAGTTACACAGTCAATACTTCCATTACATAAACCATGCAAAAATGCCATGTCCATTAAAGTACGTCTATCCTCAAGGCTTATTAAATTGAAATATCTACAAGACTCTTCATAGTTATTAGTGTAAATAAAATTTCTATAATTTAAATGTCTCATGAATTTGTGCTGAATTTGTTCTAGGTTATTTATATGAACAGTGTAATGCGGGTTCCATACAGTACTACAATATTCAAGGACGCTTCTAACATATGAATTGTAAAGTAATTTAATACAGTTAATATCAGTAAAGGGTCTGCTTACGCGTAGGATGAAGCCAAGGCTTTTGTACGCCGAATGCGTAATTGTTTCAATATGTTCTGAGAAGCTTAACTTGCAATCCAGTAATATCCCCAGATCCTTCACTAATTCTTTCTTAGTTATATTAAGGTGATTTATTTGGTAGTTGAAATTTGTAGGTTCTCTTTTCCTTGTGAAAGAAACGTAAAGACACTTGCTGACATTAACTCCTATACGATTTACTACATAATAGTTACCAAGTCGCACAAGATCATCTTGAAGTTTCATGCAATCTACATAATCAGTGATTTTCATATATATTTTAGTGTCATCAGCGTACATCAGAAACTTAGCATTATGAAAACACTTACCCACATCATATAGATAGCACACGTACAGTAGAGGACCCAAAATAGAACCTTGTGGAACTCCGGATGTTATTTCCACGAAGTCAGAACGGAACCCTCCTAAGACTACTGCCTGAGATCGTTTCCACAGATATGATTCCATCCACCTGAAAAGGTTACCTCGTATGCCCAGCTCAAAAAGCTTACGTAGTAATATGATGTGATCTACGCGATCAAAGGCTTTCTCAAAATCAGTGTAAATGACATCTACTTGCGACCCTCCATCCATATTTGTGGTAGTATAATCAATAAATGCGCCCAAGTTAGTTGCTGTAGAGCGCCCTTTCACAAAGCCATGTTGTTCTGGGGGTATTGAAGGTAATATGATGGGGTATATGTGCATATGAACGATTCTTTCTAGCAATTTACTTAACACGTTGAGTATTGATATTGGCCGGTAATTCTCAATTATTGTCTTCAGCCCTTTCTTGTGTATAGGTACAACATGAGCTTCCTTCCAAATACTTGGAAAGTAGCCATCGCGAAGACACCTATTGAATAATAGTGCTATAGGAACAGATAAGGATTTTGCACATTTTACAAATAATACAGGAGGCAATTTATCGCTACCGGCACCTTTCGTAATGTCAAGCTTACAAATTAAATTCTTAACTTTCTCTGGATTTATTTCAATATCTTGGATTACATTTAAATTTAAATTATCGGATCGTATAGTCAAATTATTGTCAACAGATTTAGTAAAATTACTTTTAAAAAAATCGTTAAATGACGAGCAGATTGCTATTGCGTTATTCAATTTAGTGTCTCCGTATGTCATTTCTTGAGGATAATCAGAATGGTTTTTACGCTTAGACTTTACATAACTCCAGAAAGCTTTGGGGTTATGTTTAATATTCTCTTGAGTGCGTGCTAGGTACTGTTTATAACATTGTTGCTGGAGTATCTTTTGTCGTTTTCTCAGCTCCGAAAAGTCTGCGTAATCAATCGGATTTTTATGCTTCTTCCAACTAGAGTGCAATTTACTCTTTTCTTTTATAAGGTTAATTAGTGCTCTGCTGTACCATATTGGATAAGAATAATTACTACTACATCGGATTTTAGGAACGAATTTTTCAATTAATTCATTTATTATACTGTAAAATTTATCAGTAACACGATCTAAACTTGTTTCCCTTGTGATAAAAGCCCAGTCTTGTTTCAAAAGTAAATCATTCATACTACGGTAGTCTGCTCGCTTAAATTGATATTTAGTCCTAAAAGAAGGCCTACGTGAAGGTACTAAGATGTCCGTCGCAGATATGTACAGAGCTGGATGATATACATCTTCTATAACAAGCACAAATTCAGATTTTTGAACTTTTATTGGGAAGGATGAAAAGATTAAGTCTAGAGTGTTCTTGCTACTGTTTAAGAGTGTATTGTATTGAGAAAGGCCTATGAAAGAACAACAAGATATAAGATCAGATGCTGCAGTTTGAACTTCGACTGATCCTTTCCTACGTACAACTGGGTCTCCAGAAGTCCAGTCAATACATGGTAAATTAAAATCTCCTGAAACAATTATATAGTCATTTGGGTATTTATCACGAACAGCTAACAGTGTGTTAATGAGATCCTTTATTATTATTATTATTTACAAAGTAACATTACACCACCTCCTAATGATCCTCGATCTCTACGAAAAATTTTATAATTATCGTCACTTAGTTCTGCGTCCAAAATACCATCACATAACCATGTTTCAGAAATCATAACTACATCGATCTCAGACAGTAACAGATTATTATAAAACGTATCAGTCTTTGTTCGTAGCCCTCTAACGTTTTGATAAAGCAATGTAAGGTTGTTACTATTTTTACTATTTTCATCCATTTCTGACAGGGTAGTAGTGGTGAAATCGATAAACGTACACTCTATAAAATGTTAAATATTTAAAGGAAAAATAAACTATTATTTTTAAGACATAGTTATTAATTAATATAGATAAATATTCGCAAACCTTAATGGTCAATGTATAACTATAAGTTAAGCCGTAGTTTTTAATAGCATTTAAATGTGGCACTACGAGAAATTGCTTCGGTTTAAAACAGGAGAGTAGTTCACATGGAAAGGATATACTTGTGAGGTACTCTTGCACTGCATAATCAATAAGTGTGTAAATAGTGTTGAGTGTAGAGAAGTGTAAAATTATTTTATGTAAGTGTAAGGGAGGATTATTGCATACATTGAAAGGTGAGTAATTATTAAATATCAAACAGTGTTTTACATTATTTTGGATATATCGGTTGATGAGGATATTGGAATAGGGGGTGAGACCTCGTCCTTTCGAACGAAGATACGGCAGTTTTTTGTCCAGACAAATTTATAATTTATCTCCTTGGCTTTTTGTTTGCATGTATTTAAAAGAATTTTATTTTCTTTTGTAAGGTGCTCATTGATATAAACTCTGTTAGTCTCATCACCCATTCCCAAATCCTTAGCATTCAGAGTACGATACTTGCGACCCGCTGCTATAAGTTTGTCTTTGACGGCACGTTGTCTTAGATGCACAACAATGGGGCGTGCGCGGGCAGCACTCACAGCGCGCCGAGGTTGGACCCGGTGTGCGAAATCGATATCAGTCTGCTGAATAGGAGCCCCAATATGCTGCGAGAGTTTCAATACTATTTGTTTAGTATCTTCGGCCTTATTCTCAGGAATCCCTGTTATCTCTATATTCTGCATTCGTGTCCACTGTTGTTGTCTCAAGTTTTCGTCTTCCAATGCCTTAATCCTTGCAGCTTGTGCAGTAACACTACTTTTTAGACTTTTATTTTCTTCTCTTATACATTTCAATTCAGAAGTGGTTGTTGAAAGCAGCTTTTTTAGTTCTACGAGCTCTTTGCGAAAATCCTCATATTGCCCACTAATAAACATTGAAGACTCCTGATATCCGGAACACTGGTTTTTTATTGTGGTTAACTGATCTGATAATTCCTTCAGGCTTGATTGAATAACAATTCTTAATTCTTGTCTTTCAGCCTCCAAGACATCCTTCAACTTTTTTTCCGTTATGTAGTCAAATGTTAAATCAGATTTTTTACGCAACGTTACATTCAAGTTATCTGCGTTATCGAGAACTGCCGACTCTGTCTGGTGCGATGGGCGTATAGGTGTGTTTGTGTTATCCTTCTTAGGTATTTTACTTTTACATTCAAGGCATCTCCAATTACGCTTATTCTCATCATTTAACGCTCTATACCGCTGTGGTGAGATATTAGCGCATTGAAGGTCATACTTCTGTTTACAACCAAGGCAGGTCATGTATCTTTTATCAGATATTAATGCTCTGCACGCTCCACAGAATTGTTTATCCATTTTAGGCGCAATAGAATAATCCAAAAACAACTTTTAAAATTTACTAGACAAAGTTTGTTAACTAGTATGTGCTAATTATTTTATCCAGGCGCTAAAAGATTAGCAAGTAAATATTGCCGTACTACGTCACAGCGAGCGAATTGCGAGTTGGGGTAGGTCCGGAAGATTGAAGATATAAGATTTTATAAATATTAAAATGCTTCTTACTCCACAATTCCTTGATGTTTTATTGTAGTAATTACACAGACACAATCACCGTCATATAAGGTTCACACACGTATGTACTAGTCGCAGTGTTTCGCACTATAAACAGATATTTTGAATTTTAAATAGCCACAAAATTCAAACGATGTTTTATCTTCAACTGCCCACAGTAGTAGTATATTATTATAATATATTAGCATAAAACCATATATTCGTAACCATATAATCATATTATTAGTAATAAGGTGCGGCGTTACCGTTGCTATTGGCTACACACTAACCAACTCGCCTGCAATATAATGAACATGGACAACGTTTTAAAGAACTCTAGTATGTATGTTAGCTAGTTCACACTTGAAAAGACCTGGACCCAGCAGTAATCCTTCAAAGGAATCATAATAACGCTATTTCGTAGCATCTTACATAAACAAATTTATAACATGGTAGTGCCACTCTGTGGCATATTAAGGATACAGTCAGATGGTATTCTGTATTCTTGGCTTAAAATAGCAGTGTAATATTTATATTCCACGTGGTAAGCGCAGACAACTGGGAACCCGTTTTAATAGTAACGAACCATGCAAGCAAGATAGATCTTAGTTCTCAGGGGTGGAAACGAATCCCCCCCGAACGGGTTCCCGCCTTGTCGTGGCGGGGGGGCTTAGTAGCCGTGGCTTGGTCACCCACGGTGAACAAAGAGGAACCCCTTGGCTGGCCCGTGGTGTAGGGCCGGCCCGAGGTGGCCACTCCGAGTGGGCTTGACGAGCCTACTTCGGATGTGTGTCGGTGGGCTGCTGCGAGAGGGGTGTCCTCCCCACCCCTACCTCTGCAGCCGAGGTGGAGTCGCGGAGGAAGAGGAGTGTTGGTATGGCGATGCGCCACTTGCCCTATCCTCCGCGACTCAAACGGGGCCGCACCGTTGATGCGGTGGTGGTGGGGCTGCGGGGGGAGAGGAGTGCCGGTATTGCGAGGCGCCGCTCTCCCTACCCTCCGCAGCCGAATTTTGGTTGGCGGCGGAGCCATAGACCAGATCCGCCGCTGGGGTCAGGAAGGCTGGTGCTCCTGAGTGCTAGTTTTTCCTGGCACCATGGCCTTCGCGCATCGGACACGGGGGCGTCCGTTGCGCATGTGCAATTGGAGGCCAAGGAGGAGGGCGCGCCATGTGTTCTGGTGCGCCTGAGAAGGAGATGGGGGAGGAGTGTTCCTCCCCGAGGAGGGGCCGCCATGGGGCGGCCAGCGCAGGTGGGGCCGCGGAAGTGTGCGAAAGCGTTCCCGTGGCCCTGCCAATATGCGACTAGGGTGGAACACCATGGGGTTTTAGTCGGTGCGAGTCCGACATAACCCGTCCTTGCCCCCGCTAGGCGGGTATGTGTAGGCATTTCCCCATGTAAAAAAAAGGGGTGGAAACGAATCCGCATTTTGATTCTTAATCAAGACTAAATTAGTAGGTCACTATGTACTATGTACCACAGCATCCAACAAATGTAGTTGTAGTTCTCATTTATCACCCATAATTTTACAAAAAAGTAAAGTAACAGCCTATATATGCTGAGCAAAGAACTCTTCTTTTCTCTTTAAAGATTATTTAACATGGAGTTTGCCACTGCTCCAGTACGAATTGGTTCAACATGATTTCAAAATATTTTTATTTTCAAAAATGCCGATTTTCCATAAATATTTTCCTATACTGCCGAACACGCGGTAAATTTATACTCAAAAACTTTTTACTTAAAAAGCAGTACACTTGGTTTGTACTATGGAATTTAATGCCAGCTGGGCAGTAACTTAGTGTGCCTTATTACAAAAAGTTGTTTATAATTAGCTCTAGCTTAAACCTGAAAGGTTTAAGCTAGAGTCTGTTTCAAAAAAGAAGTCCCGCGAAAAATATGCGATAAAAATGTAAAGTAAAGACTTTGATAGCAAATTTCATATACAACGAAGACTTCTTTCGTAAAAAGACACTTCTTATACCATAGTTTATAACCAAAACTATCAAAATAGAACCAAATTTGTAATAAGGCGGAGTTATTGAGAAAAAATCTTCCCCTTCCATAAAAACCAGCTCATAATTTATTCTTTACTTCTTCCATTTTATTTTAGTTTTTAGTAGTGTTCTTAGTTCCTTATTTTATGTTAATTATCTACAATACTAAAAACTATAATAATACTAAAAAAAAACTAAAACTAGAAACTTAAAAATCATATAGTCCTACTCCCCGCGGTATCGTGCCAAGAAAGCTGGCTGCGTTTCCCCGCTGAATGGCTATACTTAGCCTTTGAGCGAGGAAAGAACCAGCCCTCTTATCACCAACAGCAACGACCAGCCGCGGATGGAGCTCCTTTAAGAACTTCACCGCACGTGGACCCCACGGACCGATAGTCTCAAGACAAGAGCCCTTCGGATGACATCGTTCAGAGAACTGTGTCGTGAAAATCTACCTGCGCTTTTCTTACGTGAAAGTCCGTGGAGCCCAAACTTGTCGACGCTGCTACCACAGGGACACTGATGGTGTTGACAAATCGATGCTCCTAGTCGGATTCCTACGGCAATACGTAAGCTTTCCGCATCAAGTAATGTGCCGAGATTACTTGATGGTAAAGCGTGTAACCAGTGACTAGATTCCTTAGTCTAAACAGCTAGAAGACGTGCCTTATCTAGGTCACTATGGAGATTATGAAACAAATCCTTCTGCACGCCCTGTACCAACGGAATATCCCACTGTTTTTGTTGGTTAACTTCCAGTGGAACATTTTCACCAGGACAGAGCGTTTCCCATGTCTGCCCTGCCTCCGTAGCAAAGCATAGGTTTACTTTATTATTTAAAATTATATTACATAAGTCACTGACACTATGTACGGAAGCAAGAAAAGCAGGCAATGCAACGCTAGAAAGATTTCTCACACCAATGCCACCAAATTTTATAGGTAAAGTAACTTGAGTCCAGGCTGTTGTATTTAAAGTTAAATTTAGGATTTTTTCTATAGCTATTTTAAGATTATTATCAATATCTTGTAAAATATCCGAACATTTCCAGACTGGACTCGAGCGGAGTAAGTATGTAAATCTAGGTACAAGGAGACAATATTTTAAAATAGTAAGAGCTATGTGGGGGTTTAATTTATACAATTTATCAACGTGGTTTAAAAACTGATCAAATTTTGTTTTTAAAACAGGTTTAATACTATCGAAAAACAACGGGGCACCTAGCAGGTATAGCGATTCCGTACTGACAGTTTTTATTCCCGGACAAATATGATTAAAATTTTGAATTAAAGTGTCTCTATGAGAAGTAGATAAATTATTTGAAAAAAATATTTCACATTTATTGCTATTTGGTTCAAGACCAATATTATTAAAATTTTGAAAAATATAAGTAAGTAAGTAAGTACTTATTTTGAATTCTCGATGCTTTAAATTATTTGCATCACTCGTCATGTTGTGACTGAAGAATTTAAACGTCCTGATGTGATAATTAACCAAAGCTACCTGTAGCTTTTAAATGATGATTTTTGATACGATCTACGCAGTTCGCTTGCTTTTATCAACTTTAAAGCCCTGGTAAATCCGAAATATAATTAACCATTTCATTCATTTAACATTCAATATTAATTTTGGATCCTATACCAAAGTTGGTTAAATTCAAACATAATAAAACCCAACCATCTTATCCTTTTAATAGCCGCACGAATCAAGCTCGGTAAGAAACTGTGTGTTTTTGCCAGAATTTGTAGTCTATTAAATCTGATGTAATGGCAATTCAGATACTAAACATTTTTACAGACTGTTTGACCCTTAACTGTTTTCCAAGGTATATTAAGTGTCTATTGGTCTCAGTAACAGCTATTTATTACGTTGGCTGTGTGTTCATTTGTCACTTTCAATATAAAAATTATTATCAAGTTTTAGCTGTCTCATAAATCTACAGCGAACGGTATTATGTCAAGTGATGCAGAAAGGTTCATACAGGTTGCGGCTTACAGATAAATTTATTGGATGGATTATGTAGATATTAGGTGGTAGGGCCGCGGGGAAAAGGAGTGTCAGTAATGCGAGTCACCCCTCTCCCTACCCTCCGCGGTTGAAACTTGGTTAGCGACTGAGTCATAGACTAGACTCGCCGCTGGGCTCAGGAAGGCTGGTGCTGCTGAGTGCTACATTTTGGCGATCGCATATCAGACTCAAGGAGGATACGCTACGCAGGTGGAGTAAGAGACCACGGAGGAAGGCACGACTAGTGTTCTGGTGAGACTTACTTGAGAAATAGAAGTTGTCCTCTCCCGAGAAGGGACGGCTAGCGCTGGTGGGGCCGCGGATGTATGCAAAAGCGTCCCTGTGGCCCTGCCTATATGCGGCGAAGGTGGCACACCATGGAGTTTTAGTCAGTGCGAGTCCAAAATAACCCGTCCTTGCCCCCGCAAAGCGGATATAGGAAATGTGTAAACGTTTCCCTTTATAAAACGATAGCGTTAAAATTGCCATAGCCTAGCGTAGCGATGCATTTGCACTTAATCGTAAAAGGTTAATTCGGTAATATTTGATCTTGATCATAAAAGGAAAGCGTACCACCAGATGAACCGTGGTCCATATTACTTGTATATAAATTTAAACAACCAATATTAATAAATTATTATTATATTGACGTATTTATTATCCTGATTTACCTGCTTTATCGGCTAGGCTTTATCATAGCCACAGACCACTGACATTGACAATTTCTTAGTTTTACGCATATACTAATTAATTAGAGCAAGCTGTTACTAAATTGAACAATAGATTATATGGTACAGTGAATATTACATAACTGTTATTAACTAACAGGTAAATTAATATGTGGTATATGTTCAAAATGTATTAATAACATTTTTAATAAATAGTTGTATTTTTAAATTCATTATTTTCTCATAGTCTAATACTGTACTGGTGGCAGAATAAGATAATAAATTTTCTTTTCATCTCATATCGCAAGAGGCATCTGTAAAAAATGCCGAAGAGATCTTTTAACTTCCCATTGATGTTAATATAATCACCCCATATACTCGTACGCCAGACATTAAATACCCAGACCTGCGGCTGGTCGCAACGTCAAAGGTGCGAGACGTCTAATATGTATCGCGATCGTTATTTTTTTATTCCTTACTTTACACCGAAATAAAGTATACGAATATAGTACAATAATTTCAAGTATTTCAAGTATGCAACAGGTGGTCTTATCGCCCTGAAAGTGGTCTCTTTCTAACAACCTTTGGATATGGAGCGGTAAAGAATTCCACGAGTGCACAACACTGCCAGTAAAGGATTTCTTTAAAAAAGGGCGAAGGGTGCACAGGAATAGTGAGAGAAATATTGACAGAAGGATCAAAGGAGCTGATTATGAATAAAGAAAAGACACTGAAAACAGACTGTTTTTAAAGTGATGAGAGGTGGAGGGATTAAATAACACGCCCTACAAATCAAAGAGAATTGAAGTATCGTTACAAAGGCGAATCGGGAGCCACTTGAGTTATTTCAGATATTCAGAGACGTGATCATATTAGATGTAGTAATTTGATATAGAACCTGGATTAAAATTCAATTAATTCACTTACCAAATGTGATATTACGGGAAATCTTCTCTATAACGGAAGTAGCAGCATTGGTGGTAGGATTGCTTTCCTGTCTAGAAGACCGTCTGGAAAGGTTTTGAGTTTCATTATGCCATTCGAATACTGACGTGAATCGCTCCTAACACAAACATTTTCAGATTATTTAGATTTAGTTATGTTAACAATGTCGTTAATGTTCCTTGTCTTAAATGTTTTTTATTATTTACTTGGTAGAGCCAAGATGCCTGTCATGTCTAGCAGTCGACTTACAAATAGAAAACATCATAATTGTAAGCGTAAGTGCAATCCAAAGTATCCACACAACCTTCTTTGACGTAAGACATGAGACGAAACAGGAAACTTGGGATGTGAAATAGGAAAACAGGCATTCGTTAACATTTTTCCACATCAAGAAGTTGTTCTATCCATATTTACAACATTCACAAGTAAAAAAAGCAAAAAACCAAAAGCACGAATGGGTCGGCTCGACCGGGAAAGGACCAGGCTCTCACAGAATACCAGCGTAAAATAGCAGATTAACACTGCTGTGTTTTGTATGATGGGTGTAGAGAACCGAAGACCTATTTTACTGGAAAAGTGCCATTCTATCTTAGTACTCACGGGTGACGACGTATCTGCATTATGATTCTTTATTGAAGATAGATGTGGATGTCTATGGGTCACAGCAACCACTTACCATCAGGTGGACTATGTGCTCGTTTGTCACCCTTATCCTATAACAAAATAACATTTTTTTTTATGAATTATCGTTATTGAAAGAAATTTTTCACTTTGACCACTGGTTCGTAAAATACCTCTATCCTGGGAAGTAGCAGCAAGAAACCCAGGGGGACTTTTTCTACGGTAACATTATGCAATATAAAATGGGTTATACAATTATTTACAACACTTATATAAGGAATAGCTTGGAAGCGATCTCACATCTTTGGCAGGTATCATTATCAACCATGAAATTATGTATATTATAATATCCCTTTTTAGAAAAGCTTTATTTAATAAAAATTGTAACTTTTGAATGAAATATGATGAAATTAAATAGTAAATTTAGTGACTAAAATAATATTATGTTGACATTGCATTCAGTACATATTTTAATACCAGTGAAACAATCACAGTGCTCCAATATAGGATGAAGTACATAATATTAATCGTAGCAGTCACTGGCTCGCTTATAATCTGTTATCGCCACATAAATAATATGCATTGCAGTAATTCTACAAAATGTTCTGAATGTTTCGTTTGAATTTATACCTTCTATTTCTGTGTTTGAACATCTATATTTAAATTTTCAAACAAATAAAACTTTATTATATTTTATTATTATTTTTATATAATTATAAACCATTTTTTGCTAATTATAAACCATTGTTTCGCTTTTATGCTACCAGATAAAAAGTGGAGAAATAGCCAAAGTTTCTGCCTCTAGCCCAGAGATGAAAACAGTATAATGGGGTTGTTATAAACTAATTTGCTTAATTTCGCGTTAGAACAGTATTCCATATGAGGCTGAACCTGCACCTTGTGAAGTTACAGGCGGTGAGCCGGCATGAAATACTTTACCGCTGTGTTGAGCATGCCAAGCTTATCAGAGGACAATAATTTAACATTCCCCTCCAAGTGATCAAAACACTGCACATCACTCGATATGTCGACGCCGAGGATCTTGATACTAGCTGAGGCAGTGAGGGGAGTGCCCCGAAAGTGATGAGATACGACAAAGGGGATTAAGAACTGGTCTAAATTTAGACGCTCTATCCAAGACTTTGTTCAAAGACTTATTAGATAGAACCTATACATTGAGCACTATTAAGACAATTTTATACTCAAGCTCCCAATCGTTTTTTTTTTTCTAAAAATACCACCCTGTACAACTAAAATTGTACAATACAATACAACTGAATCATGAAACCTCACTAAATCACAAGAAAATCTAGTGTATATATTTTAGTAGAGTTTTGGTTGAAGGATAGCGTGCGGTGCGGCGAGTGGAGAATTAATGATATTGTTGCCGTGCGGACGAAACGGATTTATGTCGGACCTGTCACAAACATGCGAGGCGGCGCTTTTCCGTCACTGATGAACTTTTCTGACGCCTCTCTTTTTTATAAAGTTCAGTAATGGTCAGCTTTTTACTATTGATCTTTATAATAAAACGTTAAATTCAAACTAGGCATTTCTCCTGTGTCGTGAAATCGTTTAACATGCATTAATTGTATTGAACATGAACACACATCGATATCAATTGGGTATGGATAGTTTTTCATAATAAAGGTATTATTGAAAATTTATTTTTAAGCCTACTTTAGGAATCTGAAAGAAGGAAAGAAAAACCACCACGTTAATTCGTGGTTCAGCGCTAAAAAGTAAATTACAAAAAAGTTTCAATTAAATAAAAATCAACAGAATTATTCTTATGAAATGAGTAAAAATTAAGAAACAACTCATTAAAAAAACAACAAAATGTGCCGACCTAAGTATGCACTGATTTTCAGTCTGGCCTACACACAGAGTGCGTGTACTTTGTCCAGGCCCACACCTTGAGCAGCTCGGACATCTGTGAGCGCCTTACTCTTGAATCGTGTTCGTAGAGACGTTATACGTAAGTAAATTAATTGAAATTTTGGAAAATTTCCAGACCCTCAAATAATTATTTGTAGGCCATACAAATAGTTGCTCTGAGCAAACTTCGAACCTATATGTCACAGTGTTGTAGCGGAATCCAGTATTAGTTAAAAACACTAAGCTACTCCTATGCTACCGAGCAGGCTCTAAGATGTAATAATTGCACTTTTAATAAATAGTACAAACCGATTTAAAAAATGTAAAAAATAATATTATGTTCACTTTAAAATTAAAATTGGCCTTTTTTTGCCTTTTAAAGTGAACTAAATAATATCACAAGCTCATGGTAATGACATGAATTGGTCTAAGTAGATTAGAAACTTTATCCCCTATTTTTCGCTTTCATGGACCGAATATTTTCCTCAAATTTATTCTCCTGAATTATTACCAATTTATTAAAAAAAATTAAAATCGGTTCACAAATGACGAAGAAATCGCTCAACATACATACAAACGCAACATACACTCGAATAAGGAACAGAAACAAAAACAGAAACTTTTTTATTCAATATAGATGTGGTTGGTTATAGTGGTCGCTGCTGTGACGGAAGTCACGGTGGATGGATCAGTTGCCGCGGAGGTGTCTGTATGCTCCGAAGTCTCCGTGGCGGTCGTCCCTGTAGCTGTCGATTCCGTACTGGTTTCCGCACTGGTGGTACCGCTCGCCGAGGTGGTGGCCTCGGACGACGACGGCTTGCTGCGCCTTCCCTCTGAGCGCGTAACGGCCATGCTGTCAGCTGACTTTTTCTTCGAATAACTTGAGTCTTGAAAACGCTTTTCAGATTTTCGAGAAGTCTCCTTAATTCGTTGTAGCACTATTTTTAAATCTTCAGGTAATTATTCTCCTTAATATCCGGCTGACGAAGGACCATTAAATGTGCCCTACAGGCCCAACTGTGTGCTGGGTTGGTGGGGAATAAAACCACTGAGATATTTTCTTTCTTCTGTATTCGATGTTTCTTCTGAGGTAGCTGGCCACCGACTGTGTCGAACGACTTTTTTTGTGTCTAGAAGCAATTGGAAAGGGCTACCCCGATTGCGCAGGGAGGCGGTAAATGCTTCATGCATACAACGACAGCCGGTATGTCGTGGTTATGTGGGACTCACTGTGTCTAACCTAAAGTGAAGCCTAGGTGCTACCCACTAAAAACCGCCTGTGGGACTGACGATTGGCCGATTAAGCCGCTTCGTCGGATCGGAAGCGACCCTCTTTTGGGAGAAGAGGGCGCAGGCGGCTACAAAGGCAAATTTAAGAAGAATTGGCCTGAGCCGCCAGGAGGCAGTTCAGGTCGGTTGAAATTTTATTTGGCAGGTCCAAGAGAGAGTTTCTCGGCCTGCGGACTCGATAGCGAGAGGGGGGTGGGGCTGCATAAATAGCTGCCTCACGAATAAGATGATCGGAGAGCGACTCTGAGGCTTTGAAGAAGTTCTCAGAGAGTTTTTTTAAGAAATTGTTGAATTGTAGGGAGCTCTAGGTCCCGATGAAGGTCGGCATTATGGACGTTGTCGTGAAGCGACAATAAAAAAAGAACCTAACCTAACAACAACGAAATAACAAAAATAGAACAAGAAAATAATATATTTAAAATTTTAAAAGATATTTACAATTTTATATTAAAAAAAATGAAGTATGATGATGGTGATGCGTGACGTGAATTACAATTAAATAGAAAATAAAGATAAGATGAATACTGAAGCGGAGCCTGAAGATCAAAGTGGCACACCGCGCTTGGCGGTGGTGGCACGCAGCGCCTGGTCTAGGCACACGCAGCGCCTGGAGTAGGCACACACTGCGCTTGGAGTAGGCACACGCAGCGCCCAGAGTAGGCACACGCGGCGCCTTGATTAGGCGCTCTCAGTGCCTGGAGTAAACGCTCGCAGCGCCTGGAGCAAGCACGCACAGCGGCTAAGGATAGCACGAGCACTAGTAGTTGGAGGTGTAGGTGACGACTTCAGGTGAAGACAAAGGTCTGCAGGATCCCGGAGCAGTGCGGCCCCGCGCTTGGAGTAGGCTAGGCGACGACTTCAGGTGAAGACAGAGGCTTGCAGGATCCCTGGGCAGTGCGGCCCCGGGATAAGGCCTTTAGGAGATGCTTCAAGTTTGGAAGCTGAAGAGAGACTGCCCGTATTGACCGATTGTTCGGCTTTTATACCTTTTTAGAGAAAACGGGAAATTATTCAAATTAAAAGCAAATTTTTGTAAATGGCCCAGAGGAAAAGAGTATTTATGTGGAAATATTGAAGTAAAAACATCAGACCGGTAACGAATTTGAATAAAAATTGCTATGACAACCAGATAAACAACGATGTCAAAACATGTCGATTTTTGGTTTCAGGCTCATAATTGAAAAACGGCAAGATTTAAGTAATAAATGAGATATTATTGATATAGGAAAAAAATAGTGCAACAGCGCGCACGAAACCCGAAATTGCAGAGTTCCGGAGAACTAAATAAAAGATCGAAAAAGGTAGACTCCATTGGCACCGATTTAAAAAGTGCTGGTAGCGTGAAAGTACGAAGTGAAAATGATTTGTTATTGTGTTCTTATGGTCTAAAAACGTTACAGGATCCTATGGAAATAAAGGTGATGCAAAATATGAATGCAGAAAATCTAAAACAGAATGGAAAAATAGATGTAAAATGATATGTAAGTAGCATAACACTACAACGTACCAAGGTGCGTTCGCAGCTCAACAACAGAAAAGGTTTTGAACTATTTGGAGTTCATTAATAATTTTAGGGTCAGCGTGGGCAAAAATGGGGCCCGCGTAGGACATGACTGGTCATATACAGACCTTATAAAGGGTACGCTTGTTTCTGAGGGACATTTTACTGTGTCGGCCCAACATACTGTTGAGCCTACTCAGGTAAAAAGGTGCGTGACGGGTTACTCTTTTGACGTGGGGCCTGAAAGTGAGCCTTGTGTCTGGGGTGACACCTAAATATTTGGCAGACGTATGCCAGGGGACAGGGGTCCCTAGCATACGTATTGGTGGAGTGTTTTTGAGACGGCATCGTTTATAATCGAAGTGAACGGCGGAGCTCTTCTCCGGGTTCACATCGATGCGCCATTTTTTGAACCAAGCTCCTAGGTCATCAACTGACTTTTGGACCTTGTTCTATATGAAAGGTAGCGAGATATCTTTACAGTAGAGAGCAGTGTCGTCTGCAAAGAGATGAGATGATGAGAGCTGAACACCTTTCGACGGGATGGGAATGTCGTTGGTGAACAGTATGTACAGCAGAGGTGCAAGTACTGAGCCCTGAGGGACACCAGCTTTGATGGGGCGCTGTGAAGATAGCGTGCCTTCGTGTCTAAAACGAAAGGTACGATGCTTTAGATAAGAGGCCACGAGACGTACTAGACGATCGGGGAGACCTATTTTGTATAATTTGTAGATAAGGCCTGTATGCCAGACTCTATCAAAGGCTTAAGCTATGTCGAAAAAGACCGCGATGGTCTTATGACGACGAGGATAAAAACCGCTGAGAATATATTCCACAATACGGTGAACTTGTTGGGGACAGGAGTGTTTCGCTCGGAAACCGAATTGATGGAGAATGATAAGAGGTACATCGTCAGTGGGAAGTAGATAGCGCCTCATGCGAGTTTGGAGGACTCTTTCGAAGAGCTTGCCCATGGCCTTGAGGAAGCTAATGGGGCGATGACTGGAGGGGAGGTTGAGAAGCTTGCCTGGCTTGGGAATACCAATCACAGTTGCCTCTTTCCACGTAGTGGGAAAGTAACTATGGTTGAAGCAGGCGTTGAAGATAATAGATAAAAGGGTTAACACCTGCTCAGAAAAGTGTTTAGGGCTTGGTTGGAGATGCTATCCGCGCTCGGAGCATTTTTGGATTTAAGTCCTTTGATGAGGGATGAAATCTCATCATTGGACACAGAGATAGATTCGGAGGCTGTAGGGGGTGAGTTCCGGAGGCGAACCTCATCCTTCACTGCCTGGACGTGTGAGGGGTTGGTGGGTTGAGAGTTAGGAGGGCATTGTGCGACAATGCTGTCTGCAAAGCACTCAGCCTTTTCCTCGTCCTCGAAGGCAGCCGTACCGTCGGGAAGGGAGAGATAGGGAGTGTGGGTGATAGCGTCTTTGAAGAGGGTTCTAGCCATCTGATATAGTACGCTGTATGAGATGGAGAGATATTCTCCATCCTCCATTACTCTTTTCGAGGTCTCGAAATTCAGAGAGGCGGAAACGGAGTTCTCGTTGAAGACGATTGGCCGTGCGCCTATATTCGGGGGTGGGATATTTTGCTGCTCTCCGGAAAGCAGCTTTCTTGGCTTTTAACAGGTTGCTAATATGTAGGGGAAGCCCACTATTGTTAGCAACCGTGACGACCCTTTCGTTCTCCTTAAGGGATGATTTAATAAGGGTGGAGAGTGAATCGACCGCGGTGTCGACTTTTTCAGGACTGTCTAAGTCCGACGATAGGGAGATGGTAGAGTCCTGTGAGTCCAGAGCTTTAGCTAGGGACTCCTTGGATCCCTTCCAATTAGTGAAGGTTTTCGTGTATGTCGGAGAAGGTGGCTGATGGCCAAGAATGAGGGAGACCGGTCGGTGATCGGATCCCAGATCGTCTAGTGTCTCGATTGCCCTGAGGTTGAGAGAAACTCCTTTGAGTAACGCAAAATCTAGTACATCGGGGGCGTGGTCGGTGTTATCGGGAAAGTGAGTAACACCGAGGGGACTGTGGACGGTAAGATTAAGAGACTGCGTGATATTAAGCAGTATCTTGCCACTAAGGGAGGTAGTACGGCATGTCCATTCAGTATGCTTGGAGTTAAAATCTCCAAACATAATAACTGAGTTTCCTAAAGATAAAATAGCCTCAAAATCTTTTTTGAGGGGATGGGTTCCTGAAGGGATGTAACAGGAGGCTATGAGGATGGACTGATGTCCAGTCATTGATAGCCAGCATACCGTGTTTTCCATGTTGGTAAGCTGCGAAGTAGAAATGGGCGAGCAGTGAAGTGTCTTCTTGTAATAAGTGGCCGTACCGCCGCCTCGGCGGTCGGGTCTGTCATTATGAACAAGAGAAAAGTTTTTAATGGAAAGTCCTTTAGTTTCCTTAGTTTTGAGATTAGTTTCCTGTAGGAGGAGGAAATCGGCTTCACGATTTCGAAGAAAGAGCTTAAGCTCTGGGAGGTTATTTCGCAAACCGCGAATATTAAAGGATACAAGCGATAAACCCTTAGGTTTGATACGACCGTGAGACTTTGGTAGAGCAGACTGCTCTGTCATTGTGAAGTTAACTTAACTTACAACGAGCACAAAAGATTATTATGCTCTGCAAGAGCAGAGGAGACGGTCCTGAGGGGACCTCGCAGCGCGCAATTTGCGTGCTAACACAGCGATTTCCCCAACGTCGATGTTCCTAATAGCGGAATACACCGTTTTTAGGTCATCAGCCATTGAGGGCTGTGATTGTTGTGGGGCGGAGGAAGTCCGCGGTGAGTCTGCCTTTTTGGCGCCCCAGGGAAAAACTGGAGGCTGCATGAGCTGAGAGAAGCCCGGAGGGGGCCGAATAGTGCCCTGATGGGGCCTACGGGGACCCTGGGGGGCCGAGAGAAGCCCTGGAGGGGCTGAGAAAGGCCCTGACGGGGCATTCGTTGATACAGTGCCGGTTATGAAAAGTCATTGACCGACGGTGGAGCTTGCCTACTTGGGCGAGGATGAGGTGCGCAAGGGAAGCCTCTGTAGTTTGTCGGGTGGCCTGTTGTTTACACAGGACGCACGCGGGTGGGGTTTAGGCGTCACTCTTTAGTGTTGTGGGGTTTAAGGCACGTAACGTACCTGGGTGGGGCGGAGCAGTTGGCCGCCGCATGACCATATAGCTGGTAGCGGTGGCACTGCGCCGGGAACCCGCGCCCGTGTGGGGGCTCAACCCTCACTCTCGACAGGCCACACACTGTGCGTACCTGCCGGAAGATGGCTTTTGCCTCCGGCACGTTAGAAAGGCTAACGAGGGCAAGCAAGAACCTCTGGCCCGTTCTGCTATGCATTTTGTGCACGGGTTCTACGGGGAATCCTTGGGACTTAAGGTCCTCGAGGAAATCTCGTTGGAAAATTCGAAAGGGACGCCGCGGATGACGGCCCTGATTTTGCGCTCTTCCGGAAGAGCATACGTGTGGTAAGAAACTCGTTCGGCTGTGAATAACCTGGTGAGTTGACGGAAGTCATCGATAGAATCGGGGATGATTTTAATAGTCTCCCCGAGGTTTATGGCGTGGTCGTATTTAATGCCTGCGTCGTAGCAGGTTTTGGACAGTTTGGTGAATCTTGCCTTGTCTCTTAGGAAGACAGGGGGCGGGACATACTTCTTGGCAAGGACTGGAGCACAGCGAAAGGCTGGCTTCGTCAGAACAGGGATATCTAGTGACATAAGTGGGGCCGCGGCTGCGGCGGTGGCTGCGGGGGCAGAGGCGGCAGCGAGAGCTACGGGGTTTGAAGCAGCGGCGGGGGCTGCGGAGGTTAAAGGAGCGGCAGGGGCTGCTGAGACAGGGGGGTGCGGTTTTTCGCGGCGCGTTTACCGCTGCGTTTTGGAGTCAATGTGGTGAACGATGAATCATCAGAGGACTTCGATGTACTGGTGCAAGACTTGGTGGCGGGCTCTTGCCGGGAGGCTGACGCAGAGGCCCCGGAGTCGGAGTAGGAGCACTCCATTTCCAGGGGGGCGAAAGAGTTTTTGGACTCTAGAAAGGCCGCTATAACGCGCGGCGGTTGAGCTGCTTGAGGGGCATAAGAGGCAATGGTTGCCACGATTGCGGCGAGAGCCGAATTATCAAGCCTATTAAGGTCTGCAACAATGGACCCAATAAGGTCTTGTTTGGCCATGATGCTGGGTCGAAGAGACGTATTTGAAATGGAAAGGGCTGGGGGACGCTGTTCTGAAAAGAACAGAGACGTTCTGTACCTAAACAGTAAGGGCGGGATCACCGTTCTCAAAAGAACGGGACGTTTTTATTCAAGGAGTAAGTGCCCCTGTTCTCAAAAAAACAGAGCCTTGCTCTGAAAAGAGCAAGTAACTCCCTAGAAACAGTATACACGTACACGTTATACCACAAATCAATAACGAAAACTAAATTAAAAATAGTTAACAATAAATTAACAATAACAAGCGAAGGTCAGTCAAACCTCCCCGCCCGAAGACAGGGGGGCAAGAACTGTTAGCGTAAATGACTCACCAAGGCGTCGAAGCTGTACAGCGCGAGCAGGACAGCGGAGGCGCGAGAGCGAGATAGCACTACCGTACGGAGACGAGAGCGCGGACTACCTAGACATAACCGCTCGGGAGCCACAGGCGGAATGTGTCGAACGACGAAAATCGCCCCTCTTTTATACTACCTCGGCTGGGTCAATGGATACGGTGTAAGTAACGGGCAAATGGCGTCGACCAATCAGCGCGAGGCGCGAGAGAGCAAGTGACGATGCTAAGTGACCACCTTGCTGAATCGCGTTACATTGTTTTTAAATTCTTACATAACATTAAAGCTAATTCTACTATTAAGGCGCGGGTTGAGCAAAATATCGCGCTAGTCGTTATTTGTGCGGTTTTTAGGAGCTATCTACTTTTTATTTAAAAGATATATCAACAAATAAAAAACACATTATATTTCTACATAATCTTGATTTCATAAGAGCTGTATCCAATTTTTTTTAAAGGAATAAATATTAATATAATCTCCTTACAACGAAACGACATAAATGTGAAATTATTATTGATAACATGCATCTCCTCGTAAAGTAAGTATTATTTTATTTTGCGATTTACACCAATGGATAGGCAATTTATTAATGAACATTATTATTGTAAAATTTTTTTCAAAAGACCAAAATTTGATTTTATTAAGAAATTATTTTAAAATCTGGGCGTATTCACTGCCCAAGGGCTTGCTGGATCATTGAGCGTTGAGCTCTCGAACGTGGAGCCCGTGTCGTTCGTCAGAGCATCGGCCTGCGCACACGCTCACGTCTTGACATTCGATAATATTATTACTTATTAGGTTATTTTATAGGTAGTATTATTTGTTTGTTTTGGGTATAATTTTTCGTATTAGTTATACATATATTTGTTGTGTTTTTACTGCGCGATGAAGCTTTTTGCGTGTATTTTCTTTGAAGTAAATGGAAATAAAAAAATGAAGCACCATTAGCATGTAAGGTTCGAATCCATAATTAACATTTCGACAAATATTATAATTTACACTATAAAAGGCTAATTCAATATTATCAGTATAGTATACAGTTAAAAATAATCGTAATAACCAACTACAATATCTTATCAGGTATAGAACTGCCTCGTTGGTCTAG
Source organism: Parnassius glacialis (assembly GCA_033319125.1). Lineage (NCBI taxonomy): Eukaryota > Metazoa > Arthropoda > Insecta > Lepidoptera > Papilionidae > Parnassius > Parnassius glacialis. Next base: position 26,648,101 of record JAVANC010000027.1, on the reverse strand, counting down.
TGGTTGTAGTAGTGCGACTGCTGATCATGAGGTCCGGGTTCGAATCCTGGGTCGGGCCAAAAAGTCAGTTATGAGTTTTTCATTTATGTTCTAAGTTATAATTAGTATTACTAAGTTATAGTTTTTTGCTAAAATATAGTATATTATTTATTGCTTGTTTTTCTTCTTTTTCAAAAAATAATTGAGTACATAAGGTGTCCTATACTTATAATTCGGTAAAAAGTATCTAAGTAGGTACTAATATACCTACTTTTTACTATAAACTAAAAAATTTTAAAACTAAATTTAACTAAAAAGACTAAGCTGACCATTTATTTTTTAACTCAAAACAGGACATGGGTTTATTTATACTCTAAAAACTATAACTTTATACAATAAATTAAAAAATAATGTTGCATTTAAAAATAGGTAATTATTAAATGCAACATTTTTTTTAATTATTAATTACATTTGTCAGTGGATTAAATTTGCTTTAATAAAGTTGGTGATGATTTTAAATAAGAATAAAATTTTGCTCAATTTTTTTTTTATTGTTATCTTTCAACATCGCCTTTAGAACTGGAACCGTAAGTATTTCTTTCAGACGTCCACAATTTATTCAAAATAAAAAAATACTCTTTCTATCGGAGCATTTGTACCAGGTAGACATAAAATATATTCGATTAAAAAAATTATGTTGAAGATTGTTGGCTTTGAATACTTCCATCCAAAGAGTTACGAGACAATTTTGTGTCCCGGAGCTTTATTTGGGGACAATGAGACAGGTGACCGAGAAAAGGGACAGTCCCGTTCAAAACGGGACGTATGGTCACTTTACCTATAACCCGGCGACGGCTCCGTGGCGCAGTGGCTTAGCAATCAGTTGTTGCGCTGGGGGCCGCGGGTTCGAATCCCGCACGGAACAAATATTTGTAAGGCCTACAAATAATCGTTCCGGGTCTGGATGTTTGTCCTTGTGCAATTTATGTTTGTAAACTGCCTCCACGACTCTCATTCTATATTACTCTCACTCTGCGAAACATCCTATTTATTTGTTTATTCTTTATTGCACCAAATATTTGTACAAAAGGCGAGCTATCTATCTATTTACCTATAGTGAGTAGGTATCTTTTAAACTCACAATTTTCAATGCTTCATTTTTAATATATAATTAATTATAAAATTTCATAATTAGATAATATATGAGAATACATCATTCTAATATAATGCAACTAATATACCGAATAAAACAATTAAAATACATTTATCGTTGTACGCTGTGTGTATTTCCATAAAATAGTTTATTGATGTTGAAAAATATTACGTCCGTACAGTAGGTGGCATTGAGTTAATACAAAACTATGGTAGGTGGCGTCTTACATATTATTTTTTACGCGATCCTATATTGTAGGAAGTTGGCGCGGCCGGCACACAAACGCTCAAGGTCGTTCGCATGGAGTATACAAAATATAAACTCTAAACTATAATGATTATTTCCTTAACATAACGTGAAACGCTTATATCTTATTTATGTATAAACTCTAAACTATAATGTTTAAACGCTTATGTCATATTTATGTATTGGCCTATCACTATTTTTTCACTTGTCCCGCACAGAAGGACTTATTTTCAAATCAGACTTATAGGGAGCGTTATTTAAAAAAAAGTAAAAAACTTTTCGATTTAGAAAATAATACAATTTACATCAAATCATTCAAATGCTAAAGTACAAAGATGGTCATAGTTGACTACCTATCTATATATTCGCGGCAGTACAACTCTAAGATATACACATATGACCGTAACGGACCTCCACGTCAACCACCACTGCCTTAAGTTATCCTGAGGTCACCCGCGTCAATCAAGAGTGTGACGAATGAAACAGTATGAGGCTATATTATGATTGTATAAATACTTTGAATGAGACCTCCAATAACTACCAACTAAAAAATAAGTGAAAGTAGTAAGTAAGTAAGTAAGAAATATCCTCCCTGCCTATCCCGCAAATGAAAAAGTAAAGCTATAGTAGTAATGCATATAAGTCGTTTTCTTAATACAAGATGTTTATTTTTAACAGTTTACAATAACAATACAACTTATATTGCAGCAAGTTTTAGGTCATTTTCTATAGACTGGTGACGACTTTAAACGCCACAGGTATGTAAACAAATTAAGGTGCGTATTGCTATAAAAGTATGGTAACATAGAGCACAGAATAGCTGCGTCACCGCAACGGCGGCTTAGTTATTCCTCTGGAGTGTAGAGTAGAAGGAGGACCATCTCTATATATGAAAAGTGTCCCTAAAAACGTGTCCAATAAGGGTGGCGCTGCAGTAGCATAGGATAAATTAAAAAAAGCGCCTAAATTAATTAGAATAAGATGGAGAAATAAACAAGGACCGACCAATCCGCTTGGTTTTGTACTACGTAAATAATTGAGATTTTGTATACTGGCATTTTACTAACTACTCTAGAGTAGACTAGTCATGAAATTTTTTAAATATATTCAGCTGACTTCACTCCGTTCACAACTGCTATCTTCATATCGTAGTTTTTCAGACGCCAGCGCTATTGTGGTAGGTTTTGGAACCTCTATTTTCAATAAATAGTAGGACACTTTTTCGACTTTCGCACCTTATAAGATGGTTCTCCTTCTACTCTACACGCCATAGTTATTCCGCGTTCTGAGTTAAGTAACAAGCTGTTGTATTGGTTCCCTTGCTGAGTATAAGCACCTCTCATTTCTAAGAAGGTTTTAGAGAACGAAGGAGCCCGCTGATAATACTTTAACTAGCAATTCGCCCCGGCTTCGCACGGGTGATATCTGGATCTCGATAACAGCGCCACATACCCGGTTCAAATGTAAATTTAAACCATCTAGGGACCCATTCAGACACACAAAAAAAATTATCAAAATCGATCGAACCGTTTTTGAATTTTAGCGAGACTAAGCAATTGATTTTTATATATAGAGATTTATTAGTTTAATCAGAGTTTCTCACGATATTTCAATCACCATGATTGAACTTAAGTTACTCACGTACCATACATTTTAATTCAAACTCTTAAGCTACCCCTAATATCATTCAAAAATCTTTTTACTATTATCCAGGTACATAGTAGGACACTATTTTAGCTGAGGAGTCCGACGGGGTACCCTTTTACCTCTTTTCCGCCAAGCAACAGCGCGAGCACAGCTGTCTTGTGGCCTGAAGGGTAGACCATTATAACTGTGACTATGAGTCTGTGATCTTAGTCCTCAAAGGTGACACCGTTTCTGCAGGCTTCTTTGTTTGAAATTCTTCTCTGGGCTGGGGCTCCACAGTGCCAGCTCCTTCCACTTGACCGCATCCAGCGCAGAGCGGCTCGAATCGTCGACGACCGACTCTTTTCCGATCGGCTCGACTCATTGGCGCTGCGAAGAGATGTTGCATCTCTTTGCATTTTCTTTCGCATTTACCACGGGGAGTGCTCTGAGGAATTGTTCAGATTAATCCCAGCCGCCAAATTTCACGAACGCACATCGCGGCAGAACTTCCGATACCATCCACACCATCTGGATGATTGGCGGTTCACCACTGTGCGATTTAGAAGATGTTTTCTTCCTCGCACAACTTCCTTGTGGAATAGTTTACCACCAGCGATTTTTCCGGACCGATACGACATAGGAACCTTCAAGAAAAGAGCCTACTCCTTTTTAAAAGGCCGGCAAAGCATCTGCAATTCCCCTGGTGTTGCAGTTGTTCATGGGCGGCGATAGTCACTTACCATCAGGTGAGCCGCATGCTCGTTTGCCCCGTCTCCTAAAAAAAAATTGGTTGCAGGTGCCTATGGTCCGCAGTAACCACTTACCATCAGGTAGGCTGTAATTTCGTTTATCATTTTAATTCAAAACGCACTCAACCATATACCCAAGCAATAACAAAAAAACTGACCTAAAAACATTGTATTTCACTTAATTTCCTATCTATATCAGCTAATTTAACAATTGTTAAGTGAATAAATTACGGTTAATCAGTAACTCACCCGCAGAGAGCTTGCTAATTATCGCCGCGGTGAACAAATTCAGTCAAATATGAGTTAACGCTTGCGTTAATACATGCATGGATAATATACAGGTCAAAATGATTTCACAATTTATCTATTTTAAAAGCATATTATTTAAATACACATTTAAAGCAAAACCCTTGTATTTTTATGCATATACAGTATGTAAAAAACAGGTGGTTCTTTTGGGAACGTATGGATCATAAGTTAATACATATAGGCATGGTATTCATGAGAGTAATTTTTTGTTCGTTATTAAAGGAATTTTAATGTTCAACAATAGGCAACTTGTAAAAAAAATGTTATTCACAAATAAACTCACTGACACGTGCATCGGTAAAGCGAGGTCTTTGACAATACTCTTACTCCAATACGTACAATTTGCAAATAGAAATTTATTTAAATCTAGTTTGATATTATTTTATGGTCGAGTTTTTTGAAGTAACTTTATTTATAAACGTTTGAAAGCGGTAACTACGGATATCACAGAGTTATATTGTATAAATCGTATCTTAAATCTCCAGTGGGTATCTTAAAAAAAATCAGGTTTTAATATAAAGTAAAAACGGACTTCAAAACAATTCAGATCAGTTAAGGTGTCATTTATTTACTTACCTATTTAAATACGTAGTTAATTATTATTTATAGTGACATCATTTTACCCGAAAGCGAAAAGCAAGTTGCAACAATAGATACCTCTGCGTTTGATAATCGAAATTGACTCTCCTTCAGCTTCATCGTCATCACGTACGACCTCTTTTTGGGTGTTATTCACATCTTCAAAATAGATCTTTGATTAAACGGGTTTCGTACGGTGCTTCATTGTCATCAATGGAAGAATATCCAGGAAAACCCTGCAGTATCGCTGGTTCTTCTTCCAACACGACGTCAGCTTTGTTACTTCGGAACCCTGTTTTCTTGAAACAATTTTGTATGGTTTCAGGCTTAATTGCTTGCTATGCCGCTGCAATTTTTAGGATCGGATCATGCACAGTCAAGGGTCGTTTACTGTCAGGGTCTTCCATTTCTATACGATAGCGATGTATCAATCATGTTCTGTTTGTTTAAGGACTTTTATAATGCCCTGATCCATCGGTTGCATCTTGCTTATCCATTCGGAGGTAAGAAAAGAAGTTTGATGTTCTTTAGCCAGGGCAGTTATCAATGAAGAGAATTATGCGTGCTACTCGGCTTGGTTCAGGTGTTGCACAGATAGCGTATTAGACGGGATGACGATCGTATTAAGCGAGTTGAAAATGTATGAAAACATGCCTCAAGTTGCAGGGACTGATATAAAATGGCGTATTATGCGAGAAATCGTATTAAACGTGATTGTATTAAGCGAGTTTTACTGTAAATCGCATTTAAACTTATTTTTAAGTCTCGATGCTTTAAATTATTTGCATCACTCATTGTTACGAGTATGTTGTGTCTGAAGAATCTTAAAGTCCTGATGTGATAATTAACCAAAGCTATCTTTAGCTTTTAAATGTTGATTTTTGATACGATCTACACAGTTCGTTTGCTTTTCATCATCAACTTTAAAGCCCTGGTAAATCCGAAATATAATTAACCATTTCATTCATTTAACATTCAATATTAATTTTGGATCCTATACCAAAGTTGGTTAAATCCGAAGATTATAACACCCAACCATCTTATCCTTTTAAGATCCTAAACATTTTTACAGACTGTTTGACCCTTAAATGTTTTCCAAGGGATAATAATTGTCTCTTGGTCTCAGTAACAGCTATTCATTACGTTGGCTGTGTGTTCATTCTCCCTACCCTCCGCGGTTAAAATTTGGTTGGCGACTGCACGCCTAATGTTCTGGTGAGACTTACTTGAGAAAGAAAAGTTGTCCTCTCCCGAGACGGGATAGCTAGCGCTGGTGGGGCCGCGGATGTATGCAAAAGCGTCCCTGTGGCCCTGCCTATATGCGGCGAAGGTGGTACACCATAGAGTTTTAGTCAGTGCGAGTCCAAAATAACCCGTCCTTGCCCCCGCAAGGCGGATATAGGAAATGTGTAAACGTTTTCCTTTATAAAACGATAGCGTTAAAATTGCCAAAGCCTAGCGTAGCGATGCATTTGCACTTAATCCTAAAAGGTTAATTCGGTAATATTTGATCTTGATCATAAAAGGAAAGCGTACCACCAGATGAACCGTGGTCTATATTATTTGTATAGAAATTTAAACAACCAATTTTAACAAATTATTATTATATTAACGTATTTATTATCCTTATTTACCTGCTTTATCGGCTAGGACTTATCATAGCCACAGACCACTGACATTGACAATTTTTTAGATTTACGCATATACTAATTAATTAGAGCAAGCTGTTACTAAATTGAACAATAGATTATATGGTACAGTGAATATTACATAACTGTTATTAACTAACAGGTAAATTAATATGTGGTCTATGTTCAAAATGTATTAATAACATTTTTAATAAATAGTTGTATTTTTAAATTCATTATTTTCTCATAGTCTAATACTGTACTGGTGGCAGAATAAGATAATAAATTTTCTTTTCATCTCATATCGCAAGAGGCATCTGTAAAAAATGCCGAAGAGATCTTTTAACTTCCCATTGCTGTTAATATAATCACCCCATATACTCGTACGCCAGACATTAAATACCCAGACCGGCGGCTGGTAATAACGTCAAAGGTGCGAGACGTCTACTATGTATCGCGATCGTTATTTTTTATTCTTTAGTTTACACCGAAATAAAGTATACGAATAGAGTACAATAATTTCAAGTATTTCAAGTATGCAACAGGTGGTCTTATCGCCCTGAAAGTGGTCTCTTTCTAACAACCTTTGCACAGGTAACTGATGCAAAAAGAAATTCATTCATCAACAAATACGACGGATGTGGAGCGGTAAAGAATTCCACGAGCGCACAACACTACCAGTAAAGGATTTCTTTAAAAAAGGGCGAAGGGTGCACAGGAATAGTGAGAGAAATATTGACAGAAAGATCAAAGGAGCTGATTATGAATAAAGAAAAGACACTGAAAACCGACTGTCTTTAAAGTGATGAGAGGTGGAGGGATTAAACAACACGCCCTACAAATCAAAGAGAGTTGAAGTATCGTTACAAAGGCGAATCGGGAGCCACTTGAGTTATTTAAGATATTCAGAGACGTGATCATATAAGATGTATTAATTTGATATAGAACCTGGATTAAAATCCAATTAATTCACTTACCAAATGTGATATTACGGGAAATCTTCTCTATAACGGAAGTAGCAGCATTGGTGGTAGGATTGCTTTCCTGTCTAGAAGACCGTCTGGAAAGGTTTTGAGTTTCATTATGCCATTCGAATACTGACGTGAATCGCTCCTAACACAAACATTTTCAGATTATTTAGATTTAGTTATGTTAACAATGTCGTTAATGTTCCTTGTCTTAAATGTTTTTTATTATTTACTTGGTAGAGCCAAGATGTCTGTCATGTCTAGCAGTCGACTTACAAATAGAAAACATCATAATTGTAAGCGTAAGTGCAATCCAAAGTATCCACACAACCTTCTTTGACGTAAGACATGAGACGAAACAGGAAACTTGGGATGTGAAATAGGAAAATAGGCATTCGTTAACATTTTTCCACATCAAGAAGTTGTTCTATCCATATTTACAACATTCACAAGTAAAAAAAGCAAAAAACCAAAAGCACGAATGGGTCGGCTCGACCGGGAAAGGACCAGGCTCTCACAGAATACCAGCGTAAAATAGCAGATTAAAACTGCTGTGTTTTGTATGATGGGTGTAGAGGGAGACCTATTTTACTGGAAAAGTGCCATTCTATCTTAGTACTCACGGGTGACGACGTATCTGCATTATGATTCTTTATTGAAGATAGATGTGGATGTCTATGGGTCACAGCAACCACTTACCATCAGGTGGACTATGTGCTCGTTTGTCACCCTATCCTATAAAAAAAATAAGTACAATATTATATGATCACAGTGTGATGACGATGTAATATGATCACACACCCCATATCGTCCCATGGGTGTCGTAAAAGGCGACAAAGGAAAACAAACCATGAAATTGGCAACAGTGTCTTCCTAATAACAACTAGAAAATAAAAAAAACTGCGGTTGCAACTTGCCTCACAACCGTGGCAGCGATGACAAATATCCTCCTTATGCATTCCATGCTGAGGGTGAAGCCTGTATTCAGGAGTAGACTTTGACAAACTATAATATATAAATAAAATGGAATAGTTTGTACGTGGTAGAGCCATGATGAAGCTATATTACTTGTATAGTTATAGCACGAATGGGTCGGCTCTACCGGGGAAGGACCACGCTCTCTCAGAATACCAGCGTAAATAGCAACTTAATGCTACTATGTTTCGTATGGTGAGTGTATATAACCGAAGACTCCTTTTACTGGAAAAGAGGCATTCCATCTTAGTCCCTACGGCTGACAACGCGTATCCATATTGATTCGCGATCTAGGATAGATGTAGATGTCTATGGGCCACGGCAACCATTTATCATCAGGTGGACTCTGTGCTCGTTTTGCACCCTTATCCTATAACAAAATGAAACTTTTTTTTATGAATAACCGTTATTGAAAGAAATTTTTCACTTTGACCACTGGTTCGTAAAATACCTCTATCCTGGGAAGTAGCAGCAAGAAACCCAATGGGACTTTTTCTACGGTAACATTATACAATATAAAATGGGTTATACAATTATTTACAACACTTATATAAGGAATAGCTTGGAAGCGATCTCACATCTTTGGCAGGTATTATTATCAACCATAAAATTATTTATATTTTAATATCCCTTTTTATAAAAGCTTTATTTATTAAAAATAGTAACTTTTGAATGAAATATGATGAAATTAAATAGTAAATTTAGTGACGAATTTAAGATTATGTTGACATTGCATTCAGTACATATTTTAACACCAGTAAAACAATCACAGTGTTCCGATAGGACTAAGTACATAATATTAATCGTAGCAGTCACTGGCTCGCTTATAATCTGTTAACGCCACATAAATTATTTGCATTGCTGTAATTTAACAAAATGTTCTGAATGTTTCGTTTGAATTTATACTTTCTATTTCTGTGTTTGAACTTCTATATTTAAATTTTCAAACAAATAAAACTTTTATTTTTTGCTTATTATAAACCATTGTTTCGCGTTTATGCTACCAGATTCTAAGTGGAGAAATAGCCAAGGTCTCTGCCTCCAGCCCAGAGATGAAAACAGTATAATGGGGTTGTTATAAACTAATTTGCTTAATTTCGCGTAAGAACAGTATTCCATATGAGGCTGAACCTGCACCTTGTGAAGCTACAGGCGGTGAGCCGGCATGAAATACTTTACCGCTGTGTTGAGCACGCCAAGCTTTTCAGAGGACAATAATCTAACATTCCCCTCCGAGTGATCAAAACACTGCACATCACTCGATATGTCGACGCCGGAGATCTTGATACTAGCTGAGGCAGTGAGGGGAGTGCCCCAAAAGTGAGAAGATATGACAAAGGGGTTTAAGAACTGGTCTAAATTTAGACGCTCTATCCAAGGCTTTGTTCAAAGACTTATTAGATAGAACCTATACATTGAGCACTATTAAGACAATTTTATACTCAAGCTCCCAATCGTTTTTTTTTTCTAAAAATACCACCCAGTACAACTAAAACTGTACAATACAATACAACTGAATCATGAAACCTCACTAAATCACAAGAAAATCTAGTGTATATATTTCAGTAGAGTTTTGGTTGAAGGATAGCGTGCGGTGTGGCGAGTGGAGAATTAATGATATTGTTGCCGTGCGGACGAAACGGATTTATGTCGGACCTGTCACAAACATGCGAGGCGGCGCTTTTCCGTCACTGATGAACTTTTCTGACACCTCTCTTTTTTATAAAGTTCAGTAATGGTCAGCTTTTTACTATTGATCTTTATAATAAAAAGTTAAATTCAAACTAGGCATTTCTCCTATGTCGTGAAATCGTTGAATATGCATTAATTGTATTGAGCATGGACAAACATCGATATCAATTGGGTATGGGTAGTCTTTCATAAAAAAGTACTATTGAAAATTTATTTTTATGCCTACTTAGGAATCTGAAAGAAGGAAAGAAAAACCACCACGTTAATTCGTGGTTCAGCGCTAAAAAGTAAATTACAAAAAAGTTTCAATTAAATAAAAAATTGAAATGATGAAATTTTGGAAAATTTCCAGACCCCCAAATAATTATTTGTAGGCCATACAAATAGTTGCTCCGAGCAAACTTCGAACCTATCTTTTACAGTGTTGTAGCGGAATCCAGTATTAGTTAAAAACACTAAGCTACTCCTATGCTACCGAGCAGGCTCTAAGATGTAATAATTGCACTTTTAATAAATAGTACAAACCGATTTAAAAAATGTAAAAAATATTATTATGTTCACTTTAAAATTAAAATTGGCCTTTTTTGGCCTTTTTAAGTGAACTAAATAATATCACAAGCTCATGGTAATGACATGAATTGGTCTAAGTAGATTAGAAACTTTATCACCTATTTTTCGCTTTCATGGACCGAATATTTTCCTCAAATTTTTTCTCCTGAATTATTACCAATTTATTAAAAAAAATAAAAATCGGTTCACAAATGACGAAGAAATCGCTCAACATACATACAAACGCAACATACACTCGAATAAGGAACAGAAACAGAAACAGAAACTTTTTTATTCAATATAGATGTGGTTGGTTATAGTGGTCGCTGCTGTGGCGGAAGTCACGGTGGATGGATCAGTTGCCGCGGAGGTGTCTGTATGCTCCGAAGTCTCCGTGGCGGTCGTCCATGTAGCTGTCGATTCCGTACTGGCTTCCGCATTAGTAGTACCGGTCGCCGAGGTGGTGGCCTCGGACGACGACGGCTTGCTGCGCCTTCCCTCTGAGCGCGTAACGGCCATGCTGTCAGCTGACTTTTTCTTCGAATAACTTGAGTCTTGAAAACGCTTTTCTGATTTTCGAGAAGTCTTCTTAATTCGTTGTAGCACTATTTTTAAATCTTCAGGTAATTATTCTCCACAATATCCGGCTGACGAAGGCACAACTGTGTGCTGGGTTGGTGGGGAATAAAACCACTGAGATATTTTCTTTCTTCTGTATTCGATGTTTCTTCTGAGGTAGCTGGCCGCCGACTGTGTCAAACGACTTTTTTTTGTGCCTAGAAGCAATTGGAAAGGGCTACCCCGATTGCGCAGGGAGGCGGTAAATGCTTCATGCATACAACGACAGCCGGTCTGTCGTGGTTATGTGGGACTCACTGTATCTAACCTAAAGTGAAGCCTAGGTGCTACCCACTAAAAACCGCCTGTGGGACTGACGATTGGCCGATTAAGCCGCTTCGTCGGATCGGAAGCGACCCTCTTTTGGGAGAAGAGGGCGCAGGCGGCTACAAAGAGCCGCTGAGGAAGAGCCTACTTAGGCAAATTTAAGAAGAATCGGCCTGAGCCGCCAGGAGGCAGTTCAGGTCGGTTGAAATTTTATTTGGCGGGTCCGAGAGAGAGTTTCTCGGCCTGCGAACTCGATAGCGAGAGGGGGGTGGGGCTGCATAAATAGCTGCCTCACGAATAAGATGATTGGTGAGCGACTCTGAGGCTTTGAAGAAGTTCTCAGAGAGTTTTTTAAGAAATTGTTGAATTGAAGGGAGCTTTAGGTCCCGATGAAGGTCGGCATTACGGACGTACCAAGGTGCATTCGCAGCTCAACGACAGAAAAGGTTTTTGGAGTTCATTAATAATTTTAGGGTCAGCGTGGGCAAAAATGGGGCCCGCGTAGGACATGACTGGTCATATACAGACCTTATAAAGTGTACGCTTGTTTCTGAGGGACATTTTACTGTGTCGGCCCAACATACTGTTGAGCGTACTCAGGTAAAAACGTGCGTGACGGGTTACTCTTTTGACGTGGGGCCTGAAAGTGAGCCTTGTGCCTGGGGTGACACCTAAATATTTGGCAGACGTATGCCAGGGGACAGGGGTCCCTAGCATACGTATTGGTGGAGTGTTTTTGAGACGGCGTCGTTTATAATTGAAGTGAACGGTGGAGCTCTTCTTCGGGTTCACATCGATGCGCCATTTTTTGAACCAAGCTCCTAGATCATCAACTGACTTTTGGACCTTGTTCCATATGAAAGGTAGCGAGATACCTTTACAGTAGAGAGCAGTGTCGTCTGCAAAGAGGGAGAGCTGAACACCCTTCGACGAGATGGGAATGTCGTTGGTGAACAGGATGTACAGCAGAGGAGCAAGTACTGAGCCCTGAGGGACACCAGCTTTGATAGGACGCTGTGAAGATAGCGTGCCATCGTGTCTAAAACGAAAGGTACGATGCTTTAGATAAGAGGCCACGAGACGTACTAGACGATCGGGGAGACCTATTTTGTATAATTTGTAGATAAGGCCTGTATGCCAGACTCTATCAAAGGCTTAAGCTATGTCGAAAAAGACCGCGATGGTCTTATGACGACGAGGATAAAAACCGCTGAGAATATATTCCACAACTGTGAACTTGTTGGGGACAGGAGTGTTTCGCTCGGAAACCGAATTGATGGGGAATGATAAGAGGGTCATCGTCTGTGGGAAGCAGATGGCGCCTCATGCGAGTTTGGAGGACTCTTTCGAAGAGCTTGCCTATGGCCTTGAGGAAGCTAATGGGGCGATGACTGGACTGGACTGGTTGAGAAGCTTGCCTGGCTTGGGAATACCAATCACAGTTGCTTCTTTCCACGTAGTGGGAAAGTAACTATGGTTGAAGCAGGCATTGAAGATAATAGATAAAAGGGTTAAGACCTGCTCAGAAAAGTGTTTTAGGGCTTGGTTGGAGATGCTATCCGCGCTCGGAGCCTTTTTAGATTTAAGTCCTTTGATGAGGGATGAAATCTCATCATTGGACACAGAGATAGATTCGGAGGCTATAGGGGGTGAGTTCCGGAGGCGAACCTCATCCTTCACTGCCTGGACGTGTGAGGGGTTGGTGGGTTGAGAGTTAGGAGAGCATTGTGCGGCAATGCTGTCTGCAAAGCACTCAGCCTTTTCCTCGTCCTCGAAGGCAACCGTGCCGTCGGGAAGGGAGAGAGAGGGAGTGTGGGTGAAAGCGTCTATGCGGAGGGCTCTAGCCATCTGATATAGTACGCTGTATGAGATGGAGAGATATTCTCCATGAGTTTACTCTTTTCGAGGTCTCGAAATTCAGAGAGGCGGAAACGGAGTTCTCGTTGAAGACGATTGGCCGTGCGCCTATATTCGGGGGTGGGATATTTTGCTGCTCTCTGGAAAGCAGCTTTCTTGGCTTTTAACAGGTTGCTAATATGTAGGGGAAGCCCACTATTGTTAGCAACCGGGACGATCCTTTCGTTCTCCTTAAGGGATGATTTAATAAGGGTGGAGAGTGAATCGACCGCGGTGTCGACTTTTTCGGGACTGTCTAAGTCTGACGATAGGGAGATGGTAGAGTCCTGTGAGTCCAGAGCTTTAGCTAGGGACTCCTTGGATCCCTTCCAATTAGTGAAGGTTTTCGTGTGTGTTGGAGAAGGTGGCTGATGGCCAAGAATGAGGGAGACCGGTCGGTGATCGGATCCCAGATCGTCTAGTGTCTCGATTGCCCTGAGGTTGAGAGAAACTCTTTTGAGTAACGCAAAATCTAGTACATCGGGGGCGTGGTCGGTGTTATCGGGAAAGTGAGTAACACCGAGGGGACTGTGGACGGTAAGATCAAGAGACTGCGTAATATCAAGCAGTATCTTGCCACTAAGGGAGGTAGTACGGCATGTCCATTCAGTATGCTTGGAGTCTAAATCTCCAAACATAATAACTGAGTTTCCTAAAGATAAAATAGCCTCAAAATCTTTTTGAGGGCATGGGTTCCTGAAGGGATGTAACAGGAGGCTATGAGGATGGACTGATGTCCAGTCATGGATAGTCAGCATACCGTGTTTTTCATGTTGGTAAGCTGCGGAGTAGAAATGGGCGAGGAGTGAAGTGTCTTCTTGTAATAAGTGGCCGTACCGCCGCCTCGGCGGTCGGGTCTGTCATTACGAACAAGAGAAAGTTTTTAATGGAAAGTCCTTTAGTTTCCTTAGTTTTGAGATTAGTTTCCTGTAGGAGGAGGAAATCGGCTTCACGACTTCGAAGAAAGAGCTTAAGCTCTGGGAGGTTATTTCGCAAACCGCGAATATTAAGGGATACAAGCGATAAACTTTTAGGTTTGATACGACCGTGAGACTTTGGTAGAGCAGACTGCTCTGTCATTGTGAAGTTAACTCAACTTACAACAAGCACAAAAGATTATGATGCTCTGCAAGAGCAGAGGAGATGGTCCTGAGGGGACCTCGCAGCGCGCAATTTGCGTGCTAACACAGCGATTTCCCCAACGTCGATGTTCCTAATAGGGGAATACACCGTTTTTAGGTCATCAGCCATTGAGAGCTGTGATTGTTGTGCAGCGGAGGAAGTCCGCGGTGAGTCTACCTTTTTGGGGCCCCAGGGAAAAACTGGAGGCTGCATGAGCTAAGAGAAGCCCGGAGGGGGCGGAATAGTGCCCTGAGGGGGCCTAGGGGGGCCCTGAGGGGGCCGAGAGAAGCCCTGGAGGTGCTGAGAGAGGCCCTGACGGGGCATTCGTTGATACAGTGCCGGTTATGAACAGTCATTGACCGGCGGTGGAGTTTGCCTACTGGGGCGAGGATGAGGTGCGCAAGGGAAGCCTCTGTAGTTTGTCGGGTGGCCTGTTTGTTTACACAGGAGGCACGCGGGTGGGGTTTAGGCGTCACTCTTTAGTGTTGTGGGGTTTAAGGCACGTAACGTACCTGGGTGGGGCGGAGCAGTTGGCCGCCGCATGACCATATAGCTGGTAGCGGTGGCACTGCGCCGGGAACCCGCGCCCGTGTGGGGGCTCAACCCTCACTCTCGACAGGCCACACACTGTGCGTACCTGCCGGAAGATGGCTTTTGCCTCCGGCACTTTAGAAAGGATGACGAGGGCAAGCAAGAACCTCTGGCCTGTTCTGCTATTCATTTTGTGCACGGCTTCTACGGGGAATTCTTGGGACTTAAGGTCCTCGAGGAAATCTCGTTGGAAAATTCGAAAGGGACGCCGCGGATGACGGCCCTGATTTTGCGCTCTTCCGGAAGAACATACGTGTGGTAAGAAACTCGTTCGGCTGTGAATAGCCTGGTGAGTTGACGGAAGTTATCGATAGAATCGGGGATGATTTTAATAGTCTCCCCGAGGTTTATGGCGTGGTCGTATTTAATGCCTGCGTCGTAGCAGGTTTTGGACAGTTTGGTGAATCTTGCCTTGTCTCTTAGGAAGACAGGGTGCGGGACATACTTCTTGGGAAGGACTGGAGCACAGCGAAAGGCTGGCTTCGTCAGAACAGGGATGTCTAGTGACATAAGTGGGGCCGCGGCAGCGGCGGGGGCTGCGAAGTCGTTTTCTTAATACAAGATGTTTATTTTTAACAGTTTACAATAACAATACAAGTTATATTGCAGCAAGTTTTAGGTCATTTTTCTATAGACTGGTGACGAAACTTTAAACGCCACAGGTGTGTAAACAAATTAAGGTGCGTATTGCTATTAAAGTATGGTAACATAGAGCACAGAATAGCTGCGTCACCGCAACGGCGGCTTAGTTATTCCGCGTTCTGAGTTAAGTAACAAGCTGTTGTATTGGTTCCCTTGCTAAGTATAAGCACCTCTCATTTCTAAGAAGCTTTTAGAGAACGAAGGAGCCCGCTGATAATATTTTAACTAGCAATTCGCCCGGCTTCGCACGGGTGATATCTGGATCTCGATAACAGCGCCACATACCCGGTTCAAATGTAAATTTAAACCATCTAGGGAGCCATTCAGACACACACAAAATTTTTTATCAAAATCGATCGAGCCGTTTTTGAATTTTAGCGAGACTCGCGTACCATACATTTTAATTCAAACTCTTAAGCTACCCCTAATATCATACAAAAATCTTTTTACTATTATCCAGGTACATAGTAGGACACTATTTTAGCTGAGGAGTCCGACGGGGTACCCTTTTACCTCTTTTCCGCCAAGCAACAGCGCGTGCACAGCTGTCTTGTGGCCTAAAGGGTAGACCATTATAACTGTGACTATGAGTCTGTGATCTTAGTCCTCAAAGGTGACACCGTTTCTGCAGGCTTATTTGTTTGAAATTCTTCTGCCAGCTCCTTCCACTTGACCGCATCCAGCGCAGAGCGGCTCGAATCGTCGACGACCGAGTCCTTTCCGATCGGCTCAACTCATTGGCGCTGCGAAGAGATGTTGCATCTCTTTGCATTTTCTTTCGCATTTACCACGGGGAGTGCTCTGAGGAATTGTTCAGATTAATCCCAGCCGCCAAATTTCACGAACGCACATCGCGGCAGAACTCCCGATACCATCCACACCATCTGGATGATTGGCGGTCCACCACTGTGCGATTTAGAAGATGTTTTCTTCCTCGCACAACTTCCTTGTGGAATAGTTTACCACCAGCGATGTTTCCGGACCGATACGACTTAGGAACCTTCAAGAAAAGAGCCTAGTCCTTTTTAAAAGGCCGGCAACGCATCTGCAATTCCCCTGGTGTTGCAGTTGTTCATGGGCGGCGGTAGTCACTTACCATCAGGTGAGCCGCATGCTCGTTTGCACCCTCTCCTAAAAAAAATTGGTTGCAGGTGCCTGTGGTCCGCAGTAACCACTTACCATCAGGTAGGCTGTAATTTCGTTTATAATTTTAATTCAATACGCACTCAAACATATACCCAAGCAATAACAAAAAAACTGACCTAAAACATTGTATTACACTTAATTTCCGCGGTGGACAAATTCAGTCAAATATGAGTTAACGCTTGCATTAATACATGCATGAGTAATATACAACTCAAAATGATTTCACAAGTTATCTATTTTAAAAGCATATTATTTAAAAACACATTTAAAGCAAAACCCTTATATTTTTATGCATATACAGTATGTAAAAAATCCAATACGTACAATTTGCAAATAGAAATTTATTTAAATCCAGTTTGATATTATTTTATGGTCGAGTTTTTTGTAGTAACTTTATTTATAAACGTTTGAATGCGGTAACTACGGAAATCACAGAGTTATATTGTATAAATCGTATCTTAAATCTCCAGTGGGTATCTTAAAAACATCAGGTTTTAATATAAAGTAAAAACGGACTTCAAAATAACTCAGAACAGTTAAGGTGTCATTTATTTACTTACGTATTTAAATACGTAGTTAATTATTATTTATAGTGACATCATTTTCCCCGAAAGCGAAAAGCAAGTTGCAACAATAGATACATAGCGCCTTAAGCCGTTTACTGCTCATAAAGCCTCTGCGTTTGATAATCGAAATTGACTCTCCTTCAGCTACATCGTCATCACGTACGACCTCTTTTTGGGTGTTATTCACATCTTCAATAAAGATCTTCGATTAAACGGGTTTCGTACGGTGCTTCATTGTCATCAATGGAATAATATCCAGGAAAACCCTGCAGTATCGCGGGTTCTTCTTCCAACACGACGTCAGCTTTGTTACTTCGGAACCCTGTTTTTATGAAACAATTTTGTATGGTTTCAGGCTTAATTGCTTGCTATGCCGCTGAAATTTTTAGGATCGGATCATGCACAGTCAAGGGTCGTTTACTGTCAGGGTCTTCCATTTCTTTACGATAGCGATGTATCAATCATGTTCTGTTTGTTTAAGGACTTTTATAATGCCCTGATCCATCGGTTGCATCTTGCTTGTCCATTCGGAGGTAAGAAAAGAAGTTTAATGTTCTTTAGCCGGGGCAGTTATCAATGAAGATAATTATGCGTGCTACTCGGCTTGGTTCAGGTGTTGCACAGATAGCGTATTAGACGGGATGACGATCATATTAAGCGAGTTAAAAATGTATGAAAACATGCCTCAAGTTGCAGGGACTGATATAAAATGGCGTATTATGCGAGAAATCGTATTAAACGTGATTGTATTAATCGAGTTTTACTGTAAATCGCATTTAAACTTATTTTTAAGTCTCGATGCTTTAAATTATTTGCATCACTCATTGTTACGAGTATGTTGTGACTGAAGAATTTTAACGTCCTGATGTGATAATTAACCAAAGCTATCTTTAGCTTTTAAATGTTGATTTTTGATACGATCTACGCAGTTCGCTTGCTTTTATCAACTTTAAAGCCCTGGTAAATCCGAAATATAATTAACCATTTCATTCATTTAACATTGAATATTAATTTTGGATCCTATACCAAAGTTGATTAAATCCAAACATAATAACACCCAACCATCTTATCCTTTTAATAGCCGCACGAATCAAGCTCGGTAGGAAACTGTGTGTTTTTGCCAAAATTTTTAGTCTATTAAATCTGATGTAATGGCAATTCAGATACTAAACATTACTACAGACTGTTTGACCCTTAACTGTTTTCCAAGGTATAATAAGTGTCTATTGGTCTCAGTAACAGCCATTCATTACGTTGGCTGTGTGTTCATTTGTCACTTTCAATATAAAAATTATTATCAAGTTTTAGCTGTCTCATAAATCTACAGCGAACGGTATTATGTCATGTGATGCAGAAAGGTTCATACAGCTCGCGGCTTACAGATAAATTTATTGGATGGATTATGTAGAAATTAGGTGGTAGCGCCGCGGGGAAGACGAGTGTCAGTAATGCGAGTCACCCCTCTCCCTACCCTCCGCGGTTGAAACTTGGTTAGCGACTAAGTCATAGACCAGACTCGCCGCAGGGCTCAGAAAGGCTGGTGCTGCTAAGTGCTTAATGATTGGCGATCGCGTATCAGACTCGAGGGGTATCCGCTGCGCAGGTGGAGTAAGAGACCGCGGAGGAAAGCACGCCTAGTGTTCTGGTGAGACTTACTTGAGAAATAGAAGTTGTCCTCTCCCGAGAAGGGACGGCTAGCGCTGGTGGGGCCGCGGATGTATGCAAAAGCGTCCCTGTGGCCCTGCCTATATGCGGCGAAGGTGGCACATCATGGAGTTTTAGTCAGTGCGAGTGCAAAATAACCCGTCCTTGCCCCCGCAAGGCGGATATAGGAAATGTGTAAACGTTTCCCTTTATAAAACGATAGCGTTAAAATTGCCATAGCCTAGCGTAGCGATGCATTTGCACTTAATCGTAAAAGGTTAATTCGGTAATATTTTATCTTGATCATAAAAGGAAAGCGTACCACCAGATGAACCGTGGTCTATATTACTTGTATAAAAATTTAAACAACCAATTTTAACAAATTATTATTATATTGACGTATTTATTATCCTTATTTACCTGCTTTATCGGCTAGGGTTTATCATAGCCACAGACCACTGACATTAACAATTTCTTAGTTTTACGCGTATACTAATTAATTAGAGCAAGCTGTTACTAAATTGAACAATAGATTATATGGTACAGTGAATATTACATAACTGTTATTAACTAACAGGTAAATTTTTTTAACAGTGGTAGAGCCAGGCGGCTGCTTTTGCTGTCGCATGGATGGGCCGGCTAGAACCGGGGTGGTACCACGACCTCACAGAATACCAGCGTGAAGTAGAGGTTTACCTCTGCGTTTCGCTTGGTGAGTGCAGGTGGCCGGAGGCCCTTTTTACTGGAAATGAGGCATTCCATCTTAGTCCTCACGGTTGACAACGCATCTACATTTTGATTTGTAATAGAGGATAGATGTAGATATCTATGGGCCGCAGCAACCACTTACCATCAGGTGGACTGTGTGCTCGTTTTTCACCCTTATCCTATAAAAAAAAATTAATATGAGGTATATGTTCAAAATGTATTAATAACATTTTTAATAAACAGTTGTATTTTGAAATTAATTATTTTATCATAGTCTAATCCAAATAAATGTGGTGACAGAATAACATTTTGAATTTTCTTTTCATCTTATATCGCAAGAGGTGACTGTAGAAAATGCCGAAGAGATGTTTTAACTTCCCGTTGATGGTAATATAATCACAGCATATACTCGCACGCCAGACATTAAATACCATAGAAATATTAAAAAGAGATTTATTCTATTATTATATCTATGTTAAATACCCAGACCGGCGGCTGGTATAATAGCAACGTCAAAGGTGCGAGACGTCTAATATGTATTGCGATCGTTTTTTTTTTATTCTTTACTTTACACCGAAATAAAGTATAATAATAGTGTACAATAATTTCAAATATTTCAAGAATGCAACAGATTGTCTTATCGGCCTAAAAGTGGTCTCTTTCTAACAACCTTTGCACAGGTAACTGATGCAAAAAGAAATTCATTGAACGCGTTGCACGAAAAAATACATACAGGTATGTATGGATATAGATAAGTTAAATTCTAGCGGTCGAAGTATAGAAACGAAAGTTTTTTAGAGAGTAACCACGACGGATATGGAGCGGTAAAGAATTCCACGAGCGCACAACACTGCCAGTAAAGGATTTCTTTAAAAAAGGGCGAAGGGTGCACAGGAATAGTGAGAGAAATATTGACAGAAGGATCAAAGGAGCTGATTATGAATAAAGAATAGACACTGCAAACAGACTGTCTTTAAAGTGATGATAGGTGGAGGGATTAAACAGCACGTCCTACAAATCAAAGAGAGTTGAAGTATCGTTACAAAGGCGAATCGGGAGCCACTTGAGTTATTTAAGATATTCAGAAACGTGATCATATAAGATGTAGTAATTTGATATAGAACCTGGATTAAAATCCAATTAATTCACTTACCAAGTGCGATATTATGGGAAATCTTCTCTATAACTAAAGTAGCTGCATTGGTGGCAGGGTTGCTTTTCTGTGTAGAAGACCTTCTGGAAAAGTTTTGAGTTTCAATATGCCATTCGAATACTAACGTGAATCGCTCCTAACACAAACATTTTCAGATTATTTAGGATTAGTTATGTTAATAATATCATTAATATTCCTTGTCTTAAATGTTTTAATTTTTTTCGTGGTAGAGCCATGCTGTAAATCATGTCTAGCAGTCGACTTAAAAAAAGAAAACATCATAAGTATAAGCGTAAGTGCAATCCAAAGTATCCACACAACAGACTTTTAAGTAAGAAATAAGACGAAACAGGAAAGGATCCATATTTAGAACATTCACAAGTAAAAAAAGCAAAAAAGCGAAAGCACGAATGGGTCGGCTCGACCGGGAAAGGACCACGCTCTCACAGAATACCAGCGTAAACTAGCAGCTTTATACTGCTGTATTTCGTATGGAGAGTGTAGAAAACGGGAGACCCATTTTACTGAAAAAGAGGCATTCCATCTTAGTCCTCACGGGTAACAACGCATCTGCATTATGATTCTTTATTGAGGATAGATGTGGATGTCTATGGGTCACAGCAACCACTTACCATCAGGTGGACTGTGTGCTCATTTGTCACCCTATCCTATAAAAAAAATCAACGTTATATATGATCACTGTGTGATGACAATGTAATCATATCAATCAACCCATATCGTCCCGTGGGTGTCGTAAAAGTCGACAAAGGAAAACAAACGATGAAATTGGCAATAGTGTCTTTCTAATAACAACTAGAAAATAAAAACTGCGGTTGCCAACTTGCTTCACAACCGTGGCAGCGATGACAAATATCCTCCTTACGCAATCCATGCTGAGGGTGAAGCCTGTATTCAGGAGTAGACTTTGACAAACTATAATATATAAATAAAATGGAATAGTTTGTACGTGGTAGAGCCATGATGAAGCTATATTAATTGTATAGTTGTAGCACGTATGGGTCGGCTCGACCGGGGAAGGACAACGCTCTCACAGAATACCAGAGTAAAATAGCAGCTTAATGCTACTATGTTTCGTATGGTGGAAAAGAGGCATTCCATCTTAATCCTCACGGGTGATGACGCTTCTGCATTTTGATTCTTTATTGAGGATAAATGCAGATGTCTTTGGGTCACAGCAACCACTTACCTATATACCTACTATCCTATAAAAAAATAAACTTTTTGAATGAATAATCTTTATTGAAAGTCATTTTTTACTTTGACCAATGGTTCGTAAAATACCTCTTTCCTGGGAAGTACCAGCAAGAAACCCAGCGGAACTATTTCTACGGTAATATTATACAATATAAAATGAGTTATATAATTATTTACAACACTCATATAACAGCTTGGAAACGATCACCCCATTCCCATTAGTTATTATCAACCATGAAATTATTTATATTATAATATCCCTTTTTAAATAAGTGATAAAAATAAGTAATTTTTACGCATATTACGCATTTTATTTAATAAAAATTGTAACTTTTGAATGAAATATGATGAAATTAAATAGTAAATTTAGGGACGAAATTAAGATTATGTTGACATTGCATTCAGTACATATTTTAACACCAGTGAAACAATCACAGTGCTGCGATATAGGAGTATAATATTAACCGTGGCCGTCTTTCGCTCGCTTATAATCTGTTGACGCCATATAAATTATTTGCTGTATCTCAACAAAATTTTCTGAATATTTCGTTTGAATTTATATCTTCTATTTCTGTGTTTGAAGTTCTATATTTAAATGTTTAAACGCATAATTTTTTTTATTTTTTGCTTATTATAAACCATTGTTTCACTTTTATACTACCAGATACTACTAAGTGAAGAGGGGTAGCCAAAGGCAGAAACTCCGGCCCAGAGATACGACAAAGGGGGATTAAAAACTGGTCCAGATTTTTCATGTGGTAGAGTCATGCTGCAGCTATATATCTGCATTTTGATTTGTAATAGAGGATAGATGTAGATGTCTATAGGTCGCAGCGACCACTTACCATCAGGAGGACTATGTGCTCGTTTGTCACCTTAATTCTATAAAAAAATAGAAGCTCTATCCGAGACTTTATTAAACAAAGACTAATTAGATAGAACCTATAAATTGAGCACTATTAAGACAATTCAATCAATCTCCCAATCGTTTTTTTTTTCAAAAAAACCACGCAGTACAACTAAAATTGTACAATACAATACAACTGAAACGTGAAACCTCACTAAATCAGAAGAAAATGTAGTGTACATATTTCAGTAGAGTTTTGGTTGAAGGATAGCGTGCGGTGTGGCGAGTGGAGAATTAATGATATTGTTGCCGTGCGGACGAAACGGATTTATGTCGGACCTGTCACAAACATGCGAGGCGGCGCTTTTCCGTCACTGATGAACTTTTCTGACACCTCTCTTTTTTATAAAGTTCAGTAATGGTCAGCTTTTTACTATTGATCTTTATAATAAAAAGTTAAATTCAAACTAGTCATTTCTCCTATGTCGTGAAATCGTTGAACATGCATTAATTGTATTGAACATGGACAAACATCGATATCAATTGGGTAGTTTTTCATAAAAAAAGGTATTATTGAAAATTTATTTTTTAAGCCTACTTTATAAATCTGAAAGAAGGAAAGAAAAACCACCACATTAATTCGTGGTTCAGTGCTAAAAAGTAAATTCCAAAAAAGTTTAAATTAAATAAAAAGCAACAGAACTATTCTTATGAAATGAGTAAAAATTAAGAAACAACTCATTAAAGAAAAACAACAAAATGGGTGACCTCAGTATGCACTGATTTTCAGTCTGACCTACACACAGAGTGAGTGTACTTTGTCTAGGCCCACACATTGAGCAACTCGGACATCTGTGAGCGCCTTACTTTTGAATCGTGTTCGTGGAGACGTTTTACGTAAGTACATTAATTGAAATTTTGGAACATTTCCAGACCTCCAAATAATAATTTGTAGGCCATACAAATAGTTGCTCCGAGCGAACTTCGAACCTATATGTTACAGAGTTGCAGCGGAATCCAGGATTAGTTAAAAACACTAAGCTACTCCTATGCTACCGAACAGGCTCTAACATGTAATAATTAAACTTTTAATAAATAGTACAAACCGATTTAATAAATGTAAAAAATAATATTATGTTCGCTTTAAAATTAAAATCGGCTTTGGAAGATGAAAAATTATGTTTTGACCTTTTTGAGTGAACTAAATAATATCACAAGCTCATGGTAATGACACGCGTATCGTCTAAATAGATTAGAAACTTCATCCCCTATTTTTCGCTCTTACGGACCGAATATTTTCCTCAAATTTATTCTCCTGAATTTTTACCAACTTATTGAAAACAATCTTTAAAATCGGTTCACAAATGGCAAATGTAACAACCCCTATGAATGAATGTAACAAAGAGACAGCCCCCAGTCCCCGGCGGCCCCGCTATTCCTGGCTACGATGGCGACCATGGTAACGGCGGGGCAGGGGGTGCTAAGAATCTCCGGTGGAGGTTCTGTTGCCACCTACGACGACTCGTCCTGGCAACTTATAACGCACGCACCCTGAGGACTGACGAGAAGATCCTTGAGCTGGAAGAAGGACAGACAAGTTGCGCTGGAATGTCATAGGATTATCCGAAGTCTGAAGAGAGGGGGAGGACACGGTAATCCTTGAATCCGGCAATTTGTTCTATCACCGGGAGGGCGACCATCTGTCCCAAGGAGGTCTTGGATTTATCGTCCACAAGTCTCTCGTTAACAACGTTGTAAAGATTGGAAGTGTGTCGACGAGGGTTGCGTACCTTATACTCAGAATCACCAAACGGTATTCGCTGAAGGTCATACAGGTTTACGCACCAACCTCGGCACACCCCGATGAGGAGGTGGAGGAAATGTATGAGGTTATCTCTAGAGCCATGCATTCCTCCAAAACCCACTATACGGTGTTAATGAGAGACTTCAACGCAAAACTAGGCACAAGAGAGAACAGTGAGCTGAAAGAAGGGAATTTCGGAGTAGGGCAACGGAACCCAAGGGACCAGCAGCTGGCCGACTTCATGGAGAAAGAGGGACTCTTTATGATGAACTCTTTCTTCCAGAAGCGGCCCCACAGGAAGTGGACCTGGTCGAGCCCCAACGGTTCCACAAAACTGAGATTGACTTCATTATGACGACCAGACGACAACTGTTTAGTGATGTCTCAGTGATCGCGAGGGTGAAAACCGGCAGCGATCACCGAATGGTGAGAGGCACACTGAACCTAAACGTCAAGTTGGAGGGGTCACGTCTAATGAAGTCAACGCTCCGTCGCCCTCGTGCTCTAATCCAAAGTCCTGAAACCTTTCAGCTCGAGCTACAAAACCGTTTTCAGTGCCTAGAAGATTGCAATGCAGTGGACGATATGAATGACAAGCTCGTGGAAACTGTCCATGCGATCGGAGCTAAGTTTTGCAAGACTCGCTCCAGAAGAACACAAAAACACTCCGATCACACTCTTAATCTCATGGATGTTAGACGGGATATGAAGCTACAGTCTTCAGTTTCAGTTCATCTCCAAATGCATGCGGCGGGACTTACGCAACTTTAATACTGCTCGTATTAAAGAAGCAATCGAGCGGAACCAGGGCTCCAAAGTCTTTGCTAGAGATCTGTCTGCCAGAAAGAGCCAACTGTCGAAGCTAAAGACCGAGTGTGGCAGCGTCGTTTCCGGGTCACCTGAGATTTTGAGTGTGATTGAGAGGTTCTATGGGTACACATCATCGTTGGAGCCACACGTAAGTGTGAGTAACGATCCAAGAGCGAGTTTTATCCGACACTATTCCGATGATATCCCGGACGTCAGTCTGAGAGAGATTAGAATGGCTCTCTAGCACCTTAAAAACGGCAAGGCCCCAGGCGAGTATGGAATTACTGCGGAGCTTTTGAAAGCGGGTGGAAAACCGGTACTTGAAGTCCTTCAGAAGCTCTATGATTCCGTCCTTCATGGTGGCACTACACCGGAGGCGTGGAGCAGAAGTGCGGTGGTCTTATTCTTTAAGAAAGGTGACAACGCTTTCTTGAAGAACTACAGACCGATATCCCTTCTGAGCCGCTTATACAAGCTGTTTTCAAGAGTCATTACTAAACGTATCGCGCGCAGAATTAACGACTTCCAGCCTCCCGAACAAGCCGGTTTCCGAAAAGGTTTTAGCACCATAGACCACATACATACCCTTCGGCAAATTGTACAGAAGTCCGAGGAGTATATTTTGCCACTATGTCTGGCGTATGTGGACTATGAGAAAGCCTTTGATTCCATCGAAATTTGGGCGGTGCTGCAGTCCCTTCAGCGATGCCAGGTTGACTGTCGGTATATCGAAGTGCTGAGGTGCTTGTACAGTAGGGCTACGATGGCAATCCGAGTACAGAACCAGAGTACGAAACCTATCCAATTGCAGAGAGGTGTAAGACAGGGTGACGTCATATCCCCGAAACTCTTCACCGCTGCATTGGAAGATGTTTTCAAGCTTCTGGACTGGAAAGGATACGGTATTAACATCAATGGCGAGTACATCACTCACCTTCGATTTGCCGACGATATAGTCCTTATGGCAGAATCACTGCATGACCTAAGCACTATGCTCAATGACCTCAATAGTGTTTTCCAACGGATAGGTCATAAGATGAACATGGACAAAACAAACATCATGTTTAATGTCCATGTCACACCTATGCCGGTAGATGTTGGGAGCACTAATCTCGAAGTTGTTGACGAGTATGTTTACCTGGGACAAATAGTCCGACTAGGTAAGTCCAACTTTGACCGAGAGGTCAATCGACGGATTCAACTCGGTTGGGCAGCGTTCCAGAAATTACGGCACATCTTCTCGTCAGGTATACCTCAAAACTTGAAAACAAGACTGTACAACCAGTGCGTGTTGCCAGTGATGACCTATGGTACTGAGACGTGGTCCTTCACTGCTGGCCGGATGAGGAAGCTCAAGGTCACTCAGCGAGCTATTGAGAGGACTATGCTCGGAGTTTCTCTGCGTGATAAACTTAGAAATGAGGATATCCGCAGTAGAACCAGAGTGACCGACATAGCCCAACGAGTCAGTAAGCTGAAGTGGCAATGGGCCGGCCATATAGCTCGAAGAACTGACAACCGTTGGGGAAAGAAGGTTCTCGAGTGGCGGCCTCGTACCAGCAGACGAAGTGTAGGGCGTCCCCCCACTAGATAGAGTGACGACCTGGTAAGATATGCAGGAAGTCGATGGATGCATGTGGCTCAGCACCGTGCTTTGTGGCATTCCTTTGGGGAGGCCTATGTTCAGCAGTGGACTTGTGAAGGGTTGTAATGATAATGATGATGACTTAAATATTATCATCATCATCACCATTATAAAAGCCCACTGAGGTTTCTTCCTTAGATTGTCAAATAGAAGGGATTTCGACACAGCCGCGCGTCAGACGTGATTATATCCTAGGTGGTAGCACCCATTTTCTACCTAGGAGTTCTTTTGGGTAGCTACCACCCTCATGCCTATTTATGCTGGAAAATAGCAGAGCTCTCACTGCTGTGATCTGGTCTGCAGATCATTGATAGCCAGTTAAGTTACTGGCTGTAAGGCATCCACCTTAGTCATAAGAAGTAACAACTGTTCGCATAGGTTTACCGAATGCGGGGCGAAGTGTCTTCGGCCGAAGTGCCGAAGTTTTT
Organism: Parnassius glacialis; assembly: GCA_033319125.1. Classification (NCBI taxonomy): domain Eukaryota; kingdom Metazoa; phylum Arthropoda; class Insecta; order Lepidoptera; family Papilionidae; genus Parnassius; species Parnassius glacialis. The sequence continues at coordinate 26,620,543 of JAVANC010000027.1, read as the reverse complement.
GCAATGGCTTGGCTACACAAATCGCGATAACTCACATATTCTCATTTTCGTGTGTCGTAGGCATTTGAAGTAACAAGGGTCATGCGAATTATTATTTATTTATTTAAACTTTTATACACAAAAATAAATCGTACATATGGCGGACTTAATGCCTTAAGGCATATTTATGATATACTAGCTGACCAGGCAGACATTGTTCTGCCCTTTACGACAGCCCTTCCTGTGAAAAAAAATCCTTAATTTCGCAATAAAAAAATATTGAAGGTAACTTATCGGGATAAAAAGTATCCTATCTCTCAACTTGGACCAAACTGCATACAGTGTACAAAATTTCATTGAGTTCAGTTCAATAGTTTAGGAGTTCATCGCGGACAAACAACGTGACAGGTAATTTTTATATATAAAGATTATCTATAGAGATAGCATCTGTTTTGTGTCACAGCCACCGCAGAGCCTACTTCACTTGAGGATGCCTCAGGTGAAGTAGACCGTGCCGGCGGGGATCGAACCCGGGTTGTTCGCGTACTGTGAAATTAACAGCGAACTCTAACCATCTGAGCTACTTCGGCTCTCTTATGGATAAATAATATAATATCACGGCTATCTTATGGATAAATTTTATATAATGACTAAAAAATCATCTCATAAATTTATTAATTCGTTATCCGATCACTAATACATAAAATGTGTGATCAAAGGTAAGCAAATACTACGTGATTTATTGGCCAAGCGAATGAATACGAAAAACTTAGGGTTGCTAGGGAGGACCTATGTAAGTTTAGCTGGTTCTAAACAACACAAAAATAAAAAAGTATGGTGAGCCAAAAATACTTTCTTGACAAAATCTATAAAACTATATAAAGTTTTAAAAAAAATTAGCATACCTACCCTCAACTAGTAAGACCTGTAATGAAAATGGCGATTAATTTGAGGATAATGTTGTTTGTAAATAAATTCCTTTCTGAGCTAGTGATCGGCTGGCACAACAAAATAAATTCTTATAGCAACATATACAATGTACGATTTCAGTTAATTTTTATGATGTAAAATTGAAATATCACTTTTTCTAAAAAAAAAGGGAAATAAAAACTATGACCAGAGTTTATTCCGGTTCTTTTCTATAGACGTCTCAAATTTCGTTATAAATAGACCCTAATTGAAAAAAAATATTTTAATTGACCTGAACTTCGAACATATTATGATGCAAGGAAGATATAGGTTGGCTTTGAAAAGAAAACGTAAAAAATCTGATGGTAATTAAAATGAAATTTTTTACATCGCATATATAATTAAAAATTAACGCAATAACATGCGTTAAATTAATTTTGTGCGCAATCGCATTCCAAAAATAGCAGACACGTCGTATTTACGTACACTCATATATGAAGCTTTACAGTGGATGGTACTTCTCTAACTTTAAGTTAATTAATAATGGGAACTGATTTAATGCTTCGAATCAGAGTAATTCAGCTAAAACTTTATTGGAGGCTGTAGTGAATGACATGAAATGTTTATCGCACTTTTAGTTGTACACCTCTATTTTAGCGCATACATTTTACGAATAAAATATCTCTTCCACTATAGCTTCATCATTATCGAATGAAATATCTAAAACAAGTAGAATGGTATATAATCTACATTTACTTAACTTTTTAACAGCTAAGTACAGTTTTTTTTATATTTGATTTTACGTTGGTGAAACAAAACATTGACAGCAAATAATATTGTAGACTGAATATCCTATTTAAAACCAAATGTCAAGAAGTCCCTTCAAGTACCAAACCACACGCAGCCAGAGCGTTGCTAAAAAAGACACAATCATAATAACTCGTTCAAAGTATTTGTAAGTGAGCTACGTTGAATGTAAACAAGTTATTATAGGTGGTAGGTAGATACAGAGCTTACATCTTTTTAAAAGGCCGGCAACACATCTGCAATTGCCCTGGTGTTGCGGTTTTTCATGGGCGGCGGTAGTCACTTACCATCAGGTGAGCCACATGCTCGTTTGCCCCCTCTTCTATAAAAAAATACTATTTTATGCCAAGGAGTTCGTCTGTGTAACTTACACAAAAGTAATCCAAAAAGCCTACACTAACGTTATTTTTCAATTCCTCAACCTATACATACATATAAATAAATTTGAAGTGTCTGTCTGTAATATTAAAAACTGCCTACTATTGCACTGGAGATGTCTTCTGCATGCCGTATCTTTTTGTGCGCCTGCCACGGCTATTTTTCGGAATGTATGAACTGATGTGTGAACTTCACGATTACGGAAGGGCACACTGAAATGATCGGGAATAGAATATTTCGGATTGAGTTACAATAAAACCTTTTTTAGAATTTGAATACTGGCCTCTTAGAATCTTAATAACATTCAAACAATTAAAAAATGTTTAAAGCAAAATCTATGTCGGTTTAAAGTTGACACGTCGTTAACAGAAATGGAGCTCACACGTAAACATTTCCGTGCCATAATTTATCACAATTTTAGTCACGGCTTTTCTCAAGATAAATGTCTCAGCGAATTTGTTTCGATTTATGATGTTGAAGCACCAAGTCAAACGACAATATACCGCTGGTTTGCCAAGTTCCGACGCAGTCGTGTGTCGCTCAGCACTGTTTCTTCTACACGTCGACCAAGAACAGCGGTCACGCCTGAAAACATCGCAGCTGTGCGAACTATTATATTAAATGACCGTCATGTGACATACGAGCAGATTCGAGCTGTTATCAGTATTGGAATGACTGCAATTCAGTCGATATTACATAATTAGCTGTGTGTAAGTAAGCTAGTTTCCGGCTGGGTTCCCCACAATTTGTCCGAAAAGCAAAAGGCGGCTCGTGCAGATTGGTGCTGGAATACTCTGCAACGCTTCAACGGAGGGAAATCAAATTCCGTTTATAATATCGTCTCAGGTGACGAATCATAGATTTATTCATACGAACCTGAAAGAGAACATCAGTCAGCAGTTTAGGTCTTCGATGACGAGGTCAAACCAACGAAAGTGGTTCGCTCCCGCAGCGTGACAAAGAAAATGGTCACTACGTTTGTCTCGAAAAAGGGGCATGTTGCTACAATTCTTTTACAGGAACGCAGAACGGTTACCGCTGAGTGGTATATCACGGTTTATTTGCCAGAAATGATAGCCGAAATCCGAAAATAACCCGAAACGTCGCATCATCTTACATCACGATAATGCGAGCTCCCATACTGCTCGGAAGACAAATTATTTTTGAAGCAGGAAAACGTTGAGCTGATGAGTCATCTTCCGTACAGTCCTGACCTGAGTCCAAAAGATTTCTTTACATCCGTAGAATGAAAGATTTATTACGCGGTCAACGGTTTGAAGACCCCGAAGCAGCTTTAGAAGCATACAAATCAGCCATTTTGCCAACATCAACTTCAGACCGGAATTACTGTTTTAATGATTGGTTTTACATGAATGAAAAAGTGCATTAAGTTGAACGGAGAATACTTCGAAAAACAATAAAATACAATTTAGCTATACCGTGCATGTGGTTTTTCTTATTTCCGATCATTTCAGTGTGCCCCACGTAGATAGAGAGCAATGCCAGGAGTGAGCTACGCTCCGCGTATATCTTAAGTATATTTATTGCTTACTCTGGTAGTAACCAGATACGGCAGCCCATGGATATATCTATACAAATAAATAAAATTGAAAAGCATGTGTGTAATGACAAAATAACAGCTATTTACTAAATGCATATCAAAGTATATACGGTACTTATAACAAAAAAAAACAATTTTTTTTAAATATTTGTATGTATATTCTGTCTGTCTCTTTGTTCCAGCTAATTTCCTAAGCAGCTAGACCTAACGAGATTCTGGCAGATAGCTGTTGTTATAAGGAATAACAAAAAAAAATTCAAACCCATAAAATTGTGAACAATTGTACATACAAAATTATTGTTAAATGAAATATGTTTAAAAAAGTCCCGCTGGGTTTCTTGCTGGTTCTTTCCAGGACAGAGGTATTTTCCGAACCAGTAAATAAAAAATAACTTTCAATAAGTATTACGTAATAATCAATGTTGAATAAAAAACCATTCTATTCTAATTGTATAAAATATTATATTATAAATTGTGCTTTTTTAAATAAAAAGTCCCGCTGAGTTTCTTGCTTGCTGGTTCTTCCCAGAACAGAGGTTTTTTTTCGAAGCTGTGGAAAAAGTAAAAAAAATACTTTCAATAAGTATAATGTACTGTAATATATATTGAATAAAAATGACTCTATTCTATTCTTTATTCAAAGCTACGACGAATTTTTCACGCGAATTATTCTGTTTCGACGTCTATATCGTACTCAGTATAGAAAATTTAGTTCTTTTTCACCAGTGGCAAAGGGAGAAAGGCCTAATTAATTCAATTCAATTGGTATAGACTGAGTAGTAGAGAGCAGAGACTATTCACTTCTGTCAATCTTCATCTTGCAGTTCAAAGTAAATTTAAAGCTTCATTTAAATATACTACGGTATAATTTATGTTAATCATCTAAATATCTTTAGATTAAATGTATGAAATGTGTAAGATTAAATTTTCAACGGTAACTCGTCATTCTTACAAACTGTTTAGAGCATTAAAACTTTTAAAAGTTCAAGAAACGTATTTTCTCTTTCAATGTAACTACAGTAGTATCTATGTCCCAAGACCAAACTACTTGACGTAGAAATCTCAAATTTGGACAGTAGATACCTTTTGTGACGCAAGCCACCACTAAGAAAGGATTTTGGAAAATTCAACCCCTAAGAAGGTGAAATAGGATGTTTTAGTTTGTATGAAACTTTTTATTTTACAGGGCGAACGTCTCGAAACCTTACCCAAGGTACTCATTAATTCGGAATTAGCCAATTTTGCAAAATAAGCCCTTACAGGGGGTGGGGGGGGGTGTAGCAAAGGGTATTTAAATTTGCTTGGAGAACATTTAATTAACGGTTTTTTTTTCCAATTTTTTGCAATAATCATCCCTTAGGATTTAAAACGAGGGTAAGAAGTTTGTATGATATTAAGAATCATATTAAGAATCACAGCCCAAGCCGCTGGACGTAAAAGTGTGAAATTCAATCAATGGATTCCTTTCATTACGGAGGCATCCACAAAGAAAGATCTAAACCTAAGTAGGTAATAAATAGGCTTTGTTTGAAATATGGGTGTAACGATAGTAAATACAATGTAAAAAAATTAATACGAAGTTTGCTAAGAAGTTGAAATAGGATGTTATATTTTGTATGATACTTTTTATTTTGCAGATCGAATGACTCAAAACTTACCCAAGGTACTTAAGAATTCGGATTAAGTCATTTTTCAAAAAAAACACTTTACGGGGGCAGAGGATGTCCTTAATTGTATGGAGACACGTGTTTCGGTATTTCTGGCAATACTACCCTTAAGGTGGTAAAATCTAGGATGAAAAATTGACGGTTTTTACAATTCTGCCATGTTTTTATTATAACTTTGATAACACTACTTTAAGCTTTTGTTAGAAATTAAGCAACCCGTGTTTAAGGAGTTTTGTATGCTCCACCCGTAAGGGGAAAATAGGGAATGAAATTTATTATACAATTTAAACTATTTTCATGTGGTTCAATCAGTCTATCAATCTATATATTCTTTATTGTAAAACAATGCACATTGAAATAAAAACAACACGAAATAAATAAAGACGCTACAAGAGGCGTTCTTATCGTTCTGGGAGCAATTTCTCCTAACAACTTTATTACTCAAAGAATTGTTCACAACGAATGTGTACATAAAATAAATAAATAAGCTAAATAATAAAATTTAAATAAAAAACACGGTGATGCCAGTTAAAGAAAGTAGGATAGATCAAAGAAAATGCGTCAAGTATGATGGAAAATATTTGAGTGCGAAGTAATAAGCTTTGAGTAGATTTTCAAGGGAAATGGGAATGAGCACGGCGTGTGCAGAGTAAATGATTTATTGATGAAAGAGGATAAATTTACTAGAGTACATACAAAAATAGTTCCTTTTCCTTTTTCTTTTTTACTTTTTTGGAACACGTTACGTACAAAAGAAGGATCGTTACAGTGGTTTCGACCATTCGGAAGGACTTAGTCTTACTTTAAATCTGCGATTATTATCATTCCAATATATGAGAAAGTTACCACGTGATAGCTGGAGCTCTCCGTATTATGCGATTTCATAAAAAGCGTGGGTAATGACTGTTTGAACGTTACAGCTACGATACGGGTAACACAATTGGTTTTATATATTTATGTAGATATCCAGAGAGTTAAACATAAACCACGTTAATAATAAAGGAAAATAAATACAAACGTGTTAATAATCATCACCGTCAATATTTTAGTTTATTTAGAAAACAGTGTTGATTTTTTTATTGCATTAAAGAGTTAAAGAAGCTATCAATTCACCCTACAGTAAATGGTTAATCTTCTTACATCTAAAACCAAAATCAAAGATACAGGTATGTTGTCAACAGTGAGCATTAAAGTGGAATCCTTCAAAAGATAGTGAAGTACAGTGATGCTGAGCAGCATTCCTATTAGCAGACGCCCCAGCAGTGCTAGTTATTTTATATGTACATTAAAAATAATATAAAGGAAATAACTTAAACATTAAATTAAATCACTTTTTTAATAATGAGTGCTTACGGTGGTAAAAGAGATATTTTAACTAATTGTTTATCATTGTTATATACTCTACCTGTACAGAATGCCTAAAAACTGGACAAATGAAATTCGCGTCCCAAAATTTCCATATAAACTTAATTTTGTACGTGATAGAGCCATGCTGCAGATATATTAGTAGTATAGTTGTAGCACGAATGGGTCAGCTCGACCGGGGAAGGACCACGCTCTTACAGAATACCAGGGTAAAATGGTAGATAAACACTGCTGTGTTTCGTATGGTGGGTGTAGAAATCCGGAGACCCATTTTACTGGAAAAGAGGCATTCCATCTTAGTCCTCACGGGCGACGACGCATCTGCATTTTGATTCTTTATTGAGGATAAATATAGATGTCTATGGGTCACAGCAACCACTTACCATCAGGTGTCACCCTATGCTATAAAAAAAATTAACTATGTATATAATTCATCAATCCAAGAAATTATAGCTTAGGTTTATAATTTCTTATATTTACGCGAACACTGCACATTGAATAAAACTACTTTTATGGATTTTATCACGTTTATTTCTACTTATTTTTAAAGTGATCACCTCAGTCCCCCGTGACCATGGGTGCTACAAAGCAACCGAAACGTCGGAAATTAAAAATATGTACAATTAAACGCGATTACCTCCGTAAAAGTAGTTTTATTGAAAACAATTACTAATACAGCCTCTCAAAGTCTATTGCTGAATGTAAGTCTCACCATTTATTAGCTCATAAATGAGATATATGCTCCAGTTGCCACGCTTGGCACGCGGATTGGCAGTCGCAGTTTTTTTAGATTTCTACTTGTCATTAGGAAGACACTCTGGTTTCCCTTTGCAGCCTCTTACGACACTCACGGCACAATAGAGGGTAGAGGATATTTTTACATCGACACGAATCGACTTGAAGACACGAACATTGTAATCTAATGGGGACGACCATTGCTGCAAATTATTCCACTGCTTTGCCGAACGCATTACGAACTTAATTTTGTATTTTATTAACTTCTATTAACTTCAATACGTTAGTTTTAAATTAAATTAAAACACTAACAATAAAAGTTGTATGTGTTTATGGCACTTCATACTAAAAATGACTGGGAATAAGATTTTTTTACAAAGCGAAGGTATAGAAATAGATCTAGGTCCAGGTCTGGAATTCGTCCCAAATGACCCAATTTTTCTTACTTATTTCTCCGATCTTAACGATATCGCCATTTAAAATTATTATTACCAGATAATGGCTGCTTTGTTTCCATAATTTAATTAGTATAAATGAATACCTACCAAATTCTTTTATACGTGGTAGGGCCATGCTGCAGCTGTATTAGTAGTAGCAGTGTAACACTAATGGGTCGGCTCAACCGGGAAAGGACCACGCAGAACCGAATCATCTTCTCTATTAAAATATGAATGTTTTTTGATTGCAATAGCCTCACAAACATTGATAGGAATCGGCGTCCTTCTGTACGCATTACGAACGACAAAGCAAACCGCTTGGTTCAAACGTGTGGTATGTCGACAATAAAGGGGTTTGAACTGTCCGAGCGTCTGGTAGTACGATGGTGAAACGAACAAGGAGGAATTAATTTATGAAATTTCTTTTTTATAATTTCGTAAGCCTGGCGGTACTTTGCGCCTGTGCTCAGAACAAATAAAATCGGTTCGTACCATATTTCACACATAGGGCTCTTAGAACATGAAAAAACATTTTAACAGTAGAAAAATTATTCCGTTCCGTTACAGCCTATTAAAATCCACTGCTAAACATAGACCTCCCCCATAGATTGCCTCATATTTGCCACAGATGCCACACTTAGCTTACGGGTTGGCAACCGCAGTCTTTTCTATTTTTAGTTGTTATTAGGAAGGCATTGCTGCCCATCTCCTGGTTTATTTACCTCTGTCGCCTCTTACGAGACCCACGGGACGATGGGTTAGTGGATATTCTTACACTGCCAATCAATCATTATATTATTTATTGTATACCAATACACATTAAAATGAAAACTAAATTAAATAAATTAATATGGAATTTACAATAAATAGGTGGTCATACGCTCTGGAAGCGATTTCTTCCAGACAACGAAAAAGAACAGCCAAAAACAGATAATCAAGAATAGACAGAAGTAGTGATTGAGCTAGCGCAACTTTAGTGACAGCAGGAAGAAAATTGCCAAGTCTCCGCAGATATCTTAGAGCTGCAAACATTTTCCTACTTACTTCATTTAGTTGTGGTAACCATGTTAGACAGAAGTCGATATATATACCTAAATTCTTAACTTTATCACTAAAAAAATGCTATTCAGACGAACATGTGACATGAGAGACAAATCAACCCTAGTAACTAATCTAGAACTTCTAATAATTATTGCTTGAGTTTTTCTGGGACTAATGGATAATTCATAAGATTAACACCAGTCTCAAATACAAGTCAGATCAGCGTTAGTTGTATCAATAGCTTTCGGTAAATCTTCCAGAGAAGATCGAGCGTAAATTTGGAGATCGTCAGCGTAAAAGTGGTAAAAAGAAGACAGTTGATTACTTATAGAACTTATGAAATTTAAAAATAGGAGAGAACACGCCACCTTGTGGGATGCTGGCAACAGTAGCACCGCACCACATAGTATAGAATAAATATTAAATTGATATATTTTGTAAACTTATAAACTTTATAAATAAATTAATTTCTTTTCTTTCTTTTTTTACGTTACACTAGGATTTTGTCCTGTATTGTATAGGCAGTTAACATACACAAATTGCACAAGGACAAACATCCAGGCCCGGAACAATTATTTTTAGGCCATACAAATATTTGTACCGTACGGGATAAGGTCCCGCAGCCGTAACTCACTGCTAAGCCACTGCGCTGCAAAGCCGACAAATATATAAATTTTGTATAAAAATATATAAAAATTTAATTGACTCCTCTCAACTTATCTCTATGGTGTCACTTCTTATTCGCCACTTTTGTTCCGATGATTACGTAAAATATATACTCGTAATTCTACCTTTTACCGTTCCACTGACTTTTATTGATTGCTATTTACTAATATTGACTTATTTAACACATCCCTCTACAACTTAGAGAAAGGTTTGCGAGTAAGTTGCATTTATGGATATTCTTATATTTTTGAAGTTATCCGTTTTGAGTGATTTTTGGTAGGGGAAAAGCTTATAGTTTCGCGTCACCGATGGCCTTGACATATACGTCTAGCGACGCGCAGTATAGCGGCCTGTGTACACGTATAAGCATTTATCATTGAGTTTTCACTTCTGTGGGCAGTTCTTATAACTACCTATATTTTTTTTCTAGTTAATATTTCTCGACTTAGCTTTATCTTATGTGAATTATGTGACCATGTAACTTTATTTTAAATATTGTTTAATATGTTGGTTGTAGGTCTATTTCTAACAGATAAATTGTGTAAATTTTTTCAATTGTATACGACTGTTTGTAGCCAAAATAAAATAAAAAATATGTATTATTTTCCTTAATATAACAATTGATTGATTACATCTTTTACTGTGTTTTAATATTACGTTGAAAATACTTCTGCGAGGTTTGTTTTTTTAATTTCGTCTTTGTAATAGAGATAGGGAGATGATTAAAATATTTTTGCTTTAATTTTTGTTGGTAAGGCAGGATTAACGTCGACTTTTAGCTGTCCGATAAATCTTCAGTGAATAGCATTTGTCAAGTGACACAGAAAGTCTCGCATAGGATTCCACGGGATTAAGAAAAAACTTATTGGTTGGCTTATCTTGCCTACTAAAATCTGACGTGAATGTAATTATTATATGCGAAATATTATCTAACTGTTCAAATAATGACATATATATATATATATATATATATATATATATATATTTCGACACACTACTTAAACCATACTCCTGTGTTAAGTAAAATCTAAATTTAAGGAAAGATTTACAAGGCGCAAGTTCGGCCTCACATAGACTAATGTTCCCATCTCTGGGTCGGGGCACCCCAGTGCCAGCTCATTCTACTTGAACGCATCATGCGCGGAGCGTTTCGAATCACTGGCGCTCCGAAGAGATGTTGCACCTCTTTGCGTATTTAATCGGTTCTACCACGAGGACTGCTCAGAGGAGTTGTTCGGACTTATTCCAGCCGCTTAATTCCACCATCGCACACCGCAACTATACTTCCCCGCACAACTTCCGTGTGGAATCGACTAGCACCAAAGATACGACTTAGGGGATTCAAGAAAAGAGCCTACTCTCTTTAAAAAGGCCAACAACGCATCTGCAATTCCCCTGGTGTTGCAGTTATTCATAGGCGGCGGTGGTCAATTAATCTCACTTCTCATATTAAAAAAAAACCCACACTTACTAAATTTTATTTAGCCAGTGTTATTTTATTTTAACTTTTTCTTCCAGAAACGGCCCCACAGGAAGTGGACCTGGTCTAGCCCCGACGGTTCGACAAAAAATGAGATTGACTTCATTATGACGACCAGACGACAACTGTTCAGTGAAGTCACAGTGATCACGAGGGTGAAAACTGGTAGCGATTACCGAATGGTTAGAGGCACACTGAACCTAAGCGTTAAGTTGGAGAGGTCACGTCTAATGACGTCAACGCTCCATCTCCCTCGTGCTCTAATCCAAAGTCCCGAAACCTTTCAGCTCGAGTTACAAGATCGTTTTCAGTGCTTAGAAGATTGCAATGTAGTGGATGATATAAATGACAAGCTCGTGGAAACTGTCCATGCGCTTGGAGCTAAGTTTTGCATGACCCGGCGCAGAAGAACACAAAAACTCTCCGATCACACTCTTAACCTCATGGCTGTTAGACGGGAAATGAAGTTGCAGTCTTCAGTAGATTTAATGGCATACAGGCAATTGAAGAGACAGATCTCCAAACGCATGCGGTGGGACTTACGCAACTTTAATACTGTTTGTATTGAAAAAGCGATCGAGCGCAACCAGAGCTCCAAATTCTTTGCCAGAGATCTGTCGACCAGAAAGTACCAAATGTCAAAGCTGAAGAACGAATGTGGCAGCATCGTTTCCGAGACACCTGAGATTTTTAATGAGATTAAGAGGTCTATGTGTAGCTGTACACATCAACGTTGGAGCCATACGCAAGTGTGAGTAACGATCTAAGAGAAAGTCTTATCCGACACTATTCCGATGATACCCCAGACGTCAGTCTAAGCAAGATTAGAATGGTTCTCCAGCACCTGAAAATCCCTGGCAAGGATTTAATTACAGCGGAGCTTCTGCAAGCGCGTGGGAAACTAGTACTTGAAGTCCTTCATATGTTTTTCCGTCCTCCATGGTAGCATTCCGGAGGTGTGAAGCAGAAGTGGGGTGGTCTTGTTCTTCAAGAAAGGTGACAATGCTCTCTTGAAGAACTACAGACCGATTTCTCTTTTGAGCTACGTCTACGTGCTGTTTTCGAGAGTCATTACGAATCGTATCTCACGCAGACTCGACGAATTCCAGCTTCCCGAACAAGCCGGTTTCAGAAAAGGCCTAAGCACCATAGACCACATACACACCCTTCGCCAAATTGTACAGAAGACCGAAGAGTACAATCTGCCACTTTGTCTTGGGTATGTTGACTATGAGAAAGCCTTTGTTTCCGTCGAAATTTGGGCGGTGCTGTAGTCCCTCCAGTGGTGCCAAGGTGACTGTCGGTATATCGAAGTGGTGAAGTGTTTGTACAGTAGGACTACGATGGATATCCGAGTACAGAACCAGAGTACGAAACGTATCTAACTGCAGAGAGGTGTAAAACAGGGTGACGTAATATTCCCGAAACTCTTCACCGCTGCATCGGAAGACGTTTTCAAGCTACTGGACTGGAAAAGATACGGTATCAACATCAATGGCGAGTACATCACTCACATTCGATTTGCCGACGATATAGTCCTTACGGCAGAATCTCTGGAGGACGTAAACACTATGCTCAATGACCTCAATAGTGTCTCCCAACGGATAGGTCTTAAAATGAACATGGACAAAACAAAAATCATGTTTAACGTCCATGTCACACCTGTGCTGGTAGTGGTTAGGAGCACTAAGCTCGAAGTTGTTGACGAATATGTTTACAGTTATATTCCGATTAGGTAAGTCCAACTTCGACTGAGAGGTCAATCGAAGAATTGAACTCGGCTGGGCATCGTTCGGGAGATTACGACATATCTTCTCGTTGGATATACCTCAGAACTAGATTGTACAACCAGTGCGTCTTGCCAGTGATGACCTACGGATCTGAGACGTGGTCCTTCACTGCTGGCCGTATGAGGAAGCTCAAAGTCACTCAACGAGGTTTAGAAAGGGCAATGATCGGCGTTTCTCTGCGTGATAGACTTAAAAACAAGGATATCCGCAGTAGAACCAGAGTAACTGACATAGCCCAAAAAATTAGTATGCTGAAGTGGCAATGGGCCGGCCAAATAGCTCGAAAAACCGACAACCGATGGGGAAGAAAGATTCTCGAGTGGCAGCCTTGTACCGCTTGACGAAGTTTAGGGCGTCCCCCTACTAGATGGAGTAACGACCTGGTAAGATATGCAAGAAGTCAATGGATGCAGGTGGCTCACGACCGTGCTTTGTGGCATTCCTTGGGGGAGGCATATGTTCAGCAGTGGACTTGTGAAGGGCTGTAATGACGATAATGATGATGAAATTTTATTAAAGAATATTAAAATTAATTACTGGGACTGGGAGCCGTCTCTTCGTTGCTATCATGGGGGTATATTGTCATAGTTGCCACGCTTGTCGAGCTGGTTGGCAACTGCAGTTTTTTAATTGTTATTTTGCTGTTATCAGAAAGATGCTGCTGCCCATCCTCTGCCTCAGTTTCCCTCTGTCGCCTCTTGTGATACCTACGGGAAGATATGGGGTAGTGAGTATTCTTACCCGCCACTACACGGGGCTAAATCCGTCTAAGTAAATCCAACCTCGACCGAGAGGTCAATCGACGCGTATTCAACTCGGTTGGGTAGCGTTCGGGAAATTACAGCACATCTTCTCGTCAGGTATACCTCAAAACTTGAAAACGAGACAGTAGTTTTTTTTTTCTGTGGCAACCCCGTTGACAAGTTGTAAAATAATTGCTCCCAACTATTTTTAAAAATTAAATATTGTAAATTGATAATATCCACCTCAATTTTGAGTTACAGTTGTTAAATACGACTTATTTGTATTTGTGAAATAAGTAAAACTCAGAAGTACCTATTTTAATTACATTGTGATTAGTGTTCTAAGTACCAACCAAAAGTAACAGCTGTAACGAACATCGTTTAAACTTACTGTAAGTGTAATTCTTGTTATCCCTTTAACATTTTAAGATTTACCTGTTAAGTAAGTATTGTTCTGGATTTCATTTTGAATTATTTACATGATAATTTAATTTGAGATCTGTAAATAAACCCATACATCTAGTCATTTGCTTACTCTGCTTCTTTGGTTTTCTTTCTTTGTTTTCTTTTGCTATTTACACTTAATAGTAAAATTAATACACGCAACGCCAAAACGCGCCAATTGGAGAACCAACTTCAAATGGCGCTTCAAGAACTTAAGGCGTCAAAGGAGCAGTGTGAGCTGTTATGTAAAGAAAGGGATGACAATGAAAAGGAAATAATAAATATAATAGCTAAAAATACTGAGCTAAAAAGTGATATGGTTAAGTTGCATACAGATTATACATTTGTTTCAAAAGAAAGGGATCAACTTCAGAGAACAGTCGATGAGTTTGACCAATGCAGCAAGGAATATGAGGAATCCCTCAGATTAATTGCTGCATTGCAGTTACAGTTAAGTAAGGCTAATGAGCAGATTGTGCAATTAAAACATTACATAGACAACATGAAAGCGTCCCAAACTCAAAGTCTGTTCAACGAGCTCATAGAATGTGAATCTTTTAAAGCATTGCAACCCTCCACAACAATTGATTTGACTGGTGATGATTATGTCACATCAAGAACAGCATCAAGGACTACCTGCAGTAGAAGAAAATTAAAGAAATATATAAAAATCAATAAATATATTAGAAAAATGCAAAAATTAATTAAAACTAAAATTAATGTTAAAAATTATATAAATGTATGCAAAGAAAAGCAACAATTAATTAATAAACTTAAAATATATTCAATTGAGGTGGAAAATATGAATCACTGTTATGAGACTGATATAGAGTGTCTAAATTCAACAATTTTATCCCTTAAAAACTCCCTACAAATTTTATCAAATAAATATGCATCGGCTCAAAATGAGATAAAGGAACACATATTGGCCATGAATGATCTGGTAAAATCATGTAAATATAATGAGGAGCGCTTTGACTCCTTAATAAAACATCAGAGTGAGTATCAGCGCTCCATACCAGGTTCGTCGGGGACAATATGTGTAAATAACAAAGTAAACAGTAAGGACTCAATATTTTCACCTACACTCTATGACAGTGCCATGACAAAGGATATAAACTTAAAAAGCAATGTAAATATTAAAAAAAATAAAGTAATTATGTATTGTGATGACATAGGCAAAAATTTGGGCATGATGTTAAATAACTGTTTAGAAGGACATATGATTAGTAATTATTGCATGCCAGGAGCATCCTTTAGTCATATAATGAATAAAGTTTTAGCTAGTAAATTTTGCCCTAATAGCACATTAATAATTCTTGTTGGGAGAAGAGGCAATCTAAACAAAAATCAATTATTAAAATATATTGATAATCTTAATAATTTAAATGTACATAAAATTATCTTGTTTACATTGCCTTACATACAGGGTTGGCCGCAGGAAAATAAAATAAGATATGATTTCAATTTATTAATGAATAACTTTTCATGTAATAATAATATAAACTTGACATTTAATTGTTATAATTATAATAATAAATGTAATTTAATAGACATAAATAATTTACTTAAGAAATTTTTGACTAATGATAGGTATTACCTATCTAAATATATTTTAAGACAGATAGCAAATGTGCTATCTTATTGTTTATATATTAACTCAGCCAAGGACTTGGCTACACAGACATCTGCTCCTTTTGAGCAGTGTAATGACTTAATATGTAATTTGGAATCAGTTCCAAGTAATTTAAATTAGAAAATGAGACAATAGAGGTAATCTCTAGCAGTTGTAATAATTTAAATAATTTAGAATGTAGCTTACAAATCTTTAATTGTATGACTCCACAGAGTGATAATGAAAATTGTATACACCTGGTGCATCAAAATATACAAGGCATGGTAGGCAAAGAGTTAGAAATTGAGTTGTTCTTAAATAGCAACAATATTCATATTTTATGTATTACTGAACATTGGTTAAAAGCTTATAACTTAATGTTTAACTTCAGTAATCACCAGGTGGTCAGTTCTTTCAATAGAGAAACGGTTTTAAGAGGTGGCTCCTTAATATTAGCTAGTAAATTATTGTCATGTAAAGAACGTAAAGATATTGTGAGCCTCTCTGTTGAGCGAACTGTAGAAATGGCATGTGTTGAGTTTGAGCACCTCATTGTTGTGAGCGTCTACAGACCCCCATGTTCTATATACGATACTTTTGAAAAAATTATGGAGGAAGTTTTTGCTAAGCTTAATAAACGGAATAAATCTGTTGTAATATGTGGAGACTTTAACATTAATCTCCTAGAAGCTTCCTCAATCAATATTAAATTTAGATCATTGTTTAAATCATATGGTCTTTTTAATTTATTTTTAGAGCCAACGCGTATTGCTCAACCTAGTGCAACATGTATAGATAACATTTTTACAAATGTGAAGCCGTTGCATAAATGTATAATTCAAAAATTAAGTTCTGATCACTGTGGACAAGTAGTTTCGTTACCATATGTTCACAAAAAGCAAGTAGATAAGAAAGTTGTGTTTGTTCCAGTAAATGCACGTCGCTTGGAGAAATTTAGAAGTAACATAGTGAAAAAACTTCCATCACTTACATACCAAAATGATCCAAATTTTTTGTATGGAACATTATTTAAGCTTATTTGCAATGAATTTAATAATACTTTTACTTCTAAAACATTCTCCTTGAACAGTCGGAAGTCATTTAATGAATGGGCGACAGTAGGAGTCCATAAGAGCAGACAGGTTATATGATCTTTACGATGAAAGGTCATATAATCATAGCGTCGAATTTAGGGAATATGTAAAAAAATATTCAAAAATATTTAAAAGAGTGTGCTCCACAGCCAAGTCTTTGCATTTGAGCAACAAAATTAAGACGGCTTCTAATAAAATTAAAATGACATGGAGTATAATTAATAGCGAAACTGGTAAGATTAACTCTCGCAATTCAAACTACCAGTTAAGTGTTAATAACAAATTAACCGAATCAGATCAGGACGTTGCAATGGTTTTTGAGAAATATTTTACTGATATTCCGATATTAACCACTAAGTCACTGAATTCTTCTCCTGCGGTCGCCGAATCATTACTTAAACAAAATGTAAATGCGTGTACAAAGAATTTTACATTTCATAAAGTATCATCAAAAGATATTGTAAAATATTTTAAAACTATTGATGTTAAGAAAACTCCGGATCTGTGAGGGATTTCCGTTAAAGTTATTGCGTCTATAATAGATACAATCGCGCCTCATTTAGCTACTATTTTTAATACTAGTATCGAATCTGGTGTGTTTCCTGATTTAATGAAGTATAGTAAAGTAATACCTTTATTTAAATCTGGTAGTACATTAGACCCCGCTAATTTTAGACCTATTTCTGTACTACCAACACTTAGTAAGATTTTTGAAAAAATTATTCTTCATCAAATGTTAAATTTCTTTAATATAAATAATTTACTTCATAAAAATCAATTTGGTTTCAAAAGGGGTCGCTCGACAACTGATGCCGGTGTTGAGCTGATTAAATATATATTTAATGCATGGGAGAATTCACAGGATGCTTTGGGTATATTTTGTGACCTATCCAAAGCCTTCGATTGTGTTCACCATGAAACATTAATCAGGAAACTTAAACACTACGGTGTAAGAAGTGATGCTCTTAAATTAATTATTTCATATTTAAGTAAGAGAACGCAAAAAGTTGTCATTAACAGTATGTGTTCTTCCGGGTCGATGGTACAGATGGGCGTGCCTCAAGGCTCAATTCTAGGCCCCTTTCTGTTTCTTGTATACATTAATGACTTACCTTACATAGTAGGAGATAACCATGATATAGTATTATTTGCAGATGACACTTCTTTAATTTTCAAATTAAGTCGACAATTGCTAAAATATGACGAAGTAAATAATGCTATATCTAAATTAGTAAATTGGTTCAATGTTAATAATTTGCATTTAAATGGCACTAAAACGAAATGTATAAAATTTATGACTCCAAATGTCAAACAATTAAATACTAATGTAATTTTAAATGGGGAGAAACTGAGTCTTGTAGATACCACCATTTTTCTTGGAATCACACTAGACGCGAAGCTTCAATGGAGCCCCCATATATCAAAACTAGCAAGCAGACTTAGTTCTGCAGCATATGCCGTAAAAAAGATTAGAAGTCTAACTAGTGTTGAAACAGCTAGACTAGTTTACTTTAGCTATTTCCATAGCATAATGTCGTATGGTATTTTGCTATGGGGACACGCAGCTGACACTGAAATTATATTTGTTTTACAGAAGAGGGCCATAAGAGCAATTTATGATTTAAAGCCTAAAGAGTCGCTGCGACAAAAATTTAAGGAAATTAATATATTAACTTTGGCCTCTCAATACATTTATGAAAATGTAATGTACGTACACAAAAATAAAAGTAGTTTTACAAAAATAAGTGATATTCATTCTGTAAATACTAGGAACAGACACAAGCTAGTAGTACCGGTTACTCGACTCCATCGAGTCAGTAATTCATTCTTGGGGCGATGTATACGCTTTTACAACAAAATTCCAGAAAATATACAAAATTTGACCTGCTCAAAGTTCAAAAACTGTATTAAACTAAGTTTGTATAAAAAGGGTTATTATAGTATTAAAGAATTTATAGATGATAATAACCCCTGGAAATGAGGTGATCGCTACCAAGCTATTTCTAATTTGTTGTGTTGTTAATTTGTGTAACATACATGATTGTAAGCTGTTATTTTTAAAAAAAAAGTCCCGCTGGGTTTCTTGCTGGTTCTTCCCAGGACAGAGGTTTTTTTTTCGAACCAGTGGTAATTATACAAAGGAGTGACTTTCAATAAGCATTATTTATAATCTATATTGAATAAAAAAAGTTTCTGTTTCTGTTCTGTTTCTGTACAATCAGTGCGTGTTGCCAGTGATGACCTATGGAACTGAGATGTGGTCCTTCACTGCTGGCTGGATGAGGAAGCTCAAGGTCGCTCAGCGAGCTATGGAGAAGGCTATTCTCGGAGTTTCTCTGCGTGATTAACTTAGAAATGTGGATAACTGCAGTAGAACCAGAGTGACCGGCATAGCCCAACGTATCAGTACGTTGAAGTGGCAATGGGCCGGCCATATAGCTCGAAGAACCGACAACCGATGGGGAAAAAAGTTCTCAAGTGGCGGCCTCGTACCGGCGGACGAAGTGTGGGGCGTTCCCCCATTAGATGGAGTGACGACCTGGTAAGATATGCAGGAAGACGATGGATGCAGGTGGCTCAGGACCGTTCTTTGTGGCATTCCTTGGGGTAGGCCTATGTTCAGCAGTGGACTTGTGTAGGTCTGTAATGATGATGATTATGAAAATTTATTAAAGAATATTAAAATTAATTTTCGAGCAGCGAGTTCGTAAAGCGACACAGAGATACACCATCTCACTAAAAACAAAACAAAACTGTACCCCACGCCGAATCTATCCGCTCCTCATTTGTCTTTTTTTCATCCAGTCACACCACAACTCCGCTCTAGGCGCTTCACTAGCGATCCTGCGCTCTGATTGCTTGTTGTGATCACAGTATTAAACAAGCCACATGAGTAAAGAAACCGTACCGTACAGAGGCAAAGCTTCATACAACCCCGCTATGATAGTTAAACTACTACAAACATGAGCAGCATGTGTGCGTGAGCACAGGCGGCTCGTTATGTACAGAGAGAAACTGTTTTAAACCGGCTCGGCCTGTGTTCAAACTCAGGGTTGTGTTAAGAATAAGTGTAAAATTTTATTTTTTAAAGAAATATTCCCGTCACATGAAATATTAAAAAGCGTTAGTACGGTTTACTGTACTGTTCGTATGAACAATAATAGAACAAATAAAAATTTATATATTTTTTAAATTATACCAAAGACTACTAGGTAAGTAGTAACTTGACTATAATTTATTATATTTAATGTGGTAGATAGATAACTCACCTATAAGTGACCTATCTACCTATAAGTGATTGAATAGTTATATTTATAATGTTTATAGTTGAATAATTAAGTTTATTTTCTACGTTTATAATATATCCATTAGGTGGACTGTGTGCTCGTTTAACACCCAATCCTATAAAAAAATTAAAAACGTAGGTTCATTTTATTTTATTACTATTATTTCAGACGAAAAGAGTGGTAAAAAGCTGTCGAATGAGAAGATCTCCTTTCAAAACTTTTATTATAAAAAAGGTTACAATATAGACTCCGTGAGGACTACTTCGAAAAATTCTGTATTAAGTTTTCTAAAAAAAGATCTGTTAAATATTTATTTGGAAATGCTTTTCCAATAAAATCGTTCTTATACTTTTAGCCAGACATCAAATCCATGTTATTTTTAAGGTTACAATAACTACAGACATTGAAATATAAGATTAGTTTATTTTCGAATTTATTCACTTTAGATTACATAACATAAAAGTAATTGAAAAAATATGTAAACAGCCGTCCGCTAATCTATGCGTCGGTGAGTCTTCTTGCTTAATAGTAAGAATTAGAAACGTAAGCAATAGATTGAGATATATATTAAGATTCCATATATTCTAAGGAGAATCCCTATTGATTTTTGTCAACTTTTTGTTTTTTCATCAACATTAAATGAAACACTCATGAGGCGTGCACTTTTGGGTTTTCCAAACTACATTTGTTATGTCATGCGAGTGCTTTCCAATAGATTATTAAAAGACTTTACATTAGATTCATAATTTACCATTTAATTAAAAGGCACAACAAGTTGTTGAAGAACAAAAATTATAAAGTAAAATATTTAGAATACGTAGTTTATAAGAAAAATATGATATCTCAAGTATCTATTAAAATGCTGATAAACGTTTTGTTTATTTAATTTTATCCTTATGTGCCAACCCTAATTTTTTTTCATGTGATTTTTTACTCGTGTAATCAAGCCATAAAGCTCTGGCTTCTGATTGGTTAATTTAAAAAAATACAACAATAATAAAAGATTTTTTTTATCCTAATTTTTTAAGAAATTTTCTAGCTAAATTAATATTACTAAAATTTACATAAAACATTTAAATTGATATTATTTAAACTATTTAATTCATTATTAAAATTTGATAGTTTTATTCATTCCCGTTATATATAATATATACTAGCTCGCCAGGCAGACGTTCTGCCCTCTCCGACGACCCTGTGTCCTATAAAAATTCTTAAATTTGCAATAAAAAATGTTGATGGTCATTTAGCAGGATAAAGACTATCCTATCTCTCAAGTTGGACCAAAATAGACACAGTGTGCAAAATTTCATCAAAATCAGTTCAGTCGTTTAGGAGTCCATCGCGGACAAACAACATGACACGTAATTGTTATATATAAAGATAAATATATAAGTATATTAAATAGAATTTTACTAATTTTAATATTAACTGGAAATGAGGCATTCCATCTTAGTCCTCACGGGTGAAAACGCATCTATATTTTGAATTGTAATAGAGGATAGATGTAGATGTCTATGGACCGCAGCAACCACTTACCATCAGGTGGACTGTGTGCTCGTTTGTCACCATTATCCTATAATAAAAAAAAGAAATCACATTAAATAGTATGACACATATAAAATATAAGTTATCCTACAATCTCTCAAAGGGTCGACATAAAGTAAAACGTGCCTTAGAATGTGCTCCATTTCGAGATGCTGTCTCTTTGTAAAAATAAAAAAATGGCCAAGTGCGTGTCTGAATTATAGATTAGGTGAAATATAGATTAGGTGTAGTAAACCACTAATCAATAAAGTCACCAACAAATAAAGGCAATAAATAAAATCACTTAAGAGCTAACAATAAGATTATGGCGTAAAAGATATGTAAACAAATTAAGGTGCATATTGCTATAAAAATATGGTAACATAGAGCACGGAATAGCAGCGTCACCGCAACGGCGACTTAGCTAATCCGCGTTCTGAGTTAAGTAACAACCTGCATTGGTTCCCTTGCTGAGTATAAGCATCTCTCATTTCTGAGAAGGTTTTAGAGAATGAAGGAGCCCGCCGAAAATATTTGTAACTAGCAAATCGCCTCGGCTTCGTACGGGTGATATCTGGATCTCGACAACAGCGCCACATACCAGGTTGAAATGTAAATTTAAACCATCTAGGGACCCATTCACACACACACACACACACACACACACACATAAATTCATCAAAATCGTTCGAACCGTTTTTGAATTTTAGTGAGATAGAGATTTCTCAGTCATACAGATCTTTTCACGATGTTTTTGAACTTAAGTTACTCACATACCATATATTTTAATTCAAACTCTTAAGTTACCCCTAATATCATACAAAAATCTTTTTACTTTTATCCAGGTACTTAGTATGACACTGTTTTAGCTGAGGAGTCCGACGGGGTACCCTTTTACCTCTTTTCCGCCAAGCAACGGCGCGTGCACTGTGTGTGGCCTGAAGGGTAGACCATTATAATTATAGACTGTGAGACATTCTATCTTAGTTCTCAAAGGTGATACCGTTTCTGCAGCCTTCTTTGTTTGAAATTAGTTGCAAGTGCTTATGGTCCGCAGTAATCACACACATCAGGTAGGCTGTGGTTTTGTTTATTATTTTAGTCAACAGTGGTAGAGCCACGCGGCAGCTTTTGCTGTCACACGGATGGGCGGGCTCGAACCGGGGTGGTAGTGAGTGCAGGTGGCCGGAGGCCCTTTTTACTGGAAATGAGGCATTCCATCTTAGTCCTAACGGGTGACAACGCATCTACATTTTGATTTGTAATAGAGGATAGATGTAGATGTCTATGGGCCGCAGCAACCATTAACCATCAGGTGGACTGTGTGCTCGTTTGTCACCCTTATCCTATAAAAAAAAAGTTCAAAACGCACTCAAACATATACTCAAGCAATAATCAAAAAAGTGACCTAAAACATTGTATTTATGTGTAGAATAAATACTCTAGGTTGTTAAAACTCTATTCGCAAGCCTTGCCTAACATCTACATACTATGTGACATATTTCTTATAACTATATATTAAATAACAATGTGTTATGCCCCATAACGCTTTCTCCTTAATTTCCTATCTATATCAGCTAATATAACAATTGTTTAGTGAATAAATTACGATAAGTCATTAACTCACCCGCAGAGAGCTTGCTAATTATCGCCGCGGTGAACAAATTCAGTCAAATATGAGTTAACGCTTGCGTTAATAAATGCATGGATAATAAACAGATCAAAATGATTTCACATATAATAATTTATTTATTTTAAAAGCATATTGTTTAAAAACACATTTAAAGCAAAACCCTTGTATTTTTATGCATATACAATATGTAAAAAACAGCACGGTGGTTCTTTTGGGAACATATGGATCATAAGTTAATACATATAGACATGGTATTTATGACAGTGATTTTTTTGTTCGTTAGGGGTGTTGGTAATGTGAGTTACCCCTCTCCCTACCCACCACGGTTGAAACTTGGTTGGCGACTGAGTCATAGACCAGACTGGCCGTAGGGCTCAGGAAGGCTGGTGCTGCCGAGTGCTAAATTTTTGGCGTTCGCGTATCAGACTCGAGGGGGATCCGCTGTGCAGGTGGAGTAAGAGACCGCGTAAGAAGGCACGTTTAGTGTTCTGGTGGTACCACCAGATGAACCGTGGTCCATATTATTTGTATAGAAATTTAAACAACCAATATTAATAAATTATTATTATACTAGCTGACCAGGCAGACGTTGTTCTGCCCTATCCGAACGACATTTTGCTTTCACAAAAAACTCCTGAAATTAGCAATAAAAAAATTGACGGCCACTTATCGGGATAAAAACTATCCTATCTCTCAAGTTGGCCAAACTGCACACAGTTTGCAATTTTTTTTTTGAAATCGGTTCTATCCGTTGAATACTTACAGCAACACGTGGTGGATATACTACTAAATTGTAGCTTATATTAAACGTTTGTATTTTTAACATAGCGCCATCTATTAAATATTTACTCAATCCAGTCAACAGATATCGTCATCTGACATAATCGTTTGGAGCTAAGAGATAATTGTGACTGTCAAATAATAGACAAATAAATTTCAATAAAATAATATTGTATTGCGACTATAAATTGAGATGTAAGCTATCCTATCTTTTAAGTTGGACCGAACTGCACATTGACCAAAAATTTCATTGAAATCAGTTCAGTAGTTTAGGAGTTCATCGCGGACAAACAACGTGACACGTACTTTTTATATATAAAGATTGACGTATTTATTATCCTTATTTACCTGCTTTATCGGCTAGGGTTTATCATAGCCACAGACCACTGACATTGACAATTTCTTAGTTTTACGCATATACTAATTAATTAGAGCAAGCTGTTACTAAATTGAACAATAGATTATATGGTACAGTGAATATTACATAACTGTTATTAACTAACAGGTAAATTAATATGTGGTATATGTTCAAAATGTATTAATAACATTTTTAATAAATAGTTGTATTTTTAAATTCGTTATTTTCTCATAGTCTAATACTGTACTGGTGGCAGAATAAGATAATAAATTTTCTTTTCATCTCATATCGCAAGAGGCATCTGTAAAAAATGCCGAAGAGATCTTTTAACTTCCCATAGATGTTAATATAATCACCCCATATACTCGTACGCCAGATATTAAATACCCAGACCGGCGGCTGGTCGCAACGTCAAAGGTGCGAGACGTCTAATATGTATCGCGATCGTTATTTTTTTATTCTTTAATTTACACCGAAATAAAGTATACGAATAGAGTACAATAATTTCAAGTATTTCAAGTATGCAACAGGTGGTCTTATCGCCCTGAAAGTGGTCTCTTTCTAACAACCTTTGCACAGGTAACTGATGAAAAAAGAAATTCATTGAGGGCGTTGCATGAAAAAAGACATACAGGTATATATGGATATAGATAAGTTAAATTGTAGCGGTTGAAGTATAGAAACGAAAGTTTTTTTAGAGAGTAACCACGACGGATGTGGAGCGGTAAAGAATTCCACGAGCGCACAACACTGCCAGTAAAGGATTTCTTTAAAAAAGGGCGAAGGGTGCACAGGAATAGTAAGAGAAATATTGACAGAAGGATCAAAGAAGCTGATTATGAATAAAGAAAAGACTCTGAAAACAGACTTTAAAGTGATGAGAGGTGGAGGGATTAAATAACACGCTCTACAAATCAAAGAGAGTTGAAGTATCGTTACACAGGCGAATCGGGAGCCACTTGAGTTATTTAAGATATTCAGAGACGTGATCATATTAGATGTAGTAAATTGATATAGAACCTGGATTAAAATCCAATTAATTCACTTACCAAGTGTGATATTATGGAAAATCTTCTCTTTAACGAGAGTAGCAGTATTGGTGGTAGGATTGCTTTCCTGTCTAGAAGACCTTCTGGAAAGATTTTGAGTTTCATTATGCCATTCGAATACTGACGTGAATCGCTCCTAACATAAACATTTTTAGATTATTTAGATTTAGTTATTTTAACAATGTCGTTAATATTCCTTGTCTTAAATGTTTTTATTTTTTACGTGGTAGAGCCATGCTGTTTGTCATGTCTAGCAGTCGACTTAAAAAGAAAACATCATAAGTATAAGCGTAAGTGCAACCCAAAGTATCCACACAACAGACTTTTAAGTAAGAAATGAGACGTAACAAGAAACTTGGGACGTGAAATAGGAAAACAGGCATTCGTTAACATTTTTTCATATCAAGGTAGTTGCTCTATCCATATTTAGAACATTCACAAGTAGAAAAAGCAAAAAAGCAAAAGCACGAATGGGTCGGCTCGACCGGGAAAGAACCACACTCTCACAGAATACCAGCGTAAAATAGCAGCTTTATACTGCTGTATTTCGTATGGTGAGTGTAGGAAATGTTGATGTGATGTTGCACCTCCTTGCGTACTTTATCGGTTCTACCACAAGGACTGCTCAGAGGAGTTGTTCGGACTAATTCCAGCCGCTTAATTCCACCATCGCACACCGCAACTAAACTTCCCCGCACAACTTCCGTGTGGAATCGACTAGCACCAAAGATACGACTAAGGGGATTCAAGAAAAGAGCCTACTCTCTTTAAAAAGACTAACAACGCATCTGCAATTCCACTGGTGTTGCAGTTATTCATAGGCGGCGGTGTTTACTTAATCTCAATTCTCATATTAAAAAAACCCACACTAACTAAATTTTATTTAGCCAGTGTTATTTTATTTTAACTTTTTCTT
This sequence comes from Parnassius glacialis, assembly GCA_033319125.1. Classification (NCBI taxonomy): domain Eukaryota; kingdom Metazoa; phylum Arthropoda; class Insecta; order Lepidoptera; family Papilionidae; genus Parnassius; species Parnassius glacialis. The sequence continues at coordinate 26,594,285 of JAVANC010000027.1, read as the reverse complement.
CCAGAAACGGCCCCATAGGAAGTGGACCTGGTCTAGCCCCGACGGTTCGACAAAAAATGAGATTGACTTCATTATGACGACCAGACGACAACTGTTCAGTGAAGTCACAGTGATCACGAGGGTGAAAACTGGTAGCGATTACCGAATGGTTAGAGGCACACTGAACCTAAGCGTTAAGTTGGAGAGGTCACGTCTAATGACGTCAACGCTCCATCCCCCTCGTGCTCTAATCCAAAGTCCCGAAACCTTTCAGCCCGAGTTACAAGATCGTTTTCAGTGCTTAGAAGATTGCAATGTAGTGGATGATATAAATGACAAGCTCGTGGAAACTGTCCATGTGCTTGGAGCTAAGTTTTGCATGACCCGGCGCAGAAGAACACAAAAACTCTCCGATCACACTCTTAACCTCATGGCTGTTAGACGGGAAATGAAGTTGCAGTCTTCAGTAGATTTAATGGCATACAGGCAATTGAAGAGACAGATCTCCAAACGCATGCGGTGGGACTTACGCAACTTTAATACTGTTTGTATTGAAAAAGCGATCGAGCGGAACCAGAGCTCCAAATTCTTTACCAGAGATCTGTCGACCAGAAAGTACCAGCTGTCAAAGCTGAAGACCGAATGTGGCAGCATCGTTTCCGAGACACCTGAGATTTTTAATGAGATTGAGAGGTCTATGGGTAGCTGTACACATCAACGTTGGAGCCATACGCAAGTGTGAGTAACGATCTAAGAGAAAGTCTTATCAGACACTATTCCGATAATACCCCAGTCGTCAGTCTGAGCAAGATTAGAATGGTTCTCCAGCACCTGAAAATTCCGGGCAAGGATTTAATTACAGCGGAGCTTCTGAAAGCGCGTGGGAAACTAGTACTTGAAGTCCTTCATATGATTTTCCGTCCTCCATGGTAGCATTTCGGAGGTGTGGAGCAGAAGTGGGGTGGTCTTCTTCTTCAAGAAAGGTGACAATGCTCTCTTGAAGAACTACAGACCGATTTCCCTTTTGAGCCGCGACTACGTGCTGTTTTCGAGAGTCATTACGAATAGTATCTCACGCAGACTCGACGAATTCCAGCTTCCCGAACAAGCCGGTTTCAGAAAAGGCCTAAGCACCGTAGACCACATACACACCCTTCGCCAAATTGTACAGAAGACCAAAGAGTACAATCTGCCACTTTGTCTTGAGTATGTTGACTATGACAAAGCCTTTGTTTCCGTCGAAATTTAGGCGGTGCTGTAGTCCCTCCAGTGGTGCCAAGGTGACTGTCGGTAGAATCTCTGGAGGACGTAAGCACTATGCTCGATGACCTCAATAGTGTCTCCGAACGGATAGGTCTTAAGATGAACATGGACAAAACAAAAATCATGTTTAACGTCCATGTCACACCTGTGCTGGTAGTGGTTAGGAGCACTAAGCTCGAGGTTGTTGACGAATATGTTTACAGTTTATAGTCCGATTAGGTAAGTCCAACTTCGACTGAGAGGTCAATCGAAGAATTAAACTCGGCTGGACATCGTTCGGGAGATTACGACATATCTTCTCGTTGGACATACCTCAGAACTAGATTGTACAACCAGTGAGATGACCAGATGGGGAAAAAAGTTCTCAAGTGGCGGCCTCGTACTGGCAGACGAAGTGTGGGGCGTTCCCCCATTAGATGGAGTGACGACCTGGTAAGATATGCAGGAAGGCGATGGATGCAGGTGGCTTAGGGCCGTGCTTTGTGTCATTCCTTGGGGGAGGCCTATGTTCAGCAGTGGACTTGTGTAGGTCTGTAATGATGATGATAATTATGAAAATTTATTAAAGAATATTAAAATTAATTAAAGAGCAGCGAGTTCGTAAAGCGACACAGAGATACACCATCTCACTAAAAACAAAACAAAACTGTACCCCACGCCGAATCTATCCGCTCCTCATTTGTCTTTTTTTCATCCAGTCACACCACGACTCCGCTCTAGGCGCTTCACTAGCGATCCTCCGCTCTGATTGCTTGTTATGATCACAGTATTAAACAAGCCACATGAGTAAAGAAACCGTACCGTACAGAGGCAAAGCTTCATACAACCCCGCTATGATAGTTTAACTACTACAAACATGAGCAGCATGTGTGCGTGAGCACAGGCGGCTCGTTATGTACAGAGAGAAACTGTTTTAAACCGGCTCGGCCTGTGTTCAAACTCAGGGTTGTGTTAAGAATAAGTGTAAAATTTTATTTTTTAAAGAAATATTCCCGTCACATGAAATATTAAAAAGCGTTAGTACGGTTTACTGTACTGTTTGTATGAACAATAATAGAACAAATAAAAATTTATATATTTTTTAAATTATACCAAAGACTACTAGGTAAGTAGTAACTTGACTATAATTTATTATATTTAATGTGGTAGATAGATAACTCACCTATAAGTGACCTATCTACCTATAAGTGATTGAATAGTTATATTTATAATGTTTATAGTTGAATAATTAAGTTTATTTTCTACGTTTATAATATATCCATTAGGTGGACTGTGTGCTCGTTTAACACCCAATCCTATAAAAAAATTAAAAACGTAGGTTCATTTTATTTTATTACTATTATTTCAGACGACAAGAGTGGTAAAAAGCTGTCGAATGAGAAAATCTCCTTTCAAAACTTTTATTATAAAAAAGGCTACAATATAGACTCCGTGAGGACTACTTCGAAAAATCCTGTATTAAGTTTTCTAAAAAAAGATCTGTTAAATATTTATTTGGAAATGCTTTTCCAATAAAATCGTTCTTATACTTTTAGCCAGACATCAAATCCATGTTATTTTTAAGGTTACAATAACTACAGACATTGAATTATAAGATTAGTTTATTTTCGAATTTATTCACTTTAGATTACATAACAAAAAAAGTAATTGAAAAAATATGTAAACTGATGTCCGCTAATCTATGCGTCGGTGAGTCTTCTTGCCTAATAGTAAGAATTAGAAACGTAAGCAATAGATTGAGATATATATTAAGATTCCATATATTCTAAGGAGAATCCCTATTGATTTTTGTTTTTGAACTCAACACCGTTTAAAAGTTATTAATTAAAGTCGATCAGATCCCCTGTTTTTTTTTTTTCTTGTAAAAATTATCGTCACTATTTTTATTTATTTTTTCATCAACATTAAATGAAACACTCATGAGGCGTGCACTTTTGGGTTTTCCAAACTACATTTGTTATGTCATGCGAGTGCTTTCCAATAGATTATTAAAAGACTTTACATTAGATTCATAATTTACCATTTAATTAAAAGGCACAACAATTTGTTGAAGAACAAAAATTATAAAGTAAAATATTTAGAATACGTAGTTTATAAGAAAAATATGATATCTCAAGTATCTATTAAAATGCTGATAAACGTTTTGTTTATTTAATTTTATCCTTATGTGCCAACCCTAATTTTTTTTCATGTGATTTTTTACTCGTGTAATCAAGCCATAAAGCTCTGGCTTCTGATTGGTTAATTTAAAAAAATACAACAATAATAAAAGATTTTTTTTATCCTAATTTTTTAAGAAATTTTCTAGCTAAATTAATATTACTGAAATTTACATAAAACATTTAAATTGATATTATTTAAACTATTTAATTCATTATTAAAATTTGATAGTTTTATTCATTCCCGTTATATATAATATATACTAGCTCGCCAGGCAGACGTTGTTCTGCCCTCTCCGACGACCCTGTGTCCTATAAAAATTCTTAAATTTGCAATAAAAAATTTTGATGGTCATTTAGCAGGATAAAGACTATCCTATCTCTTAAGTTGGACCAAAATACACACAGTGTGCAAAATTTCATCAAAATCAGTTCAGTAGTTTAGGAGTCCATCGCGGACAAACAACATGACACGTAATTGTTATATATAAAGATAAATATATAAGTATATTAAATAGAATTTTACTAATTTTAATATTAACTGGAAATGAGGCATTCCATCTTAGTCCTCACGGGTGAAAACGCATCTATATTTTGAATTGTAATAGAGGATAGATGTAGATGTCTATGGGCCGCAGCAACCACTTACCATCAGGTGGACTGTGTGCTCGTTTGTCACCCTTATCCTATAATAAAAAAAAAAGAAATCACATTAAATAGTATGACACATATAAAATATAAGTAATCGTACAATCTCTCAAAGGGTCGACATAAAGTAAAACGTGCCTAAAAATGTGCTCCATTTCGAGATGCTGTCTCTTTGTAAAAATAAAAAAATGGCCAAGTGCGTGTCTGTATTATAGATTAGGTGAAATATAGATTAGGTGTAGTAAACCACTAATCAATAAAGTCACCAACAAATAAAGGCAATAAATAAAATCACTAAAGAGCTAACAATAAGATTATGGCGTAAAAGATATGTAAACAAATTAAGGTGCGTATTGCTATAAAAGTATGGTAACATAGAGCACGGAATAGCAGCGTCACCGCAACGGCGACTTAGCTAATCCGCGTTCTGAGTTAAGTAACAACCTGCATTGGTTCCCTTGCTGAGTATAAGCATCTCTCATTTCTGAAAAGTTTTAGAGAATGAAGGAGCCCGCCGAAAATATTTGTAACTAGCAATTCGCCTCGACTTCGCACGGGTGATATCTGGATCTCGACAACAGCGCCACATACCAGGTTCAAATGTAAATTTAAACCATCTAGGGACCCATTCACACACACACATACACACACATAAATTCATCAAAATCGTTCGAACCGTTTTTGAATTTTAGTTAGATAGAGATTTCTCAGTCATACAGATCTTTTCACGATGTTTCAATCACAATGATTGAACTTAAGTTACTCACATACCATATATTTTAATTCAAACTCTTAAGTTACCCCTAATATCATACAAAAATCTTTTTACTTTTATCCAGGTACTTAGTATGACACTGTTTTAGCTGAGGAGTCCGACGGGGTACCCTTTTACCTCTTTTCCGCCAAGCAATGGCGCGTGCACTGTGTGTGGCCTGAAGGGTAGACCATTATAATTATAGACTGTGAGACATTCTATCTTAGTTCTCAAAGGTGATACCGTTTTTGCAGGCTTCTTTGTTTGAAATTAGTTGCAAGTGCCTATGGTCCGCAGTAATCACATTCATCAGGTAGGCTGTGGTTTTGTTTATTATTTTAGTCAACAGTGGTAGAGCCACGCGGCAGCTTTTGCTGTCGCACGGATGGGCCGGCTCGAACCGGGGTGGTAGTGAGTGCAGGTGGCCGGAGGCCCTTTTTACTGGAAATGAGGCATTCCATCTTAGTGCTAACGGGTGACAACGCATCTACATTTTGATTTGTAATAGAGGATAGATGTAGATGTCTATGGGCCGCAGCAACCATTAACCATCAGGTGGACTGTGTGCTCGTTTGTCACCCTTATCCTATAAAAAAAAAGTTCAAAACGCACTCAAACATATACTCAAGCAATAATCAAAAAAGTGACCTAAAACATTATATTTATGTGTAGAATAAAATACTCTCGATCGTGAAAACTCTATTCGCAAGCCTTGCCTAACATCTACATACTATGTGACATTTTTCTAATAACTATATATTAAATAACAATGTGTTATGCCCCATAACGCTTTATCCTTAATTTCCTATCTATATCACCTAATTTAACAATTGTCAAGTGAATAAATTACGGTTAATCAGTAACTCACCCCGCTGAGAGTTTGCTAATTATCGCCGCGGTGAACAAATTCAGTCAAATATGAGTTAACGCTTGCATTAATATATGCATGGATAATACACAGGTCAAAATGATTTCACATATAATAATTTATCTATTTTAAAAGCATATTATTTATAAACATATTTAATGCAAAACCCTTGTATTTTTATGCATATACAATATGTAAAATACAGCACTGTGGTTCTTTTAGGAACGTATGGATCATAAGTTAATACATATAGGCATGGTATTTATGAGAGTAATTTTTTGATCGTTATTAAAGGGATTTTAGTGTTCAACAATAGGTAACATGTTAAAAAATGGTATTCACATATAAACTCACTGACAGGCGCATCGGTAAAACTTTGAGAAAATCTTTAGCAATGATCTTACTCCCCGGCCAATATGGAGGTAAATGGACCCACGTACAATTTGCAAATACAAATTTATTTAAATCTAGTTTGATATTATTTTATGGTCGAGTTTTCTGAAGTATCTTTATTTATAAACGTTTGAATGCTGTAACTACGGAAATCACAGTGTTATATTGTATAAATCGTATCTTAAATCTCCAGTAGGTATCTTAAAAAAATCAGCTTTTAATATAAAGTAAAAACCATGAAGCAAATATAAAGTTTGTATTTGCTTCATGGTAAAAACCGACTTCAAAACATTTCAGATCAGTTAAGTTGTCATTTATCCCAAACGACTTAAGATATGATCTTTTTTCACAGTGAATTGAAGCCTCGACTTCAGAACCTATAATGTGACAATTATATTATACTTTTTAGTTTTTGAAGTCAGTGAACAAAAATATTAGCAAAATACCATATATTTGTAACCATATAATCATATTATTAGTAATGAGGTGCGGCGTTTCCGTTGCTATTGACTACGCACTAACCAACTCGCCTGCAATATAATGAACATGGGCAACGTTTTAAAGAACTCTAGTATGTATGTTAGCTGGTTCACACTTGGAAAGACCTGGGCCCAACAGTAACCCTTCTAAGGAATCATAATAACGCTATTTCGTAGCATCTTACAGAAACGAATTTGTAACATGGTAATGCCACCCTGTGGCATATTAAGGATACAGTCAGTATTCTGTATTCTTGGCTTAAAAAAGCAGCGTAATACTTATATTTAACGTGGTAAGTACAGAGAACCAAAAACTCGTTTTACTGGTAACGAAGCATTGTATCTTAGTGCTCAGGGGTGGAAACGAATCTGCATTTTGATTCTTAATCGAGGCTAGATGTAGGTCACTATGTACAGCATCCAATAACCATTAGGTGGTTGTATTTCTCGTTTATCGAAAAAGTGAAGTAACAGCCTATATATGAACATTGCTGCTGAGCACAGAACTCTACCTTTCTGTTTATAGATTATTTAATAAGGAGTTTGCCACTGCTCCAGTGCGAATAGGTTCGACATGATTTCAAAATATTTTTATGTTCAGATATGCCGATTTTCCCATAAATGATTTCCTATGCTGCCAAGCACGCGGTAAATTTATACTTAAAAAACTTTTTACTTAAAAGGCATTACACTCGGTTTGTACTATGAAATTTAATGCCAGCTGGGCACTAACTTAGTGTGCCTTATTACAAAAAGTAGTTTATAATTAGTTTCAGGTTTAAGCTAGAGTCTGTCTCAAAAAATTAGTCCTGCGAAAAATATGCGTAAAAATGTAGAGTAAAGACTTTGATAGCAAATTTAATATACAACGAAGACTTCTTTCGTGGAAAAGACACATTTTATACTATAATTTAAAACCAAAACTATCAAAATAGAACCAAATTTGTAATAAGGCGGAGTTATTGAGAAAAAATCTTCACCTTCCATAAAAACCAGCTCATAATATATTCTTTATTTCTTCCATTTTATTTTAGTTTTTAGTAGTGTTCTTAGTTCCTAAAAGCTCCTTTGTATGAAATAAAACTACGAGTTTTACGGAATACATATGTCGCATTTAAACTTATTTTTAATTTTCGATGCTTCAAATTATTTGCATCACTCATTGTCATGTTGTGACTGAAGAATTTTAACGATCTGATCTGATAATTAACCAAAACTACCTTTAGCTTTTAAATGTTGATTTTTGATACGATCTACGCAGTTCGCTTGCATTTATCAACTTTAAAACCCTGGTAAATCCGAAATAATATATATTTCGGATTTACCAATTAACCATTTCATTAATTTCACATTCAATATTAATTTTAGATCCTATACCAAAGTTGGTTAAATCCAAAGATAATAACACCCAACCATGTTATCGTTTTAATAGCCGCACGTATCAAGCTTGGTAGGAAACTGTGTGTTTTTGCCAGAATTTGTAGTTTATTAAATCTGATGTAATGGCAGTTAAGATCCTAAACATTTTTACAGACTGTTTGACCCTTAACTGATTTCCAAGGTATAATAAGTGTCTATTGGTCTCAGTAACAGCTATTAATTACGTTGGCTGTGTGTACATTTGTCACTGTCAATATAAAAATTATTATCAAGTTTTAGCTGTCTCATAAATCTACAGCGAACGGTATTATGTCAAGTAATGCAGAAAAGTTCATACAGGTTGCGGCTTACAGATAAATTTATTGGATGGATTATGTAGAGATTAGGTGGTACAGCCGCGGGGAAGAGGAGTGTCAGTAATGCGAGTCACCCCTCTCCCTACCCTCCGCGGTTGAAATTTGGTTGGTGACTGAGTCATAGACCAGACTCGCCGCAGGGCTCAGAAAGGCTGGTGCTGCTGAGTGCTAAATTTTTGGCAATCGCGTATCAGACTCGAGGGGGATCCGCTGCGCAGGTGGAGTAAGAGACCGCGGAGGAAGGCACGCCTAGTGTTCTGGTGAGACTTACTTGAGAAAGAGAATTTGTCCTCTCCCGAGAAGGGACGGTTAGCGCTGGTGGGGCCGCGGATGTATGCAAAAGCGTCCCTGTGGCCCTGCCTATATGCGGCGAAGGTGGCACAGCATGGAGTTTTAGTCAGTGCGAGTCCAAAATAACCCGTCCTTGCCCCCGCAAGGCGGATATAGGAAATGTGTTAACGTTTCCCTTTATAAAACGATAGCGTTAAAATTGCCATAGCCTAGCGTAGCGATGCATTTGCACTTAATCGTAAAAGGTTAATTCGGTAATATTTGATCTTGATCATAAAAGGAAAGCGTACCACCAAAGGAACCGTGGTCCATATTATTTGTATAGAAATTTAAACAACCAATATTAATAAATTATTATGATATTGACGTATTTATTATCCTTATTTACCTGCTTTATCGGCTAGGATTTATCATAGCCACAGACCACTGACATTGACAATTTCTTAGTTTTACGCATATAGTAATTAAATAGAGCAAGCTGGTACTAAATTGAACAATAGATTATATGTAACAGTGAATATTACATAACTGTTATTAACTAACAGGTAAATTAATATGTGGTATATGTTCAAAATGTATTAATAACATTTTTAATAAACAGTTGTATTTTTAAATTTATTATTTTCTCATAGTCTAATCCATGTGGTGGCAGAATAAGATAATAAATTTTCTTTTTATCTCATATCGCAAAAGGCGACTGTAGAAAATGCCGAAGAGATGTTTTAACTTCCCATTGCTGTTAATATAATCACCCCATATACTCGCACGCCAGACATTAAATACCCAGACCGGCGGCTGGTAGCAACGTCAAAGGTGCGAGACGTCTAATATGTATCGCGATCTTTTTTTTTTATTCTTTAATTTACACCGAAATAAAGTATACGAATAGATTACAATAGTTTCAAGTATTTCAAGTATGCAACAGGTGGTCTTATCGCCCTGAAAGTGGTCTCTTTCTAACAACCTTTGCACAGGAAACTGATGCAAAAACAAATTCATTGAGGGCGTTGCACGAAAAAAAAATACAGGTATATATGGATATAGATAAGTTAAATTGTAGCGGTCCAAGTATAGAAACGAAAGTTTTTATAGAGTAACTACGACGGATATGGAGCGGTAAAGAATTCCACGAGTGCACAACACTGCCAGTAAAGGATTTCTTTAAAAAAGGGCGAAGGGTGCACAGGAATAGTGAGAGAAATATTGACAGAAGGATCAAAGGAGCTGATTATGAATTAAGAAAAGACACTGAAAACAGACTGTTTTTAAAGTGATGAGAGGTGGAGGGATTAAACAACACGCCCTACAAATCAAAGAGAGTTGAAGTATCGTTACAAAGGCGAATCGGGAGCCACTTGAGTTATTTAAGATATTCAGAGACGTGATCATATTAGATGTAGTAATTTGATATAGAACCTGGATTAAAATCCAATTAATTCACTTACCAAATGTAATATTATGGGAAATCTTTTCTATAAAGAAAGTAGTAGCCTTGGTGGTAGGATTGCTTTCCTGTCTAGAAGACCATCTGGAAAGGTTTTGAGTTTCATTATGCCATTCGAATACTAACGTGAATCGCTCACAACAACAGAACACAAACATTTTCAGATTATTTAGATTTAGTTATGTTAACAATGTCGTTAATATTCCTTGTCTTAAATATTTTTATTTTTTACGTGGTAGAGCCATGCTGTCTGTCATGTCTAGCAGTCGACTTACAAATAGAAAACATCATAATTGTAAGCGTAAGTGCAATCCACAGTATCCACACAACAGTCTTTGAAGTAAGACATGAGACGAAACAGGAAACTTGGGATGTGAAATAGGAAAACAGGCATTCGTTAACATTTTTCCACATCAAGGAAGTTGTTCTATCCATATTTAGAACATTCACAAGTAAAAAAAGCAAAAAACCAAAAGCACAAATGGGTCGGCTCGACCGGGAAAGGACCAGGCTCTCACAGAATACCAGCGTAAAATAGCAGATTAACACTGCTGTGTTTTGTATGATGGGTGTAGAGAATCGGAGACCTATTTTACTGGAAAAGTGCCATTCTATCTTAGTACTCACGGGTGACGACGTATCTGCATTATGAGTCTTTATTGAAGATAGATGTGGATGTCTATGGGTCACAGCAACCACTTACCATCAGGTGGACTATGTGCTCGTTTGTCACCCTATCCTATAAAAAAAATGTTATATGATCACAGTGTGATGACGATGTAATATAACATAACATATCGTCCCGTGGGTGTCGTAAAAGGCGACAAAAGAAAACAAACCATGAAATTGGCAACACTGTGTTCCTAATAACAACTAGAAAATAAAAAAACTGCGGTTGCAACTTGCCTCACAACCGTGGCAGCGATGACAAATATCCTCCTTATGCATTCCATGCTGAGGGTGAAGCCTGTATTCAGGAGTAGACTTTGACAAACTATAATGTATAAATAAAATGGAATAGTTTGTACGTGGAAGAGCCATGATGAAGCTATATTAATTGTATAGTTGTAGCACGTATGGGTCGGCTTGACCGGGGAAGGACCACGCTCTCACAGAATACCAGCGTAAATAGCAACTTAATGCTACTATGTTTCGTATAGTGAATGTATAGAGCCGGAGACTCCTTTTACTGGAAAAGAGGCATTCCATCTTAGTCCCTACGGCTGACAACGCGTATCCATATTGATTCGCAATCTAGGATAGATGTAGATGTCTATGGGCCACAGCAACCATTTATCATCAGGTGGACTGTGTGCTCGTTTTGCACCCTTATCTTATAACAAAATGAAACTTTTTTTTAATGAATAACGTTATTGAAAGTAATTTTTCACTTTGACCACTGGTTCGTAAATTACCTCTATCCTGGGAAGTAGCAGCAAGAAACCCAATGGGACTTTTTCTACGGTAACATTATACAATATAAAATGGGTTATACAATTATTTACAACACTTATATAAGGAATAGCTTGGAAGCGATCTCACATCTTTGGCAGGTATTATTATCAACCATGAAATTATTTATATTATAATATCCCCTTTTAGAAAAGCTTTATTTAATAAAAATTGTAACTTTTGAATGAAATATGATGAAATTAAATAGTAAATTTAGTGACGAAATTAAGATTATGTTGACATTGCATTCAGTACATATTTTAACACCAGTAAAATAATCACAGTGTTTCGATAGGAGTAAGTACATAATATTAATCGTAGCAGTCACTGGCTCGCTTATAATCTGTTAACGCCACATAAATTATTTGCATTGCTGTAATTCAACAAAATGTTCTGAATGTTTCGTTTGAATTAATACCTTCTATTTCTGTGTTTGAACTTCTATATTTAAATTTTCAAACAAATAAAACTTTTATTTTTTGCTTATTATAAACAATTGTTTCGCTTTTGTGCTACCAGATACCAAGTGGAGAAATAACCAAAGTTTCTGCCTCCAGCCCAGATATGAAAACAGTATAATGGGGTTGTTATAAACTAATTTGCTTAATTTCGCGTAAGCACAGTATTCCATATGAGGCTGAACCTGCACTTTGTGAAGATACAGGCGGTGAGCCAGCATGAAATACTTTACCGCTGTGTTGAGCACGCCAAGCTTTTCAGAGGACAATAATTTAACCTTCCCCTCCAAGTGATCAAAACACTGCACATCACTCGATATGTCGACACCGAGGATCTTGATACTAGCTGAGGCAGTGAGGGGAGTGCCCCGAAAGTGAGAAGATACGACAAAGGGGATTAAGAACTGGTCTAGATTTAGACGCCCTATCCAAGACTTTGTTTAAAGACATATTAGATAGAACCTATAAATTGAGCACTATTAAGACAATTTTATACTCAATCTTCCAATCGTTTATTTTTTCTAAAAATACCACCCAGTACAACTAAAATTGTACAATACAATACAACTGAAACATGAAACCCCACTAAATCACAAGAAAATCTAGTGTATATATTTTAGTAGAGTTTTGGTTGAAGGATAGCGTGCGGTGCGGCGAGTGGAGAATTAATGATATTGTTGCCGTGCGGACGAAACGAATTTAGTATGTCGGACCTGTCATAAACATGCGAGGCGGCGCTTTTCCGTCACTGAACTTTTCTGACACCTCTCTTTTTTATAAAGTTCAGTAATGGTCAGCTTTTTACTTTTGATCTTTATAATGAAACGTTAAATTCAAACTAGTAATTTCTCCTATGTCGTGAAATCGTTGAACATGCATTAATTGTATTGAACATGGACAAACATCGATATCAATTGGGTAGTTTTTCATAAAAAAAGGTATTATTGAACATTTATTTTTTAAGCCCACTTTAGGAATCTGAAAGGAGGAAAGAAATACAACCACGTTAATTCATGGTTCAGCACTAAAAAGTAAATTGCAAAAAAGTTTAAATTAAGTAAAAAAACAACAGAATTATTTTTATGAAATAAGTAGAAATTAAGAAACAACTCATCAAGAAAAAACAACAAAATGGGCTGACCTAAGTATGCACTGATTTTCAGTCTGACCTATACACAGAGTGCGTGTACTTTGTCCAGGTCCACACCTTGAGCAGCTCGTACATCTGTGAGCGCCTTACTCTTGAATCGTGTTCGTGGAGACGCTTTACGTAGGTACATTAATTGAAATTTTGGATAATTTCCAGACCCGCAAATAATAATTTGTAGGCCATACAAATAGTTGCTCCGAGCGAACTTTGAACCTATCTGTTACAGAGTTGTAGCGGAATCCAGGATTAGTTAGAAACACTAAGCTACTCCTATGCTACCGAGCAGGCTCTAAGATGTAATAATTAAACTTTTAATAAATAGTAGAAACCGATTTATAAAATGTAAAAAATATTATTATGTTCACTTTAAATTAAAATTGGCTTTAGAAGATGAAAGAATTAATTTTTTGACCTTTTTGAGTGAACTAAATAATATCACAAGCTCATGGTAATGACATGAATTCGTCTAAGTAGATTAGAAACTTCATCCCCTATTTTTCGCTCTTATGGACCGAATATTTTCCTCAAATTTATTCTCCTGAATTATTACCAATTTATTAAAAAAAATCTTTACAATCGGTTCACAAATGACGAAGAAATCGCTTAATATACACACAAAAGCAACATACAGTCGAATAGGGATCTTCCTCGTTTTCTGTAGTCGGCTCAAAATAATTTGTAAATTCCGTTCACAATCTAATATGATATGACGTCTGATGAGGGATTTTTATTGGAACGAAAAAGAAAAGAACAATTAAGAATCATATAACTTAAATATTATCATCATCATCACCATCATAAAAGTCCATTGCTGAACATAGGTTTCTTCCTTAGATTGCCTAATAGAAGGGATTTCGACACAGTTGCCGCGCGTCAGACGTGATTACATCCTAGGTGGTAGCACCCATTTTCTGCCTAGGAGTTCGTTTGGGTAGCTACCACCCTCATGCCTATTTACATACATACATACATAAACACTCACGCCTGTTACCCAGAGGGGTAGGCAGAGACTACGGACTTCCATTTGGCACGATCCTGACACACCTCTCTCGCTTCCTCCACATCCATATACCTACGCATACACGCTCGTCGGTTAAGGGTACTCCTAATCTGGCCCATTTTTAATGTATCGCCGGTTTGGTCGATAAACTTTCGTCTAGGGCGTCCCTTATCGACCCTGCCGTTCACTTCTGTAACATAAATTTGCTTTGTCACTCTTTCTTCTTTCATTCTTTCTACATGACCAAACCACCGAAGCATTCCTTTTTTAATCCTGGTCACAACGTCATCTTGCAAACCACACTTTTCTCTTATCACACTATTTCTCACCCTGTCATGTATATTCAGCCCTAGCATACTCCTTAAGGACCGCATTTCTACAGCATTTATTCTACTCTCATGCTTCTTCTGCCAGACCCAACTTTCACTACCATACATTAAAGTAGGGACTAACACAGCACTATGAATTACCATACGTGCCTTATTTGACACATTCTGACTCCTCATAATAGCGTGTAGAGCCCCATTCACTCTATTTCCTGCGTTCACTCGACGTTCTATATCCTTATCATATCTACCATCCCTGCTAAATAAACATCCCAAATATACAAACTCATTCACTTGCTCAATCAACTCCCCTTCTATTCTTATTTCGCATAACGTTTTACTCTCTTCTCTTTCAAAAACCATCACTTTCGTCTTACTTGCGTTCACTTTCATACCCCTTTCTTTCAATGACAAGTTCATTAAAGTAACCATCATTTGCAACTCGGCCGCCGACGATGCAAATATGCCTTGATCATCGGCGTACAAAAGGCATTTGACGGTTAACTCACCCATTCTCAACCCACATTCTTCAACTTTTAAAGTTTGCAAACAACTGTCCATAAATAGGTTAAACAGCCACGGGGAAGCTACACATCCCTGTCTGACACCTTTATGTATGCCAAACCAGTCCGAGTAGACCCTGTTAATCCTGACACAAGCACTAGAGTCCCTATAAAGGGACCTCAATGCCTGTATCAAACCAGCGCTCAACCCAAATGAGTTCAGTGTTTGCCATAACACATTCCTGTCCACTCTGTCATAAGCCTTTTCCAAGTCCATGAACGCACAAAAAACTTTCTGGTTTTTGGCCAAAAACATCTCCGCAATCATGCGCATGGAAAAGACTTGGTCCGTACACCCCATCCCCTTTCTAAATCCAGCTTGCACATCCCAAATTTTTCCATCAGTTTCTTCCATAACTCTTTCAATTAACACCTTAGCATACAATTTACCCACAATGCTAAGCAAGCTGATACCACGATAGTTTTTACAGTCCTTCTGTGAGCTCTTTCCCTTATATATTAGGACTATAACGGCTTTACACCAGTCTTCCGGTACTCGCTTCAGTTCCCAACATAAATTAAACAAGGTGCACAGCAGGCCTGCAACCACACACTCTCCAGCCCTTAGCATCTCGAGTGATATTCTATCATATCCGGCTGCCTTACTTATGCCTATTTCTGCTTGAAAATAGCAGAGCTCTCACTGCTGTGTTCTGGTCTGCAGGTCATTGAGAGCCAGTAAAGTTACTGGCTGTAATGCATCCATCTTAGTCATCAGAAGTAACAACTGTTCACATAGGTTCTTCGCGCGAAGTGCCGAAGTTTTCCAGCAACGGCAACGGCTTGGCTACACAAATCGCAATAACTCAAATATTCTTATTTTCGTGTGTCGTTGGCATTTGAAGTAACAAGGGTCTAATTATTATTTATTTATTCAAACTTTTATACACAAAAAGAAAAATCGTACATATGGCGGACTTAATGCCTTAAGGCATATTTATTATATATTATGTATAGATATAGCAGCTGTTTTGGGTCACAGCCACCGCAGAGTCTACTTCACCTGAGGATGCCTCGTGTAGAGGCGAAACACGTGTAATATTATCGACGGTAGTGTGTCTTTCCTAGTGTAGTGGTGTTGGGAGTAGTGGTGCTGTGATTAGTGGTGACGGGTACAATACAAGCAATTGAGAGAGGACGGGGAATGCTCTTGAATTAGGTAATTAAGTAAGATGCATTATTTTATTTCATTACGCGGATATAAGCAAATTAATTTTTAACAACTTTAATAGAATTTCGATACTGCTACAAAAGACTTCAACGCAACAAAATATTTAAATCAGCCTTAAATAATGTTACATTCATTAGGTAATTTAAGATATTATAAGATATCTTAAATTACCTAAAACATACTGGAAAATAATAAGATGCTATAAAAGTAAGTTCTGTTAGGAATTTGAAAAAGTACATTCAAACACGGAGCATGGGTGAATATTCCACGTTACTTTTTTCTCCAATTTCCAGTCCATCTGACTGTGGTGCATCCACTTAATTGACACACAATTAGACTCTGAAAATATTCGACTAATGCGGAAAGCCTAAAAATGCTAAACCCAAATTTAACAAACCTGTGACGAGAAGCAGCATTGCGAAATAATCGACTCTGCATTTCAAACTTAAGTAACTGTCCAAGTAATACTAACTTACCTGCTGACACGTTATTGGAAATGCCTATGTCTAGCGGTGGACTTAAAAAAGAAAACACGTATTCTACGATAATAAGATTAAAAAGAGCAGGTAAATAAAATAAGTGCAACCCAAAGTATCCACACAACAGACTTGTAAGTAAGAAATGAGGCGAAACAGGAATCCTGGGATATGAAATAGGAAAACAGGCATTCGTTAACATTTTTCCATATCGAGGAAGTGTCTCTGTCCATATTTAGAACATTCACAAATAAAAAAGCAAGGCAAGCACGAATGGGTTGTCTCGATCGGAGGAGAACAACGCTCTACGCTCTCACGCTCACGTAAAATAGCAGCTCGATGCTGCTGTGTTTCGTATGGTGAGTATAGAGCACTGGATACACTTTTTACTGGATACGAGGCATTCCATTTTGCTACTCAGAGGTGACAACACATCTGCATTTTGATTCTTAAACGTTGATAGGTGTAGATGTCCACAGAATTCACTATTCACCTAACACTAATACCATTAGGTGGATTGTGTGCTAGTTTGTCACCCTTATAGATTTTTCCGGACCGATACGACTTAGAGAACTTCATGAAACGAGATTACTCCTTTAATAAAGGTCGTCAAGGTACCTGCAATTTTCCTGGTGTTGCGGTTGCTCATAGGCGATGGTCGACACTTACTATCAGGAAATTTTGATTTAATGTTGGCGATACAACGGGGTGGAAAGCTAGTATAATATAAAATGAAAATAAATCTATTAAATATATTCGTGGGCTGGGCAGGCACAGACAGCCTAGGGCTGTCGGGACTTTTAATCAGGCACTGATTACATTAGTACATCAAATGAAACCAGTTCGACGTCAATATCATTATTTGGTTTCGAGATAATATATATGGAGACAGTAAATCATGAACAGACACTAGAAAAATATGTGCAGATATACTCTGAATAACCATAGTAACCGACTTTGAAGACCATGTAACGAACATAAGTCAAAATTTTGATTTTGGAAAATTGCACCCGTTACAATAACTTCCTACTGTGAAGTTGAAAATACAGTGGATTATAAATCAAAACTGTGGCAAAGACTATGAAGGTAAACAACCCTTTATAATAGTTTCTCATTAAAGTTTAAAATAAGTTTAGTCTTAGCGCCATCTACGGAATGAAACATAAAATACCATGTTGTTTTACAAAATTTGACAGCTATACTTACTGCATTTGTGTAACACATAGCGACATCTGTTGATTTATTGTGAAATCAAATGTAAGGATAGAGCTATATGCTACGTTACCGTTTTTGTTTTTAGCGTACAGATGGCACATGCGATCAGTATCAAATATCCTAAGATGAAAAACTACTAAACACTAACTAGTACTTTATTACTAGTTATTACATGAGGTTAAATATAAAATTAAATAAAAATGAAGAAAAGTTTATTAAAGTACTTGTGCATATTATGTCGAATTTGATTATTTAGTAAAAATATTACTTTATATAACAGTAAACACAAGTTCACAGTTATATAAAATAATATTTTTTATAATGTAAACTTGTGTCCTGTAAATTAAAAATAAAAACTAATTAAAATGTGAATGTCGTAATTTTGCAATATTTTTTTTCTAACAATAGGAAGGTACCTATTTTTCAATCTAAAACAAAAAAAGTATAACAACTTAAAGCAACCTCTTTCAAACCTTCCTTACACTATTAATAATACTATATTAACCAAACAAACAAACAAACTTATAATGAAGTAACAACACCTATCCGTTTACAAAACACTCTCACTAAATTACCTTCACAGTAGCCGTATAGCTCGTAATTGAAATAGAAAGTACACTCCGTTTCATTAAAAACCTATTACATGCTTACATGTCGTTATATCATTAACTTGCAAGTATAAAAAATCGCCTAAAGATATTTTACCGGTAAATCAAAGTAGTGAAACAAAGGTGCCACTGATGACATATGGGAGAAAACGTGAAACACTGACACAGATCTTCGATGTGAACCACAGCTTTGACCTGAACCATTCTTATAAGGAAGCTACCCGTTATTCATTCACTGTCTATCAGGGCTGTAATACGAATTAGATACAGACAACCGTTCCTTAACCTACTAAGAAAATTAATTTTTGACGGATATAATCGAATTTAACGTAAAAAGAAAGTGTCATTAACGATAATATTTCACATTTAAAATTAAAACCGGTTAATATCCTATAAAAAGTTGATATTGAAATATAATAAATATTATATAATATAATATACATACCTAATGCTTAAAAATTAATATAGTATTGCTTTTATAAGTAACTCAGTTCTTAAGTTTCTTCTCTGTAGACTTTACTGACCGTTAGCAAGTTTTTTAAGTTCACAATATCTTCAAATAGAATAGAATAGAATATTTTTTATTCAATATAGATCACATGTGTAATTGTTATTGAAAGTATTTTTTTTTACTTTACCACAGATTCGAAAAAAACTCTCTGTCCTGGAAAGAACCAGCAAGTAATATAGCATTATTCACTTCGTCACATTTAAATGATTGACGTTTAAGTTTAAAAATCAAGGGAAGGTAAGACATTAATATACACTAGAAATAGGAATGGGCCGAGAATTGAGCCCTGAGGGACACAAATTAGTACAGGTGATATATAACGAATAAAACATAAACCGGATTAAAATATTTTTTACTTTGGCTAATACATTCTATGTACTTGATTGCACATAAGTACGTTTACGTTAGTAGAGTAATGCATATTGAGCTTGTGGTTCGAGTGGGTTGACTCGACTAGGGAAGGACACGCCCTCACAAATTACCAGCGTAAAGCCCTTTTCACTAGAATTCTTCTTGCCCTTCTTAGTCCTCAGAGGTGGAAGAAGATGTCTATAATCCACAGCATCCACTTACCATCAGGTGGATTGTGTGCTCGTTTTTCACCCTTATTTTGTATAAAATAGAAAGGGAAAAGTTCTAAACGTACAAAAAAGTACTTCATCTTAGAGTATTAACGGATACTTCATGCAAAAGAATACATGAGTCTTACTTAAATTACCGTTTTTATACTTCTCCAGCACTGCCCGAACAGCCAGGTGAGTCACCGCTTCTGTGTCAATTAACTGTACATTGCGCACTGTTTTTACAACTAGATTATAATTATAGAGATATTATTTTAGCGACATTTTTTGCATGCTCCGCAAACCATAAAAATAATAAAATAACAAAGGCTTTATTACAACATCTCGATGTCTTATGAACACTATTATTATTTTAATTTATTAACAAAAACAATATAAATACTTTTATCTATGTAAACAATAAAGCAAAGGAACATTTAGATCAGCACTAATAAGAAAACTAAAACCATAAATGATACTAATAAACTATAACTTACTATGAAATGTCAATATACCTAGTAGAGTCATTCTAATGAATTCTCTGAAATAGGGTTAGCTACTGAGTAAGAAATTTGATTTGGCTTAATTTATTTTAGACGTCTTCTTCTTTTTTCATCCTCGGCAACCCATAAACGAGTGCTGTTTGGTCTCCCATAGCAGAAAAATGCCTCAATTGTCACGCTCGATACAGTAGACTTTGATCACACACAGAAATCCCTATATATTTATCCAGTAATTCCTTTTTTTATTATAAAATAAGGGTAACAAACGGTGACACCTTCCATCTGATGGTTAATGTATGCTCTAGCCTCTGGACATCTCTCCTGGATTAAGGATAAAAATGCATATGTGTTATGACCCCTGAGAACCCCAATAAAAAGGGTATCTGGTTCTTTCCACTCACAGCAGCATCAAGATGCTATTTTATGTTGTTATTCTATAAGAGATTGGTTCTGCCCCGGTAGAGCCGACCCATTCGTGCTACAATCATAATTTAGCTAACTCTGCCACATAAAAAGGCTAACAAATAACTATATACTACTAATCCTGTAGTGGCGGTATAATAAAATCCATTACCCTATATTGCCCAGCGGGTGTCGTAAGAGCCAACAGAAGGAAACAAACCAGGATATGGGCAGCAACTACTTTCTATTAATAACTACAAAAAACTGAGGTTGACAACCCGTCTGCCAAGCATAGCAACTATAGCAAACATTTCGTTTATGAAAATATCTATGGTGGAGTAAATGTGATGAGATAGATTTTAATTAAAACATGCTAACTCTTTTACATTCATACATACATAAAAACTTTTACATACATACATACATACATAAACACTCACGCCTGTCACCCAGAGGAGTAAGCGAGTGCGGACTTTCATTTGTCTTTGTGTTTGTTTCAAATGTATGAATTTATGACACCAAATGTCAAACATTTAAATACTAATATAATTTTAAATGGGTAGGAACTGAGTCTTGTCGATAACACCATTTTTCTTGGAGTCACACTAGACGCTAAGCTTCAAAGGAGCCCCCATATATCAATACTAGCCAACAGACTAAGTTCTGCAGCATATGCTGTAAAATAGATTTAGAAATCTTACCAGTGTTGAAACAGCGAGACCAGTTTACTTTAGCTATTTCCATAGCATAACGTCTATGGTATTTTGCTATGAGGACACGCAGCTGACACTGAAATTATATTTGTTTTACAGAAGAGGGCAATAAGAGCAATTTATAATTTAAAGCCTAAAGAGTCGCTGCGACAAAAATTTCAGGTAATTAATATATTAACTTTGGCCTCTAAATACATTTATGAAAACGTAATGTACGTACACAAAATAAAAGTAGTTTTACAAAAATAAGTGATATTCATTCTATAAATACTACGAACAGACACAAGCTAGTAGTACCAGTTACTCGACTCCACCGAGTCAGTAATTCATTCTTGGAGCGATGTAGACACTTTTACAACAAAATTCCAGAAAATATACAAAATTTGTCCTGCTCAAAGTTCAAAAACTTTATTAAACTAAATTTGTATAAAAAGAGTTTTTTTTTATAGGATAAGGGTGACAAACGAGCACACAGTCCACCTGATGGTAAGTGGTTGCTGCGGCCCATAGACATCTACATCTATCTTCTATTACAATTCAAAATGTAGATGCGTTGTCACCCGTGAGGACTAAGATGGAATGCCTCATTTCCAGTAAAAAGGGCCTCCGGCCACCTGCACTCACCAAGTGAAACGCAGAGGTGAACCTCTACTTCACGCTGGTTTTCTGTGAGGTCGTGGTACTACCCCGGTTCGAGCCGGCCAATCCGTGCGACAGCAAAAGCTGCCGCGTGGCTCTACCACTGTTAATATATTATTTTAATATTAAGGAATTTATAGATAATAATAACCCCTGGGAATGAGGTGATCGCTACCAAGCTATTTCTAATTTGTTGTGTTGTTAATTGTGTAACATACATGATTGTAAGCTGTTATTTTTAAAAAAAAGTCCCGCTGGGTTTCTTGCACGTTCTTCCCAGAACAGAGGTTTATTTTCGAGCCAGTGGTAATTAAAATAAAGAGTGCCTTTAAATAAGTATTATTTTTCTCGATACTCTTCACCGCTGCATTAAAAGGCGTTTTAAAACTACTAGACTAGAAAGTTTGAATAAAATTCGTTTACGTGTGATTGAATAACGAATAACCAAACATCTTCATAAACTTTCACGTCTATAATAAAGATGACATTGGACTTATTATATATTTTATTTTAATATTAATAATAAATAGTAATCGTAAGTAGAAATAAAAAGTATTTACTGTTTAATATTGTATTTGCATAGGGTTTGGTTTTTCTTCTTATTTTAATATAAATAATGTGCTATTTTGTAATGCTACCCCATATTCATAATGCATGTAAATTTTAACTCAATGGTATCGACCACTGAGTTAAAATTCATCATCATCATCATTACAGCCCTTCACAAGTCCACTGCTGAACATAGGCCTCCCCCAAAGAATGCCACAAAGCACGGTCCTGAGCCACCTGCATCCATCGACTTCCTGCATGTCTTACCAGGTCGTCACTCCATCTCTTGGGGGGACGCCCTACACTTCGCCTACCGGTACGAGGCTGCCACTCGAGAACCTTTCTTCCCCATCGGTTGTCGGTTCTTCGAGCTATATGGCCGGCCCACTGCCACTTCAGCTTACTAATCCGTTGGGCTATGTCGGTCACTCTGGTTCTACTGCGAATATCCTCATTTCTGAGTTTATCACGCAGAGAAACTCCGAGCATAGCCCTCTCCATAGCTCGCTGAGCGACCTTGAGCTTCCTCATCCGGCCAGCAGTGAAGGACCACGTCTCAGTTCCGTATGTCATCACTGGCAACACGCACTGGTTGTACAATTTCGTTTTAAGGTTTTGAGGTATGTCTGACGAGAAGATGTGTCGTAGCTTCCCGAACGCTGCCCAGCCGAGTTGAATCCGTCGATTGACCTCTCGGTCGAAGTTGGACTTACCTAGTCGGACTATTTGTCCCAGGTAAACATACTCGTCAACAACTTCGAGCTTAGTGCTCCCAACAACTACCGGCATAGGTGTGACATGGACATTAAACATAATCTTTGTTTTGTCCATGTTCATCTTAAGACCTATCCGTTGGGAGACACTATTGAGGTCATTGAGCATAGTGCTTACATCCTCCAGCGATTCTGCCATAAGGACTATATCGTCGGCAAATCGAAGGTGAGTGATGTACTCGCCATTGATGTTAATACCGTATCCTTTCCAGTCCAGAAGCTTGAAAACGTCTTCCAATGCAGCGGTGAAGAGTTTCGGGGATATAACATCACCCTGTCTTACACCTCTCTGCAATTGGATAGGTTTCGTACTCTGGTTCTGTACTCAGATAGCCATCGTAGCTCTACTGTACAAACACTTCAGCACTTCGATATACCGACAGTCAACTTGGCACCGCTGAAGGGACTGCAGCACCGCCCAAATTTCGACGGAGTCAAAGGCTTTCTCATAGTCCACATACGCCAGACATAGTGGTAAATTGTACTCTTCGGACTTCTGTACAATTTGCCGTAGATTTAAAATTACATAATATATATACATATATCGATGTCCGATTCCAAGTAACATTATTAAAATGGCTAAATAACTGATTGCTTATTATAGTTAAATTTATAATTGTATTAAAACAACACAATTTTTTTTCTACCGATTTCAAAAAGAAGGTGGTACTCAATTCGACTGTATGTTCTTTTTATATTATGTTTGTTATGTTACCTCATAACTTTTTTCTAAGTGAACCGATTTCGATGATTCTTTTTTTATTTGAAAGCTAGTGCTTCTCATGTAGTCCAATTTGATCAAGACCTGATCAATATTTTTTGAGTTATCCTCAATAATTTATACTGAAGTCGGTTGTACAATTTTTTTTAATATTACCACTTGTTAAAGAAGATTTCTATTATAATTTTTTTAAGTTAATTTAACAATATTCTTCTTCTACTGTTATTTTAAAGAGGTAGGACTCATTTCCTGTCTGCGAGTCAGTCTGGGTAAGTACCACTCTTTTAACTACATAATATTTCTGCCGCCAAACACCAGTTCAGTTATCCAGGGACTGCAGTAACCACTCACCATCAGGTAAACTGTAAATTCGTTTGTCACTTCACTTTTTTACTGGGTATTTATAATGAATATAACTTATAACAACGTATAAATGTAGCTGCTGCATGGTTAGTATTTAGTAAAGGTATATTTTCCTGAAATTAACACACTTATCTGACTTACGAAAGCGAAAAAACAAACCACCATCTGTTTATATTAGCCTCTATTCTGATCAATTCAATAAGTAGTTTGAGTGGCGGGCCCGCATTAGAAAATTATGTCAAATCAATATTAGGTTAACTGGTTAACTGTATTAATCATGCGCGAAAAAACTTTTTAATTTCCACGCCGATTTCATTCATGATTTACAGATGGCGCTTGGCTCAACATTCTATCCGCGTTATTTTAATAAACTTATAAATAGTTTATGAAACATGTTCGACACGATTTTTCATTATAATTTAACCCTAAATAATTTTACTGAATTCTTTTTTCAGCCAATTATATTAGCCAACGAAGACATAAAAAGGGTAGCGATATTAACACAATTATTAAGTGGCGAAGCTTGCGAAGACACTTATTAAGTGGCGAAGCTTGCGAAGTCACTTATTGATTTCACGATGTCTGTCCGTCTGTCCGTCTGTCCGTCCGTCTGTCCGTCTGTCCCACGATTATCATCCCAAGATATCAAGAACGGTTTCGAATTTTCAAATACTGTTTTCAGCAATCGATTACTGATCACCCAGGCATCTGAACCTCCTATTTTGAAACTGATTGCCTAACGGCAACCGTTAGAAACCGCTACAAAGCTGATTGCTTCGCCACTTTGCTATGCTGTTAGCTTGCTAGGTTTATTGATAAAACATGCGACGAAAAACTAGCCGATAAAATTTGTCGGAACCCACAAAAATTATTACTTATGAGCTAATTGTGAATTGAATACAAAATATTCTGCCTTTAGAACACCGGACTGGTTGGGCCCGATAAGTAGAAATAGACCGAAAGCCTAGTCTCGATTCCACTAAACTTGTATAACTACAGCACATTGTTTACAAACATTGTGTGCAGAATTCCAACTGTGCACGTACTGAGCTGCAGGTGCAGCTGTACGTAATAGTGTGCTACAGCTGTATTATTGTTGCAGGATGAATGGATCGGTTCGACCGGGGAAGGACCATGCTCGTACCAAATACCAGCGTGGAAGTTTCATAATGCTGCTGTGTTTCGTATAGTGAGTGACGAAAAGCGGCTACGCTTTTAACTGATAACAAGGCATTCCATGTTAGTCCTCAGAGATGACAACTCATCTCAATTTTGATTCTTAAACGATGATTAGGGTGAGTGCTTCTGGATCACATCATTCACTTACCATCCAGTGGACTGTGTTCGTTTGACACCCTTATTCCTATCTTTAAAAAAAACTTTAGTCTCTGTTTCTACCGACAAAGCTGTGCGTATATTTTGTATGCATATACTGCAACACCTAAAGAGCGATTTTCCGTCAGTCATCGTGTGCTGTGGCATATTATGCACTCTGCTTAAAAACAAACGAAGAGCAAAATCGTGTTGTTGGACGAGGCCCAGACAGAAGACGAGCGCGCGTGCGCTGATGTGATTCCACCACTAGTTCCAGTGTGCGCACACCAGTTCGCAGTAAACGTAGAGATTATAATTAATACTCATTGCTCGCAGATGTTCCAACAGGAATCACGCCTTAACACTTACTTTTACACTTTTTTTGACACAACGTACCGTTACTATTGACAAAAATTGTCTATCGAATCGAAAATGTATTCGAGAATTGTGTGTGTGTGTGTGTGTGTGTGTGTGTGTGTGTGTGTGTATTTTTAAATAAATTACTATGTTTACATGTTTACCTTATGAGTATTATTATGAACGAGTGCGCGTGTCTAGCTAGCTCGGAGAGAACGGCTTCCGATGACCGTGCTGAATGCAGCCTTCGACATAGTCCACCCACGTTTTGCTATTGAGTCATCGTCGCCCACCTTCTTTCTGCTAATCCCTGTGTTATTAGCATACCAATTTTTATATTAATATTCACATCTTTCGTGGCCTTCAGACACTCAGGTGTCAGTAACGGTTTGTAACGTCGTCTAGTACAATGGTATGAAACGACTAAAGCATTATATTTTGCAACAATCCCAATGTGTAATGTATAAAGAAATAAAAATGTATAAAGAAATAAAAATATACCCTATGTTGCTTCGACAACTAAGACGAATCTACCAACACCCCATTATGTTAAAATCTATCAAGCCGTTTAGGCTACAGAGCGTGCTAAAAAATAGACATACATACTCGTACATACACTCGAAAAACATTTCTCTCCTTCTGGGACAGTCGGGTAACAAGGCCATAACTTTCTGAAGACTTGAACTTCAATTGATTCTCAGTTGTCGGCGAAAATAACTGTGTGTGTTTCATATCTTTTCGTAATATTCGCTTATAATGCCATATATTATTATCTACCCACTTCAAAAAGGGGCCTGTACTCAATTCGACTGTATGTTTTTTTGTGTGTTACCTCATAATTATTTACTGGGAGAACCGATTTCAATGATTCTTTTTTATTTGAAAGCTGGTGCTTCACATGTGTTCCCGTATGAATTGATTAAGGTATGAACAATAGCTTTTGAGTTATTCTTAATAATTTATATTGAAGTCGGTTGTACAATTTTTTTTTATTTTTAAATATTATTTTTTAACAGTGTTAGAGCCACGCGGCAGCTTTTGCTGTCGCACGGATGGGCCGGCTCGAACCGGGGTGGTACCACGACCTCACAGAAAACCAGCGTGAAGTAAAGGTTTACCTCTGCGTTTCGCTTGGTGAGTGCAGGTGGCCGGAGGCCCTTTTTACTGGAAATGAGGCATTCCATCTTGGTCCTCACGGGTGCCGGCGCATCTACATTTTGATTTGTAATAGAGGATAGATGTAGATGTCTATGGGCCGCAGCAACCACTTATCATCAGGTAGACTGTGTGCTCGTTTGTCACCCTTATCATATAAAAAAAATAATTTGTTTGTTTTTGGGTTTGATTCCCGTACGTTATTTGTATTGCTTACATATAATTGTTTAAAGTCGAATGTAAACAATGTGAAAGTAAAAAGTACTTGTACGTAGTACGTACTCGTAGTACTTAATACCTCCATGAGGTATGTTACGTTTTCAAAACTAACGAAGAGATGACATCGATTTTAGAGAAAATGTATGTTATCAACGAAAAATTGGTTCAGAATTAAAGAGTTATGATATCGATTATATACATAATCATCCAATAATTCCTTTTTAATAGAATAAGAGTGACAAACGACACAAAATCCACCTGATGATAAGGCCTATGGCCCATAGACATCTATCCTCGATAAACAATCAAAATTTAGACGCGTTGTCACTCCTGAAGACTAAGATGGAATGCTCCGTTTCCAATGAAATGGTCTCCGGTTCTAACCCTCACCATACGAAAGACAGCAGCATTAAAGTGCTATTTTTATTTTAACCCATTCTTACTACAAACATAATAATATATCTGCAGCGTGGCTCTACCACGCACAGAAATTAAAGTTATATATTGAAAGTTTCATAATCGTAAAATAAAACTTGAATGCCTGATTTTATTTTTTGCAAGCTACCGTGTCTTTGTTCAGGTGTACTTCAGACCTATCATTATATTTTTTATATACACCTTTGTATAACAAGGAAGCAGAAACTTAGTCGTTCTCGATTAATATTTATAATATGCCTTAATTTCACACGAGTAGTTCTAATGGTTTTTACGTTAAATACTTTGTGCCAGAAAATTCTTTTATTCAATAGCTTGCAATGATTAAAAAAATCTGCAATCAAATGATGCATGATTGCTAAGTAATAATCTATACAAACAATTATCAACGTCACAATTTTAAGCCGTAGTAAGTAAGCTCATGGTTTATGTATACCGAGATCCCATCGGTTTACGACGTCCGGTTGTTAAGTCTACGGACGCCACTGGAGCTCCAAAATTAGCTTGTGCAAATGCTGCACACGTGACCGCCAACGGCGTTGATGCCGGTGAGATAATAATTATTATGAATTTGTCCAACCAGTGTTACCAGTACAATAAATAACTTTCGGTAGTTGTAGATGGATATTATAATAGGTATCCAATTTATTTTATGGTAATTACAATTTTGTTTTTCGAGCTTTTTAAATACTTTTCTCACCGTGCTTTTACTATAACGTAGTAGAGCTACGCCTACGCTGCAGCTATGTCAGGGTCGGCTCGGCCAGGGAAGTCCTCACAAATACCAACGTAATAAAGCAGCTTAACGCTGCTGTGTTTCGTATGGTGAGTGTAAAGAACCGGAATCCACTGTTATCGAGGCATTCTATCTTAGTCCTCAGGGGTAAGATCATCATCATCACCATTACAGCCCTTCATAAATCCACTGCTGAACATAGGCCGCCCTCAAGGAATGCCACAACGGACGGTCCTGAGCCACCTGCATCCAATGACTTCCTGCGTGTCTTACCTGGTAAGACCTGTCGTCACTCCATCTAGTGGGGGGTGGCCCTACACTTCAACTACCGGTACGAGGCATTTTTTCCCCATCGGTTGTCGGTTCTACGAGCTATATGGCCGGCCCATAGCCACTTCAGCTTACTAATCCGTTGGGCTATGTAGGTCACTCTGTTTCTAATGCGGATATCCTCATTTCTAAGTTTATCACGCAGAGAGACTCCGAGCATAGCCCTCTCAAGAACTGGCTGAGCGACCTTGAGCCGCCATACGGCCAGCGGTGAAGAACAACGTCTAAGTTCCACAAGTCATCAATGGCAACATGATGACTGTACATGTACATGTACATGATGGTTGTACAGTCTCGTTTTCCAGTTTTGAGGTATACCTGACGAGAAGATGTGTCATAATTTCCCGAACGCTGCTCAGCCGAGTTGAATCCGCCGATTGACCCCTCGGTCGAAGTTGAACCTACCTAGTCGGACTATTTGTCCCAAGTAAACATACTCGTCAACAACTTCAAACTTAGTGCTCTTAACTACTACCGTCATAGATGTGATATGGACGTTACACGTGATCTTTGTTTTGTCCTTGTTCATCTTAAGACCTATCCGTTGGGAGGCACTATTGAGGTCATTCAGCATAGTGCTTAGGTTCTCCTGGGATTCTGCCATAAGGACTATATCGTCGGCAAATCAAAGGTGATTAATGTACTCGCCATTGATGTTAATACCGTATCTTTTCCAGTCCAGAAGCTTGAAAACGTCTTCCAATGCAGCGGTAAAGAGTTTCAGGGATATAACTTTACCCTGTCTTACACCTTTCTGCAATTGGATAGGTTTCGTACTCTGGTTCTGTACTCGGATAGCGATCGTAGCCCTACTGTACAAGCACTTCAGCACTTCGATATACCGACAGACAACTTTGCACCGCTGAAAGGACTGCAGCACTGCCCAAATTTTTTGTAATGACTTTCGAAAACAGTACATAGATGCAGCTCAGAAGGTAAATCAGTCTGTAGTTCTTCAAGAGAGCATTGTCACCTTTCTTGAAGAATAAGACCACCGCACTTCTCCTCCACGTCTCCGGAATATTGCCACCATGGAGGACGGAATTAAAGAACATCTGAAGGCCTTCAAGTAGCGGTTTCCCACCCGCTTCCAGAAGCTCCGCTGTAATTCCATTCTTGCCGGGTATTTTAAGGTTCTGGAGAGCCATTCTAATCTCGCTCAGACTGACGTCTGGGATATCATCGGAATAGTGTCGGATAAAACTTGCTCTTGGATCGTTACTCACACTTGCGTATGGCTCCAACGTTGATGTGTACAGCTGCCCATAAAACCTCTTAATCTCACTCAAAATCTCAGGTGTCACGGAAACGATGCTGCCATATACGGTCTTCAGCTTCGACAGTTGGCTCTTTCTGGCAGACAGACCTCTGGCAAAGACTTTCGAGCTCTGGTTCCGCTCGATCGCTTCTTCAATACGAACAGTATTAAAGTTGCGTAAGTCTCGCCGCATGCATTTGGAGATCTGTCTATTCAGTTGCCTGTATGCTGTCAAATCTACTGAAGACTGCAGCTTTATTTCCCGTCTTACAGCCATGAGATTTAGAGTGTAATCGAAGAGTTTTTGTGTTCTTCTACGGTGGGTCTTGCAATTCTTAGCTCCGACCGCATGAACAGTTTCCACGAGCTTGTCATTCATATCGTCCACTGCATTGTGCAAACGGGTTTGTAACTCGAACTAAAAGGTTTCGGGACTTTAGATTAGAGCAGGAGTGGGTCGGAGCGTTGACTTCATTAGACGACTCCTCTCCAACTTAACGTTTAGCTACAATGTGTCTCTAACCATTCGGTGATCGCTACCAGTTTTTACCCTCGTGATCGCTGAGATATCACTAAACAGTTGTCGTCTGGTCGTCATAATGAAGTCAATCTCATTTTTGTCGAACCGTCGAGGATCAACCATGTCCACTTCCTGTGGGGCCGCTTCTGGAAGAAAGAGTTCATGATAAAGAGTACTTCTTTCTCCATGAAATCGGCCAGCTTCTGGCTCTTTGATTTCCGTTCTCCTTTTCCAAATTTGCCTACCCTCAACTCGCCGTTATCTTATATACTTAGTTTTGCATTAAAGTCTCCGTTAACTCCGTATAGTGGGTTTTGGGGGAATGCATGGATTTAGAGATATCCTCATACATTTCCTCCACCTCCTTATCATCATCATCGGGATGTGTTGAGGTCGGTACGCGCCGACCTCAGCACTTCGTTAAACTCCTCGACCTCGTTAAAGGTAATACAGGTTTACGCAAACCTGTATGACCTTTAACGAATACCGTTTGGTAATTCTGAGTATAAGGTACGCAACCCTCGTCGACACACTCCCAATCTTTTCTACGTTATTAACGAAAGACTTATAGACGATAAATCCGACTCTTCTTTGAGATAGATGGTCGCCCTCCCGGTGATAGAATAAGTTGCTAGATCCGAGGATTACCGTGGCTTCCCCCTCTCTTCGGACCTCATATAATCCTATTATATCCCAGCGCAACTTTTCTATCTCTTCTTCCAACTCCAGGATCTTCTCATCGGTCCTCAGGGTGCGTGCGTTGTACGCTGCTGTTGTATGTTGCTATGTCGAGTCGTCTTAGGTGGCAACCGAACCTCCACCGGAGATTCTTAGCACCCACTGCCTATGGTCGCCACCGTAGCCAGGAATAGCGGAGCCGCCGGGGACTGGGAGCCGTCCCTTTGTTACTTTTGTCATGGGGAGTATATTGCCATAGTTGCCACGCATGGCCAGCAGGTTGACAACTGCAGTTTTTTTCATTTTTATATTGTAATTTGCTGTTATCATAAAGATGCTGCTGCCCATCTTCTGCCTCAGTTTCTCTCTGTCGCCTCTTCCCGCCGACACCCACGGGAAAATATGAGGAAGTGGGTATTCTTACACGTCACTACACAGGGTAATAAAGTATCTAAAATTTGATTCTTAATCGAGTGGAAAAACCACGAGGTTAACTGTGTTCTGGTTTGTCACCTTTATTCCATAAAAAAACTTAAGTACTTTTTTTACTATTTCAAGCCAGCGATTAACTACCATTCCACCTGATGGTAAGTGGTGATGCAGCAGATGATGGTGAAGCGCACTGAATTAACAAATGCCTATTCACTTTTTCCTGAAAACATCCACATAGTAATCGGATGGAATGACAGATACTGGCAACTTATTCCACTCCTTTGCTGTACGCATGACGAACCATGTAGCAGACTATTGGCTTCGAACGCGTGGTTAAGTTGACAAGGAAAGGGTTGAGATTGAGACTAGCCGAGCGTCTGGTTGTCCGGTGTTGGAAAGGAAAGGTAGAAATTAAGTTATGCAATTCCTGAGCACACTCTCCGAAACGCATCTTGTAGAAAACCGTACTTACTTTATTGCTTGTCTACTCATTCTATCTTACTTTTTATGGTCTATAAATATATATCTAAGATATAATTACATATTATATATATGTACGTAATATTTATGGACTTTTATATCATCAATTATGTATAATGTCATCATCGCTATCTGCTTTGTTTATAATAATAATAATAATTACCGATGCATCGATAAAGTATTCACATACGAGCACTTTGGAGCAAAAGGTATTTACAACGGAACTAAGGGATAGCCACGTTTCGAACGAGACAAGACTAAAATCTTAGTATAATTAATCTTTAATCTTCCGCCGCGCTCAATCTTTCGCCCTCACGGCCATCAGACTCTGGAACGACATCCCTCTTGACATTAAAAAAGCTTCCAACAAGTTTCTTTTTAAAAATCAAGTCCGTAAGCATGTGAAAAATTGTTGCAAGTTTGAACTAACATAGCTTTTATTTTCATACGCATATGTATATTTCATATTTGTTCTGACATAGATAATATCTATATTTATTGTGTATATATGTAGTGTATGCGTGTATATGTGTATGTATGTATTTATATATGTATATATTGTGTGTCGTAGACAAAAAGTCATCCACGTTCATTACGTTTTAGTAGCAGTCAAATTAACAGTATTTCTTTAAAAGTTGAAGACCGTGAAAATTAAAAATACGCGTTTGTTGCGCAATTAAATACTTTAAATTGATATGCAAAAGAGCTGAAATAAAAACTTCGAGCATCGTTCATCGATGCTACTTCAGTGGATGGGAGGGAGGCGTGAGTGTGAGTCATAGAAATGTGGATTCCATGCCAATGTAGCGCCGTTGAACTTGCCATTATGTTACAATTCGCCGCGCAACTTAATTGGAGGTACAGTTCAGTGGAACACTGACATTGAGCCCATGAATAAATTATTACATAATAATATCTTTCACTACTTTAAAATATGATAAATAAATTAATAATTATACTTTTATTATACAACAGAAAATAAAAATAGACAGAAAACATTAAAAAGCAAGTAAAGTACTTATACAATTTGGCGGCCTTATAATTTCCACCGATATTATACTAAAGTCACTCTCACAAAGCCTTAACACTCTACACATGTCTACTCATATACTTCACATGCTTTAAAAAGCCACCATCCTCAACACCTGTCCCATCACCAGGAAATTTTTGACATTTATACCCTATCATCCACCGTCACAATTTAAATTTCCCCTTACACACTTGGCTCCGGCCCGTGTGTATTTTTTTTAACTCTTAAAAAAGGAGAAGAAATATAAAGAATTTATGACAATAATAATATTTTATTTGATAAAACAATGTATATAAAAGACTTTACAGAACTTTACAGATCACTTTTTTGTTACGGTTATACATAGCATGCAATTTTTTTGTACATTAATTTATAAATAAAATATACAAAAATACCTAATGATATAGAAGTTACAATCATTTAACCACTGATACGATATTAGTTTAAATAATCTGGTACTTAATATTTGTAAATTATTAGGTAGCTTATTGTTTAAGCATACACACATAATTAAACTACTTTTTTACATTTTTTAATTCTGTGATTATCGTTTAGTACAAGCCTACATGGATCTCGGCGACTACGGGGATTTACATCACCTACCGTTGTAAATAAACGTTTTGTGCTTCTGTACAAACATGCATACTTCATAGATATAAGGTAATGTTAGTGGTAACAAGCCAATTGATTAAATACCGGTTGACACGATTAATTCGGTTATTGCTCACATATCACATTTTTCATGCATTTTTTTTACACGACAATTGCTTTATTTTTGTCAGTACTGTTGCCCTACATTATAAGATATAGTAATGAATTTACGTATAAATATATAAATATATATATATATATATATATATATATATATATATATATATATATATATACATATATATAAGTATGTATACTTATAACATTGTTATATGTAACGACAATAGAAATTATATAATATTTCGGCCCAATCTAAAACAAACAAGCCACGCATCTGTCACAGCAGCTTTGTATCTTGAGAACAGTTTTCTAATAAATCAGCCTGTTACGCAACTTCGGTTCGGTTATTTAACAATTAAGAGGCACGTCGATGTTGAGATAACAATGACAATCAATGATCGAAGCCGGCGAGCGGTGCGAGCGCTGTTTTCACCAATTCGTGACAAGTTCTTCGTTAACATTCCAATGGGTGATAAATAAAAAGTAATGAATGAAAGCGTCTATGTAATCGCATGAAATTTTGATAATATTACGGCATCAGTTTTAATACTCTACGTGACAATATGACAGTTTTGTTTTGGATCAATGAACAAAGCAATAATATTAAAATAAATTTCACTGTATTGAGAAAATTATTTTCCGTGCTAAAAACTAATGCTTTTGACGGTGTAAAAAAAAATGATAACGTTATTCTCCTCGCCGTGTAGTGGTAACGTAAGAAAATCTACTACTCCATATTATACCGTGGGTGTCGTAAGAGGCGACAGAGGGAACACGAAACAGGGGATGGGCTGAATCATCCTGTTAACAACTGCAGTCAACTCCCTATTAATTAATCCCTTTCAGCTTGGAAAATGCTCACAATATTTACATGAAATAACAGATACAAGGGCTTCGCTCTCCCACATTTTAAAAGATGTGGGGGAGGTACACGGCTCCACACACGACGTGTGCGGTGTGTGCCAACCTTTTAACGCGCTCCCCCCGAAGGGTACGCTAAGTTGGGAACCGGACCGTAGTTCACAGCACAATAACTGGCGAACCAGTAAAAGAGGGCTTGGCTCCTTGGCAGTGCGTAAGCACAAACATCGACCGGAGTCACGCATGTCAATGCGTGTAAACGCCATACAGAATACGATCAAATCCAGCCACAGTGAATATACGTCACATGGGTTGGGCAACATTAGGCACACTGGCCATAAAAAGCCCTCCGTGAACGCCACCACCTACCAGACCGCCGTTTCTGCAGACGTGATGTAAGTGTAAGGCATCACTACTAATTGCATGATCAGCACGGCCAATTGGCCGCAGAGCGTGTCATGAGTTTACCGCTCACCTCAAGGGAATGGGGTCCCACGTTGCGCGGCTTTCGGCCGCAGCCTTGAGAGCCTCCTCAGATTCTCCCTCCAGCTACCGGAATCGGAATGGAATCGGAATGGAGTGACATATGCTCCACCAACCAATACAATGGCAGATATAGCCAATAGGCAGTTATAAGATAATAGTAATCATTCGCCATCAGAAAGGATTTGTGTCACTGACGTTGAGTACATGCATTTTTCGATCATGTTTGTCTCACCCACCAATAAGTTGCCTTCAATATTTCAAAGGTGAGAAATTTATAGAGATATATTATTATGTTGTAAAATATAAAACATCATGGAGGTCAGACAGTCTGCAGCTCCGCAATGAAGGGACGCGACATGGGCAAAGCTGATTAGGTTGTGAGTCAAACCAAGACGCAGAGAGCGCCATTGAGAAGAGCGACCCGCCAAACAACGATCGCAGAGACGATATGCCGCAAAACGCAACTACTATCAACGACTATCGTCGGCTTACACCAAGGTCCCCCCCCCCCATAAAGTCCCAACAGACATCACCACCCGCATACCTCCATCGACCAGAACCACAAGATGCGTCGAATCAGGCGCAGCACACCCGCAGATCCATCACAAGACGCAATACCGCAAGTAGCATTATGCATCAATGCAATTATCATACGGATGGCGCCCTCTCACAACACACCCATATGATCCCTATCAACTTTGGTAACAAAATTGATAATGTTGTTAACTAAAAATCTACGTATCATAGCGCTATTGCACTAAGACATGGATTTGAATATGCTTGCTGCACTTAAAAGTACTACCAAACACACTCACCCTAATCCGAATGATAGCCGACGTATCATAACGCTATGCGCTAAGACGCCGCCCAAAAACGGTAGAGGTGTGCGATGTCCACGGGCAAGTCGTATAGCTACAACAAACCCGCTTACCACCGGCACTAAGATGATATGTCTAGGACAGATCAGTTAGCGAGTCCAAGTTTACCTCGGTCTCGGACGCTGTGAAGCAATCTACACGCCACTATAATAATCTTTTTCAAGTCCCATTTCCTTCAATATAACGCTTTTACATATTTGAAACCTTCCACATATTTGCTGTTTTTTCATAGACTTTACTATATGTATACATATACTTTGAGACTTCAAGTCATAACTCTGCTATCTTAATGCTTATGCATCATAGAAACCTTCTGTACTTACTATCATAAGTCCCTAATATAGGACTATACGTTGTACATCAGTACTAGTAGTAGTCGATCAGCCGACCACCCCATATATATATATATATATATATATATATATATATATATATATATATATATATATAAAATTTCTAAGTATATATGTATATATATACTTAGAAATTTTCCGAGTAATAAAAGAATTGATCCATTTTCTCAATTATATCACAAATGTTATTTATCTTTTGATCAATTGTTAATTTTTTTTAACACAAATAAATTACTTCATAAAAACCAATTTGGATTTACAAGGGGTCGCTCGACGTCTGACGCCGGTGTTGAGCTTATGAAATATATTTTTAATGCCTGGGAGAATTCACAGGATGCCTTAGGTGTTTTCTGTGATCTTTCCAAGGCTTTCGATTGTGTTCATCATGAAACATTAATCAGGAAACTACAACATTAAGGTGTAAAAAATTTGGCGCTGAGACTTCTTACTTCATATTTAAGTAACAGAACTCAAAAAGTCGTGATAAATGGTAAAGGTTCCTCCGGATCGGTAGTATCAATGGGCGTTCCTCAGGGCTCGATTCTTGGCCCATTCCTGTTTTTAATCTATACTAATGACTTACCTTATCTTGTAGGGGACAATCACGATATAGTATTATTTGCTGACGATACCTCTTTAATTTTCAAACTCAAACGGCAGTTAATTAATTATGACGATGTAAATAATGCTCTATCGAAATTAGTACATTGGTTTAACGCCAACAATATGCTCTTAAACGGCAATAAGACTAAGTGTATTAAATTTACAATATCTAATGTAAAACATTCGAGTACCAATGTGCTATTAAATGGGGAGGAGTTGAGTCTTGTGGATACCACTGTTTTTCTCGGTATTACTATTGACGCGAAACTTCAATGGGGCCCCCATATATCTAAATTAGCAAGCAGACTTAGTTGTGCAGCATATGCTGTAAGAAACATTAGAAGTCTCACAGATGTTGAGACAGCTAGATTAGTGTATTTTAGTTACTTTCATAGCGTAATGTCTTATGGAATTTTGCTATGGGGTAATGCGACTGATATTGAAGCTATATTTGTTTTGCAAAAGAGAGCCGTTCGGGCGATTTATAACCTAAATTGTAAAGAGTCCCTCAGATAAAAATTTAAAGAAATAAACATATTAACTTTGGCATCGCAATATATTTATGAAAATCTAATGTATGTACATAAAAACATAAATAGCTTTAATAAGAATAAGGATGTGCATACTTTAAACACTAGGAACAAACATAAGTTTGTAATACCAGTTACTAGACTCCACAGAATCAGTAATTCATTTATGGGGCAATGTATACGCTTTTACAACAAAATCCCAGAACATATTCAAAGTTTATCAATAAACAAGTTTAAAAGTTTTATTAAAGAAAAACTGTACAAAAAGGGTTATTATAATATCAAGGAATACATGAATGAAAATAACCCCTGGGAATAAGGTGATCGCCACCATGCTGCTTCTATTAAAAATCATTTAAAAATTGTATAAATGAAATTATTGTTAAGTGAAATATGTTTGAAAAAAAAAGTCCCGCTGGGTTTCTTGCTGGTTCTTCCCAGGACAGAGGTATTTTCCGAACCAGTGGTAAATAAAAAATGACTTTCTATAAGAATTATGTAATAATCGATATTGAATAAAAAATTATTCCATTCTATTCTATTCTATTCTAGGTCATAAATTCTGTCACATGTTTAATATAAAATATTTGAAACAAGTTTATTCATTATGTAACCATTTATATACCAAAATGGACTTAACAAAACATAGATTCTTATGACACTAAAGTTTATTCAAAATG
This sequence comes from Parnassius glacialis, assembly GCA_033319125.1. Classification (NCBI taxonomy): domain Eukaryota; kingdom Metazoa; phylum Arthropoda; class Insecta; order Lepidoptera; family Papilionidae; genus Parnassius; species Parnassius glacialis. Next base: position 26,556,072 of record JAVANC010000027.1, on the reverse strand, counting down.
ACCTCCGTGATTTTGAATACAGGCCTTCAATCTGCGCGGCCAGTCGTCTATTGCAGCACGAACGAGGTCCATGTCAATATCGGCGGCTGCCTTAATCAAGGATGTCTTGAGTGACTCCAAATTGGGATGAGGCTTTGAGCACGCCCTTTCCTCCAAGTGTTGCCATATCTTGTAATCTAACGGATTCAAATCTGGACTGGAGGAGGGCCAGTCTTCGTGCCGGATTAAGTCGATTTCACGCGCCGCCAGCCAGCCTTGTGTGCTCTTCGCTCTATGACCTGGCGCCGAATCTTGTTGGAATACCCAGTGCCTGTTATTGAACATGGTATGAGAAACAGGTTCCACGAGGTTCGTCAGGACTGTATTTTGATACACAACTGCATTCGTTTTTACACCTATCTCACAAAAATGTACCTCTGTTAAGCCCCAATAACAAACTCCCAACCATACCATGAGCGAGGATGGAAAATGACCTCTTTGGACACGCGGAATACGGTTGCTCGCTTCTTCACTACTGTGTGCGTACACCTTATCATTTTGTTTGTTGTAGCTCTCTTCTACGGTAAAAATTTTTTCATCCGAAAAAAGAATTTCCCGATATTTTTTCCCGCGTACCGCTTCAACAAAGCGCGGCATCTCTTCAGTATCAGGTCCATTAGACGAGCATTCAAACGATGTCCTGTTTTTTTTCGATATGCCCGAAGCCCTAAGTCTTCATTTAACACCCTTTTCACCGTGGTTCTGCTTAACCCCATCTGAAGGGCCAACAGTTTCTGCTTACGTTTGGGATTTCTTTGAATTCACGCCTTCACAGCTTTTATCACTGCTGGAGTCCTAACAGACCGAGGGCGACCACTTCTTGACTTGTCATCTACAGTAGAGTCTTCATTGTATCGTTTGATGGTACGATAAACGAATCTTTTGGTTATATTCAAATTTTTCAGTATGTCAAAAATTTGAATTGGCGCGTAACCGCAACGATGCAACGCAATAACTGCAACACGGTCTTCTTTAAGCGTCCACTCCATATTTAAAAATGAGTAAAATTCTAAAAGTATACAGTTTTATTTTCATGAACAAATCGAAGTTCGAATTCAATAAACTTTTTTGTAGCCAGCATTCTAAAAGGAAAGTTTTTACTGTGTGACAATACTTATGACCTGACTGTGTATAATATTCAATATTCCAAATGCATATATTTGAACTTTGCTTATTATTGCATTTTAATTGTTTAAAATATAATTTCTAAGACATTTAAAATGTCTTTATATTAAATATAATTATTACTTATTAAGTGGCGAAGCTTGCGAAGTCACTTATTGATTTCACGATGTCTGTCCGTCTGTCCGTCTGTCCGTCCGTCTGTCCGTCTGTCCCACGATTATCTCGAGAACGTTTTCGAATTTTCAAATTCTGTTTTCAGCAATCGATTACTGATCACCCAGGCATCTGAACCTCCTATTTTGAATTTTTTTTTCCGTTAGAAACCGCTACAAAGCTGATTGCTTCGCCACTTTGCTATGCTGTTAGCTTGCTAGGTTTATTGATTTCACGATGTCTGTCCGTCTGTCCGTCTGTCCGTCTGTCCGCCTGTCCGCCTGTCCGTCCGTCTGTCCGGCAGATTGGGCGGAACATGCGGCCGCGGCCAGCCGCTGGCAGGCCGCGCCATGGCCGCACGAGTTTGCAGACTTACTTATATTGCGACCGAATACAACTGGCCGTCACCGCGGCCGCCACCGCAAGCCGCTTATGTGTGGGAGACGCTTTATGTCGTATATAGTTATATACTACTAAATAATATATACGTTTATTTCATTTCGTCCCGCGGTGTCGTAAAAGGCGACTTTGGAATATGTCGTGTCCGCCTGACGTAAAATACCGGCACGGAAAGCAGAAAGACGTTTGGTAATGCTATCGCTAATTTAAATTCGTCCGCAATTTTAAATTTAACTTATATTTTACGTGGTAGGACCACGCTCTCACAGAATACCAGCGTAAAATAGCAGCTTAATGCTGCTGTGTTTCGTATGGTAAGTGTAGAGAACCGGAGACCCTTTTTACTGGAAACGAGGCATTCCATATTAGTCCTCACGAGTGACAACGCATCTGTATTTTGATTCTTAATTGAGGGTAGATGTAGATGTACATATATGGGCCACAGTTACCACTTACCCTCAGGTGGGCTATGTACTCGTTTGTCACCCTTATCCTATATAAAAATTATTAGAAGAAATTCTGTTCATTATTCTGTTCATAATTGAATCAAAGTATACAGAAACAGTAGTGTAGTGTACAAATCTATCATTTTCACCAATCGCCGGAGACGCCTTTAACTGTCGTAGATGCACTTTCTCGCTAATGATGACCGAGATGTTACTTTAAGTGTTGCCGACTACTTTTTCTACACAAATTGAATGATGTTGCCGTTCGTTAGCCACCAATCATTTAAATTAAATACTTACCAATAATTGTTGCATGAAAGCCGGATGAGATTATGTGATTTGATATTCTTTTGCCCTTTGTCATTGCGGTAATTAAGAATAAAACAGCTTATAAACAGCAGTTATATGAGTAATTAATTTAAGTAATTAGCTACCTAATCTGTTTAATTATACACTACTGAATGTTAGTTTACAGCACAAAGCGCTAACCTTATTATTTATTCTTTCATCTTTTTTATATATTCTCATTTAAGTCTTATTTAATCATCTGTTCATTAATGACAGATAAAACTTTGTAAATATAATATTTTTGTACAAGACTTGGCACACGGTGGCAACAGAGAACTCATCAACAAATACCTATTACTCCAAATGCCAGTCTCATCGTGGATTCATGGCATGTGTTACACTCTACTGATTGACGATAGACATCGTTTGATAGCAAAATATCCATTTTACATGCTTAACCACAGACTAGTGATGTGGAGCAGAGGCGAGGGTTTTGCGTTCACTAACACCCCTGCCCATCATCGTGAATGTGCAAGTCTTCCAGATAATATAAGTCAATGGGCTATCCAGCAGTTTGTTATAGCAACGAAATATTCCTTAGTTACTATAAAGAACGACAAAATTGAGCATACTGCCCACCTAATGGCAAATGAATGCTGTGGCTCACAGTCACCGACATTTTTTTTAACTGAATTGACCAACGATCTTACAGCGAAGAATTTCCAAAAAAGAAACATACAAATGCGTTGTCCCGTCTGAGGAGTAAGATGGAATGCCTCACTGTAATGCCTGTATTTAAAGAAGATGGTACCTACCCAGGCGGATTGGCAGAAACGGAGTCTTACCACCTAATGACATTTATTATCGATTAAGAATCAAAAACATTAATTGGTTCCCGCCACTCACTACGAAACACGCATAACGATGCTATCTTACGTAAGGAATGTGTGAGCATTCATGCTACAGTCATAATATAGATGCTATGTGGCTCTAGCACATAAAGTATAATGTAAGCATAAAACAATGTCCGTCGCCTGTGACCGACATAAATGTCGCAAGAAAAACTTGACAATACATACGGAAGTGAAACTTTTTAGATAAACCCAACAATAGCTAATAAATAAGCTGTTCCGTAAGTAATCTAAAAATATTCTCACTAACTCGGATATCGCGAACGGAAAACTTTTTTATATATATTTAAAAATATTAGTTATAAGTTTATTAGTTTTCTGATTTAAAATTGGATTCACCATTATCAAAATCCAATTTCATGGCGTTACAATATCCAATAATTTGCAAAGCGAAACATTGGTACGGTTGCCTTGCGATTTGATAACGGTCGTAAGACTATCTTCCTTGGTGCGGAACGTAAAACGTTGTTAAGATTTTAAGCTTTATAATAAAGGTACCTTGAGGTTGTTTTCCCATAGAGCATTAGGGCAGCCAGCATTAGAATACGCCCGAGTGCTCACTTTCGAACGCACGGAATATAATAGCCGTAAAGAGGTCCATAATTCAATCCTATCTGATCTAGAACTGTCATTCACGCCTCAAGCAAGGTGTAATGCTGATTTGAATTTAGTTAGCGTATAGTGTTACAATCATAATAGCTTTATGAAACGTTGATTATCCTCATAAATATTTTAGTCTGCAAAATATGTTTTTTTTTATATGGAATAGAGTGACAAACGAGCACAATCCACCTGGTGGATGCTGTGGCCCATAGACATGTACATTTATCCCCAATTAAGAATCAAAATGCAGATGCGTTCTTTATCCCTGAGGACTGAGATGGAATATCTCATTTCCAGTAAAAAGCGTATCCGGTTCTCTACACTTATCAAACGATACATAGCAGTATTAAGCTGCTATTTTATGAAGTACAGTGAAGAACGTGGTCCTACCCCGTTCGAGCCGACCCATTTGTACTGCAACCGTACTAAAGCTGCGGCGTGGCTCTACCATTACCTTAATTAAATATTATTAGGATAAATTAAATTAAGCCTAGTAAAGATTAAAGATAGACAGCTTTGAATATTTAATATATTAATTATTTATATATTGGGGGTCATTGTAGAAGCGTGCTCGTCGCGACCCCTGCCAGCCCTTTTCAGGGCTGCAATTCTACATAGCTGCGCACCCATGCCAACGAGGGTTAGGGCGTCCCCCCAAGGCAACGCATACCAGCTAGTCCCCGTTGGTGTGGAATGCAGCGCGCAAAGCGGCGATGGGGACCGCCACCCGTCACGCACAGCCCGACACGGCGGAAGGTAGAGAACAGAGTGCAGAGTTGGTACGTGGAATGTTAGAGGAGGCATGAGAGATAAGACGAATGAGTTGATCGAAATAATGAAAGAAAGAGAATTAGATGTCGTGTGTATGTCGCAGACCAAACGAAAGGGCAGTGGTACTGAAGAGCTCCCTGGCGGGGCGTTAGCTCTATGTTCCGGAGTCCCGGAGAGCGAGAGCGCCTGCCAGGGAGTGGGGGTGCTGCTGTCGTCTCGGTTGGTCGATGTTATGACTGAATATAAGGTTGTGAACTCAAGACTTCTCTGGGTTCGCTTTAAATTGGGATTGACGAAGTTATTCCTTTTGGCTGTTTATGCGCCGGTAGCTTCGTCGTCCAGGGCTGAGCTGGAGGAGTTTTGGGAGAATGTAAGAGAAGTTCTAGATTTGGCTAGGGGAAACGAAAGAATTGTTGTATGTGGTGATTTGAATGGATGGGTTGGTACCGCTCGACCAGGGTACGAGTCGGTGCTTGGAAAGTTTGGCGATAAAAGGGTTAATGATGCTGGCAAGCTTATACTGACAGTATGCAAGGAAAAGGGTCTTCTTGTGACAAACACTATGTTTAATCACAAGAAAATCCATATGTATACTAGAGAAAGAAAGAATGAGAGAATTATGATCGATTTGTTCCTGGTGGATGACCGACTGCGAAAACAGGTGATGGATACGCGAGGGTTCAGGGGTGCTGACCTGGGAACGGATCACTATCTAGTGATTACTAGATTTAGGGGTCTGTTCGCGGGTTGGCGCTACCGGATGGCAGTAACAGAACCACAGTCAGTCTGTCGCATCCGAAGCTGGAAGCTTCAGGAAGCGGATACTAGGGACAAATATCATGCAAGGGTAGCCGAAAAGCTTGACACCATCGATGGCAGAAAAGAATGTGTGGAAAGAACATGGCAGAACCTTAGGGATGGAATGGTAAGTGCAGCGGAAGAAGTGTGTGGAACAATAAAAAGAGGCAGTAGTAAAAGAAGAGATGCATGGTGGAATGATGAAGTGAAAGAAGCTGTAAAGAAGAAGAAGAAAGCATGGTTAGACTACTTGGCCTCTAGTAATGATAAGGATATGAGAGAGAAGATGAAAGAAAGATATAAGCTGCAGAAAGTTCACACGAAAGCATTGATTGAGGAAGTGCGGGAAAGGTGTAGAATGGAAGCGGACGAAAGGTTGTCGCACAACTTTAAGGAGAACTCCAAACTCTTCTGGAAAGAGGTTGGAAGGACCCGAAGTGGTGCGACGGCCTTAAGAATGAACAAAGTGCTTTCGAGAACTAATGACGTCCTCACAGAAAAATCGGACATCATGCAGCGATGGAGCGAATTTTATAGAGAAATGTATGCGTGTGATGATCTTAGTGACGGATCCGGGGTGACGCCGTGACTGGTACGCCAGACCCGGACCTCGATAACACTGAGGTCATCAGTATGAAAGAGATTGAATGTGCGATTCGAAGTTTGAAATGTAGTAAGGCTGCGGGACTAGACAGAGTTACTGCTGAAATGGTCAAGTATGGTGGGCCTCGCGTCTGGGACAGCTTTTATCTGCTGTGCAATTTGTGCTGGCGGACGGGGGATGTCCCGGATGATTGGCGATCCGCAGTCATTGTGCCTTTATATAAAGGTAAAGGTTCACATTTTGACTGCGGGTGCTATCGGGCGATCAGCTTGACCAGTTTAGCAAGTAAAGTTTACTCGAAGGTTTTGACACGTAGGATGCAAGAGAAATCGGAAAGATTTCTATGGGAGATACAATGCGGATTTAGATCTGGAAGAGGATGCACGGATCAAATGTTTTCTCTCCGCATGATCACGGAGAAGCTTCTGGCTGCTAACCAGAAGATTTTATGTGCTTTTGTGGATCTTGAGAAAGCATTTGATAAGGTTGTAAGGAAGAAAATGTGGGAACTGTTGCCGGGGTACGGTGTGGATGGTCGATTGCTAAGGGCTGTGCAGTCATCTTACTGTGACTGTAAAGCCTGTGTGCGGGTAGAGCATGACCTGTCACCCATGTTTAGCGTCCAAACGGGCGTAAAACAGAGTTGTGTCATGTCTTCCTGGCTGTTCATACTGTATCTCGACAGCTGTTTACAGAAGCTGAAAGATAGCTGTTTGGGTGTGAAATTGGGTGACATAAAAGTAAATTGTCTGCTGTATGCTGATGATGCAGTGCTTATTGCACCATCAGAGGCAGAACTGCAGGCATTAGTCACCTGTATGAAAGAGGAATGTGAAATTAAAGGTCTCCGTTTGAATGCTAATAAAACTAAAGTTCTGGTATTTGAAAGGGACGAAGAGAGAACGAAGTGTGAAATATGGGTAAATCAGGAATGTCTAGAACAGGTAAATGAAATTGTATACTTGGGGAGTGCTTTTAGCCGGGATGGAAGATGTGATTTAGATGTGGACAGGCGTGTCGCTGCCGGGAACAAAGTCAATGGTGCCCTGACTGCGTTAGTTAAAAGGCAAGGCGAAGTGAATAGTACACGCCTTGCAATACATAACGCAGTGTTGGTACCAACTTTGTTATACGGCAGCGAAACCTGGGTATGCCAGAAGAAGTATAAAAGCAAAGTTGAATGCAGTGGAGATGCGATCTCTTCGTAGAATGTGCGGCGTTACCATGGCCGACCGAAAGCGAAACGAAGAGATTCGCAATATGGCAGGTTTGAAAGATGACCTTATCACAAAAATTGATTAGGGCGTGCTTCGATGGTTTGGGGACGTTGAGCGAATGAGTGAAGACCGAATGGTGAAGAAAATATATAGCGCAAAAGTTAATATTAAAAGGTGTCGAGGTAGACCGAGACTAACTTTCGAAGACCATGTGAGCAAATTGCTCGAAGAGGGAAGAGTCAAGAGTACTCGGTACCTAGACGTGCATGTATGAAGAAGATAATGAATCTGAAAGAAGCGAAAGAGGTATGTAAGGATTGTGACACTTGGCGATCTGTTCTCTCTGGCTACCCCGTCAGCGATTGTGCGTGAAGATAAGTAAGTAAGTAAGTAAGCTTTAAATATTTGTTATCTGACTGTTTGATGTTTAATTGAATGATTTGTCACTGACTAACCTTTTGTAAAGCTAGCAAATTAGACAGTGAATAGGCACTGCCTAATTTGCCTACATCTGTTTTTCTATTAAATAACAATGTGAGTGTCTTCAAGACAAGATTGAATAGGCTTTTGTTTATTTTAACAGTCTTGAGTTGTCTTCTTTCTTGTCAGTGTTGCCATCTTTGGCTACTTCACCACTTTCCATCAGGTAAGTAATAGTAGTCAGCTTATAATCTTTAAAAAATATATTTTAATTAGCATCGAAGAAATTTTTATTGAATAAAGTTTTTTTTTTAAACAGTTGTTCAGTTAGTTTAAGGTATTTCTGGAAACAAAAAAATTACTCATGATTGTGAATTATTTAATTTTTATTTTACTGTTATAAACCAGTGCTCAGCTACTATTCCACCTCATGGTAAATGGTAATGCAGACGAAACGCAGTATGATCGACGAAGCAAACCGTTTGATTCGAATGCGTGGTATGTCGCCAACAAAGGGGTGGAGACAAGCCGAGCGTTTGGTTGACTAATGGTGGAATGGAGAGGTAGGAATAAAGTTATACAATTGACTAAAAACCGAAAGGCTGGATACTTTGCCACTGTGGCCCTATGGCCGTGGCTCAAGGCTGGTAAGATTGGTTTGAACCATATTGATATCACTAATAAACCTCTACGTGACATTTTGCAGCAATTTTTGTGGAATTGCGATTAAAAAATTATGTAAGCAAAAACTGTGTCCCGGCGTGAAATATTGCCGTACCTTTGCAACCTGCACCTGCCAAGCGGCGCAACTGTGACAGATAGCCGAGGACTTCAGCAGTGAACTTTTAGTCTGTTTTGGATGTACATTTAGATAATATAGGAAAACAGCATTCTGCCATAAGCACAAGATGTATAGAACGGACTGAAATACGGGTCGTCCCATCCTAAACAGAAATTCTAGCGACTTTAGTTAGATACGACGTCGTGATGTGCATGTTCCATAAACCGTAGCTTCGTAATAAGAAACGTGCATAAATATTACGCCGAAGCCAATGCAATCTAATTGACGTAGCAAAATACAAGTAGCGCCAAATGTTCTGGTAACATTTCCGTGATGTTGACATTATTTAACAACTTAACGTATTTGTCGAAAATGTATTTCGTTTCGTTAAAGTTAGTCAATCATCAAAAGCTTAGGTGAAAAGCCGTAAAATATTTGCACATACTCGACATCAATATTTATATTAAAGCTTTCCAATTTACCCAACAAAATTAAGCAATTATATTCTCATCAAACAATAAACTTTTAATGAACATAAAGAACAAGAATTAGAAAAATATGAAAACACTTTTTAATGTTATACAATCATATACCATACAGTTAAATTGATGAAGTTGTACCTACTCTCAATCAATCTTCCAGAAAATTAATATAAAGAGATTCGACCTCTCGTCCTATATCTAATACATAAAAAATAATTTTTGCTTATTCATATAATGCACTGACATACCGTTCATCAGATTGCAGTAAAACTTTGTCAACTTATTGCTTGCACTTGCGCGATGGTTATAAAAGTTTTATACGTCCCACAGGTGGGCACAGGCCTCCGTTCATTTCTAAGAGGGTTTTAGATCAAAGAAGAGTCCGCCGCACTGCCCCAATGCGTGTTTTTTCTTATTTCTTAGACATGCAGCTTTCATCACGATGTTTTCCTTCACCGCCGAGCACATGGGAAATCAGCACTTGCAATTGCAGGTTATAAGCATAGTACAATAAACAGGTTGCGCGCGTATCGTGCCAAGAAATTTATTTGAAAGTTATTATATCATTAATATTCAATGAATGTATTATCATTCCTAATTTAACTATACAATTTAAATCAATATTTCCACAACTATTTATTTTGCGGCAGTAACGCTCTTGTTATCAGGTACCAGTTTATTATCGAAAATTTCAAAAGTCCCATGGATATAAATTTAACCCGCATTAGAAGAGTTTTCTATAATCGACAATTTGAAAATGGTTAGGAGATTGCGGTCGGATTACAGGGTAAAAGGACTCCTTTTCTGTTTTGGAATGCCTACAAATGGGCGGGCACTACGCCGCATAGCAGTGCTGACACTGCTGTATTCCGGTGTAAAGCTCCTTCAGACTATCCCCCAGGGACGAGGCATCTGCAACCTCCTTTGTTTGAAAAATAATAAGGTAATAGCAATTGACGTTGGACTGTAAGTTTCTTTGTGACTTCAGTTTTATTTAAAAAAAATAGCTAACTCTTATATTCCAATAAATCATCTCTGCCGATTCCTTAGTAGTGGCACCATTACTTGTTTGATTTCGTGAATGTGGTTTAAGATATTTATTTCTCAAAAGAATTATAATTTACTTACATGATAAATGTTCACAATGTTACACAGCTTAATTCAAACAGCACGACACACAAAGTGATAACAAAATAAAATGACACAGTTTTCTTTATAATCTAAGGTAAATAATGTAAAAAAAAGTTTTAAGTACATATATTATAAAATAATAAAAGTAGAATTGAAAGATTAAAATTAGCATTCAGGAGGGTTGTTTTACACTATTTGCTTCGACCGCTAAGTGCAAAAATTTTCATATATCTATCGACGTTATGTTTCGCCTAATCGAACTAACGTTGAACTATCGAGACTGAAAGTTTATTTATTTATTTATTTAAGTGATATTCATCTTTAATTGAGCGCAATTACTACTTGGTCAATGATATTTCTTCTTTGTTTTTGCATGCTGTAAGCGCTAAGCGCGTCGGTATGTTCTACTAGGGCCTAAAAATTAAGATTCCAAAGTTTTGTCACATTTTTTTTAATTTTCTACAAGTATAAAGGGTTACCCTTCATATCGAATACCACAAAAAATTTCTTGCTTAATTTTAAGTCCAAATCGACGGCACTTTTGTAACTAACAAGTTCTTTATACTTTTTTTATTATTTTGTTGTCTGTCTTTTTAGGTATGATTGTTTTTATAATAAATATTAAAAATATTAAATATTAGCTGGAATACAATAAGAAGATTTGATACTAACTTATTTAAGAGCAGTTTTTGTGGTAGAGCCATACTGTGTGGTAGAGCTATGTTATGACTGTAGCATGAATGGGTTGGCTCGAAAAAGGACCTTTGGATTGGTGGCCGGAGGCCCTTTTTACTGGAAATGAGGTATTCCATCTTAGTCCTCACGGGTGACAACGCATCTACATTTTGATTCACAAACGAGGATAGATGTTGGTGTCAATGGAACACAGCATCCTTTTACCATCAGGTGGACTGTGTGCTCTTTTGTCACTCTTATCCTATAAAAAAAGGACCGCCTTATTCAAGCCGACCCATTCATTTTAGGCCGGAAAAGGACCGCGCTCTCACAGCAGACCAACGTGAAATAGCAGCTGCTGTGTTTCGTATGGTGAGAGAACCGGAGACCCTTTTTACTAGAAACAAGGTATTCCATCTTAATCCTCTGAGGTGACAAAGCATCATTTTGAGCCTTAACTGAGAATATATTTCAGTTAAGACATAAGTCTATGTGTTACAGCAACCACTTCCTATCAGAGGGACTTTGTACTCGTTTGTCACCTTTATTCTTTAAAAAAAATACGTTCGATCTAGTTGAGAAAGCTTTAAAATTTTTAAAAATACTCACTCGTATTGACTCGTTTAACTACAGGCAATAATAACCGCAGAGCAAATAGCATGAAGTGATGTAACAAGCGACAACAGAGAGCACATTAGAACGTTGTTCTCTTTAGCGGACTGGTCTAAAACAAATGCGCCTAAAAACATGGAGTATGTACAGTTAACGGTTCATGTAGCTAGGACAAGGTTTGTCGCTTACACTAAAACATTTATACATTAGAGCATGGCAATTTTTTGGACAACATTAGAGGCCTGCTTATTTAGGATTTGGCTTAAAATAATACCTTATTACTACACTTGAATTTTTTATTTATAGTACATTGCCGTGTTAATTTATTTTAGTTTTCACTTATGGCTACACTTTCAAAAGTATCAAAATTATTTTTAAATTGGAAATTGGTTAACCTTAGATTTTACTACTAATATCAAATAAAGCGAAATTTTAAAACTTTACTTAAATTATAATTTCCAATTCGATGAGAACAGTAATATTAGCGACTAAAGGTACCTACTTGACAAAGTTGTTAACATCATGATGATGCTAAAGTAATTTCGCTGGAAAAACTCACTGAAAATAAATCACATATATTACCAAACTGCCCAAGTTTCGACTGTCCATACATGTTAAACTTATCTTTTATGCCAAAGTTACTTAATTAAATGATTAACTTTTGTTTCAGTCACATTTGTAGAACCAAACTGAAACAGGCGAAATCCTGCCATAGACTTTTGAAATCGTTTTATATAACCACAGCAATAGGAATTATAGAGCATTTCAGTCTTAAATGTCAAGTCCAACGTTCACTAGCACCGGAACAAGCGTGGGCAACGAAGGATATTATGTCGACGCATTCGCCGACAAAGGAACAGGCGCGACCGGGGGCTATTAGTCAGTCACTCGCGCTCACTCCAGCCAGCATACCAATTAGGCAATGAGACAAAGCTTTTTCCGATTCTCTAACGCCGTTTTCTTTGCTTAATGTATGCAAGAAACAATTAAAAATTTAACACTTATTTGTACTAAAACATCATAATTTATGCTGTGGTTCATGTTATTCATCGTTTATATTTAAGACCGTAGTACTTATATATTATTTAGCCATTTTTAATGAAAAAATTTGAAGCACCATATAAAATGTGTTATAAATTATTTTCGGCTTGTAATGCGTTATTCGAGGATGGATAAGTGACTACGCCCGCAAGTTATAACTTTCGCAAATTTTCGGAAGCACGCAAGATACGCACTCGTATAACAGACAACTTCAAATCACGCGAAAGTAAAATGTTTATAATATGGATAAAATTAAAAAAAAAACTTGTACCTTTACGAGCAATGGTGATAAATTGTACCTAAGGGCTTTATTTAAAACACGTTCAAACGTAACTTTCTTTTATAACATTCAATTCGAAAGACGTTATTCTATTTTTATAGTTTCACGGTTCTTTTCGTCGAAACGAGTTTTGATTAAAAAATAATTTTATGATAAATTATCTGTTAGAACCGGAACGCTGTTTATGCTTTTATTTATAATAAACAACATGAATAAAATTATTAATTTGAATGTTTTCTGATTAATGACCAACTGTAAATCAATTTTCTCTTCAAATTATACACTGTTACTATTATAAAGAAGTTAATAAGTTTTAATAAAAATGTAAACAGAAACATGATTATTATTATTAAAATGTCTGTGCAACCTAACACCTAGCTAAAAAATAAGATTATTTTTAAATACAAGTCCATCTTTATAAATGAAAATTGTTATAAATATAAAATGAATATTTTTACCTCATTATTTATTACTTATATGTTATCCTTTCATTTCCATCATTATCAAATACATGATTGTTTAAACTTTATCTTGCTATTTTTTTATTTGGTGTCGTCTGTGTCATTAGCATTATTTGAGAAAATTATTTGATTTAATGCGTCGTACTCCACAATTAATAGAAAAGCAACGATAACTCTGAATATAGGACACATGTGAGTCATGTACGAGTAACACGACCGTAGTACGGTCGTGTAAAAGTTTATTGTACTTTTTTTATAGACTAAAGGTGACAAGCGAGCACACAGTCCACCTGATGGTAAGTGGTTGCTGTGGCCCATAGACATCTATGTACATCTATCCTCGATTACGAATCAAGATGCAAATGCGTTGTCACCCGTCAGGACTAAGATGGAATGCCTCCTTTCCAGTAAAAAGGGTCTCCGGTTCTCTACACTCACCGTACGAAACACAGCAGCATTATGCTGCTATTTTACGCTGGTATTCTACTTTCTATATTCTAGTGCACAATATGAGAATCATAAATAAGCTTAAATACATCACTGGAACGATTCCCACATAGTTAACGTCTAACGACGATGCGGCTACGGACGGCGTTACCTGAGTCACCATCGGCTTGAGGTCAAGAGCACGCGTCGTCGACTGCCTACCTGATGAGAATTGCGCGTGCCACAAAACTCGACTCATTTTTATGAAAAAAAAATCTTAAACAGATAAACTATCTACGAAATATTTTGACAGAGAATTCGCTGTCCATGGTTTTTCCCACATATTTGTTTTATTGGTAGTTAATTTGATATTCTGTATCGTATAATATAAGTGCATTTATTAAATAAAATTTCCTATTCTATTTTATTATGCTTATCACTTAAAAAAATTAATTAAAATAACTAAATAAATTGCGTGGAATATGGAAAATCCATTCTTCCTACAATGATGTTAAAAATTATTTAAGTTTCACTGATATTTATTTTAAAAGTTAAAACATATATCATTATTAACTATACTTATTGCTAATATAAGGACATGGGCCTAAGGATTGGAAAAATAAAGAATGTCTAAATGTGTAAAATAAAAATAAGTCATTATATGATCTGCATCTGTATCCAAACTTCTCACATCACGTTCCCACGATATTGAATTGGTTTTAATATCAATGGCGATGGTCGCCCACGCCTCCACTTTCATTTCGGGCCGTCGACCACACGTGACTGTCCGACAGCAACATTCTTCACTCATTGTTGTGCGAGCACTCCGAACGGAGATCGAGTACCATCGCCATTCACGGTCAAAGGAATGTTTGATGGTTGAAGCATAGATGGATTTGCATTACTGTCACTTCCAACTGTCATACGAGTTCAATGGCTTGCAATTTCAAGACGTACTTAAATTTAAAGGTATTTTGAAAGAAAAATAGACAAATATATTATTTGTTCCAACATATTATATTTTATTCTCTCACATTGTACATAGCCCTGACCTGTGGTTTTTAACGAATTTATATTGCATAACTGTTTTCAAAATACGTTATTTACCGTGTAATGGCGGTGTAAGAACATTCATTACCCCTTGTCGACCCGTGGGTGTCGTAAGAAACGACACAGGGAAACTAAAACAAAAGATGGGCAGCAACATCTTTCTGATAACAAATCAAAATAAAAAAAAACCGCGGTTGGCACCGCCTGCCAAGCGTGACATCTATGGCAAAATCCTCTTTAAGAGATAATCTATGGGGGAGGCCTGGGTTCAGAAGTGGATGTATATAGGCTGTAATGGATAATGGATGGAAAATATATCAAAAACACAAATTGGTAGGTATTATGTCCGCCTTGTGTTCTTTTTTATTAAATGCATTAAAAGTTAGAAATTAAAGACCTTACTCATTAAAATTGTCGTCAATCTAAGAAATTTTTAATGTTACTTTCTCTCTCTCTCTCTCTCTCTCTCTCTCTCACACACTCTCTCTTTTCATATAATGACAATTGAAAAAGGTATACAGATTATTTATTTATTTAAAAACTTAAATGTAACGCCTTAGGGATGATTCTCATTAGAGCGAGCTGTGCCCGGGGCGGGGCCCGGACGGGGCACGGTTTTAATTTGTTACATATATTATGTATGAATCAATTTTTATTACACAGTAAGTAGTAAGTAAGGTACCATTCCTTAGCCGACCGCAGACAGCAACAGCAGGCGACGTGTCGTCGCGACACGACGCGACGACACGTCGCTGCAATCATGATTCTGATTCCGAACCCGACTGCAGGCGGCAGCAGCACGTGTTCCAATCTGTTGCGGAAGTTCTATGGGTACTCTATTTATGTAAACAAAATAGGTACTATATATACCTATTTATCGCTTTTATTTAACTCCTTTCCTATATTTTTCAAAAATTTTCCTTTGTCACACTGTTTAAATAATTATTTTGAGATGCATCGTACAGTGCGGGATATTGGGCCACCTGGTTTATCAGTTTATCTTCCACAGAATCGGTGAAACTCATTTTTTGAGAAAAATTCAACGTGTCGCTCGGGCGTTGGCAGCACTACTGATCTGCGGTCGGGCGACATGTCGTCTGCCGCTCCGGCGAACGACGTGTCGCTAGCTACGGAAGGTATTTCATAGATCTACATAGAATCCAGTCGTGTCGCGACGACACGTCGCCTGCTGTTGCTGCGTGCGGTCGGATACGGAATTGTACCTTTAAGGTAAAGGATACACAGGGCGGAATTAATGCCATGTGGCAATCTCTACCAGTCAAACCTGGGTGAAAAAGATAATTGTTGGATGGCGAAACATTATACATAAATAAAGTGTACATGTATTAAAATATAATATATGCATATTACATACATACACAGCACATATTTAAATATACATAGATATATATATATATATAATAAGTATACATGCTTATAAACTTTATAAATAAATATCCGTATGAATATATAAATAAATAAATAGTTGAAGAAAAAAATGTTTGTTAGTAATTGCCCATAAGTAATGTTGTCGTACAAGTAATTTGAAGGAGTTTTATTTGTTGCATTTTTAATATCATTGGGGAGAGTGTTCCAAAGATGTGCCTATATCGTAAAAGAGGACCTGAAAAAACTTTTGTTCTACGACTATTAAATTCATTCTTAAATTTTTCCATTGAAATTGAAAATCAGGCACACGCCGCGACATTAAAAATAAAAAAAGGCCTAGCTTATAAAGTTTGCGAATTTCATTTAAAACAAGTTTTCTTTTCTTCTGTATAACCCCTTTCAGAAAAGGGGGCACATTTACAGTCTGGTATCGGAATAGACTTATTTTTCAGTCTTTGCTTATTGAGTCATGTCGTATATGTTTTGTGTCAATTACATCCAATTTTTTTATAGGATAGGTCCACAGCATCCACTTACCATCAGCACGCCTAGCATGGGCTGGTTTGTCCCCCGATTATGTCCACTGACAAGAGATAAAATTATCTTGTCCTTAACCAAAGCATGGCAACGGGGAGAAGTATATACCCCGTTTGACATAACGAGTAGACATACATCCCCCGTTCGTAGCATGAAGCCAAATGAAAGATAAAAAATTATGCTTTTTTGACATTTGAAAGGGACAATTTTATCCTAGTTCAATTAGTGAGTTTAAGTTTATATTCATACAAAAAATCTATCTAAGTCTATCTCCCATTTTATCTAATGTGAATATTATATCCACCGGTGTGCCCATGCTCGAAGGGTGGATAAAACTAAGCGAGGGCATAAACATTTTGTCCTTTCCCCGGGGATAAAATTGTCTCCTGCCCATGCTAACCCTGCAGGTGGACTGTGTGCTCTTTTGTCAGCCATATTGATCACAAAACCCACAGCCACGTCCATTTTTATGATGCTATGTGTACTTTTTAAGGGTGAGCGGCATAGCTGTGGTCGAACAATTTGATTGCAGTATTTTTTCTGGAAACCATTGTTTTATAGATAAACAATTAATATATAAAATCTATTACATCTCTCTTTTACTTTTTCACGTGAATTATGTATATTTACATGAAACTGATTTCTCGGAAACGACTAGTCTTGTTTTTTAACATTATCTAAGTTTTTAAATTTATATGTAACTAGTTGTTTCCCGCGACTTCGCCCGCGTGTAATTTAAGGTTTTATTTTGTTGCGCGAAACCCTAATTAAAAAATATAAGTAGCCTAAGTTACTCCTTGTAACATGAGCTATCTACCAGTGAAAGTCCCGTCAAAATCAGTCCAGCAGTTTCGGAGATTAGCCGGAACAAACAGACAGACAGACAGAAAGATAGACAGACAAAAATTAAAAAAGGTGTTTTTGTTATAAGTACCGTATATACTTTCATATGCAATTAGTAAAAATTGTTATTTTGACATTACAAACAGACACTTCGATTTTATTTATTTGTATAGATTTGTAATGATAATGTTGTACTTTAATAGAAGTTTTCCTAGGTAGGTATAATCCTTGTGATATTTTTTTTAACAACGTACAAAGTTTAGTAGTCAAGGTTACTAAATACGTACGCAATCATGCGTAATATTTCGTAATGCTGTTACTACAAAGATAAATCCTGAACGTAACGCACACATGCATATGTATAACCATCATTTTACACACCCATCCGGTATTTTCTATTGATTAATAAGCGACTTAATTTCCTTAATTGATGCAATTAAAAACTTTTTAAAACTTTCATCTTTAATACAAAAGTGTCACTATTACTATTAATGAAATGACTGAGATTATTAGCACGTATTATGATTAGTGTTTATTTTGGACATATACAAAAGATATCACTGTAATTACTAATTACAATTTCATTTATATTTTTTCTTTGAATATATATATATATATATATATATATATATATATATATATATATATATACTAGCTGACCAGGCAGACGTTGTTCTGCCCTTTCCGAACAACCGTTTGCTTTCCCAACAAAACTCCTGAATTTAGCAATAAAAAAATTGAGGGGTCACTTATCGGGATAAAAACTATCCTATCTCTCAAGTTGGACCAAACTGATTGAATACTTACAGCAACACGTGGTGGTTATACTACTAAATTGTACTCGTTTATTAAACGTTTGTATTTTTAACATAGCGCCATCTATTAAATATTTACTCAATCCAGTCAACAGATATCGTCATCTGACAGAATCGTTTGGAGCTAACAGATAATTGTGACTGTCAAATAATAGACAAATAATTTTCAATAAAATAATATTATATTGCGACTATAAATTGAGATGTAAGCTATCCTATCTTTTAAGTTGGACCAAACTGCACATTGACCAAAAATTTCATTGAAATCAGTTCAGTAGTTTAGGAATCCATCACGGACAAACAACATGACACGTACTTTTATATATAAAGATATATATCTATACTAGCTGACCAGGCAGACGTTGTTCTGCTCTTTCCGAACGACCATTTGCTTTCCCAAAAAAAAAACTCCTGAAATTAGCAAAAAAAAATTGAGGGTCACTTATCGGGATAAAAACTATCCTATCTCTCAAGTTGGACCAAATTGCACACAGTCTGCTAATTTTTTTGAAATCAGTTCTATCTGTTGAATACTTACAGCAACACGTGGTGGTTATACTACTAAATTGTAGCTTATATTAAACGTTTGTATTTTTAACATAGCGCCATCTATTAAATATTTACTCAATCCAGTCAACAGATATCGTCATCTGACAGAATCGTTTGGAGCTAACAGATAATTGTGACTGTCAAATAATAGACAAATAATTTTCAATAAAATAATATTGTATTGCGACTATAAATTGAGATGTAAGCTATCCTATCTTTTAAGTTGGACGAAACTGCACATTGACCAAATATTTTAATTGAAATCAGTTCAGTAGCTTAGGAGTCCATCGCGGACAAACAACGTGACACGTACTTTTTATATATAAAGATATATATATATATATATATTGTTACGAGCTTGGGGTTCGAGACAATTACAAACTGCCGATTGAATTACCAAAATTGACTATTTAATTACACAACACTAATTACAACTTAAAATCACACTAATAATAAAACACAGTTCGCCGATATTTCGCTTCGAAGTATTCTCTTGTATCGCCAATTCAATCTGCCTCGGTCGTGGTCTATACCGGCCTTATATAGGGCCTCAAATAGTTTCCAGAACCTTCTACTGTAGCGACATCTAGAATGTTCGAGTACATATCGGTCCCGACATTTCTGGAAGGATCTCGACTCTCCTAGTTCTGCTACTCGACACTAGAGGGCGCTAGTGTAACTAGTGTTGCCATGTACAAGGCGCGCAACACTTTCTTTTACTCGACACTAAGAGGGCGCTAGTGTAACTAGTGTTGCCATGTACAAGACATTAATAGTGGCGCGTAACACTGCCCCCTCCTAAGACATGCTCGTCCCGAGCATTATTGGCCCCATAATAACGCGCCAGTCGATCCACATGGACGATCTTAGGAGTACCTCTGGCACCTTTCTGTATCCGGTAGGTTACGTCATTGATTCTTGTCACAATCCGGTACGGTCCGTCCCATTTAGCTTGAAGCTTAGGAGATTTCCCTTTGCTGCGAGCTACCACTTTCACTTTCCGGAAACGGCCCCGCAACGTCAATTACTATCCTCTCCCATGGTGCACCAACATTGTACAATTTCAATGCGCCTCTACTACGAGGTCCCTTTACAGCCGCACAACATGTACATTTGCGGCACCAGTCCTCGACATCGTCACGACAGTGGACCCAGTAAAACCGTTCTCGGATCTTCAGTAGAGTTCGTTTAACTCCCAGGTGGCCTCCTGAACAACCATTATGGTACAGCTGTAGAACATCCGGTACTTTAGCCTTAGGGACAACCATTTGCAAATGACATCTGTCTCCCCGACCATTTTCCCATTTACGGCACAGGACTCCATCCTGAATCAGCAAGCTGTCCCATTGGGCCCAATAGCTTTTCGTGGTCGAACTCAGTGCTGAGACGTCGCTCCACTTGGGCTTAGGAGCACTGGCCTTCATCCACTCCAAAATCGGCTTAATGTCCGAATCTTCCTGCTGTGCATATTGTAGGCTGTCCTTCCACTCATTGCTGAGCTGGTCTGTCTTGAGCATCCTCACAGATACCACTTCCTTACCCTCTTGCCTAGTACAATGCTTGCAATCTTCAGGGCAAGGTCTTCTTGACAATGCATCTGCATTCCCATGAGATTTCCCGCTGCGATGTTCGATCACAAAGTCGTATTCCTGCAGTAGTTCAATCCATCTCGCAACTTGTCCTTCCGGATTTTTGAACTGCAATAGCCATTTCAGTGCAGCATGGTCGGTTCGTAAGTGGAATTTCCGCCCCAGAAGATATTTGCTAAAATGCTGCAAGGACTTTACCACAGCAAGCAATTCCCGTCTTGTGACACAATAGTTCCTTTCCGGCTTTGACAATGACTTGCTGAAGTACGCTATCACAATCTCTTGATCACCATTCCGTTGAGACAACACACCGCCAAGTCCTATATCACTTGCGTCTGTGTCAACTATGAAATCCTTGCCCGCATTAGGGTACCCCAAAATAGGTGTTTTGCACAGACGGTTCTTGAGCTCCTGGAATGCAATATTGCAACTTTCATCCCAGCAGAAATGTCGCTTCTCCTCGGTTAGCCTGTGCAGAGGTTTGGCTATATCTGCAAAGTTCTTCACAAATCGCCGATAATAAGAGCACAAACCCAAAAATGCCCTAACCTGTGTCTTGTCTTTTGGAACCGGCCAATCTTTGACAGCGGCAATTTTCTCTGTATCCGTGCGGATACCTTCTTCCGACACTACATACCCCAAAAAGCTAACTTGCCGTTTGAATAGTGAGCACTTCTTCGGACTCAACTTGAGGTTGGCACTCTGGATCTTCATGAGCACGCGTTCCAGGTTTTGAAGGTGTTCCTCAAACGTACGGCCTACGATGATGATGTCATCCAAATAGACCAGACATGCATCTCCAATTAGCCCGGTAAGTACAAGCTCCATCAACCTTTCAAACGTTGCTGGAGCATTGCACAATCCAAACGGCATGACTTTAAATTGCCACAGACCCTTTCCTGTGGAGAATGCAGTTTTCTCCTTGTCCTTAGGGTCAATTTCAACCTGCCAGTAGCCACTTTTCAGGTCCAGCGTACTAAACCACTTTACGCCTGTAAGCATGTCCAGCGTGTCATCAATTCTTGGCAAGGGATAGCTGTCCTTCTTCGTAACGTCGTTCAGACGGCGGTAGTCAACACAAAACCGCATGCTGCCGTCCTTCTTCTTTACCAGCACCACAGGTGAACACCATGGACTAGATGAAGGTTCAATAACACCATCCTTCACCATTCCCTCAATCATGGTTTCCACTTCCTTTTCACGTGCTACAGGCAATCTTCTTGGCCGCTGACGAATAGGCAATTCTTGTCCTGTGTTTATTTTGTGTTGAACTAAGCCAGTCTTTCCTATGTCAGCTTCGTTTGACGAGAAAACATTGGTGTACTGGAGTAACAACTTCTTCGCCTTGACCATTTCATTCGGGGAGAGAACGCTGCGACAGTCTTCTAAAAGTGTGGTCACTCTCGTTTGTCCATCCTTGCTGGGGGTCCCAGTTGATAGATATTGGCACCGACGCAACCAATCCACTTCCTCACTAGTACCAACCAATGTGCCCTTTTCTATAAGTTGTTCCTGATCACAAGGGTTCAACACACGTACTCCTGAGATGTCGGTGGTTCTGACCAAGGTTCGAGCCACTCTCCATGGAAGGTCATTGTCTACCCTTTCCACGAGTACACAACGATAAGCTTGCCCAGGATTCCGAGGAAGACTAACCGGCACAATCGTTTCCGATCTCGGCGGAAGAACAATCTTCTTAAGGCTGTACACATTCCCTGGTAACGCCCCTTCCACAAAAAGTTCCTCTTGTCCACATTTCAAAACACCTTGCCTTACGTCGATCTCATAACAATTCTTCCTCATAAAGTCTAGGCCCAGGATGCAGTCGTCCATTATATCAGCCACGATGACATTATGCCGGTAGATCATGTTGCCTAGCTTCAACTCCATCTCCTTCTCTCCACGGACGGGTATGCGCTGACCGGTGGCTATCACCAAATTAATGCGTTCGCGGTTGTATGCGGAGTCCCCAAGGAACCGACTTATAAGTTGGGAACTGACAACCGTGCGAGAGGCTCCAGTGTCTATGGTCAGTTTACACGGCGTTCCGTTGACCTCGCCCTTGATGATCAGGCTGTTCCCATCATGGGTTTGTGAGATGGAAATCCTTGGGGCTTTTTTAACATCAGCCAGCACCCGCCCCGCAGTCCTGGCTTTTACTCGTTTCCCTGCTGCTGCTGGGCGGTGCTATTAGCCACACTACCCTCTCGGGATCGATCACCTTCCCTTTCTACAGTTCGCTTAGGGCAGCTGGATCGAAGATGACCCCTTTCCCCACAGCCGTAGCACCTAGGGCTGTAGCCGTTATTGCGGTCCCGAACTGTAGCTGCTGCAACCTCCCTGACGCGATGGGAACGATGATCCTGCCGCACGGCTTCCACCTCCAGTGCATGAGTCAAGGCGTCCTTAAGCGTCTCGTGGTGCCCGAGCCTCACAGCAGCTCTGACTTCAAGGTCGCGGATGCCGTCGATGAATGTCTGCACCAGGTTCCCTACAATGAGCGCAGGTACAGACTGGTATGCTTTTCGAACCAGCTTCTCTACCTCAAGGGCCCATTGCTGAAGGTTTTCGTTACTGCGTTGCACGCGATCTTTGAGCTGCGCACGAAAGACGTGTTCCAGGTGAGCATCGCCGTATCTCGCCTCCAATGCCTCAAGGAGCTGCTCGTAAGTCACTTCCTTACCGAGAGCTTCCAGAACAGTTAAGGCCTGGTCGCGCAGGCCTAGGGTGAGAGCAGTCATGGCCTGACTTTTATTCCAGCTGTTCGCTTTCATGACAGCCTCGAATTGGATTTTGTAGGCCGACCAGGAAGAAGTCCCGTCGAACGGCGGCACTTTGAATCCACGTAGCGAAGGTGTTGTAGCTACCACGGGAGCTGTAACGCCATCCCCAAGTTTGAGGTCATCCAGCGTTTTCTTCACGTCAGCCATCACGTTGTCAACCCGATTGTACACTTGGTCGATTCGGGTTTCAGCTTCCGACAGGCGGTTGTCATATTGAGCAACCTTATCCTTCACCTCCCTTATCTCTTTCCCGAAGATAGCGTGAAGGTCCTTCATGAGAAGTATCTGTTCTTCTTTATTGCGTTTGAGCTGCTCTTCCAACCGACGGCCCTGTTCCTCCTGTTGGCGGGCCTGTTCCTCCTGTTGGCGGGCCTGTTCCTTCTGTTGGCGGGCCTGTTCCTCCTGTCGGCGAGCCTGTTCCTCCTGTCGGCGAGCCTGATCCTGCAGCATCATCATCAGAGCACCTAAGTCAGGTGCTGTAGATGCAGGAGCTGATGACGGACCGGCCTCCGTGGTCAGCAGCTGGCCCTCCGATGGTTGCGGCGTTGTATTACCAAATCGTCTCTGGTCCGTCTCCAGCTGGCGTTGACTTCGGGTACGGATACCCTCCATGTCGTCCTTTGGTAAAATCGGCATGATTTGATCCCACTTCTGACACCAATTGTTACGAGCTTGGGGTTCGAGACAATTACAAACTGCCGATTGAATTACCAAAATTGACTATTTAATTACACAACACTAATTACAACTTAAAATCACACTAATAATAAAACACAGTTCGCCGATATTTCGCTTCGAAGTATTCTCTTGTATCGCCAATTCAATCTGCCTCGGTCGTGGTCTATACCGGCCTTATATAGGGCCTCAAATAGTTTCCAGAACCTTCTACTGTAGCGACATCTAGAATGTTCGAGTACATATCGGTCCCGACATTTCTGGAAGGATCTCGACTCTCCTAGTTCTGCTACTCGACACTAGAGGGCGCTAGTGTAACTAGTGTTGCCATGTACAAGGCGCGCAACACTTTCTTTTACTCGACACTAAGAGGGCGCTAGTGTAACTAGTGTTGCCATGTACAAGACATTAATAGTGGCGCGTAACAATATATATATATTCCAATATACATTTATAATCATAATAAATCAGAGACGCTAGGAATTTTTCCTTATCGTTAAGAAGTAGTTATTGCATATCTAAAATAAGTACACTTGGACAAACACCAAGACCCGGAAAAGGTTTACTTTTTTTTCATTAGGGTGACAAACAAGCACACATTCCACCTGATGGTAAGTGGTTGCTGTGGCCCATAGACATCTACCTCTATCTTCTTTTGCGAATTAAAATGCAGATGCGCTGTCAGCCGTGAGGACTAAAATAGAATGCCTCTTTTGCAGTAAAATAGGTCTCCGGTTCACTACACTCACCATACGAAACACAGCAGCATTAAGCAGCTGTTTACTCTGGTATTCTGTGAGAGCGTGATCCTTCCCCGGTCGAGCCGACCCATTGGTACTACAACTATACTATTAATATAGCTGCAGCATGACTCTACCACGTAAAAAATCAAAGCGATGCTTTTATCTATACCTATACAAATAAATAAAATTGAAGTTTCTATTTGTAATGTCAAAATAAAACAGCTTTTTAGTAAATGCATATGAAAGTATAATATACGGTAATTATGACCAAAAACACAATTTTAAAAATTTTTGTCTGTCTGTCTGATTGTTCCGGCTAATCTCCAAAACGGCTGGACCGTTTTGACGGGGCTTTCACTGACTGATATCTGATGTAATAAGGAGTAACTTAGGCTACTTGTATTTTAAGTAAAGAATTAGGGTTCCGCGCAACAAAATTAAAACCCTAAATTACACGCGGGCGAAGTCGCGGGGAACAGCTAGTTATGAAGTAAAATTCGACTTCAAAGAAGAAGACATTAAAAACTTCATACATCATGCAACTACACCTAAAGCGCTAATAACCTATTAAATAAAAAAAAATCATTTAAATCTGATAACGCTTTTAATAATTATTACAGATGTATTATGATATATATATTATGAAACGCAACGTGCAGTGGCGGGTAACAATACTCACTACCCCATATCTTCCCGTGGGTGTCGTAAAAGGCGACAGAGGGAAACTGAGACAGAGGATAGGCAGCAGCATCTTTCTGATAACAGCAAAACAACAATAAAAAAACTGCGGTTGCCAACCCGCTCGCCAAGCGTGGCAACTATGGCAATATACCCCCCATGAAAGTAACGAAGAGACGGCCCCCAGTCCCCGGCGGCCCCGCTATTCCTGGCTACGGTGACGACCTGGCCATGGTAACGGCGGGGCAGGGGGTGCTAAGAATCTCCGGTGGAGGTTCGGTTGCCACCTACGACGACTCGACCTGGCAACATATAACGCACGCACCCTGAGGACTGACGAGAAGATCCTGGAGCTGGAAGAAGTGATAGACAAGTTGCGCTGGAATGTCATAGGATTATCCGAAGTCCGAAGAGAGGGGGAGGACGCGGTAATCGTTGAATTTAATTTAATTTAACTGGGAGGACTCGACCACCTGTCCCAAGGAAGTGTCGGATTTATCTTCCACAAGTCTCTCGTTAACAACGTTGTAAAGATTAGGAGTGTGTCGACGAGGGTTGCGTACCTTATACTCAGAATCACCAAACGGTATTAGCTGAAGGTCATACAGGTTTACGCACCAACTTCGGCACACCCCGATGAGGAGCTCAAGGAAATGTATGAGGTTATCTCTAGAGCCCAAACCCCACTATACGGTGTTAATGGGAGACTTCAACGCAAAACTAGGCACAAGAGAGAACGGTGAGCTGAAATTAGGGAATTTCGGAATAGGGCAACGGAACCCAAGGGGCCAGCAGCTGGCCGACTTCATGGAGAAAGAGGGACTCTTTATGATGAACTCTTTGTTCCAGAAGCGGCCCCACAGGAAGTGGACCTGGTCGAGCCCCGACGGTTCGACAAAATATGAGATTGACTTCATTATGAGGACCAGACGACAACTGTTAAGTGATGTCTCAGTGATCGAGAGGGTGAAAACCGGCAGCGATCACCGAATGGTGAGAGACACACTGAACCTAAACGTTAAGTTGGAGAGATCTGGTCTAATGAAGTCAACGCTCCGTCCCCCTCGTGCTCTAATCCAAAGTCGTGAAACCTTTCAGCTCGAGCTACAAAAGCTTTTTCAGTGCCTAGAAGATTGCAATGAAGTGGATGGTGAATGACAAGCTCGTGGAACTGTCCATGCGGTCGGAGCTAAGTTTTGCAAGACCCGCCGCAGAAGAACACAAAAACTCTCCGATCACACTCTTAATCTCATAGCTGTTAGACGGGATATGAAGCTGCAGTTTTCAGTAGATTTAACAGCATACAGGCAACTGAACAGACGGATCTCCAAATTCATGCGGCGGGACTTACGCAACTTTAATACTGCTCGTATTAAAGAAGCGATCGAGCGGAACCAGGGCTCCAAAGTCTTTGCCAGAGATCTGTCTGCCAGAAAGAGCCAACTGTCGAAGCTGAAGACCGAGTGTGGCAGCGTCGTTTCCGGGACACCTGAGATTTTAAGTGAGATTGAGAGGTTCTATGGGCAGCTGTACACATCATCGTTGGAGCCACACGTAAGTGTGAGTAACGATCCAAGAGCGAGTCTTATCCGACACTATTCCGATGATATCCCGGACGTCAGTCTGAGCGAGATTAGAATGGCTCTCCAGCACCTTAAAAACGGCAAGGCCCCAGGCGAGGATAGAATTACAGCGGAGCTTCTGAAAGCGGGTGGAAAACCGGTATTTGAAGTCCTTCAGAAGCTCTTTAATTCCGTCCTCCTTGGTGGCATAACACAGGAGGCGTGGAGCAGAAGTGCGGTGGTCTTGTTGTTCAAGAAAGGCGACAACACTCTCTTGAAGAACTATAGACCGATTTTGAATAAGACTGCTGCTTTGAATAAGACTGCAGTCCCCCCCGTGACCATGGGTTGCTGTAAAGCACTCGAAACGTCGGGAATAATAATAATAAAATAAACGCGATAAAATCCGTAAAACACAGTTTTATTCAATGTGTAGTGTTCGCGTAAATATAAGAAATCATTATATAGACCGATTTCCCTTTTGAGCCGCGTCTACGTGCTGTTTTCGAGAGTCATTACGAATCGTCTCGCGCGCAGACTTGACGACTTCCAGCCTCCCGAACAAGCCGGTTTCCGAAAAGACTTTAGCACCATAGACCACATACTATACCCTTCGGCAAATTGTACAGAAGTCAGAGGAGTACAATTTGCCACTATGTCTGGCGTATGTGGACTATGAGAAAGCCTTTGATTCCGTCGAAATTTGGGCGGTGCTGCAGTCCCTTCAGCAATGCCAAGTCAAGACTGTCGGTATATCGAAGTGTTGAAATGCTTGTACAGTAGTAGTGGCTATTCGAGTACAGAACCAGAGTACGAAACCTATCCGATTGCAGAGAGGTGTAAGACAGGTTGACGTGATATCCCCGAAACTCGTCACCGCTGCATTGGAAGACGTTTTCAAGCTTCTGGACTGGAAAGGATACGCTATTAACATCAATGGCGAGTACATCACTCACCTTCGATTTGCCGACGATATAGTCCTTATGGCAGAATCGCTGGAGGACCTAAGCACTATGCTCAATGACCTCAATAGTGTTTCCCAACAGATAGGTCTTAAGATGAACATGGACAAAACAAAGATCATGTTTAATGTCCATGTCACACCTATGCCGGTAGATTTTGGGGACACTAAGCTCGAAGTTGTTGACGAGTATGTTTACCTGGGACAAATAGTCCGACTAGGTAAGTCCAACTTCGACCGAAAGGTCAATCGGCGGATTCAACTCGGTTGGGCAGTGTTCGGGAAATTACGGCACATCTTCTCGCCAGGTATACCTCAAAACTTGAAAACAAGACTGTACAACCAGTGCGTGTTGCCAGTGATGACCTATGGTACTGAGACGTGGTCCTTCATTGCTAGCCGGATGAGGAAGCTCAAGGTCGCTCAGCGAGCTATGGAGAGGGCTATGATCGGAGTTTCTCTGCGTGATAAACTTAGAAATGAGGATATCCGCAGTAGAACCAGAGTGACCGACATACCCCAACGGATTAGTAAGCTGAAGTGGCAATGGGCCGGCCATATAGCTCGAAGAACCGACAACCGTTGGGGAAAAAAGGTTCTCGAGTGGCGGCCTCGTACCGGCGGACGAAGTTTTTTTTTTTTTTTTTTTTATAGGATAAGGGTGAAAAACGAGCACACAGTCCACCTGATGGTAAGTGGTTGCTGTGGCCCATAGACATCTACATCTTTCCTCTGTTACAGATCAAAATGCAGATGCGTTTTCACCCGTGAGGACTAGGATGCAATGCCTCATTTCCAGTAAAAAGGGCCTCCGGCAACCTGCACTCACCAAGCGAAACGCAGAGGTAAACCTCTACTTCACGCTGGTATTCTGTGAGGTCGTGGTACCACCCCGGTTCGAGCCGGCCCATCCATGCGACAGCAAAAGCTGCCGCCTGGCTCTACCACTGTTGAAACTGTGTAGGGCGTCCCCCCACTAGATGGAGTGACGACCTGGTAAGATATGCAGGAAGTTGATGGATGCAGGTGGCTCAGGATTGTGCTTTGTGGCATTCTTTGGGGGAGGCCTATTTTCAGCAGTGGACTTGTGAAGGGCTGTAATAATGACGGCTCCGTGGCGCAGTGGCTTAGCAATGAGTTGCTGTGCTGGGGGGCGCGGGTTCGAATCCCGCACGGAACAAGTATTTGTATGGCCTACAAATAATTGTTCCGGGTCTGGATGTTTGTCCTTGTGCAATTTGTGTTTGTAAACTGCCTCCACGATACAGGAGAAAATCCTAGTGTGGGGGTAATTTAAAAAAAAAAAGAATAATGATGATAATGATGATTATGAAACAATTTATTACCAGATAACTTGATAATTTATTTCAGTCATTAATTTTTATTTAGGTAAATAGAAAAACTCTAATATACCTACATTTGCTAATTTAAAAATATTATTAAAATAAACCCGGAACAAGAGAACCTAATTAATGAACACTTTCACTGCTTTGATACTATAACACGAGCACACCGGGGCCACATCGCATCCTGCCTGCCTGTATGCTAATAAAACTCGTTAATCGGTTAAATGATGTGTCTATATTTTCTACAAGTGTAATAGATCAACAACTTTAATAGATTCACTGTCTTCATCAATGATACGCCCCTATTTTAAGTGTAGACTCCATGACAAGCGTGTGGCGGAGCGGTGTGTTTAGCGGGCATGAAAAGCACACACTTTTGCCTATACAGGTACGTGTATGCACGTGTATGCCGCACGCCACGTCGAACTTCTCCACGCAGGCCTTACACTACGCTCTTACTTGATAATCCTGATCAAAATGCTCGCGTCTAGAACATAAATCATGTATCATCTACCTAAGTCTTCAAATCTCATGTTTTTGTAAATTGGTTCCCCGCTTTAACAGAGTATGCGTGTGAAGTCTTGTATATGAACTCAATAATTATACTCTTCATTAGGTTACTGTCTCTTGCTACTGCACTGCTGGACATGAATAACAATATAGTAGGAAAATTTCGCTAGAATCACCACGTTTTAAGGAATTCGTGATCGAAGTAGCACGCGCCTTTTATCATTGATTTATTTTATAGAATAAGAGTGAAAAAAGAAAAAGTTTTTCTGATGGTAAGAGGATGTTGCGACTCTTAAGAGTCCATTTAATGCTGCTTTGGTGATGTTGAGCGATCTGGATCTCGGTATCTACTTGAACTTATAATCTTCAAATCTGTTGAAGCGAAAACAAGATTCGATAACAAATTCTCGATTTAAAAAAAACGAATAAAAAACTCGTTTTGCACTTATTTTGAATTAGATCTCTGAAACCTTATGAAATTGAATGATGATTTTTAACCTGATAGATAGGTAATAATATTATCTCAAATCGTGATGATTTTTTTTTATAGAATAAGGGTGACAAAGGAGCACACAGTCCACCTGATGGTAAGTGGTTGCTGCGGCCCATAGACATCTACATCTATCCTCGTTTGCGAATCAAAATGTAGATGCGTTGTCACCCGTGAGGACTAAGATGGAATGCCTTATTTCCAGTAAAAAGGGCCTCCGGCCACCTGCACTCACCAAGCGAAACGCAGAGGTAAACCTCTAGTTCACGCTGGTATATTATTTTATTTTTCTACGTGGTCTTCGTAATAACCAATTATGTGATTTGGCACTTGCGTTATTTTATTCTAAGCGAAGCACACTCTCTTTCTGTCTCTTGTTTTGCACGCGGTAGTAATAGTGCTTTCCTTTCATTACATCACATCTACATTTGTCCTCGATTAAGAATCAAAATGCAGTTGCGTTGTCACCCTTGAGAACTAAGATGGAGTGCCTCGTTTCCAGTATGAAGAGTCTTCGGTTCTCTACACTCACTATACGTAACACAGTACTGTTGTGCTGCTATTTTATACTGGTAACCATTTGCGTTCTTCTCATCGTGTCTCTTATGTGTTCTTTGTTATTTTCTCTTCCTCTTGCCGACACCAAGTATCCTGTCCCTTTTTTGTTTTCTTCTAACTATACCGAAAATATCTCTTCATAATGTTGTAAACAATACTTTTAAAGTATAAGCACATAAATGCATAATATTAAAAGGTTACGATTCAATTTCGGGATTTATTGAATTACTATCTGTGACTGTATAACAGAAAGTGAGAACTTAATAAGATATGCGCACACGTAAAAGTGGTAAAGTGGCAAGTTAGTGCACGTCGTTATATTTGAATATTTTTTACGATAATACCAGCGGTGGTTCTGACGCTAAACCTGTTTGCGGACAGCCGGCCACACACCTCGCTCAGAATATGAGCACTATGGGTAAGCATTATTAACCGTAAGCATGTTTCAAGAACGCATAATTGTTTTTTTTTCTAATGGAATAAGGATGACGAACGATCACTCAGTCCACCTAATAATAATAATAATAATAATCCCAAGCACAGTTCTAGAAAATACAACACATAAGTTATACTACGACCGCGCCATCCTAACTGACAAAACAATACATTATAATAGACCAGACATTACGCTACAAGATAAACTTAATAAAATCACATACCTCATTGATATAGCTATACCTAACACACATAATATTACAAAGACAATTACAGAAAAAATCCACAAATATGCAGATCTCCAAGACGAAGTTAGCAGAATTTGGAAACAAGAAAAAATCTACATAGTACCGATCGTGTTATCAACCACAGGTGTTATCCCAAAACATCTTCACCACAGCCTGAAACTATTAAATATAAAAGAGAATAAATACATACAATTACAGAAAGCCGCCATATTAAATACGTGCCGTATTGTGAGAAAATTTTTACAAATAGATGAAAACGAAGTTACGCCCAATATCCCAGAACACACTACTTAATAAAATGCCCATATGCTTTTTACTTGGTGAACACCCGTAATTAGCATTAATAACGGCCGCAAGGCTAGAAAAAATAAAGATATAAAATAATAATAATAATATTCCACAACTATCACACAACGCCATCTAGTCCCAAGCTAAGCAGAGCTTGTGTTATGGGTACTAGACAACTGATAAACATACTTATATATTTCTAAATACATAAATATTATAGATAAATTACACCCAGACACAGAACAAATGATCGTGCTCATCACACAAACATTTGTCCTGGGTGGGAATCGAACCCACGACCTCCGGCATAGCAGTCAGGGTCACTAACCACTAGACCAACAGGCCTGTCATGTTGTATGTAAGTGAATACTGTGGCCCATAGATATCTACATTTACCCTCGATTAAGACTCAAAATGCATATGCGCTGTGACCCTTGAGGACTAAGATGGAATGTCTCGTATCCAGTAAAAAGGGTATCTGCACTCACCATACGAAATATAGCATGAAGCTGTATTCTATGAAAAGATGGACCCTCACCGGTCGAGCCGACCCATTCGTGCTACAACCATAATATAGCTATGGCATGGCTCTACCACTTATATCTCAAGGATGAAACCTATCCCAGCTGAACTTAGAAAGTAAAACCTATTACACATATATATTCACAAGATATATAAAGAATTTCTCATTTAAAGTATAGGATATACATGTGCTACAAGCAACGTGACCGATTTTAAAATGTTATTACGTCAAATTTCTGAAAACTATTTTTTGTCCTTTAAAATACTCGATCTCAATATTAGTAGAAATAATCAAACTTAATTGGGTCTTTTTATATATTTTTTAACTTCAATGTAGAAAATATTACGGGTTTAACAATAATATATTTATAATAATATAGTTTAATATAATGCTTAACTTATTTAACTATATTAGTATCATTCATATTTATTATCAATATAAAAGGCATAATACAGTTTTTAACTTTAAGGTATTATTAACTATAGTTGATTTATCTTTGATCTGGCTTTTGTTTATGTTTTATTTTTAATTCTAAAAGTGAAATGGCTTAATAGTTACATTATTATACTTATTTTATTTAAATAATAAGCAATTGCTGTAAGTTTTTCGAATAAAACAACAAAAATCACAAGTACATACTTTGTATGCATTCACACCTTTTAGGAACAATTTTAAACTTGTATCAGACATAAATAAACGGAAAAGATAAGCTCAGTATGATAGCAAAAATTTGTTGCAAAACTAGGTCACACGATAAGAATACATAATCAAAAAAAAGTAAGATTATCTGGTAATTCTAATCAATTATGTCTGTACTGTCTTCATTTTAATGCTTTCTTGTAAAAACATCTGAGAACATTGTTTTGACTTTAATCTAAGTGCATACTTATCAACTAAATATTTTTTTGAACGGACCGATTTAAATACCATGCCAATGTTTGTTTAGCGATTACACTATTCGATTTTCACGAAACGGTATGTTAAGAATGTTGGTGTAAGCCAAACAGCGCCACCCACTGCTTGATTACTCGACGGAATATTCTGATGAATTATAAGGAATTATGCAAAACAAGCCGGCGCACGATCTTCGTTCGCACACTTTCGCTGAGACAGTTCGGAGTCATTTGTCCAACACACATGCTGCGTACTATCCAATAACGTAAGATCTCCTATTTTATATATTTCCCTTGTTTTTTATCTTTATATCATGGTCATAAGGGGAGTGTGGGAGACCTTATGTTATTGGTTATATGTGCTATTACTAGTGTCTCGGACCACCCAGCAAGGTTTGCGCTCCGTCTATTCGTTTATTTCCCACAATCTTATCGCTCCGTAATGATCAACGTGGGTCACAGCGTTACACAAAAGGGATCGTGATGACTGTTTGTTTTTGCCGAAAACATTTTAAGTTACTTTAAAAGTGTATCACTTGATTATTTATTGTCTTACTTAACAAAATCTGTGTGTTTATTTATTTAAAAAGGTATATCACTATCGCACTAGTACTAGGTACTAGATTATTTATCGTCTGTTTTTCTATAACAATAAAGTGACAAAAGAACTTAGAGTACATCTGATAGTAAGTGGTCACTGCAGCCCATGGACACGCAGGTGTATCTGTATGGTGTATCTTACAGAGTATAGAAATAATACAAATGATATTACAATGTGGGTGTATTAAAGGGTGAATAGGCTTTTGTTAATTCAGTGCTCTTCACTATTTACCAACTGTTGGGATAGTAGGTAAGCGGAAGCTTAGAAGAGTAAATAAATAAATAAAAATACATAGTTGGGGGGAGTACGGTATAATCACCTTATTTATATCGTATATTTTTATGTCGTAAACAACTTCAAAGAAAGAAGGCTACTGCTGTGTTGTCACCTGCGAGGACTAGGATGGAATATCTCACAGCCTGCAATTTTAGTACTTCTCTATACTCTACAGGCTGGAACAAAGCAGTGCACGCAATGCTGCTTGACGACAGAAATAGGTAAGGTTTGTATATTTATAGTTAAAGTTTAGTCAAGTGAGACCTGTGCCACTGCTAGGCATAGGCATCATTTCATTACTAAAAGGGTATAGGGCAAGGAAATGTCCACCGCGCGGCCCCAACGCATGTTGGCGAACTTCACATGTCTTCAAAATATTGGCAAAAGATCCGCACTTGAAATTGCAATTAACAAATTCATTAATGTCAGCGGCAGTCAAACCCTGGAACACTTAAGATTATATAAATAAAATATACAAAATTCTCTCAAATCATAGCTGAGCAAACATTTATAAAATATGTATTAAAAATATAAAAATTTTCAAACTATCATACTTTAATTCTGATTATAAATACGTAACTGTTTACACAATATAAATGATCAAACTCATCACACATCTCGGATTCGTGAATTTATCAGTTACTCCGATATGCAAGTGTTTGGACACGAAAGCAAAATATTTGTAGCACACTGCGAACTGGCAGAGGCGTTTCGTTCTCATAACTTTTAATTTCAATTTCGTAAGCACTTAAGTTACAGTCCGTATTAAATGCATCTTCGTATGGATATCTAAATGACTGACCTTAAACATTTACTGATAAACCGCTATTTTATATATTTTGTTACCAATTTGTATATATTACATGTACATTTTCCCTATAGTAAAGTATATACCCATTACCAGGTAATGTCGTAAAGCGACATGATCTTCAATATGTTTCTTTTACATCTTAAAGAATGAACAATAAATGTAAGGACTGTTCTGAATTGCGTACGCAAGTCTTAAATCACTATTACCTATTACACCACACATGCCATCTAAACACTACCTTATCACGTCAATTAATTCAACGGCTAGTGTTTAAGGGCAATAAATATTGTTAATGTCTACTTTAGTCAGTAAGTGCGTAAATAAAATATCCAGTTATAACCTAACAAAGTTCTATTCTATTATAACCGCATATTATAATGAAATTTTAGAAAAAAGAAAAAATATATTTTATTATCACTGATGAATAATTTATGAATATCAAAAATGGCAATATCACAGTGGTATTCCTTGGGGGAGGCCTATGTTCAGCAGTGGACTTGTGAAGGGCTGTAATGATGATGATGATGATATTATTGGTTAAAACTACAAGTAAATCCTTAGTGGAATCCGTTTATGACGTCACGACGAAATAAGTAGTCGGCCTTAAAATTAAAAAATTAGTGGTACAATTCAGTTTCGATTTGTAGCATATTTCATAAAAACATAGTTCTAATTATAGATTTATTTATAAATAGTATGTTATACTATATCTATACAAATAAATAAAATTGAAGTGTCTGTTTGTAATATCGAAATAACAGCTTTTTACTATATGCATATGAAAGTATATACGGTACTTATAACAAAAGCACGTTTTTTATAATTTTTGTCTGTCTATCTTTCTGTCTGACTGTCTGTTTGTTCCGGCTAATCTCCAAAATGGCTGGAACGATTTTTAAGGGACTTCCACTAGCAGATACCTGATGTTATAATGAGTAACATAGGCTAATTTTATTTTAAAAAAAGAATCAGGGTTCCGCACAAAAAATTTCAAACCCTAAATTACACGCGGGTTAAGTCGCGAAGAACAGTTAGTTTTTAAATATGTATTACTTTAAAAAAATGTTTCGTAACATAAAACAATAAAGATTGAATATGTTGTTAGCAAAAAGAAAGTAATTCTTAGCTATAACTAAAATATTTTTTTGGATTTTTGAAAAGGAAAGGTTATCTTTGTTACTACTCTTCTGGATATATAAAGGCACGTACATAACTCAGTTCATCCTTTATAAATTGAAACCAGCTCCTATTGTTATTATTAAATAAAAAATTAGGTCGCGTTTTTAATAAATATTTTAATTTATACCAAATAACGCGCGAAGCATCATGATTTAAAGTACAGAAATAATTAAGTCTGAGGTGCCTCCACAAGGCATGTCTAATGAACTATCACATTTTAGTAATTTTAGTAGAGTGAGTGGTCGTCCAGCATTGCTGGATGACATGACAATCAAATTACGCTACGTTAGTCTGTTCCTATTGTTTCTAGTATTCACGAGATTGTACGTTATCCGTACGTTGTACCGCAGTCTATCTGAAGCCATGAGATCTCATAGACATTTTCCATAGTCGTCTGTCATCACACCCACGATACATGGCATGATAATTTTTTTACGCTCCACTACACTGCAGTCATCTCTTTTTTTAATTTTGCAATAACTCTTACATATTGTTACTTTTTATTAAACTAGCTTATAATCCAGATTTTAATAACACCTAATGTCTGAAATAGATAAATTACTTTTAATAGTATTTCAAAACAGTACGAATATCGGCTCGACAGGGAAAGAAAAGGACCATCATGCTCTCACAGAATAACAGCCCAAATGGAAAGAGACCAAAGGTGCTTAGATTTATCTTTGTTAGAACATAATCGAAGATAGATAGATAAAAAGATAACACTTTTTGTACGCCAAAAACCATAAACAAACAAAAAGAAATCAGGTAATATGGGCAGTCTTATCGTATTTAGCAATTTATTGTAGACAACCTTTGGATGGACAGGATTTTAAGAGGACAAAACATTTTTTATAACAAACAATTTATTACTATAATGGGATAATATAAAATGATTGAATAAATATATATTTATATATATATATATATATATATATATATATATATATAATACGTTATTGTGTGTTGGCAAAAAAGTGTAACTAAAACGTATTATATCTTCTCGTCAGACATACCTCAAAACATGAAAACGAAATTGTACAACCAGTGCGTGTTGCTAGTGATGACTTACGGATCTGAGAAGTGGTCCTTCACTGCTGGCCGTATGAGGAAGCTCAAGGTCGCTCAGCGAGCTATGGAGATGGCTATGCTCGGGGTTTCTCTGCGTGATAAACTTATAAATGAGGATATCCGCAGTAGAACCAGAGTAACCGACATAGCCCAAAAGATTAGTGAGCTGTAAGTGTAAGTGGCAGTGGGCCGGCCATATAGCTCGAAGAACTGACAACCGATGGGGAAGAAAGGTTCTCGAGTGGCAGCCTCGTACCGGTAGACGAAGTGTAGGGCGAACCCTCACTAGATGGAGTGATGACCTGGTAAGACATGCAGGAAGTCGATGGATGCAGGTGGCTCAGGACCGTGGCCTATGTTCAGCAGTGGACTTATGAAAGGCTGAAATGATGATGATGAGGATGAAAACATATTTAATCTATACAAATAAATAAAATTGAAGTGTCTGTTTATAATGTTAAAATAACAGCTTTTAACTAAGTGCAAATGAAAGTATATACGGTACTAATAACAAAAAAAACGTTTTCCAATTTTTGTCTGTCTGTTTGTTCCGGCTAATCTCCGAAACGGCCGGACCTATTTTGACGGGACTTTCATTGGCAGATAGCTGATGTTATAAGGAGTAACTAAGAATACTTTTATTCTAGAAAAAGAATTATGGTTCCGCGCAAAAGATTAAAACCCATGAAATCGTAGTAAATTCCACGTGGGCGAAGTCGCAAGGGACAGTTACACAGCTAGTCATATTATATTATATGTTGAATAAAACTACTTTTACAGATTTTATCGCTTTACTTGTTTTCAGCTCCAGACATTTCAAGGTTTTGCAGCACGCATTTGCGTGGAGGGTGATTGATACTCAGGTGCATGTTATAGTTAACTTAATTATTAATTTTGGTCCGATCTAAGCAGAGTGAACTTACTGTGAAGTGAAGTTTCTTTGAAGCGACAGTAGCCTAATGGCAGGGCGCGGACTGCGAACTCGAAAGGGTTCGAAGGTTCGAGGGTTCGAATCCGCCATTCGACTACTGTCGTGAACCACTTCTAACACAAGCATTTTAAGCCTACCAGAAGTGATTTAAGGGAATATTAGTAATGTTTAATAGGATTACTAGTATTTTTTTATAAAAAAAATAACTGTATTTCAATAGCGTCACGAACTATCCTTAGTATGGGTTGATGTTCTTTCCGGAGGATTTGTAGTCTATCAAATCTGATGTAATGGACCGTCTAAACTCTAAAATATGTTCACTAACTGCAAATTTCCTGGAGCGTCGGTGTTTCACGTCAGCTATGTGTTCTTTTACGCGGATTAGTATAGATCTTTTTGTTTTCCCTATATGAGGGAGACCACAATCATGATCACGCTTGTACACTACTGCTTCTTGTAGAGGGATATTACACTTGACGAATTATAGTCGTACAAAACTTGCTTAAAACCCTGGAGCTCTGCAGCTAGATGCTTGCTATCACAAAACTCTTATACATATATATCTCTTATACATATAATATACGTACCAGTGTGATAATTAGCATGATTTTGTTCAGCAATTGCGACTGCAGTCAACCGCGTAATGACTTACTCGTAAGTCCTTCAGAAAATGACATGTGCGTAAGTAATCATTTGACGTCGATAAAATAATAAGTAAACAAGAGACTCGAGCGTGGCTTCAAATTGATTACAAATAAAGGCTATTACATTTTAACAATATATAGAGGTATATTAATATTAAAGCGGGTAGAAAATCAACTATCTAGTTATGGCAATGGAATGCAGTAGCTATCAAGTTATTTCGTTCCATATATTGCAGGTGATTATTGCGTCAGACGCCGTAAGACATTTCAATATAGCAAACAACGTTGCACCTCTCACTCCATTAAGGTTAGTGTGATTGTTCAAAAATGTTCTGCGTAGGCGGCTCGGGCTCATTATTACTGTACCTACTGTTAACGCTGATGCTTCTTCGCGTGTTATTTGTAGTAAATTTAAGAGAAGTGCGACCTAAAGTTAATAATAAAAATAAGTAATTGTATTTTTTTAAATATCTATACCAATGCAATTAACATGGGAATTGGTTGCGATTTATATAGAATTTCGCCACTGCGAAACAACTGTCAGTCAACTCACCGTTTCCAGACATCCATCAAACTACTAATATCGTTACATACAACCAATAAAGATAATGCAGTGGAACAGATAACCTTACCTTTTTCAATGTAAGGTAAAAAGTAAAATTATTTTTAGGTTGGAATATAATTATAAAAAAAAACCTTAAGTGTACTTAGAAACTACAAAAATATTTAAATAATAGTTAAAACCTACTTTCCTTGTGCAAACAATTACTGATTCATTTTTTGATTGTCGTTTGCAATTACGTACCGAGATTGTCCCAATTTTAGTTTAAGAAAATCTACTTTAGAGGTAAACAACAAACGGCAATGCCGTCAACTAACAAAAAATGCGAATCATCACGGAAAAACGTGATGCAACAACTGTGGTTACGTTTATTACAGGTTTAAAAAACTTAACGGTGGGAAGCGTGTATCAAATGTAGCATACATTTTGTATGTTACATTTCATATACATTAATATGTACACGAAATGTAACATACAACAACAATACATAATTGTAACACAACTATTAATTCAGAGTTTCATTTTTGCTTACTTTTTAATTATATTTGTGCATTTCTATGTATTGCATATTACACTTCTATTATTATATCTATGTTACACACATTTAACAGGTAATGTCTCAGGGGACAAGCGCTGACATTAACTACACATACACATACCTGAAAACACGACTTTGATTACTATTGCCGGCATTACAGAAATAACTCATTTTCAATAATTACTTATCTAGATTTCAAAAAACCACAAAGAAACAAAGATAATATTGTAAGAAGCAGAAAAAAACTATTTACGGCTTATGCAGACAGCCATCCTGCACTGGAGCAGGGGGCCGTTTTCTCCAAAATCCTGACTCAGTTCATCATCATTCATCATTACAGCCCTTCACAAGTCCACTGTTAAACATATGCCTT
The DNA here is from genome assembly GCA_033319125.1 of Parnassius glacialis. NCBI lineage: Eukaryota > Metazoa > Arthropoda > Insecta > Lepidoptera > Papilionidae > Parnassius > Parnassius glacialis. Next base: position 26,515,961 of record JAVANC010000027.1, on the reverse strand, counting down.
CCCCAAAGAATCCCATAAAGCACGGTCCTGATTCACCTGCATCTATTGACTTCCTACATGTCTTACCAGGTTCTCACTCTATCTAGTGAGGGAACGCCCTACACTTAGTCTGCCACTCGAGAAACTTTCTTACCCATCGGTTGTCGGTTCTTCGAGCTATATGGCCGGCCCATTGCCACTTCAGCTTACTAATCCGTTGGGCTATGTCGGTCACTCTGGTTCTACTGCGGATATCATCGTTTTAAAGTCTATCATGCAGAGAAACCTCGAGCATAGCATTTAAGCTTCCTTATACGGATGCTGCGTATTTTTGATGATCTGGGCGGCCGTAAGGTCCTTGATTTTTTTTTAATTACTTAGAACTGCTAGTACTTTACAAGGATTTAATCCGCTGCCGTGCACGTAATCAGCGCGTAAAATGGAGATTAACTATTTCAATGGTGTCGGTGGCGATCGGACTAAATTTGGTGAAAATTGGTGGTACGTTTAATATGCATGGAACAACAAACGCTCATGTATAACAGTGTCCGAAGTAGCAGCCGATCAAACCGCTACGCCACACGCCCCGCGGAACGCTCTCCACTCGGGCATTAGATTAATATTTAGTTGAGCGCTTAGCCTAGAACTAAATAGCTATGTTTGTATCTGGTGCGTGAAGGATAACCTTTAAAAGTTACCAAATTTAATTTATGTTAGATATACCAATACCAAATTTAAAATTGTCAAATGAAGAATATTACAACGAATTGTAATTACAAAGAATTCCAAAGTTGTATCTCGAAGTGGGAGTTTGAAATTGAGACCTTTTGTATATTTTTCGAAGCAAAGACTCGTATTGAGAATTATCCAAAAAAATAGCTGTAAGTCGACTTTCTTAATTTTAAAGAGGTTACATACTATGGAACTACATCGTAGATCTTAAACGAATTGTGGTAAAAAGTGTGGCCTCTTCATAAGACGATCATTTGTTTGAAAAAAAATTTCAATTGAAGGTAATTTCAACACCAGTTAAGAACGGTAAACATCCAACTTGGTTTGTTTTTCAATTAAATGTAAATATTGAATTCGCAATGAACAAGCAGCCTCTCGTCGATAACTACTTAGCGGTTTTGTAATGCTTGCAAACGAACAAACAACGCTATTTGTTCCACCAATACTGCCCCTGAGCTTAGGAGTCGACTTTATGTTTGTAAAAGGAATAATCTAAAATTACTTACCGTCAATATTTTAAAGCGTCAAAAACATTTTGTATATAAATACATCAACAGTGTTTACTCGCGGAAGGTTAACCTTAAACCTTGACCAAACACAGTCTGAGAGCAAAGTATTTTCGTACTTCCGCAATTATTTGGCGTCCCGAATTCAGGCTGGAAACGTCGCCTTGGCAATAATGACACTTAAATATTGACTCACAAAAAACGAAACACAACTGCAACATCTCAGTTTCAGAACGTATTATATTATATTAGATTCTATGTGCTGGACTAGGTACATAGCAACTACTTTTCATGTGTACAAAAAGTTCATCAGTATCTAAATCAAATTTTTATGGAGTTATTTCATGTTACAATGCGTACTGAACTATTGATTGAATTAATATTTTTTCCTAATTATTAGATTTGCACGAATATTCGGCTATTATTCGGTATTCGACCTATTCAGCTACTTTTATCATATTCGGTCGAATACCAAATATCTAGGTTCGGCCGAATACTTAAGTAAGAGATTTTATTGTAGTCAGATATTTCGTAAAATGAAAATATTTATTTATTTTATAATTAATATTTTTTTTATTGTAATCATTTAAGTAGTCATAGGTACTTAATCAATTTCCATATTATAAAAATGAAAAAAGAACTATCTGATAAATGTCTATGCAATCGAATTATCGTAATTAAAGTGGAAGATAATGGTGCAAAAAGACAAATTTTTATTAATTTTTAGGCATTAGTTTACTCATTTTCTTCTCATATACAATCCCAGCTTCAGAGTATAGACACTCTGAAGAATACAGAAACACTACTTCCTTCCCGACTGAATACTTTTGCCTAATATTCGGCTATTCGGCCAGGAACTCCGCAGAATATTCGTTACAAGTGAACTAAATTATATATAAATAATCGTCTTTTACTACTACCGCAACTATAAATCTTCTACTGCATATAATCTCTCCCAGAGATTTTCACAAAGCGCGAATTTTACATTACGTTGGCTCACACGGTTACTTCAAGACCTTTCTTTTCCTACGTGTTATATGGTCGACCAGCAGCTACTTTTGATACCTTTCATTATAATTAAATACTAAGGCCAATGCTCTCCTCGCTTTTCTAAAAAGAATGTTACGTCTCCACCCACGATAATAACTTATTGTTCTTCTCACTATTATATATCGTATTGACAGTAATCAATTGATGCTAAATCAAACATAGATTCTACTAGCACACCTATCTAAAAATATTGATTTCTCACAAATTTACTAAGTAACCTCCCCTTTTTGACAATATAATTGATTAATGTAAATATTCGAAAGGAGAATCAAATGGAAAGTGTGAAAGTAATATTCTCAATTGATTGATTCACGGTAGTAAAAACTGAATAAAGGATACTTGTTTGTTAATCTCAAGTGAATTTCTGATGTCATCTGAATTCAATCCAAATAAATATATCTAAATAAAGAAAAGAACACTTTCTAATTTTTTTGAAAAACTGAGTATTCGATCATTACACTGGAAAGGCGGGTATGTATATTAAACAATTGCAATAAAAAACGCTGCTCCAAGATACCAACAACTCCGACATTTTCGTTGGCAATATTTGTGTTGCTTCCACCGACATCAATGAGTCTAATTTCCAGAATTTACCGCAGACAGGTAAGGTTATAACCATACACATTTAAAAGACGATCCTAAATTCAAAAGTTACTGTCGTCACATCTAAAATGACCTCTATATTTTATCGACCTAGATGTAAATCTTTCGAACCATTAACCGTGACATGATTGATTGTAACGTTTTAATTGGCATTATATTTTGATTTATTACATTACACATTAAATATTTTATACGTTAAAGTTATCACTTATCATACATTTTCAATCCAAAATTTAATATCAGGAAAATCTAAGACAAAATGTTACTTTGGCAGAATTATCATTAGTAGTCGAAATCCGTAATGTGAACTAATACAAACATTTACTCAACAATCAATTCAAAGGTAACAATAACTCACCAATATCCTCGACCTTGTCACACTCATGCACCCACGAATTGAACTGTTGCAAACTTTGAAAATAAACCACCATATTGACGCACCCACGATAGCCATTTTGTGACACTGCGAATTGGGACACGAGCAATGTTAATTCTGATGACCTTTGAATTTTTATAGCTCCGAGTTTTAGTTTAAGGTCATCCCGCTTTAATTTATTTATTTATTCTACGTTGGACCGAGCAAATTTCGCTAACTAATTCAAGTTCAAAATTTAACGTTGCAGCGCGCAGACCACACTACATAGATAATCAATTTAAAAATTATACGAGACCGAACGTATGGAGAGGTCCATACTCGGGATTTTTCTTACTGAAAACAACAAGGAACATAGATATCCGTATCAGAAAAAGAGTAACAAATATAGACTAATGACCTAATTATAAATGCGGAGTCGATTTATGCAGGTGGCTCAGGACTTGGCAATTCGTTAGCGAAGCCTATGTGTCAGAGGACTTGTAAAGGGATAAAGTGATGATGATAGTGGCCCATATCAAAACTATTACGAAAAGTAACATAATGCAAAAAGATGAGAAAATTTATCATATAATTAAATTAAAATTTAAATAATCATCTTAAAAATATTTATATGCGATATTGAGTTGCCTATCCTTCTGAGTACGCACTGGTATTTGCCGGCAGAAACAGGTATCTATCCAAACAGACTCCTAGAGCTCCATAACGAAAGTCCTATCACCTAGTGTATATATGTATTATAAATATATTAAATAAAAAGTTTACAATAAAATTTGTATCGGGTATTATAATATAATATAATAATGTATATAGTAATATATATGGTATATAATGTATTATATAATAATATATTATATTATATTAACTGAGCATCTAATTTAGTAAAAATATTTTAAATTTTATTATATACAATATTAAAAACTATAATAATAAAAAAAAACTAAAACTAGTCACTTAATTATCATAATATAGTCCTACTCCCCGCGGTATCGTGCCAAGAACGCTCGCTGCGTTTCCCCGCTGAATGCCTATACTTAGCCTTTGAGCGAGAAAAGAACCAGAAAACCAGACTATCGGTCCGTGGGGTCCACGTGCGGTGAAGTTCTTAAAGGAACTCCATCCGCGGCTGGTCGTTGCTGCTGATGATAAGAGGGCTGGTTCTTTTCTCGCTCAAAGGCTAAGTATAGCCATTCAGCGGGGAAACGCAGCGAGCGTTCTTGGTACGATACCGCGGGGAGTAGGACTATATGATAATTAAGTTTCTAGTTTTAGTTTTTTTTTTATTATTATAGTTTTTAATATTTTATATTATATTGAGAAAAATAAGTTTTAAATAATAAGCGCATTATACATTTTTAACATTCTCGTCTGGTTCAGGTATCATAATTAAGTACAGTGCCGACCACCCGCCTATTGCCTCAGTATATTAGTTATTTGTAATCGATCACGATAGCATCGAGATAGGTGCAGCTTCTACTGCAATTATCTACCGAATTATCTATTTGCTATGCCCAAATTAAATGTTATTGTGTCAAGGTTAATGTCCAAACTCCTTTATGTGAATTTTTGATTTAGTGCCTAATTATAAACTCATACATTTTTTTTAAAGGTCTTCGGTAATTTCGATTATTTATTAAATGTAACTTAGAGGAATACAGCCTCCTGCTGGTTAAGTTCATTGGAAAATAACGGTAGAGTTCTTTATTGGCGGATATTATGTTCAATAACTTTGAGATATAACTTACATAATCAGTAAGATTACAATTATACGAAGACACGAAGGAACGCATGTTTCCAACCACAAACGATGAACGTATGATCACAGTAAATATATAGATGATATAGGTATAGTGTAGTGTAATACAACAACAACATTACTCTATACGTTAAAGTTTTTATTTTCTTTCTTGTTTCTGTAAGTAAAAAACCCAACTGTGGTAATCTTATATAAAATTTACTACTATACTTACAAAATAATGTATACTTGAAATGTTCCAAACATGTTGACCTATTAATATTGTTGCCTGTGTCACCACGCACAGAATATCAGAATAAATTGCAACAAATTCTGCTGTATTCCATATCTCTATACTCCATTACTTCATCAGTGATATTTACAAAGCATTCAGTCTTAGTCCTCAGGGTGACAACGTATCTGCATTTTGATCCTGAATCGACGATGGTTGTAGATGTCTATGAACCACAGTAACCACTTACTATTAGATGGACTGTGTGCTAGTTTGTCACCATCGAAAAGTGATGCCGACTTCCAAAAAGGAGACGGTACTCAATTCGACTGTTTTTTTTATGTGTGTTACCTCATAACTTTTTACTGGGTGAACCGATTTCAATGATTCATTTTTTGTTTAAAAACTGGTACTTCTCGTGTGATCTCATATAAATTTGATCAAGGTCAGACCAATAGTTTTTAGTTATGTTATATACTTACGTATACTGAAGTCGGCTATACAAACCACATGTGAAATGTGGTCCCATATATCTTTTTAATTTGATCAAGGTCTGACCAATAATAGTTTTTGAGTTATTCTTAATAATAATAATAACATACGTATACGACCAAAAATTGTCATCATATTGTCATTTTCTTATTTAACATTAAGTAACCTCCTTAAATTAAACAGCTATTTAAAAGCAGTTATAGCAATTAATTTACATTGTAATTTACATACACGTTATCATGTCTGTGCAGAGTTCCTGTACATAGACGTTATTATATTATAACAGCGACATAGGCACAGCAGCGAGATTGAGTAATTATGCTCGAGTATTATTAAAGTTATCTTTGTTTAAATAAACAATATATAATCAGCTGCGTACGTACGATGATTGCGCATAATTGCATACGTGCATGCAAATACTGACGAAGAGATTTTTCAATTGTAATTATGAGCTTTTAAAAGGTATAGTTAATTATAAGCTTAAAAAATAATAAACGTCATTCCGTTGTTTTCAGTATTATTTTGTATTTAAGTTAATAATTTCGTAGCATACATTTCAGCATTTAAAGGGTGGCCTAATAAATTGACGTTAAAGTGGTTTGATGTGTAGATCATTAACTCTTGGATATATGTTTATTGATGAATTGGTTATTGTTAAGTCAGTGGGCTTCATCATCTTAGACTACATCACCGCTTACCATTAGGTGGGATTGTAGTTAAGCGCTGGCTTAGAATAATAATATAATATATATAATAATATATGATTATGACCTCCTAGTGGACTCTAAGTGCAGCAATTATAATTAAAAGCCAAAAGATATACTTAGTTTACCAAGTACGTATTACCATAACATGTAACAAATTGTTGTTTTCTAATACTAGCTTCTAATACTTTTGACTTGGAATTTCAAATACAAATTATGAAACTTTAAAATATTTGTTAAAAAAAATGTTCTTTATTTGTAGTTTTTCCTTTATTTTTTATTTCGTGGTAGAGACAGGCTGTAGATATATTATGGTTGCAGAGCACGAATGAAGGGAACGACCACTTACTTACAGAATACCAGCGTAAAATAGCAGGTAAATGCTGCTGTGTTTCGTCTGTATTTTGATTTTTAGTGGAGGATAGATCTAGGAGTGTTGTCATCCCTGAAGATTAAGATGGAATGCCTCGTTTCCAGTAAAAAGGGTTTCCGGATCTCTACACCCACCATACGAAACATAGCAGCCTTAAGCTGTTATTTTACACTGCTATTCTAAGAGAGCGTGGTCGTACTCTGGTCGAGTCGACCCATTTGTGCTACAAGTAATAAATAATGGAAGCCTGAGCGGCACCGTACTCTGGACCAGACAATGTTTCAAAGAGCCAAGAGGGGCATCGACTGAGACGTGCCGATCCGACCGGTTGAGAGGTCAACGGAAGTATCAATAGGGAAGATATATGATCTCCTACATCTGGAATCCGAGCGGTCGCAGTACCCAATTGTGTCAGACCTAATGTGAACGCAAAGTCATAAACAAGTCTCCCCGCTGATCGGTTTAATACCACGCAAGCCGTTTAGCATGGTGGGCGTTAAAGTCGCCAAGAATCACGATCTCAGCTGATAGAATCTATTGTAGCCGGAGTCTGTAGCCATTTGGACGTGATCGATGCGTCGGTTTGTGCGACACTATCGCTATGGGAACTTTAGATATAGAGGAACCCGTAGACGCGGGGATGGTCGTCGCTGTCTACACTCAACCAAAGGATGTACAGGTCCGTACCTTCAACACTGCCAAGGCGTCGAGAACAAATATCCACACACGAGGCACAAAGGAATGTTTCAATTTGTACCTCATGTTGGAAAGGTAAGTATCGCCCGGTGGGGACACCTGTGTCTTGGATGGAAGGAGTAAGGCCGACTTTGCCATCTCCAGATGGTAGTGGACCCTAAATAAGCTGGGCAGCCTGAGCAGCCACGCTTAGGAAGGTTAGGATAACTTGGGCTTGGACACTCAGTGAGGCAGTCTCCAGTACCAGGGGTGCTGGTAATCCCTTATTTTTAAATTCCGCTACCAAATTATGGGGGTTGAATTTGACCTAGGGTTACCTGCACACACCAGGCGAATGCAGGAGTGAAGCTTCTACTTCACGCTGGCATTCTGTGAGGCTCTACCACTGTTAAATGACTAAAATGTAAATTTGAACCTCAACATCGAGCTCCGTGGTCGGCTAGAGACTAAAATCGACAATGACCAATTAAAACCTATGGTTGAAACAGATCCATCACAAAACCTTCTGACGTTTAACATTTTCTTTCACACTTCAATCTGAGTGCATGAATGAAGTCACTATAACAGCTAGCTTAGTGTAAAATATGTTGTGTTTATCTTGACCATAAAATTTCCACACTAACAACCGTCGTGACGTTGACTACGCTATAAAACTCATAAAACGCCTACTCTACTCGCTAATTAAACACTTCTTTCGAGACTTATCGCATACTCCCTTCAATTGTACAGGTAACAATAATAGCGTCGAACACTTACGTAATTGTCGAAAGCGGACCTGTTCAGTTATGTACGATTGATTTTTATCGTTATTACGTTTGGGAAAGGACAAAAAAGCGGTCCGTAGAGTATGCAGAAAGTTGTCGCCAAAAACGGGAGTCTACTCCTTCGCTTTCAATCACGTGGAAAAGAATGGTATATACCCGCTATCTGGATCTGTGACCTTGGTGTAAAGCACCGTAAATAATGATGCTCCGATGTGACGCAAAGAAAACAAAGCAAATCAGATATATTTTTTTGCAATCCAAGCCGAAACGATTTGATCTAGTGAAAGTTAATAGCATCTCATACAGTTAATACGTATTCATTTCTCATACACTTATCAGCATCTAAGATAAATTAGTATATATTAGGTTTCTTCATTGTGAACACAATGAGATTCATAACACAGTCGCTCGATAGCGACTCTATAAATTCAAATAAGCAGAAGCCAATTTCACAATCGCGACATGACATTACGTTAAACCGACATTCGAAGCAAGCACAGGACAGAAATAATTTAAGATCTCGTACGCACAAACCTAGGATTTGCCAACAACAAATGCTCGTAGATTCTACGAAATACTTGAATATGATTTTATAAATTATTAATTCCTCAGACCCGTTTTTTTTTAAATATTTGATATATTTTTTTTATTTTATAGAATAAGAATGACTAGCGGGCACACAGTTCACCAGATGGTAAGTGGATGATGTAGCTCATAGATATATACATCTATATTTTTTTTTATTTTTTTTTATAGGATAAGGGTGACAAACGAGCACACAGTCCACCTGATGGTAAGTGGTTCCTGCGGCCCATAGACATCTACATCTATCCTCTATTACAAATCAAAATGTAGATGCGTTGTCACCGGTGAGGACTAAGATGGAATGCCTCATTTCCAGTAAAAAGGGCCTCCGGCCTCCTGCACTCACCAAGCGAAACGCAGAGGTAAATCTCTACTTCACGCTGGTTTTCTGTGAGGTCGTGGTACCACCCCAGTTCGAGCCGGCCCATCCGTGCGACAGCAAAGCTGCCGCGTGGCTCTACCACTGTTTACATCTATATATTCTATACTTGATTCAGAATCAAAATGAAGACGCGTTGTCACCCCCGAGGATTAAGATGGAATGCCCTGTTATCCGTAAAAAGGGTTTCAGGTTCTCTACACTCACCATACGAAATATGGCAGTATTATTCTGCTATTTCACACTGGTATACTCAGAGAGCGTGGGCCTACCTCGGTCGAGATAACCCAATCGTTTCGCTTCCATAAATAGCTGCAGCGTGGATCTACCACGTAAAAGTGTAGCACGTAGTTTTCTTTATTGGTTGTAAAATACACGAGGAATAATGACTTCACGAAGTTGCTCTGTAAATATAAATTGCTTTATGTGGTGCAGTTATTATTCCTCGACTGGTTCGGTTCACACAACATTTCCGATGGATTTCACATGGAAACTTTGACGATTAAGATCGATTTAATCAATTAGTTACTTGGACCATAAAATCTCACGGGTCGATGACCCAGCTTTTAAGTAATAATACGATCTTCGTAATGGAATAAAGAAAACGCCTAGAGCCTTTTAACCGTAGGCAATACGAATATCCATCCGTGACTTTTACTTACGTAACGTTCTTTTTTATTTATCTAGTTATAATGGGTAAAACTTTTCTTATTAACCGCACCCATATTGTGACACTATCAACTTTCTGGATACTAATAAGAAGCTTATCATCATACGATATGTCCATCAATCAAAATAAATTTTAACTTATCTAACATTATAACGCGGGTTTGAATCCTGCAAGGAATGATTATTTTATGGCCTACAAATATAATAAATAGTTCGGATTAGCATGTTGTAGGTGTATGTTCATTTAGCCAACTTAATAATTTAAGACTTTAGTTTCTAGTGTAGTGTTAATTTATTCTATTGCATATAGGAGCTTTTGTATATAAACCTATTTTAATTCATGTTTTATTTTTATGTTCTCTTTTACCGGCACAGAATCTATTGTCTGTGATGTCATTACAAAGGTGGTAGAACTCCTGTCCTGTCTACGTCCGTTTGGATAGGTACACCCTGTTACCTATTTCTTCCGCCAAATAGTAGTAGGCACAGTACATGCACTGCTGTGTTACAGTCTTTTCTTTATAGAATACTCGTAAAAGTGGAAAACGAGCACTCACTCCACCTGATGGTAAGTGGATGCTGTGTCCCATAGACATCTACATCTATCCTCGATCACGAATCAAAATGCAGATGCGTTGTCACCCGTGAGGACTAAGATGGAATGCCTCGTTTCCAGTAAAACGGGTCTCCGGTTCTTACACTCACCATTCGTAACACAGCAGCGTTAAGCTGTTATTTTACGCTGGTATTCTGTGAGAGCGTCGGTCTTCCTTCCTTCTACTACCTACTTCCTCGGTCGAACCGACCCATTCGTGCTACAACTATACAAGTAATATAGCTGCGGCATGGCTCTACCACATTCAAGATCTTCTTGTCATTTTGAACGGGACCGATTTAGTGGCGCTGCGAAGAGATATTGCATCCCTTTGCATTTACTATCGTATTTACTATGGGAATAACTAATACTAATGGACATCGCGACAAAATTCTCGTTACTATCCACACCATCTGCATGCTTGGCGATCCACCAATGTATGATTAACTAGAAGTTTTCTTACTCGCACGACTACTTTGTGGAATCGTTTACTACCGGCGATTTTTCCGGACCAATATGACTTAGGGACCTTCAGGAACCGAGATTACCCATTTTTAAAGGCCTGCAACGCATCTGCAATTCCGCTGGTGTTGAAGTTGAAAAATTCAGGGTGTCAATTAATATTAGAATCAGTTAGTATCATCGTTCTCAAGGATAAGTACAAAATGATTTATATGTGTAGTACCTACGTTTTAGGTGATACAAAGAAAATTTTTCATCGAATTTTTATATGTATAATTAAATGTTTAGTGTTATCTATTATTTATTCTGTGGTGTTACGTACGCTATGATTCGATTTTTTTTAATTCGAGACCAATCTTTAACGTGCGGGTTGTGGTTTAGAAAACTTAATAATCGACCGAAATCAATAAGGAAATACCTCTAAAATTTATTTAATAATGTATAAAATTTTATTTGGGACACTGGTTATATAATTGAAACGACATTGCAAACTAAATTACTGCAGGTGTCTGTTAACCTTCTTGCGCTACAATTTAGTGACAACCGCCCATTTTAACTATATCTAAATAAATCCGTATCGAACTATAACTTAACTTACGCCTTAACATTGCCTTAACACGCAATAGAATTACACGAATCAAGTTACCTTTATATTTTAAGGTCGTATATTTCATTCAAACGTTTTACGAATACGTTTACATTATCGGAACGTATCTTTCATGTGAAACAGATATTAGATAAACGTGTCTATTCCAGTTTCCTGTATTACTTGAACTTACGTGAAAGAAATAATATAACTAAAATTAACGTAATATTCCAGTGTCACATTCTTTGGTGTTTCGCCTCGTTGTTTGGAGTTTTGTATAGCCGGGGCCGACGCTCCGTTAACCTTGTTATCTTCGTTGCATGCGGTGCCCACACAGACGAAACCGTTACATATGACTCGTATGCAATCGAAACGACCATCTCTAATCTTATTCCCCATTTACGATGGGCCCGCTCGTTGTTTTGTACAATATGATCCAGTTAACAGATCTCGAATCGAATAGAAAGCGGCAGATAAAAATAGTACCTATGTCCGAAAGCCAAAGTTTCAAATTTTTAAAGCTTTTCCTTTGATATTTGCGCTTATTCAAAATCTGCTATAAGACGTCGAAACGTAGATGATACTTTCACAAGCCTTTTTAAGCCTACAAATATTAAAATTCGATTCATAATGGAACTAGAGGCAAATAATTCTTCAGCTTTCCTAGATGTTTAAATTATTCGAAATCCTATTTATTAGTCATACTGTGTATAGAAAAAAGCTCATACAAATTGATATTTAAACGGTGAATCTCACCACCATGTTAGTTAGCTATCATGAGAAATTCACCATGGGAATCTTTGCTTCATGAAGCACAAGGGATTTGTAAGCACCTGATCGCTAAACTTCAGCACTTCAAGTAAGTATTGAATTACAAGCTATGAGCCCCACCCATGGTAAATGGTAACGGCTGGCAGGGGGTACTAAAAATCTCCGGTGCAAGTTCGGTTGCTACCTAAGACGACTGGACCTGGCAACATTTAACGCACGCACCCTGAGGACGGACGAGAAGATCCTTGAGCTGGAAGAAGAGAGAGACAAGTTGCGCTGGAATATTATAGGATCATCCGCGTCTGAAGAGAGGAGGAGGACACGCTAATCCTCGAATCCGGCAACTTGTTCTATCACTGGGAGGGCTCGACCATCTGTCTCAAGGAGGTATCGGATTTATCGTCCACAAGTCTCTCGTTGACAACATTGTAAAGATTAGGAGTGTGTCGACGAGGATTGCGTACCTTATACAAGGTATTCGCTGAAGGTCATACAAATTTACGCACCAACCTCGGCACATGACGATGAGGAGGTGGAGGAAATGTGTGAGGATATATCTAGATTCATGCATTCTTTCAAAACCCATTATACAGTGTTATTGGCAGACTTCAACGCAAAACTAGGCACAAGACAGAACGGTGAGCTGAAAGTAGGGAAATTTGGAATAGGGCAACGGAACCCCAGCGGCCAGCAGCTGACCGAATTTATAGAGAAATAGGGACTCTTTATGATGAACTCTTTCTTCCAAAAGCGGCCCCGCAAAAAGTGGACCTGGTCGAGCCCCGACGGTCCGACAAAAAATGAGATAGACTTCATTATGCCGACCAGACGACAACTGTTCAGGGATGTCTCAGTGATGGGTGAAAACTAACAGCGATCACCTTTCGGTGAGAGGCAAACTGAACCTAAATGTTAAGTTGGATACGTACGTTTAGTGAAGTAAATGCTCCGTCCCCCTCGTGCTCTAATCCAAAGCCGCGCAAACTTTCAGCTCGTTACAAAATCATTTTCAGTGCCTAGAAGGTTGCAATAAAGTAGACAATATGAATGACAAGCTTGTGGAAAGTATCCATGCGGGCAAAGCTAAGTTCTGTAAGACCCGTCGCAACCGAAGCTGCAGTTTTCAGCAGATTTGACAGCATACAGACAACTGAACAGACAGATCTTCAAATGCATGCGAAGGAATTTGCGCATCTTCAATAGAGCTCGTATTGAAGAAGCGATTGAGAGGACCTCCAAAGTCTTTTCCAGAGATCTGTCTGCCAGAAAAAGCCATTTGTCAAAGCTGAAGATCGAGTGTGGCAGCATCGTTTTAGGGACACCTGAGATTATGAATGAGATTGAGAGGTTCTATGGACAACTGTACACATCGTCATTTTAGCCACACGCAAGTGTGAGTAACGATCCAAAAGCAAGTCCTATCCGACACTATTCCGATGATATCCCAGACGTCAGTCTGAGCGAGATTAGAATGGCTCTCCAGCACCTTAAAAATGGTAAGTCCCCGGGCGAGGATGGAATTACTGTGGAGTTTCTAAAAGCGGGTGGAAAACCGGTACTAAAAGTCCTTCAGAAACTCTTCAATTCCGTCCTCCATGGTGGCACTACTCCGGGGGCGTGGAGCAGAAGTGCGGTGGTCTTGTTCTTCAAGAAAGACGACAATACTCTATTGAAAAACTACAGACCGATTTCCCTTCTGAGCCGCGTTTACGTGCTATTTTCGAGAGTTATTACTAATCAGATATACGATACAGATTCGACGACTTCCAGTCTCCCAAACAAGCTGGGTTCCGAAAAGGCTTTAGCACCATAGACCACATACATACCCTTCGGTAAGTTGTCCAGAAGACCGAGGAGTACAATTTGCCACTATGTCTTGAGTATGTGGACTATGAGAAAGCCTTTGATTCCGTCGAAATTTGGGCGGTGATATAAACCCTTCAGCGGTGCCACTTTGACTGTCGGTATATTAAAGTGCTGAAGTGTTTGTGTAGTATGGCTACGATGGCTATTCCAGTGCAGAACCAGCGTAGGTACAAAACTCACACATATGCCAAGAGGTGTAAGACAAGGTGACGTTCTATGTCTGAAATTCTTCACTGCTCCATTGGAAGACGTTTTAAAGCTACTGGACTGGAAAGGATACGGTAATAACATCAACGGCGAGTACATCACTCACTTTCGATTTGCCGATGAGATAGTACTGTCGACCTAAGCACTATGTTCAATGACCTCAAGAGTGTCTCCCAACGGAAAGGTCTTAAGGTGAACATGGACAAAACAAAAATCATGTTTAACTTTCATGTCACACCTATGCGGGTAGTTGTTGAAAGCAGTTACCTCGAAGTTGTTGACAAAGATACGAATAGTCCGATTAGGTAAGTCCAACTTCGACCGAGAGGTCAATCGACGGATTCAACTCGGCTGGGCGTTCGGGAGATTTTTTTTTATAGAATAGGGGGCAAACGAGTATGCGGCTCACCTGATGGTAAGTGACTACCGCCGCCCATGAACAACCGCAACACCAGGGGAATTGCAGATGCGTTGCCGACCTTTTAGAAAGGTGTAAGCTCTTTTCTTGAAGGTTCCTAAGTCGTATCGGTCCGGAAAATTACGATTACGACACATCTTCTCGTCAGGCATACCTCAAACCTAGATTGATAAAAACGAAAATAAAAACTAGATTGTACAACCAGTGCGTGTTGCCAGTGATAACCTAAGGATCTAAGACGTGGTTCCTCAATGCTGACCATATGAGGAAGCTCAAAGTCGCTCAGTGAGCTATGGACAGGGCTATGCTTGGCGATTCTCTGCGTGATAGACTTAAAAACGGGGATATCCGCAGTAGAACCAGAGTAACCATCATATCCCGATGGATTAGTAAGCTGAAGTGGTAATGGACCGGCCATATAACTCGAAGAACCGACAACCGATGGTGAAGAAAGGTTCCCGGGTAGCAGCCTCGTACGGGCAGGTGAAGTGAAGGTCGTCCCCCCACCAGATGGAGTGACGACATAAGGCTTACCTTATGTCGTCACTCCATCTGGTGGGGGGACCATCTGGATCCATTGACATCTTGCATGTCTTAACATGCAAGATGTCAATAGATCCAGATGGCTCGGGACCGTGCTTTGTGGCATTCCTTGGGGGAGGCCTATGTTCAACATTGGACTTGTGAAGGGCTGTAATGAATGAATCAATAATGAATGGGTCCCGCGTTTACATTACACCGTCGCTCCGGGCAGAATCTTCCCCGCAATTACAACAGATTTGATAAACTACAAATCTTTGCAAGAGAATACTGATTGCTACCAACAGCATGTTACGTGAAAAATAAAAATAAAACATCCTAATTTTACCTAACTATGCTTGTTTTAGGCGCCAAAAGTTTACAATAGTTAACACCTTTGTTAAGTGTATCTTTTTTACAAAAAAAATATAACTTGAAAACTATACGCCTCCGCGCAGAAGGAGGGCCTTTTGAAGGGCAATTTTCCGTTCCCCCTCCCTCTCTCCTCTCCTCAACTCTTTACGAAGATGTGCTTCAGTAAAACTGAACCAAAAAAACCCTTAATACATTATTTTACTCTTGTAAAGAAAAGATGGTACAGAATCGCGTGTCGTAACCTCTATAAGGATGATTTAATTTTTATCAAATATAATCAAACAGATTATGGCCTTGCAACTAATGTGCCTTAAAACCATCGAGCTCTACTGTCCGCTAGTACATTACAGTTCAATGCTTAAAAAAGATATATTTTTAACATCGCTCATGAATATATGTGTAAATACATTCAATTGTCAAGAAGTGAGTGTTGACTTCATTGACAGAAAGACGCGGCAGACAAGAAAGACAGTGTCTGTAGAGACAGTAAAGACGTCTAGACTCAACAAAACGGTTGTAAACTTAAAATAATGTAAGCTTTCCGACAACGTAGTTTTGTAGATGAAAAATATTCTGCAAATAAAAGTGCAATATTCTAAGAATCGAGATTAGCACACGCCGTGGCCGATTGTTTCCGTGTGTTTATTATAATTTGACGTCACAATGATTCGTTTAATAAATAAACGCAGCTATGCACCGCAGAAACCACAACACGACTAGGAAAATAATAGGCATTTGAAACGATTGAATGTAAATACACAATCGATAAAGTGCAATTTGAATAACGCTCCTCTCAACCTGCCTTATTTTATTTTTAGTTTAGATAATTTGTGTATCACCGTGTAACGGCGGTGTAAGAATATCCACTATCCAGTAGCGTAGCTACCACAGGGCTAGGTGGGGCAGTGCCCCGGGGCCCTCAAGCTCAAGGAGCCCCTCAGCCTCCATGAACGACATTAGAAAAAGTTATTAAATTACAAATCTCGAACTGCTCGAACCGAAATTAATAAAAAATTCGCACGTCCATAACATAAAACTAAAACTTAACTTAACTTTTAACTTAAAAATAAAACTGTTAAATTCGTTTTAATGTTGAATTCGTTAACCTATATTAATCTGCTTCGTCATTGTTAAACTAGCTTCCGACCGTGATTTCGTTCGCTTGGTATAGACCAACATGAAAATTATCCCTCAGGATCTTTTTACTTGATGAAAGTATCCTATGTTCTGCCCAAGTCGAACTCTATCCGTGTGCAAAATTTCATCCAAGACTATCCAGTAGTTTTTTACATAAATAAACTTTCACATTTATAATATTATTAGGAAGTAGGTACGATTAAATATTATCTGCTGCTAAATAAATAAAAAATACATAAATAAATAAAAACCCAACCACACGGAAGCCCTCGGCAGGGGAGACCAAACGGCCGAGGGTTGGGGGGAAAGCGAAAGAAACCGGCGGACGATGCCGGCCGTATCGAGGAGCACCGCCTTCTGCATTTGAGTCCAAAGTGGTTCAGATATTTTGTCTGCTTATCTGTTTCGGCTTCCAAGAGGTTTTCGTCATAAAGAATGGTAATGTCGACCAAAAATATCCTTGACTGTTCCCGGTCCACCAGCACAATATCAGGCTTATTCGAAAGTATAATCTTATCTGTGATGGGCCCGGTCTCAGTAGAGCCTGACGCGGTTATTTTCGAGCAAGGCTTCTGGCAAGTACTTATAATAAGGCAGTTTCCGATCCACGAAACCTTACTTCAGCAGGGCTAGCATGGGCTGGGGATAAAAAATTAATCCGACGATTATATCCACTGACAAGAGATAAAATTATCTTGTTCTTTTGCCAAGGCACAGCAACGGGGAGAAATATATCCTCGTTTGAGATATCGGTAAACATAATATATCATTCATCCGTAGCATGGAGCCAAATTAAAGATAAAAAGTTATGTTTTTTTGACATTTGAAAGGGACAATTTTATCCTAGTTTATTGGACGTGGGTTTAAGTTTATATTCATACAAAAAATCTATCTAAGTCTAAGTCTGTCTCCCATTTTATCTACTGTGGATATTATATCCACCGGTGTGCCCATGCTCGAAGAGTGGATAAAACTAAGCGAGGGGATAAACATTTTCTCCTTTCCCTGGGGATAAAATTGTCTCCTGCCCATGCTATCCTGCAGATCAAGCTCGTGGTGTAAAATCCTGGCTATTAGGTTGTGTCTGTGCAAATACTCAGAGTTAGAAAACGCCAAACAACCGGAGATGACATGCTTAAGTGACTCGCCGGGATCACCATATGTCGACGTCGCCATCCTTTAGATAGTTGTTGGTCTTAATAACATGATCCTGTATCGCACAGACAATACCCTCGGTTCCCCAAAAAGGTCACCGAAACGTAGCCAGTGGAGGGAGGCTACTGTATCTACGAAAGGCTCATGTAGAGCCTTGTAGAGCCTCCAGCAGTATTATTACTATTATTATTTTTTAAACTCATCTGGTTGGGTTGTAAAAAAATCAACCAGATGCAAATCCTCGGCAGGGGTGACCAAACGGCCGAGGCTTTGGGGGAAAGGGAAAGAAACGGGTGGGCCATGCGGACGGCATCAAGGAGCACCGCCTTCTACATTTGAGCTTGGTGCGGTCCGTCACGGAGTCCCAGCCGCCTCAGATGACCCGAGAGGCTGACTGGGATCAGCGCGTTCTCAGAAACGACTACAGATATAATTTCGATCGGCAGGCCACCCCACATGTCGGTCAACTCGTGAGCCAGGTCCAGATATTTTGTTCGTTATTATTATTATTATTATTAATATTTCATATGTCCAAATAAAATACCAAAATTATGATACCGTGTTAGTCTCAATATTTTTTTATACATTTTCTAAAAAATCATGAAAAAAAAATCAATCTTAGATTTCAGAAAACACAAAATAAACAGTAGGTCTTATTTTGTGCAACACAAATAATACGAGTAAGTTCAGAATAAATTTTATATATAAACCACAATATATTTAAGCATTTGTGTAAATTAAAAAAAAAGTTATAACATATTTCATGCACTATAAGATTTAATCAAAATTTGTGGTTTTATTCGTAGATTTTAAAGGTATATAATTCATAAGTTTTGAACACTTTGAACTTGCGACTGATTCAAAATACCGAACGATTCGAAAATATTTCAAAACTTTGAACATTCTCTTATTTAAACTATTTAAAAACTCCCTAGAAATTCTTTCAATGTATTTCATTCCTACAGTTTTAAATTGTTTCAAATTATTGTGTTGTATTTTAAGTACTACTAAAACTAGTACTACTAATAGTCGAGATTCCTTGCTGTGAATACAAATGATCACCGGCAAAGTTTAATAAGTCTCCAGAATCCAGATGCATAAAGCAACATCGTGATAATCAATCGGATAATTTAAATTATGTTTCAATATGTATAATATCTATGTATGCCTTAGTACAGCAAGTAAGCTATCACTTTTTGTTATCCGAGTTTAATTACATTATAAAATTAAATTCTAAACAATTCCACTCCTTATATCTATGAAGCGATTGCTGTAATGATTTCCAAGAATAGCAGCGGTTATTCGAATGTTAAAGTTGTCATGATTCCAATTTTAATTAATTACAACCGGATCCTTAACAGCGATGCTATCAAGTGACATTGCAATGGAAATCTTACGAGCCTTACAAGCAAAAAATACTCTTACAATTGTTACGGCACCTGCCGCCGGTTCCAACGCCATTCATGCTACGAGAGGAAAAGAACATAATTTAAATAACAGCCGTAATCAAGGCATTGAACTTGCGTCTGCGAGCGTGTGATTATCGAGTCCATAATACTTTCACTCGACCCCACCAGCTACGGCACGTATGATTTTGACTAAGAAAATTATAATAATTAAACGAATTGTATGGGTGGTGAGTCAGCAAGCGATATACGATAACGCGGTGCCGGTGTCATCGGTTTGTTAGAGCATTGTAATCGATGGACTTTCGATCGCCTCAGCTTCGTTAAGAATGAAAGAATGAAAGCAGAATTCTTTGTGTCTAATGAGACGGATTGTGTGCACAGATCTCGTGGGAGTTCACGCTGAACGGAGCTCTGTAATCTATTCTTTGAGTGCATTATATTATTTCTTTTATCGCATGTCGCATAAGTAATTATTTGTTAATATTTTCGTATATATAAAGAATGCTTGGCAATGGATTGAAAGATTTCAATGACGAAGAAGAGGACTGAGAAAATTATAATTCATCTTATTAATGCCGGTCAAGGCTCGGCTGCCCACGTATTAATCTAAATATCGCCGTGTTGGAGCGGCCTGAGAGAGTCTATCACCCCATATCGTATATTGAGTAAGTTTAAACGACTGTGAGCTAAGCTAAATGTCAATAATATTTTGCGTTAATCCGATCGATAGCAGTATAATCATTTTGTAAGTGGCTTATGTAGAAACATGTGGCAGAAAGCGGCGTCAAAGAAATAAGACATGTTATGAATCCATAACACAATGATTTACCAGCATGAATGAATACCAGCGTGAAGTAGCAGCTTAATGCTGCTTTTTCCCGTATAGTGAGTATAGAGAACCGGTGAGACTGTTTACTGGTAACGAGGCATTATGTCTTAGTCCTCAGAAATGACACCGTCTCTACACTTTGATTCAGGTGCATTTTGATTCGATAAAAAAATATCCGCCTGATAAGCGTGGCGTCTGACGATTATATAATCTTCCCTAACGTTAGAAGAGCTCATTCCCAGCTCTGGACTACAACGAGCTGGTGAAGTTATTCATAGATAGATAGATAGTATGTTAATGTTACCACTCTATAGAAATTGTTAAGCTTGTCCAAACTATATGCCGAATTACTAAAATGTATAGCGCGTCACGATAAATCATTCAAACTCGTTGTGAGCCGTTATATAACATGGTTATATCAATAATTTATAGTAGGGCTATTATAGAAATGCTAAAACACTTTAATTTGAAAATTATAATTTTATACAAAGTTCAACCAGCCTACGTATGGTTACGTAAATAACTTTCTTTGGCCTGTGTGTATTTTTTTTTATAAATATATTACGTTCTTTATCTACCTATAATTATCCAACTGGAGAAATTAAAAATACTTTATGGATTTTATATCATTTGTGACTTATAATTGGTTATATACATTTCTAGTCGTCTGCGATTAAAAATCTTAGTAACGGTTAGAAAGTCATACCTTCTAGGATTGTATCTTCTTCATGAAGGCTAAAACTTATATATAGTGAATGACACGGTTCCCTAAAGATATCTGACGGCTCCGTAGCGCAGTGGCCTAGCAATGAGTTGCTGCGCTAGAGGCCGCGGGTTCGAATCCCGCACGGAACAAGTATTTGTATGGCCTACAAATAATTGTTCCGGGTCTGGATGTTTGTCCTTGTGCAATTTGTGTTTGTAAACTGCATCTGCGATACAGTAGAAAATCCTAGTGTAGGGGTAACGTTATTTAAAAACAAAAGACAAATAAAAAAATAAAATACTTATATACTCTTTGGTATCTTTATGATCAAAATTCATTTTATATTACATATTCTTTTTCTTCATTGTTATCACCCAGTAAGTGTCAAAACATAGGCCTTTTAACTCATAGGTACAAAAAGAATATAATCACTACGTTTACATAGGTAGGTTAACTCACGGAATAAGCGTTAAGTATTCTATGTCTGCTAATGTATATTTTCTGAGCGGTGTCAGTATTATCGCTACGTGTTATATTTGTTAGGTTGGTGAATCTAGCTTACTATTGGACATAATGGAGCATCTGGATTGTATATTTTGGGTAACCCATACAATTTTGGTGGTTTGACACACGATTATCGAAATTAGTCGAATAAGTCCATGACCATGGTTACTGCAAAGTATTCGAAAGGTTGTAATTCTTAATTAAGTTCATATTATCGAAAATGTCATTTTTTTTAATTCAGTAGATCCTTCTTTACGTATTTCCATGGCTCTATTTCGTATACTATAAAATATTATTATAAAATTATAACAAACTGAATATCTATCTACATATTATGCTATTTATGTTTCTTTTATGTTCTGTTATACAGTCGTCATGTAAAAAAGTAACCAACTCTCTTGCTTATATGAAAAGTTATGAGATGTAGAGGCAATGTATTCCACCTACGGACTGTAACACTTTCTAAGATCACTCCAAGTGTAGATATAGTGATGTTAGTTTAACAAAATTTCGAATTTTGGCCATAACAAATATGCCGAATTGACTTTTGGAAAATGTAGTCGATACCGGATACAGCTGCTAATAATCTACATATATAAATAAAATGATAGAGGTTTCAATGTGCGCATCACGGAGAAAGTACTGGATAGATTTCAATTAGGTTTTCTAAGTTTTATTTCTTAGACACATGGCGTTTATCAAAAAAATTGCGATATCTTCATTCAATATAAAGTTGTTAAAGTTTTAAGAAACAACGATTTTTATATGGGGTTTTTCGCACGATCTACTGTACGTCGCTTGCACTCGCGTTACTAACCCAGATAATGTATATATTTTAGCTACAAACGGAACAACGAATAACATTGTTTACAAATATATTTAAAAGCAAAGCATTTATGTTAGCGATCTTTTTGATGTTTTTTCCTTCGCACATACGAAAACTTGTTAATATATCAAACAACGTAAGGAAGTCACAGGTATCAGCTAGTAGATAATATAGTTAATAGTAGCTCAAAGTCGGAGCATTAGACATACCTCGCTATTTAATTTTTTTATATAACAAGTATGGGTGAGTCCACCTGATGGTAAGTAGATACGGTGGCTCATATAACTACATCTATCCTCGATTAAGAATCTAAATCTAGATGCGTTGTCATTCCTGAGGACTAAGATAAAATGCCTCGTCACCAGTAAGAAAGAGTTCCCGGGATTCGTCACTCATAGTAACATAGCAGCATTATATTGATGTTTTACGGTGGCATATTGTGAGAGCGTGGTCTGGCAGTGGTGGTAAATTTCGATCACAGGTATCATTTAAATCGTAAAGTATTTTTTCTATCACCGCGTATTAGATGAATTAAAGCCTCTGACAACATGATCTAGTTAGTATATTTTTTAATAAACTTACATAATCTCGAATACCTTTCTCGGTTCTTGACATTTTATACAACAGATGAAAAACGAATTAGTGTCAGAGTAAACTTCAGATAATCTGTGGTAATAATAAGCTTCTACCGTAATGTTTTGAAAGCTCAATAAAGCTGTTTATCTTATGATCTTTTATATCAGGGTTTCCCAACCTTTTTTTGACCAGGAACCACCTTGAATTTTTCATAGTTACCAGGGGCTACAAGGTGAAAGAAATAACTGTGTTAATCTAACAATAAATCATAATCACAACTATTAACATAATTATATAATAAACTGAAAATAATAATTCATTCACCCTGGGAATGAGGTGGTCGCTTCCAAGCAGTTTCTAAAATAAATTTTGTAAATAATTTGTAACCATTTATATTGTAAAATTTATTTTAAAAAATAAGTCCCGCTGGGTTTCTTGCGGGTTCTTCCCAGGTCAGAGGGTTTTTTTCGAACAAGTGGTCTATTCATTAACAGTATTTTTGTGTATGTATTGTAAAAGCTTACTAACGTGACGCGCATTGTTGCACTGCCCGCGTGATGTGAAAACAATAAATGTGTTATTTAAAACAATTAGGTATGTAAATATTTAAATCTTTGGCAGATCATATTTAGGCTCTTGCGGACCACTGGTTGTGAATCACTGTTTTATATATGAATGAGCTGGATTTCGTTTAGTATAGT
This sequence comes from Parnassius glacialis, assembly GCA_033319125.1. Taxonomy (NCBI): domain Eukaryota; kingdom Metazoa; phylum Arthropoda; class Insecta; order Lepidoptera; family Papilionidae; genus Parnassius; species Parnassius glacialis. The sequence goes on along the minus strand of JAVANC010000027.1, from coordinate 26,492,447 downwards.
CAGTTTAAGTAAAGCGCCAGATAAGGTGTCTTAAATCAACTATAACATAGGTAGTGCGTCGACCTCCGCCCGCAGCGCGATTGATAACAACACGAGGTAAATGGGCCGTGCTGCGATGCCGACCCTTAACAATGCATTCCCACCGATACACGCTATTCAATTCGCTAATGCGCCTTTAACTGGTTGAGTGGTTCGAAAGTATCCGGTATGTATTGTTTGAATGTATTGTCAATTGAATTTAAAATTATCAAAACGCAGGACGTTCTGCTGTATAAAATACATAAGTATGATAAAAGTTCGTAACGTAACGTTCGTTCGTTTATAACAGTGGTAGAGCCACGCGGCAGCTTTTGCTGTCGCACGGATGGGCCGGCTCGAACCGGGGTGGTACCACGACCTCACAGAATACCAGCGTGAAGTAGAGATTTACCTCTGCGTTTCGCTTGGTGAGTGCAGGTGGCCGGAGGCCCTTTTTACTGGAAATGAGGCATTCCATCTTAGTCCTCACGGGTGACAACGCATCTGCATTTTGATTCGCAAACGAGGATAGATGTAGATGTCTATGGGCCGCAGCAACCACTTACCATCAGGTGGACTGTGTGCTCGTTTGTCACCCTTATCCTATAAAAAAAATGTAATTATTATTACAATTTAATTACTAATTCAATGAAAATCATATTATCAATAATTTGTTGTAAAATATGTACGTAAATAATAATATGTACTTAATGTTATATACATTATACATTATTTTTCTTTTTATAAACCCATGTCCGAGACTTACACTTTAATAAATCAATATCAATCAATATATTATTTATTGTACATGAATACAGGTTATAACAATACAACTTGAAATGTATATTCCACAGTTACAGTCAAAATTCATAACCGGTCAATACCACTTTAGACTTTTAAAATCAGTCAAAAGTAGTTTTGACTAAAGACGTTTGTCAATAACACTTTTAACTGATTTTTGCAGTCAAAAGTAGTTTTCACTAAGGTCGTTGGTCAAAACCATTTTTAACTGCAAAAATACTAAGTAATAGTGATTTTGACCAAATTACATCGGTTAAAAGTTCTTTTGACCAACAATGTAAGTCAATACTTCTTTTGACTTATACTTTTTGAATTTCTGAAATTAAAAAGTTTAATTTCTTCAATATTATATTTTATATAATTATAATGTACGCCAGCCGCACCTTAACCTACTGTTACTGATATTGCGAATTTTGACAGATAGTCTGAAGTTTAAATCAGACAACACCACTTTTGACTAAGAAAGTTGATTAAAACCACATTTGACTACAAAAAGCAGTCAAAACTGTTTTTGACTAAAGGCATCGGTCAAAACCATTTTTGCCTGAATTCTGCAGTCAAAAGTGTTTTTGACTGGGTATGACTTTTGACTGTGACATATATAATATATAGAAAATACAACAGGCGGTCTTATCGCTCTGGAAGCGATTTCTTGCAGACAACCTTAATTATACATACAGCTGATAAAATGATTGTTTATCATGATCATCATCACCGCCGTATGAGCCGTATGAGGAAGCTCCTTCAATGACCCAATTAGTTCACGAATAATAATAACCTTTATCAGTTAGGCAGTCAAAGTAAACTTACTTAATAGATTTCCACAAGCAAATTTTCTCCTTTTCGTTCTTTCTATCAGCCTAAAGAAGGTCTTCTTAGGAAATTTCCTAAAGAGGGACTGGAGCATATTTGTAATTAATTAAAAAAAAATTAAAACCTTGAAGGTTTTAAAGTGTTATTAGGGATCGTTAGTGCAATCATTAGTCAATAATACAGGCAAGATAATTATTATATTAAAAAACAACGGGTTGCACTCCGGGAGTGCCGGCAGAAGTGAAAACTTGAATATTAACGTTGTGCATTTTTTATATTTTGGAATGGCGGAGATTATTTATTATTATCTTATTTCATTTATTTTCATTCGAAATTATTTGTTTGGTAAACCTACACCGCACATGTGCTTATTATGATGTTATGAAAATTTAGGTTAATGCTATAAAGTATAAACATATTACAAATATTACATCTATAACGTGTAAGTACATATGTATCTATATTAATAATTTCGTCAAGCAGTACAGTAGGCTCGATCGAAACCTAATCTTAATAATAAAATTATATTAATTAATAAATGAAAATTAATTAAACCTAACTTACTTCCTCTCCTACGCCGCGCCGGCTGTCTACTCTCCGTCCGTCTTACGAATTTTCGATCAGGACACGTGACCTGACGCGAGTTTAACATTTTTTAACCATTACAAAAAAGTGCACAACGCCGCTAAAGAAGTTTTCACTTCAAAAAAATTTGTAAAATATGTATATGTTTTAAATAGTTACTGAACGTTAAGTGCGTACGTACATTATGGTTAAATGACTACAATCGCTGTATATTTATGTAAGTTTTTACATTACGCATTGCTTAGAACAGGTAGCTCGTAACTGGCACTCCCTGGACCACCTAGTCCCTAAAATTACCCAAGTGATTTGCGAAGTCATCATTCAATCCTCTCTATAAAAAATTGTATAACATTAATTTCTGAAGATGTTAGCCGGTGTGCAGATGCTGCAGATACGGCTTACAATGTAAGGTGTTGCTATATACAATGACACCCCTTTCCGCATTCATTTTTATGTTTCTTTTATTTATAGAACAAACCTTACAAGTTTGGTCCCAAGCTCAGAGAAGAAACAGTTATAAGTACTAGAAGACCATAAAAGCACTTCGTCTGTGCCAGGTCGAACCAATTGGACCGCAGTTAAACGCTTAGCGACTCCTCTTTTTTTTATTTATTTTTAAAAAACGTTACGTTACTATAACGTTATATAGGATATATAGGATTAACGTTATATAGGATTCTCTCCTGTACCGTGGAGGCCGTTTAGATACATAGTTTTCACAAGGACAAACATACCCGGAACAATTATTTGCAAGCCATACAAATCAGCTCAGCGCCGCAACTCATTGCTAAGCCACTGCGTTACAGAGCCGTTAATGTCAATGTCCATCCTCTACCGAACTGCCTTGTGCTTTCGTCATATTTTTCTTTATCATTTATCAGCCCGTCAATGCTGGACATTGACAATGATGTAATTGATCTGAGAATAGTTGATTTTATAAATTATTTTAGAACAGAGAGTAAAATATAACAATATAGAAATGAAGTATAAAATCGTAACGTGGCAGAAAATCCATTTGTGTTAGCACATATCTGTTAGCACTCTACAGTGAATCTACGGAAGTCGCCACGACTGAGGTATGTATGTCAGAATATTACTATGTCAAGTATGCCGCCCTTTAAAATGTAAAAGTCATTTAACTTCCAGTTTGATAGATAAACTAGGTAATTTTGTTATTCGAATAAATTCCTCATAATACATAAATGTTAAATGTACGTACTATGAAGTTTTATAAATATAATAAATATAGTAGGTATTTATAACTTTTAGTTTTAAGTATTTTAAGCATCTGTTGCGTAGGTAGGTACTATGGATTAGATACATTCAAAAACTACAACAACAGCTGTTCCCTGTTCCCATAGATTACTGTTCCTTTCTTCTATGTAGGTAGGTCTTGAGGTAGGTAACTGCCTACCTGGCTTAATTTCAAATCACCGATTTATGAGAAACAACTTCGTTTTTTCTACATTGTACTAGACAAGGGGCGAGTACTCGGTTTGGATTCGGTACTCGGCGGATTCGGCCTTTTTTTAGGGTTCGGCCGAGCACCGAGTATTAACGGCCGAGTACCGAGTACTCGGCCTTAATTATATTCCAGAGAAAAATAAAGAAAAAAAGCCAGTTTTTGTCATTATTATTACATTAGACACATTAAAACATCAGGAACATGAGAAGCAGCAGAAATATTTAGAACGTACATAAGAATCTATAATAGAAATTATTATTACTAATGGGGTTGTTATAAATTTATTTGCTTAATTCCGCGTAAAGGAAGAAAATGATGTGTCCTGCCCAACTTTAAGGGGGACCTCCCACCCTCCCTCATTCGCGCGCACTATACCCGTCGCCGTCAATCCCAGCACTACCATCCTCAGCACCACCACACTAGGCAGGACACACCACTCTCGAAAATACGACACGTGTTTCACCTCTATACGAGGCATCCTCAGGTGAAGTAGACTCTGCGGAGGCTGGCCGCTAAGTCAAACTTACTTAGCGGCCAGCCTCCGCAGAGTCTGGCTGAGGATGGTAGTGCTGGGATTGACGGCGACGGGTATAGTGCGCGCGATTGAGGGAGGGTGGGAGGTCCCCCTTAAAGTTGGGCAGGACACATCATTTTCTTTCTTTACGCGGAATTAAGCAAATTAATTTATAACACCCCATTATAATGGATTTCCGCAAAGTAACGCCTTATTCTATCAATTATTACTAATATTTAAAATTTAAGAGAGGAAAATTGTGATGCAAAAACACTAGTGTTTCGGCCCTATTTGGGTCTAGTTTGTAAGGGAAATAACCGCACACCACCCGCTACCGCGTATTTTTTAAAGCCGAGTATTCGGCCGAGTACTCGGCCCAATCTAGGCCGAGTATCTACCCGGTGGCCGAGTACTCGGCGAATCACTACTCGTTCCATGTCTACATTGTACCTACGTAGGTAAAATGTTTAAATCTATACAAATAAATAAAATTGAAGTGTCTGTTTGTAATGTTAAAATAACAGCTTTTTACTAAATGCATATGAAAGTATATACGATACTTTTTAAAATTTTTGTCTGTCTGTCTATTTGTTCCGGCTAATCTCAACGAACCAATTTCGACGGAACTTAGCGGAACTTAACGGCAGATAGCTGGTGTTATACGGAGTAACTTAGGCTACTTATATTTGAGAAAAAGTATTAGGGTTTCGCGCAACAGAATTAAAACCCTAAATTCCACGCGGGCGAAGTCGCGGGGAACAGCTAGTTTATAATAAAAAAGCAGGTAATGATTTTCTAAGAAACAAATAATTCCAAGTTAATAAAGATATACGAGTAAAAATTACAATTATTTTCGCTATATAGCTATATTATTTAAGAAAAACCAATTTAAATTGACATAAATACCTATTTTGCATTTATTAGCAAATATAAACATAAAATTATATTCCACTCTCTCCTATCTTTTTTGAGGTACTCTTCTACCTTTTATTAATAAGAGAAGTTACACCTTATATTTTATTGTAATAAATATTATTTGAAGTCAATGATTATACTGTACAAATACAACATGCTTATTATCCAAGGCACGATATATATTTGCAATAATATATGATATAATAGTTTATCCTTGGTCCCAAATAGAAAGGACATCCGTTTGAACAACAAATAAAGTTATTGTGAAATCCACTTTAATATACATACAATTACTTACAATAGATTCTAAATTGTACGCGTATATAGTGAACGCACTGACAATTTTGAAGTAAATAATTTATACAGGAAGTCGATGGATGCAGGTGGCTCAGAAGTCAGAACCGTGTTTTTCACTGGTTTTGAGGAATTTTTTAGGGGAGGTCTACGTTCAAGAGTGGACTTGTGAAAGGCTGTAATGATGATGACGAGATGATATAAAGGTATGTGCTTACAGCGGTGGTGGTATTCAAAATAAATAAATAATACCTCATTGTGATCGTATGATGCGTGAATGAATAAAAAATTTAATTTATTTTTATAAACAATTTTCCTTTAATTTATAACTCTCTTCTTTAATATTTTCTAGTAAGTAAGGTACCTGTAATAAGGCTTAGCTAAGGGAAAATCGAAAATAAAATCAGAAATATCTAATTTGGTAATAAAAATCATTAGTTTATTTACAGTTTCTATAACGTATGAACGAATAATTGTAACATTTGCCATAAAGAAAAATAAATTAAACATTTCTAAAAACCTTGCTAGTAGGCCTTATTTTACTATGGTAGGATAATAAGGCCTACTGCTTTAACAAACAGAAATAATCAATTCATACGTAATATATTTAATATTTGTGATCAATAATCACATGAATGCAGCAATTAAGACTTAAAATTCTAAAAAATATATATAAATTGCCTCGTCTAACACTACTTAAAGTTATTAGTATAATGATGAACAAACTGACAATCAAACTCATTCCTCGTGATTACCATCAGTGCGTCGGTTGAGTTTCGAGTTGAGTTAAGTGTTAGGTTGAATAAGTTGAATTGCGAATTTGTTTTATTGTTGGGTTGAGTGTCCTCTCAACCAAATTTCTGTCACAACGGCCAGTCTCAACGAAACTAGCCCATCAGTACAGTACAGAATTATAGTATCCAAATCCAATGTATGCACAAGCACAGGTGCACTCTCTATTCCCTCACAATCATCAAATCGCAATGCGACATGCTCCGAGAGAGCTTAGGCGCAGGACCAATAATTTACACCTAATTTAATAGCTTCTAATGTCAAAGCCTTAATTCTTCAAAACACTTTGTCTTTGCATTGTTTGGACAGCTGAACCAGGCCTTTATCTGACTACATTAGTTTTATAATAAAAGCATACAATTTATTTGCATTTATAACATTTTAAAAGTGATATAAAAATCAAAATAAAACAAAAACTACACAAGAAAAAGGAGTATAATAAGGCCTATGGCTAAATTTAGTAGGACTTAATAACCCCAAGTATTTAAGAAAACCAAATCAAAAAAAATTAACAACGATAGGTTACTCAAATCTTCAAGATCAACAAAGTATTTATTCCTAAATATAAAGATTACATTTTAGATAGTTAAGTGTAATATTAAAAAACATACCTACGATTTATTTGGACTGATTTTCATTATTGGTGCAGTACGGCCGTATCTTATGATAGATAATGCAACTCTGGTAGCAGGACGCGGGGTAGCGCGTCACTGTAATCTTGTACAGACATTATCGTGCAAAAGGAGTCAGATATTATTTACCTTTTGTTATAGGAGAGGGGGCAAACGAGCATGCGGCCTACCTGATGGTAAGTGACTACCGCCGCCCATGAACAACTGCAACACCAGGGAAGGAATTGCAGATGCGTTGCCGGGCTTTTAAAAAGGAGTACGCTGTTTTCTTGAAGGTTCCTAAGTCGTTATCTCCTTAAGCGAGTGCGGTTATTATAAATACGATTTTTGTTACTTAGGCCTTATTAGCCGACAGGCGTTATTACCCGCAGGCACCTTACTCTATACTGAAAATCATGTAAAATTTGTAAAGCCTTTTTTGAAAAATCAATTACATTATAAAAATAAAGTAAGTAGCAACAACCTACAGGTCAGGCTCGATGCCGATAAAGCAGTTAATCAGTTATGTTATTTTTTGTTTCAATGCTGGACCACGACTTCGTTATTATCGCTGAGACTCTTATACGTGGTAGAGCCATGCTGCAGCTATATGAGTAGTATAGTAGTAGCACGATTGGGTCGGCTCGACCGGGGAAGGACCACACTCTCACAGAATACCAGCGTAAAATAGCAGCTTAACACTGTATTTCGTATGGTGAGTGTAGAGAACCGGAGAACCTTTTTACTGGAAAAGAGGCATTCCATCTTAGCCCTCACGGGTGACAACGCATCTGCATTTTGATTCGCAAATGAGGATAGATGTAGATGTCTATGAGCCACAGCAACCACTTACTATCAGGTGGACTGTGTGCTCGTTTGTCACCCTATCCTATAAAAAAGGCCGTCTTATCAATACGGGAAAGACACCTTTAGCCGTCAGAACCCCTGATCAGTCTTGTGAGTCTGCTTGACTGGCAGTGGGAGAACCTCACATCACTTAACCCTGACCTCTTGTCTACCGACTGCTACCTTAGGTTTCATGTCTCTTATCTAATTTATTTATGTATATTTATGTGGTAGGACTAGGCTATTAGAGACTGCTAGGGTCTGCTAGGTATAGGAGCTTAATTAGGGCCGGGTAATTGAGCTATAGAGGGGAAATTGGGTTAATATCAAAACATATAACTACCTGACTGTACATTTTGGTACTGATTGGACCTACTGATTTTATACGGAAATATTTTTTTTATTAATTTTGAAGTTTTTACAATTTATTAAGAAAAATAAACCTGCATACAAGAATAAAATAGAAATTTCCGGTGTTGATTCTACGATTTCTCAAGGACGATGCCAAACCGCACCCCATTTCCGTTTTATGAATAAGGGTAACATTAACATGCACTATTATTAGCTACACACAACATGTTGTACACACTCACTCAGCAAAAACAGATGTTTCATTTTAAAATGAATAGTCGACACACAACACCCTATAGAACTTACTGCAAGTAAATATGTTTTAAGATGTTGAAATAATACCCAATTACTTTATAAATTGTTTAACATGAGGTCAGGTGCTAAGTTCGCCGAATCCCTTCCCGGTTCATGACTTGAAACGGACGATGCACTATGATCAAGTTGTCGCATTAACACTTCACTTTCCCTACAACCCAGAATTTCAAGCATTTACTCATCTGCCGGCAAAGTGCCCGTAATTACAGGGATCGTTGTAAGAGCTCCTACTACAATCTGCAATGATATGGAGAAACCTACTTAGCCCTTAGTAAATCTCTGATGAAAGACTTTCACGAAAATTGTACGAAAGTGTGTCGTGCGAAAATGCATTTTTGTTGAAAATACAGAATATTCGCGCAGATTTCTGTAGGCAACCGGAGCGCATACTCTCGTCAATCGTGTAACTCCAGTCAGCAGCTGCTTGTTTATATTACATTCGCGCACGCTGCATTCCAGTATATTGTACCATTGTGCTTAGCTACTCACTCGTTCGTCCGTATCAATGATCGTTGATGTGAACGTAGTCAACGTAATCGACCACCCGTAGATAATACACCAGTGAACGCATAAATCATGCGTTCACTGTAATGCAATATATAACTAACTGAGACAAGAAATCGCGGTTTTCGGAATATCTCATTAGTCATTCATAATGTGACTTGAGCTATATTGTTCATTTGATTGAACATGTGATGTTTTCTTTTCACTATATAACCAGGATACAGAGTGTGGGGCATGAAGCTCCTGACCTACACCAGTCTATGCTCACACTAATTTTTCAAGAGGATCAATATTCAGCCATACATTATTTTACAGGCATACGGATTACTTTAACTATGCTATTGACGCAGAGCACGCTGTAGTAGCACTCAAGAGACACGACTTTTTCAGAATTAGTTGACGAATATCTTCATAACTAATAGCCTATGTCCAAGTGGAATGATGTGCCTTTCAAATGGTGAAAGAATTTTTTAAATAGGTGCAGTGGTTCTGGAGAACTCCACATACCTACACACAAACTCACAAAATTCGCACTCTCTTTTCATAATATTTATTATTATAATTATAATATTAAAAGTATATATATAAGAAAGTAGGTATAGACTTGCTTATGTACTCTAAAACAGCACTTTGTAGGTAGTAGGTAAGTAGGTACTATTGCATCTTGCCCACCGACCATGTCACTGTCGTTTAATGTATTATCAAATCTTTCTTTTGTCACACAAGAATTTCAACTAGGTAGGTACTGTCATACAAAAAAAGCTTATTTCTCACAGTACCTAAGTACCTACAAGCAATGTGTATGTTCTTACTCTAAGCTAATTAATTATACATATTATATTCTGTGCTCTAAGGTTTATACTTTATAATATCCGTGTGCTAATGTGTCTCAGAAGGTCCTACTTATTTTCTATTTGTTGACCGAAATAAACAAAATTTCGATGAAGACGTAATTTGAAGATGGATGGGCGAAATTTATAGGAGCGGATTTAAAGAACAATGCCAGGAGAGATTTAGGCTATATTTTATTGGAAAAACTTGAAGATTCTTTTTAACAAGTGGTAAAATTAAAAAAAATTATACAACCGACTTCAATATAACAACTTTGACAGAAATGAGGGTGTACCGTGGTATAATGAACAAATTTGCGTACTCCTTTAGAGGATAGGCTACAGGCGTGATGTTATGTTGTGTGATTGCGTAATAATGCATAGATGAAGCTGCTGGCATTTATTGAAGAGTTCCGTTGTCTGTCTCCGAAACTCATCATCAGATCTTTACTAAATTTAAATTGAACCATTTCGGTATAAACCTCTTTCTAACAAAAAAAGCATTTTGTGAATCCGTCTATGTATGACAGAGTTATGCCCGAAAATATATCAAAAAATATAAACATTCGAATTGAGAATCTCCTCTTTTTTAAATCGGTTAAAAACAGAATATTAATAAATAAGCGGTTTTTAATTATTATCTTAAATCTAAATAACTCCACATTAATGGATCTTATCAAGCGATGCCGGGGCGGGTCGCTAGTATGTATACAAAATATAAAATTATGGAGTGTAGAGTAAAAGGAGAACCATCTTATAAGGGGCGAAAGTTGAAAAAGTGTCCTCCTATTTACTGAAAATAGAGGTTCCAAAACCTACCACAATAGCGCTGGCGTCTCAAAAACTACGATATGAAGATAGCTGTAGTGAACGGAGTGAAGTCAGCTGAATTCAAATATTTAAAAAAAATAAAAAATCTAGAGTAGTTAGTAAAATGCCAGTATAGTGCCACCAACTTATCTGTGAACTGATCGCTTGGCGCTTCTGCGCTGAAGTGTTGCCAGTTCGGGAATATTCCCATCTAAGGGTCTTATATTCCTAGATAGAGTCCACATACTAGGGTAATAAATTAGTCACGGAATAAAAAGACTAGAACACAGATTTAACAAATATATGTCCAAGAACAAGAAGAAACAAAAATATCATAATTGAACAAATTAAACTTTAATTAAATAATATTCCTTTATGCCTTTTTTACCGGGAGTTGTAATTTGCGTTCCTGCGGTTTATGCGGTTTCCGGTTCTTTAACTATTTTGGAAATGAATCTTTGACTAACATCTAAAAAAGAAATGAATTGCATTAAGCAATCCATTTATCGGAAATACGAGAAAGGAAGGAACAAAACATAGCAATACTGACCTGTAGCAGTTGATAGTCTTTTATAGACCTAATTGAAAGGCATCATCGGTGCTTGCCCTCGAGCTTCTTGCTCACAAAAGTTTCATACTTTTAAAATAATGTTTCGGGCATCACTTTCAATGGTTTTCGGCATTTTTTATTTTTCTATAAACTCTCAAAACAATGACGTATCGAATGACATTTGATTAAATGGCGGTTGTAGTTCACAATTTTGCCACAGCTGTCAGTTCACAGATAAGTTGGTGGGACTATATACAAAATCTCAACTATTTACGTAGTACAAAATCCAGCGGATTGGTCGGGCCTTGTTTATTTCTCCATCTTATTCTAATTACTTTTGGCGCTTTTTTTTAATTTATCCTATGCTACTGCAGGGCCACCCTTATTGGACACGTTTTTAGGGACACTTTTCATATACATATAGAGATGGTCCTCCTTCTCTCTACACTCCAATTAATGAAATCAACGTTAAGTCACATGACTGTCATGTGATTTAACGTTGAGAAATGTTATTACCAATCATTTTTATAGTTCTATTTTAGCGTCCACGATTAAAGAAGTCAACTTGGCTAACACCCTCAGGTCGTCACTGGTCGTCACTTCGTCTATTGAAGCATACTAAGTATATTGTCTTCAAATTTGTTTCACATACTATATTTTTTTACAAATAAAAATTGTTATTAGACATTAAAAAAGTTGGCAACCTTGTGCAACATCCACCTGTTATTTTCTGCCGACTTCCAAAAAGGAGACGGTACTCAATTCGAGTGTATGTTTTTTTTTTTTATGTGTGTTACCTCATAACTTTGTACTGGGCGAACCGATTTCGATGATTCTTTTTTTATATGAAAGCTGATAGTTCTCGTGTGGTCCCATATGAATTTGATCAAGGTCAGACCAATGGTTACTGAGTTATTCTTAAATAACCTATATTGAAGTCGGCTGTACAAAATTTTTAATTTTAAATTATATTGCTAGCGAAATAGTTCGACACCGTATAGAAAGAATCCCTCTACGTTCGACACAATCTTGAACGCGCCAAGTTTAGAAATTAAACAAACAAAATTCAAATCAAAATATTTAATAAAAATAAAAAGACTTCCTGACGAAGCGAAAAGAGTGGTGGGAGGGGTTGGAGCGTTCCCCGCTACCCGCGCTATTGTCCGTGCACTATTCCACATCCACATCCAATCCAACCAAATCCGCCCCTCCCGACAACGTCCCCGCACCCCGCAGTCAAGCGAGAGGCGACAGCTAGCCAGCTGCGCGTTCGTTTCATCTTGCTTGTTGTGTTTTTCGAATATTGTAGTGCGATTGACGTGCATTTTTTATTTTCTCTTATTTTATAAATATAACAAAGACAATGTTAAATGCGCGAGTGTTAAATAATCACAAATGCAATTGTTAAATTTTTTGAATAGAGATGTAATCATCCAAACGTTTCCAGTGTCGTTATTAATGTTGTGTTACTTGGATACCAGTGCCTTTTGTCTGTCCTGTGAATAAAACAAGATTGGTGCTATTTTTGTACGTTCCTGTTAAATTATTAGAACTAGACAAAGCAGTGTGATCAGTGATTGTTGTCGTAGCCGGTTTTAGTTGTGAAAACTTTCGAAACGTGCATAAAACAGTGGGTAATGCTTTCCTAGCGAATGCGGGCCCAGCCTGCACGCATTCCACAGGAAGGCAAGTGCCGGCATTAAGCATTTTACGGTGAGTAAAGCGCACTCAAGTTCATCGTACTTTGACCTAAAATATGTCAACTATGTTGACCAGGGTACATAAAAAAAGGAAAGTGAGTCTATACAGTATACACATCCCACTGCTGGGTGGGTACCAGCCTCCTCTCATTTCTGAGAGGATTTGTCCGGAAAGCCTTGTTAAATATATCAGTAATGTGTATAATTTGTGAAATTTCCACCAAATGTTAAAGTAATTACACTCACCATTAAATTTCATGAATTTATAAGAATGCACAGAGTTCATCATGAATGATGTTGAACTCTTCACTCTGCTATTTTTGTATAAATTCATAAAGCAGTTATATAAGTTTAAATAACTATTCATATTTAATTTTCAACCAAGAATTTAAGTTTATAATATTTCTAAATCAAACTAAACTGATTATTTTTATAGTACCTTAACATATTCACTGTTCTTATCTCCCTTCTTTACATTTTTCTTTTTTTTTTACATTTGATGACAATTATCATATTCTACCACATATAAGCCTTATTTATTTTTCTGTCTATCATAAAATATTACAATTTAAACAAAATACAATTGACCTTAATATGTAATAATATAGGTAATATAAATTAGTTTGAAGGTAATGTACTGTACATTACCTTCAAACTAATTTATCAGAAATCAGAAGGTTAATATTACAAAAAAATTAAAACAATTAATTACTTCACCACTTGAAATTAATTTAGTTCGTAAAAGGTTTTACTGGTATTATAACAGTAATAAGTAATAATTAACACTAGCATCCATAAGATTATGATGTGATTAAGCATTAGAATATTCAGTAGTGTATTTTTTATCTAGTTTCAATCATAATGATTTCAGAAGTTATGTACATAGTTATTAATCTCTAATTTATCAATAAGCCTAAATAATAACACAGGTTCTTTAATCTGTATTATTCTGAGTATTTTTGAAACAATTAATCTAATTATAAAAATAAACTTTTACAGCCTTTTTAAAGCTTAATTTGCGTAAGATTAACTTTCCTCTTTATTTTGTAGTTTGACCTCATTTATGTTGTTAGAGGTGTATTAATATAAAAATATCCACTATCCCATATCATCATTCCTACTTATAATGTCAATTTCCTTCACTAAATAAAAAAAAACATCCAGGTTTGTTTAATTACATAAATTAAATGGAAGTTGTAGATGTGCTATAGTAATAATCTAATAGCTTAATAATAATCTAATCACTCAAACTCATGTAGGTGATTCAGGTCAGAGAACTAACATAATATGCATAATCAATGATGGGTAGATCAAGACTTTGAACAAGCCGGAGCTTGGTTTTGTATCGGACAAAATTTTTAAGAAGAAAGAGTGCCTTTGTGGTTGATATCAGTAACTTGTTTCTTCCAGGTCAATTTTTTGTCCATACTTAGCTCTAGATTTTTTACCTAATTGTAATCAACTTTGACATGCATTCTTAAACTTCCTGCAAGCATTGCTAGACATTTCAATAGTTGAACTGAAATTCCAAAATGAGAAGACTCCTCACTGATATTTTTAGTTCAAAGATTCTGTTTGCAATATTAAAAAACAAACATTTGGCAATTTTCGTTTCGCAAATAATCTTGATAAAGTTCAGTAATTTAATCATAAATAGGCAGCTTACAATAAAACCTGATGAACAGTCAATCCGCAAAATACTTACTTGATCAGCAAGATTCTAGCTATATACTGATTCATAACTATCTTACTAGACTAATTTAGTGAAATAATTATAATTGTAAACTGAATGTACAGGAGGAAGAAATTTCGCGACATTTGTTTTGTTGTTTAATTTCCTTTTTGACAGATGGTTAAGGTGCGGCTGGGGTGGCCCTTGGACCACCTTGAAGCCGCGTACATTATAACAATATAAAATGTAATTATTTTTCATTCATTTAAACTGACACCTACAGTCCGTCCTTTTGATATGGAGAATTTGAGAGCTACTAAGACATTTCATTTTATTTCTATTTACCTAGCCTCAAAAAGGATCAGGCTGTAAATTTAACTGTTTTTGTTTATTGTATAAATCAATGTCCCTCAAGTTTACTACTAGTAAAAAAATTTGCTACTTTTCAAATAAAACTAATGTGATGGATGTGGTGATGGGGGGGGGGGGGGGGGCTATATTTACAATCTAGCATGTATAGTGTACACTCCTATTAAAGGGTTACTACACTTGATAAATGCGGCTTTAAATATATTTTCATGATTCAAAGATGTCACCAAACTTGTCTTTGACTCCTCTGACATATGGCAGTACATCAGGGCCTACACTTTTCGATTAAGGCCAGTTTCATTTCAGATTTTTTGCTCTAAATTCTTGCCTGCTATACTTTAGCTGGATGTTTATTGTCACAGATCCCGTGCATTTTCCAAAACAAAGATTTTCCCACGGTGGCTTCTTATATTGTACTGTTTAAGAGGATGTTGAGATTCACATGATGAAATCTGTAATAATTAGTTTATTTCAATGAGCAGTACTTGCACAAACATAAGAAATCATTAAAAGCAGTCATTATATAAAATTTTGCTAAGCATACTGTAGGGCAACCCCCACTGGATAGAATTAGACCCTGGTAAGAGATGCAGGTGGATCAGGACTATACTTTGTGGCATTCTTGGGAAAGGCCTACGTATAGCAGTAAACTTGTGATGAGCTGTAATGATGATAATGATGGTGAACAAATAATTAATTTTTATTTACTTATGATTTATATGTACTTCTAAAGTGGTTACACCAGTAGAAGTACTAGAAGACATTACTTTCATATTTAAAATAAATAAGAAAATTCTTCAATTTCAATTCAATTGTAAGGCTGGAAATTGTTGACTGGACTGACTTAGAAGGCCTATGTCATACAGCAAACTAATAAAAATAAGGTGCTGGTGTTGAACATATTTAATTCTTCGACCACATCCAAATGGCTGCAGACTCCGTGCTACAACAGGTCCCATCCACAGAGATTGTGATACTCGGTGATTTCAACGCCCACCACGCTGAATGGCTTGGTTCTCGTTTAACCGATCATGCAGGTAGATCTGTCTATGACTTTGCTTTGGCATATGGTCTAACACAACTGGTTACTTCGCCTACGCGGATCCCAGATGTGGAAGACCATGTACCTTCCCTGTTGGACCTTCTGCTGACCTCTCATCCGGACGGATATCAGGTCTCCGTCGATGCCCCTCTGGGTTTCTCGGACCATTGTCTGATCCGGAGTACGGTGCCACTCACGCTCCAATCGCAGTTGCGATCTGCAGCTTGCCGCCGTGTTTGGCACTATAGGTCAGCGGATTGGGACAGGATGCGGTCTTTTTTTGCATCCTATACTTATCCTATCCTTGGGGGCGGGTTTGCTTCTCGCCGGAAGATCCCAGCGTTGTTGCCAATGTGATGTGGTACTTCAGGGTATGGAACTTTTTATTCCATCCTCTGTGGTGCCCATCGGAGGCAGATCCCAGCCATGGTTTGGTCGCTCCTGTAAAATAGCATCACGCTATAAGCAGGAGTGCTACCGAGCCTGGGCTGACGCATCAACGTCTCGGGATGTAAACACCAGCGCACTTAAAAAGAAGTATAATTCCGCCTCCAGGTCCTTTAAAAGCGTCATTGCCAAGGCAAGGTCGGAGCACATCGGCAGAATTGGCGAGAAGCTAGTTCGCCTTCCTTTGGGAACCCGTGCATTCTGGTCTCTCGTCAAGGCTGTCCAAGGGCACTTCTGTCAGCCATCTCTTCCATCTCTGCACAGAGAGGACGACTCACTGGCCCATGCCGCAAAGGAGAAAGCCGATCTGTTGAGCTCTCTTTTTGCGTCCAACTCGACGCTAGATGACGGGGGGAACACACCGCCGACCATCCCGCGATGTGAGTGCTCCATGCCGGATGTGCGATTTACACAGCGCTCGGTTCGCAAAGCACTCTTCTCCCTGGACGTCAGCAAGTCCAGTGGACCCGATGGAGTCCCTCCCATTGTGCTGAAGACGTGTGCTCCGGAGTTGGCACCGGTTTTAACGCGTCTTTTCCGGTACTCCTAAAAACGTAGTCCCGAATTCACGGAAGACTGCTTTGGTCCACCCGATCCCTAAAAAAGGCGACCGCTCAGACCCGTCCAACTACAGGCCTATCGCCATCACCTCCTTTTTCTCCAAAATAATGGAATTCATTATAAACTGCCAGCTCATGAGGTACCTTGAGGATCACCAGCTGATTAATAACCGCCAGTACGGTTTTCGTCGGGGTCGATCAGCTGGTGATCTTCTAGTCTATCTGACTCATAGATGGGCGGAGGCAGTAGAGTCCAAGGGGGAGGCATTGGCCGTTAGTTTGGACATAGCGAAAGCCTTCGATCGGGTCTGGCACAAAGCGCTTCTTGCGAAGCTTCCTTCCTATGGGCTTCCCGAGAAATTGTTCAAATGGATCACCAGTTTCCTTGCTTGTCGTAGTAGACGGTGCTCTGATTTCAAGCCTATCAACGCTGGTGTTCTACAAGGCTGCGTGCTATCACCAACGCTGTTTCTCCTGCATATCAATGATATGTTGCTAACTGGTAGCATTCTTTGCTATGCAAACGACAGCACTGGTGATGCCTTATATACCGGCCGTGCCAATATTTATCGGGAAAACGTCGCCGAGTACCGGGACAAACTTGTGTCTGAAATCGAATCTTTGCTTAACAAAGTCTCGGATAGGGGCCGACTAAATCTAGTCCAGTTCAATCCCCAGAAGACACAAGTTTGCGCGTTTACCGCTACAAAAAACCCCTTTGTCGTATCTCCTCAGTTTCAAGGCACTCCCCTTGCTGCCTCAGCCAGTATCGGAATCCTTGGCGTCGACATATCGAATAGTGTGCAGTTTCGTGGTCACTTGGAAGGGAAGGCCAAATTGACCTCTAAAAAGCTTGGCGTGCTCAGCAGAGCGAGACAGTATTTCATGCCGGCACATCGCTTGCAACTTTACAAAGCGCAAGTTCGTCCCCACATGGAGTACTGTTTTCATCTCTGGGCCGGGGCACCCCAGTGCCAGCTCCTTCCACTTGACCGCATCCAGCGCAGAGCGGTTCGAATCGTCGACGACCGAGTTCTTTCTGATCGGCTCGATACACTGGTACTGCGTAGAGATGTTGCATCTCTTTGCGTATTTTATCGCATTTACCACGGGGAGTGCTCTGAGGAATTGTTCGGACTAATTCCAGCCTGTCAATTTCACCATCGCACATCGCGACAAATCTCGCGTTACCATCCATACCATCTGACTTAGGAACCTTCAAGAAAAGGGCTTACACCTTTCTAAAAGGCCGGCAACGCATCTGCAATTCCCCTGGTGTTGCGGTTGTTCATGGGCGGCGGTAGTCACTTACCATCAGGTGAGCCGCATACTCGTTTGCCCCCTATTCTATAAAAAAAAATTACTAAGACAATCATTGATACTTATTTTATATTAATATTTCCATTACAGCCTATTAAAGTCCACTGCTAAACATAGGACTTCCCCATTTTATGTCATAAGGGCTATAGTTGCCAGGCTTGGCAAGCAAGTTAGCAACCAGTTATTTTATATAGTTATTTTTTATTTTTATTTTTAGTCTTTATTAGGTAGATGCTGCTGCTCATCTCCTGTTTTGATTCCCTCTGTCACCTCTTACGACACCCATGGGATGATATAGGTTAGTGGATATTCTTACACTGCCACTACATGGGTATATTAATATTACAATAGTATATTTGTTTGTATCAAAGTCCTAACCTTAAATCACTAAACATAGAATTTGAAATGACGACAAACAATGTATAAAAAAATCAGGTAAGTTTATTAATAGGTACATTTCAGTTTTTGTTTTGATAAAACACAAAATAGTTGATTTCACCTGATGGTAAGTGGATGACACGGCCCATAGACCATTTAAATCTTACCAAAATGCAGATTCGCTGTTACTACAAAGGACTTCGAAGGAATGCCTTCTTACAAATAAAAAGTACCTCTGGTTCTCTATACACTTACCATACAAAACACAGCAGCATTATTCTGCTGTTTCATTCTGTGAGAGCTGCAGTCTTACCCTGATGGAATTGACCTGTTCTTACTGCAGCTATGTATAGCTAGCATAAGTGTTGCAATATGGCTCTACACTGTAAAAGTTAAAGTAGTTTGAATTTAGAACAAGGTTTTGACAACATTTTAAAATTTTCTTCTCACTCTTGTCTTTAGGAGACATTGATACTTAAACTTAAAAATGCTGATGCTGTAAAATATAGACACATAAAAGGAAATATAAAAATCTAAAGCATACAGTTATACCAGCATCAATCACTTTATAAGCAGATGCCAAAATACCAAACCTTTAAGACTTTCTAGGATGCTCTGGAGGTGGCTATTTCTTTGCCTAACATTCTTTAGTAAATAGTTTTAGTACCTCATGACATTAAAAGCCATCAAATGTTCAGCAAAGGCTTGGCATATTACTGTTTATTGCTATAGTTGGTGTTTTGTTTTCATCTGCAAAAATTATTTTACTTGCTTCAGTATGTTAGTCATAATATTATAAAGCATGTCAAAATCATTTTTTAAAACAAATAATATCACAGAGTAGTTAAAATGCTACTGGAGTAGCCCTTGCCCTTGAGAAATTCTTTAGATCTTCAATACCTTGCTTGAAACTTAAACATGCCATGCACACAACTAGTAATTTAATTATAAAAGGCGAAGTCGGCCATTGCTGTATTTGGAAAAATATTGCAACTAGACAAAAATTTCTTTTTAAAAGCCAAAAAATTTAGGTATGTAATGACTAATAACAGTCCTTAGTTGTTTTTAGGGTTCTGTACCTCAAAGGAAAGAAAATATGGAGCCCTTATGGGATTACTTGGACCCTTTTTCTAAGAGACTGGTGGAGATATCAAGTTTAAATTAATATCAAATTTTAAGCCCCTTTGAGTTTCAAGCTACTATGTCGAAGCATAAAGATACGGCCATTTTATCCAACATATTTTGAAACTTGTAAACTCCCTTAACAAAATCTAATATACCCACTTCCCATTAACTTAGAATCATGAAATTTAGCAAGAAGTAAAGTCTCACAGGTAAAGTAGAGGAATAATATCGGAAAACACTCATTAGTAGCTATATCAAAAAAAATTTTTGCATTACAAATTACATTTGCAGTTGAAAGTATGAAGTTAAGTTTTTTTAACTTGTTTTGTGCAGAATTCAAACCCACGGCCCCCAGTGCAGCAGACTTACTTAGCACATTGTTAAGTTTATACGGAATATGGAATCCTCTGGGTGCAAGCCCTACTCTCACTTGTCCGGTTTTTTATACTAAACATTTTTTTTAATAAATGGATAAAAAATATAGATAATGTACCTTATTTTATTTCACTGAGATAAGTAATGAAACAAATTATTATTAAGTAAAAAGACAATACCTATCATACAACATTATTACATACATACTTATAATTTTTTTTTTACTATGCACATCTGTGAACTTAACACAAGCACAATTTGTTATTACAAAATTGAACCTTTCATTTTGCCTATATCTGCTATGGTTTTTTTAATATAATAATGTTTGCAGGGAGGCGAACGGCGCGGGTGGCGGGGTCGGCAGCGGCGGGCTGCTGGCCATGAACGCCACCCAGGTTCAGTGCGAGCCCCACGACTCGGTGGTACTCATTAAATGTGAGTACTGAGTAATCCTACACTCTAAGCTTAATTACTAGGCGGTCATAAATTAGGAGCAAGGCTAATTCATTGCTGTTTGTGAGGGTGACAAAATTTATAGAAAATAATTGGGATTTGTTATGGTATGCAAAGAATTACTTACAATTTTTATGTACATAAGTTTTGCACATAGTTCACATGATAAAATGTAAGTTGTGAATTTTGGCCGAAAAGCCAAAGATAGAAGAAGAAGATTGTTAAATCTAAAAAGCAATATGACTGACTCCTTACCTTCTGGTTGAGTCTTCAGTTCTTCACCATGAAAACCGCTAAAGCGTTCTTTTAACAGCCTGATAAAGTTGCACCAGCCCCAAGATTAATATAAAAGCTATTCGCCCCTATTTGTCATATCGAAAAAAATATTTAATTTAATATTTAAGTAAATACTTAAGTCTTTGCATATTGAAGAATAAAAACTGAAATCGGAGCAGTCTCATTTAGACTCCGTTCCTATCCGAAATTATCCGAAACTTTTATATCGGTCTCGGTTAAGATTACGAATAGTTTTTTTTTATTTTATTTCGGATATCCGATGGTTTCGGTTACGGTTACGGAGCTCCATAACATCCATCAAAAATGATCTTCTTTTATCGTCTTTTTAATTGGAAGTAAAGACTACAAATGAGTTGGGGGGTGGCTCGAACTTTAGACCTAGTCAGTTTGAATAGCCTATCATGTAGAGGATGTCAATGTCATGGAGAATGATACTTCCCGCATCCCGCTTGTTATTTAAAATCAAATAGGTAAAATACCTAGCATAAAAATGTCTTTTTATCGTACATTTAAAAGTATTGCCACCCTTTTCAATGTTAACACACGTAATAATGTATTAGTTTTACACGGAAATCTAAGCCAATTCTAAATAAATATCACTTTGACGGATTAGAAATCAGCCGAAAAGTAAGTGTTAGGGATTTAGGCGTAAATTTTGATCATAAAATGATACTATCCGAACACATTGATTACGTTATCAGTAAAGCCTATAAAAATCTTGGTTTTGTTCTTCGCATCTGTAAACCATTCTCGAATATTAATGCAATTAAAATGGTTTATTTTGCGTATGTCAGAAGTGTTTTGGAATATGCTAGTTCGATATGGTCTCCACAGTACAATGTCTACAAAAGCCGCCTTGAGCGTATTCAAAAAATATTTGTTAATCACCTTAACTTTCGCTGTCGGAATAAAATCGATACTTACACAGACAGTTGCACTGAGCACGGTCTCTTATCTTTGGAACACAGGCGCATTTTGCTTGACATGGCTTTGTTATATGATATAATAAACAGTAATATTGACTGTCCATATCTTGTCTCAAGAATCACCTTTCGTACTCCAAAATTCCGCACCCGCAATACTACATTGTTACAGACTCCCTGGCATCATTCAAACTACTGTCGAAACAATGTTCTTTCGCGGCTTGCTCGTACATATAATGAACAATTTGGACACATTGACCTCTTTGCGAAATCTAAACTTACGTTTAAAGATTACATCAAGAAAACTTTTAAGAAATAGAGCAGTTGTAGTTAAAATCACATACAATCATATATTCTCTCATCTATTTTTTCTATATGTATTTTTGAGGCTACTAATATAAATATAAGTACTTAAGTTATTTCATTTAATATATATTATAATTAATTATTTGTATTATGTTTATATATTTAAGCATTTAATATGTATATACACATAAGTAAAAATATATATATATATATATATATATATATATATATATATATATATATATATGACAAAAATTGAGAAAGGTATGCTGAGATGGTTTGGCCACGTCGAGAGAATGAATGAAGAACGATTGACGAAAAAAGTGTATAAGGCGAGTGTGAATGAAAGTGTTGGAAGGGGTAGACCTAGGCGGACATTTCTAGACCAAATTGGGGACGTCTTGAAAAAAGGCCAGGTTAAGAGTACCCTAAACCGTAGAGCATGTATGAAGGGAATAATGAAAGTGGACGAAGCGAAACAAGTATGTAAGGATCGTAGCAAGTGGAAAGAAGTGGTCTCTGCCTACCCCTACGGGAAAGAGGCGTGATTATATGTATGTATGTATGTATATATATATATATATATAAAGGTAATGTAATATATCATTCTACCTGACTATCTCTCCTGATCTGTAAACTTATGACGACCTTCATTACATTGAATTGCTTATAATTTTGCTTATAATTTATCTATTAGATTGTTCTTCTTTCCTTTTCTTCTAACAACAATACACCTACCATCAAGCAATATAAGGGAAACCTGTTATTGGCCATACTTTTAGTTTATTACATTAATGTTACTATTTTCTATATACGCTGTTGGTTTTCTAAATAAATAAATAAATAAATAATCGTTTGTTTAATGAGTGAAATAAAAATAAATTTGCAAGGCCTGTGGCGGGCCGCGACGTCACCGGCGCTAAGTGCCTAGCTCTATAATAGCTGACGCTAGCTCGATTGTGCATTGTTCCAATTAGGATATTTCCCTCCCATGAGATATTTCAATAGCGAGTCAAAGGTTACACTCAGTGATATTCTGCAAGATCTATGTGCATAATAATGAGTTTAAATGTGACGGACACCATATTAAAGTAAATAATAGTTAAGTGAGTTGACCCTTTAATCTATATTCTATACAAATAAATAAAATTGAAGTGTCTGTTTTTAATGTCAAAAAAACAGCTTTTAACTAAATGCATATATACAAGTATATACGATACTTTAAAAAAAAACATTTTTAAAATTTTTGTCTGTCTGTCGGTCTGTTTGTTCCGGCTAATCTCCGAAATGGGTGGACCTATTTTGACGGGACTTTCACTTGCAGATAGCTTATAACATCAGCAGGAGTAACTTAAGTTACTTTTATTTTAGAAAAACAATTAGGGTTCCGCGCAAAACAATCAAAACCCATGAAATCCAACCGCAATACAGTTTGAAATATATTAGTGTATTTAATATTGACGTTTTTTTGTTCATATAGTGTCTTATCTTTATTTACAAGTTAGCTGCTTAATAACCATCAGTCCTCAAACATACTTCAGGCACGAATAGGCTGGGACGTTGATGAGTTATTGCCTCTGTGTTAGCACGTAGCGCATAGACTTACGTCCATAATAATATTATCTCCTGGAACGCGGAAGCTGTCGCCGTAGTGAAATCGTCCAGGACATCATCAGTCGACCGGGGAAAGACCGCACTCTCACAGAAATACCAGCGTAAAATAGCAGCTTAATGCTGCTGTGTTTCGTATGGTGAGTGGAGAACTGGAGACCCTTTTCTACCGACTTCAAAAAGGAGCCGGTACTCAATTCGACTATGTTTTTTATGTGTGTTACCTCATAACTTTTTACTGGGTGATCCGATTTCGATGATTCTTTTTTTATTTGAAAGCTGGTACTTCTCGTGTGGTCCCATATTAATTTGATCAAGGTCAGACCAATAGTTTTTGAGTTATGTTATATACTTAATAACTTATACTGAAGTCGGCTGTACAAACCACATGTGAAATGTGGTCCCATATATCTTTTTAATTTGATCAAGGTCTGACCAATAATAGTTTTTGAGTTATTCTTAATAATTTATATTGATGTCGGTTGTACAAAATTTTTAATTTTAAATTATTACCGCAAAAAAACATTTCTTCTCACTCCTCGGGAGTGACAACTCATCTGCATTTTTATTCTTAAACGTGGATAGATTTAGATATCTATGAGCAACAGCATCCACTTACTATCAGGTGGACTGTCTGTGGATGTGATGGACCGTCTGGCACTAATTGTTATTCTAAAAAAAAGTTAAAAAGAAATTTTCAATTCTATGTTAGGTACATTCTAAAGCGTAATTTTTCAATCTCGTTTGTTTATAGATATTTATGAGTTATCAAAAGTAGGTTTTAGTCCCACGTTCATATTTTTATTGAAAATATTAATTAATACTTGTGTACAAAACATCAATAGCAGATCATAGAGGTGTTGTTTAAATAGAGCTTGCTTATTAGTTGTTTTATAAAATATAAAATTTAATAAAAAGTAAAAGCCGACTACAATAATATGTACAAACCTCCCTTTTGACCCTTTTTGGACGGGTTGAGGCCTTATTAAGCTCAAGGTTACTATCCTCAACCCATCCTTAGGAATAGAATTTTTTCACTTTATTACTAAGGACCACCCAATGTATGTAATATATTTAAAAATAACCATTAAAATCTTTAACAATTGACGAAAATGTCGCGTATCTTACTCTCCTTTTTTTTTGAAGTCTGTTAACATGTGGTTCGAATAGGTGAAAATATAAAGAAATAGTTTATTATTAAATTGACAACAAAACATTAATCGCTTAAAAGTGTTTATTTATTACTTCTGTAAAACGTGATCAAACTGATTTTCTCTAACAGACTTGCTAGAAGCTCGCATTAGTCTGATTGTATGGTGTATTTTTGGATTACTCACCGCTGCGTCAACAACGATCCATTTACTCTGCGTTAATACTGCGTAATACATACATCTGCATGAAATAATCTCTTGCAAATTTGCATGTTTATTTATACGATTATAAAAGCGTAAACAGAGAGTTCAACGGTTTATGTGATGCTTTTTAAATTATATGCGTTATATGATCACTCACGGCATCTTTTTTTAAATTTTTATACGAATTGTAGGCAGGCAACCATAGTTCTATCATAACTATCTTTTTAATATAATTGCATGTATCAAATATGGTAGGTTCTAAGCTCTAAAATCTTTTATGAGTGTAGAAGCGCTCATTGTAAACGTCTTTGGTAGTGCTAATCGATATGCTAACACCCGCTATCGTTTCCTTTCACAACCGCACAACTTCAATAAATAGTTAGCATCATCGTTACAAATGACTGGGGATTGATCAAATCATTAAAAATGTGAAGTCGGATAGTGATTTTATAACACGTAATTACTATGCTCGGCGTTTCCAGGAATAGAACAGATAGTTTATATTCGTCCCCGAAAGTTCCCCCGTTGCGCCGAAGTTCTAGACTGACGCGGGAGCCGCTCATTTACAATTAACTTCGCGGGATGAATAATAATTGCGGTACTGGACGCGCGTCAATGTTGCTTTTTTCCCCTAGGTGGTAGGACTATGACAATTGACACAGGCAGTAAGCAATTATAATAATCCGGGTTAGTTTTAAACCGACTGTTCCGTGTGATGCACGCATAAACGATGCGCTACTTAATCTGTGAGAGCGATGTGAAAAAGTTTACAGTGTTTGTTCCGGTGTTATGTGACAATGCAGTTCACTTTGGTGATTGTCGTAAACAAAGTTAAGCTATGCCCGGTAAACGAGGAACCATTGAAACAGATCGGTATAATATTATTAACGGACTTAACTAAGGGTATATTTAGATAATTAGTATAATGATAATTTTTAGCAATTTACATGAAACAACATTTCTAATAAACAAATTGTATATTTGCTCGTAGTTGTTTTTCTTCGAGGTTAGTCGCAGATATTGACCTATTCTGTTGCACCTTGAGTGAATTCACTAGGGTAGGATTGTTTACAATTTGTTAAAGCTAATGACTACTTTTTGTTTGCATGAAAAGAACTACACTGTCGCATTAGGCAATTCCTGACAGGATAGTTGTTAGTTTCGTTTAAATAAATTAATAAATATTTATACGTCAAATGAACAAAAAAGTTTTCTTACTTTTAAAATCCCGTTTGATAACGCGCCTGCACCAATTTAATGTCAATAGTAATTTTAAGTGCCGATTTCCCATGTGCTTAGAAAACGGTAAGAGAAAACATTGTGAGGAAGTTCCCTCATGCGTGTCTGAATAAAATATTTTAAACACATTTGAAGTCCGCCAACACGCACTGGAGCAGCGGGACGGACTAATTGTTCCAGTCCGTGAGCGTTGTTGTGGAGAAAAAGGTAATTGTGATAAGTCTATCCAGGTTGCCTCCTTTTCCGCCTAGTAGTTCGTCTCGGTAGGTACCTCCCTATTTCTGCCGCCACTCATGGTCACGGGGGGACTGAGGTGTTTGACGTGCCAATCCACGGCAACCTCCAGATTAAAATTGTTAATTTTTGTTCCTATCTACACAGTATGAACGTATAATATCTTGCAGTCTTGCAGTTGTATGCTTTGGTTGGGATTTAATTTGATTAATTATGGGATCCCAAGCAGATGGTAGCATCCAGCTATCTTCGCTATTGAAATTAGGATGCTTTTTGATTTCAATAGCCTCGCGAATCATCCTTGTAAGGAATCGGTGTTCTTTAGCTAGGATTTGTGGTCTATCAAATCTGATGTATTGACGGGGGCGATCTTGCACGTGTTCACAGACTGCAGACTTTCTGTGAGTGCTCGCACTGCTGTGTTCCGATTACAAGGGTATAGAGAGGCAGTATAATAGTTACAGGCTGTAAAGCATTCTATTTATATATCTGTTGACTTTCTTTGTTTGAAGTTGGTTGTGTGTTGTGTCCATGGACTGCAGTGGCCACTTACCATTAGGACTGCAAGTTCGTTTTTCACTTCAGTTTTATTTAAAAAAAATCTCTTGTTTTATACCAAGTTTGTACAATGTACATCATCGTATGCAATTTTGTCAATATACTTCTGCAGTTATGCCTCGAAATCCTGAATCCAGATCTCGAGGAACTGTTATGTTTGAATAACGTCGACACATCGTATACAAACAGCATCAGTTGAGTCATTTTACGTATAGTAAGTAGTAATAGAAAGTTGATAGATCATTACGATCAACGCTCATAAATCACTTTTTAATTTTCAATATTTTTTTGTCACAAAATACCTAATTATGGTTTATGTATAAGAAATAGACATATACTTTATTTTAGACGGAGTAAAGATCTATATTTTTCTAGAACATTGTATTTACGTATCCCTAACGATAACACCAGCGTACGGGGATAAATCATTTCGGGAGTGCTTTTGCTTCTGACTTGCTTAACAAATATCCATATTTAAGGCTAGCTGAGATATACAGCTTAATTCTAGATAGCCTATACTATTTCACATGAATCTGGCTATAATATACAAAAATAATATTTCAAAACGAACTGGTAGTTTCAGAGATTAGCGCGTTTAAACAAACAAAAAAACAAAAAAAACTCTTCCGCTTTATTATATTATTATATTATTGTGTGTTACACAGACGGATAACATCGCCGCCTCAGCGGAACTTATTTTTTCGTAGTTGCAGACAGATTGATATATTTCAAAGAAAAAGGACGAGAAAATGAATACATTTTTAAAAGAAATGTCAATTGCTTTATTAATATGACGTTAATTTAAATTTAGAATTATTCCGAATCGAATGAATGAAATACCAGTATTAGAAAACAGAAATTTTATACTAATAAGGACCTTATTGATTAATTAACATTATTTTCTTCATGCGAATTCATAATTATTATCGATTATAATATATTCACATTGTGCATTCCAAAGAGCTAAAAAATATATATTATACCAGCTAGTACTCGGCGCGTTGATGCCGCACAAGAAATAGTTGTGGAAATATAGTTTTAAATTTGGAAGAGTTATATTCATTTCAATTGAATAATAAATAACTTTCAAATAAATTTGCCGGTACGATAGGCGTGCCACCTACTGTAAGTTAATTTTACTATGCCTATAACCTTCGCAAGTGCAAGCAATAAGTTGACAAAGTTTTACCGCAATCTGAAGAACGGTATGGCAGCGCAAAAAATACGAACAAACAAAAATTTATTCTTATATATTACATTTTAGAACGTACATATATGATATATATTTACATATCATTTAGTCTTCAGTAGTTTAATAGACGACTTATTGAGATTTTACAACGTATTTCATAATAGTATAAAAAATATTAAAAAATTTAATATGTTGATTTAATACAAATTGTTCAATTGTAACTAAAGGCAAGGAAGTAAGTAGTTGGTTATACTGACAATTCATGCCTCGTGTGTGGCAACAGCCAGCGGAACAATATTGTAAGTGACATTCTTAACCATCTGAATAAACGTAATTGAACAATTTCTATCGGCCCATTGCCCTTTTCCACTCGCGAGTTGCGACTAGTTGTATGAACCAATCTATAATTGAAAGCAGCTGCTAATCTATAAGAGGCGTTTAAATTGACGGGTATGGAGCAAGCCATACAAATACATCAATGCAATTATACATACAACATTAAGATATAACAGCTCTAACATTTCCTGAAAATCCTGTACATTGAGATTTGTCTTGACTCTCGATACGCCGCCAGTACGAATTCCCTATAAACTTGGCGTGACCTATTAAAATTATGTTTTATGTTGATATAATGAATTGCACATGTGACGCCTGTTGGTTAAGCGATTGTGATCTGAACGATTGCGCTCTCGCTCTCGTCTCGCCCTATTTGCTAGCTTTATCTAAAATTATCATACAGCTGTATGAATCATAATAACTGAGTGGTTCTCAAACACTAGAACTTTCAGAGCAACATGCACAACACTACAAAATTAATGCTTATAAAATTTATTTGTTGAATTTGATCACCGAGGGAAGTGTATGTGTCACTGTAGTCTCAAGATTAACTATAATGATGATGACGATGAACGTTATACATACATTTCACTATTATGCAAAACTAAATTCCTAAAGATTAGGTAAGGTAAGGTGCGCATTGCACGACGTGTGCTTAAGTTAATACTGGAAGCACTAGCATTTTTCGTCGTCATCGGTTAAAATTTGTTCACTGCTGGACTCTTTCAAAGACTTGCTGTAATCGCCACGCTTGAGGATTACCGATCATATTACCTGACTCCTCGAATCTTAAACGCAGTCTTCGGTCTGGATATTTTTGACCATAAAATTCTGTTAAATATAATATTTTTTTGCAGATTTACGGGATTAAATGGAAAAACCAATGCGTATTTTCAACTAACAATATAATAATATAACACATTTATATACAAAACTTCTGTGCCGTCGCCATACGGCGAATTGCAGATACTTACATTTCTAATAGATTTTTAGTTATAATAAAGTGGCGAAGACATTTTGTTCAAATTGTATTCTAAATTTCATGGTCAAGCCCCAGGTCGTGTTGAGATACTGAAAAATGGAAGGCATATCCTTCAGCCATATTGGTATGACAATAAATTCTCTTATAAGTTGACATGACAACAGACGTATAAAGATTTACACTAATTTAGATTTTTAAACAAGATTTTCACTATAAAAATGATACTAATTTAAAATGTAATAAAATAAAATGATAAATACTTAATGCGACACGAGGCCTCTATTCCTCTATTACATGTAAGTTCTCTCAAGCGTATTATAAGTAAGTGGACATAATAAATAAGCAGTGACATAGGTTTACCTATTATTATAATTCTCAAAAGTTCTTATTTATCATATTTGTTGATGTACGGTGGCTGTATAAGGGGCCTATGATTTTTTCCCGTTTTGTAAGTGTCGTAAAAGACGACTTCAGAAATTTTAGAATTATTTCGGCATCCCTTAATGGCGTAAAAACTGTTTCGAGAAGTGTCACATATAATATTTAAACTAGAGACGGGATACAACATCTACGCAGCTATGTGAATCAAGAATGGCGATTACTATTTATTTTTCGATATCGGGAGGAACTTGTATCAATTACAGTTTTATGATAACACTTTCTATAAGCAACACTTTTTTGTGACGTTGCTTGAAAAACAAAATAAATGATACGATTGATACTAAAGTTTAAGAACCAGTGATTTAGACTGTTGGAACAATGAGTGTATGAGTGACGGGGCGTGCTGGGCGGCGGCTCTGATCTCGACCTACTGAGATACCGTGATCACTAGATATCTGCCTCCGGTACTGACCGACCATAAATCGATTCTTATTATGGACCTGCTGTTCCGCTGCTTGCGCTATTCGCGATAGTTCACCGCACCATCTAATCGGGTTATCTCGTACAACGCTTACTATCCGATAGATCTTAAAAGTAGTATTTGCATGTCCGTCCGTCAATACGGCGCAGAAGGGGTTACAAATTATGTTTGACAGTTTGGTGTAAATATTATTTAAATGGATTGTGAAACTGTAAAATTACATACAAAAAACGATAACGTTTTTCCCTCTGTAAACATATTCTTATTTTCATAACTTTTGAAAATGTAGATATAATGAAAAACTAGGTCCGTACGTTTATATTTTGAAGAAGAGAAATTGCGTACGATATGCTGTTAGCATCTAAATATCTATATTTTTGACATAAAAACTTCCTCGAGCGTTTTTATTTTTTTAAATTAAACTAAACTGAATTACTAAAAAAAAACGTACAGATTATGATACCAAAATGAAACAGATAGCATTTTTGGAAATACCTCCACGCGCCGCGTATCGGCACTTCACAGTCCTCTTAATAACAGTTTTATTTGGCATCACGTACCATGTTTCGCTATTGCTTATTTTTGGACTTTTACACTGTCCTATAAAAATGCACTGCTTGAGCTGTTTCCCATTCAAGTAGGGTTACCAGATCCCACAATGAGTTTTCCTGGCAATATACCTGACTTTTCAGTAAATTTCGTGACATTGACGCAGAGGCAGCAAATAGGCCGAGCTGGTAGACATTTTTGGGTAGATATTTGACAAATTTTCAGTGCGCCTCAAATACTTACTCAGAAATGTATTTTTTATAGGATAGGCTGACAACCGAGCACACATTTCACGTGATGGTAAGTGATAGCTGTGACCCATAGACATCTACATCTATCCTCAATAAAGAATCAAAATACAGATGTGTTGTAACCCTTGAGGACTAAGATGGAATGCCTCTTTTCCAGTAAAAAGGGTCTCTGGTTCTCTACACTCACCATATGAAACACAGCAGTGTTAAGCTGCTATTTTACGCTGGTATTCTGTAAGTGTGGTCCTTCCCCGGACGAGCCAACCCATTCGTGCTACAACTATACTACTAATATAGCTGCAGCATGGCTCTACCACGTATAGAAACCAGCTCTCCTAATACGTAGGTCACTCAATAAGTTTTGACATATACAAAAAGTATTCTAGATACTATTAATATTTATTTTACATCATTTCAAAATATTCTCCATCATGCTCTATACAAAGTTCCATTCGCCTAAACCAACTCTGAAAGCACTTTTGCCAGTCTTGATCTGACAGGTCGGAAATAGCTTCTTCATAGGCAGCCACGGCTTCTTCGGCGCTTGAAAACAACTTGCCTTTTATTTTTTCTTTGACTCTTGGGAACAAAAAGAAATCTCAAGGAGCTAAGTCAGGGATGTGGGGTGGGTGACTTAGGAGTTTCAACACCAGATTCCTCAATAAATGCTTTTGTTCTAAGAGAGGTATGTGGAGAGGCGCTATCATGATGTAGCATCATTCCCCGAAGCCCGGTCTTTGGTCTTCTTTCCCGCACAGCTTGAAAAGCTTTGGGTAATGCAACTGTAGTATACCATTCAGAGTTGACTGACCTACAATTTTCCAGTATTGACGTCGACAATGTCCGCTCCGCGAAAAAAAACGTTGCGAGGTCTTTGCAGTTTTGTCGATAACTGTCCTTCTGAGTAGACCCATACCGATCATTGCCTTTTATTTTCCGGATCATATTGACAGATCCATGTCTCGTCACCGGTAACGATTTCTGAAACACGCCTAGATGCCCCGTTTTCAAAACGTAGACGCATTTCATAGCACCAATCCACACGAGTCTGTTTCGCTTTCGGAGAGCAAACGAGGGATCCATCGACAACAAAGCTTCCTCACTCCAAGATGTTGATGTAGGATGGTATGAATACTCCCCGAACTAATGCCTACAATCTTTTCGATGTCCGTATACATATATTTCGATTCGTGGGTCTTCTCGCACCAACATTTCAGTAGTAGGTACATACATTTTCTGCCGTTACTGCTATAACGATATGTTATAGCTTGCTACCCCGGTTCTTTGCTCATCTTTAAGATTAATTTTACCCCTTTTGAATTTAGCAAACCACCTAAAAATTGTTGCGCGTGATGGAGCTGAGTCCCCTAATGCTGATTGTAACTGTTGTAAACTTAATTGTTCCGTTAAACCAAATTTAATATCATAATATAAATATATAAATATAATATAAAATAAATATTTCAAAGACATGTTAAGTCTGCCAACACGCATTGGGGCAGCGTCCGAACACTTCCATCCCCTAAACCCTCTCAGAAATGAGTGGAGCCCTGTGCCCAGAGGAGGGACTTATTAGGCTTTAACATTATATATGTTTATTAAGCAGTAATTAAACTATGAACATAGGTGCTAGACTATGAAACAAAACAGAAGCGTAATATTTGCTTAAGTAGTTATAAATTTATTCCTATAAAGTATATTTAGTTATATTTATAATATTAACTACAACTGTAATAACATACTGGTAAAGCGAAGTAACGAAAAAATTATCCGTTAACACGTCGAAATGAAGGTCATCGCAACATCTGAGTTTATTACTATAACTATAACTATATAAAAATATTATTTCTCTCATAATAATATTGTTAGTACCTACGTTAAAGTTACAGCGTATTTACATCTCCTGGGCACAGGCCTCCTCTCATTTCTGAGAGGGTTTTTAGAGCAAGGAAAGGTCCGCCGCGCTGCCCCAATGCGTGTTGGCGAACTTCACATGCCTTCGAAATATATATTTTTTTCTTAATTGTCAGACATGCAGGTTTCCTCACAATGTTTTCCTTCACCGCCGAGCACGTGGTAAATCAGCACTGTACCTACGTAAACAACAGAAATATGTAATAAATGTAGATTAATACACTGTAAGCTTTGATAAATCTAATGTGTTATGTATGAATTTTGAATTTAATATCTGCATACAGTGGAATTATTTTCACATAGGTATCATCTTTAGCTTCTAGCTTTTTTCTGTGTGAAGATTTGTCATCTACCCTAAAAAATTCGTAGATGTTTTAATATAATGTTTTTACGTGGTAGAGCCATGCTGCAGCTATTAGTAGTATAGCTGTAGCAGGAATGGGTTGGCTCGACCGGGGAAGGACCACGCTCTCACAGAATACTAACATAAAATAGCAGCTTAACGCTGCTGTGTTTCGTATGGTGAGTGTAGAGAACCGAGAAAAGGGTCTCTTTTTACTGGAAACGAGGCATTCCATCTTAGTCCTCACGGGTGACAACGCATCTGCAGTTTGATTCGTAATTGAAGATAGATGTAGATGTCTATGGGCCACAGTAACCACTTACCATCAAGTGGACTGTGTGCTCGTTTGTCACCCTTGCCACCCTATGAAAAAAATATAAATATGTACAACATAAAAGATAATTATTTTGCAATGTTCTCAATAAAGATTACACATGCACTATTTTACCGATAAGATGATATTATATTGAAAAAGTAAACTAATGGGCCAAAATAAATCTCCTTACACAGATAAACTCTCCGGTACCGAGAACCCCATGATTGCCAATGGGTCATCAACCTGCTCATCTGGCCCTCAGTCGCACCGGCATAATCAACGAAAATTATTATCATATGTGCCGTAGGCTGATTCTACGTCAGTGTGCGTTTAAACTTTGTGATGACGATACACGCGCTGTTCTGCTAATAAAATTCTAAATAATTAGTAACTCGCTAACATGTGCTGTGTGATCCAGTGAACATATCTACGGAAAACTATTATAGTGTTTTGATACAGTAGCCGTTAGTTATTCTAACCCAACTTCGGTCGTAAAAAAAATGAAGCGTTCAAAAAGGAGTGATAAAATAACCAAGTTCAAACACAAATTGATAAAGAAAAGCAAAATAAGTAGGTACATGGCTCTTTTTTCGTTGTGAAATGGAATAATAATTTACAGTTGTTCTAAAAACGTAAAATTTTGAAACATGACTGTTGATTTACACGCAAAATTATAACATTCTTCAAGTGTTTTAAGGATTAAAATTAAGGTGCGAATTTATAAAGAGTAGCTCGTGATATCTCAAGCAGAAACGTGGTCGCCTCGACGCCCACTCGTGACTTCAAGGTCTCTAATCACTTAATTTGTTCTCCGTTCCGAGCAATATTACACAATTTCGTAGAACATTTCTACTATAATTGATAATATCCATTACCAACGCCTTGCACCACACTGTAGCTATTTTCTGCCGACTTCCAAAAAGGAGACGGTACTCAATACGACTGTATGTTTTTTTATGTGTGTTACCTCATAACTGCTTACTGGGCAAACCGATTTCGATGATTTTTTTTTTTATTTGAAAGCTGGTACTTCACGTGTGTCCCATATGAATTTGATCAAGGTCAGACCAATAGTTTTTGAGTTATTCTTAATAACTTATAGTGAAGTCGGCTGTACAAAATTTTTAATTTTAAATTATATTTTTATATTTTGTTACATTTATCTTAAACTAACATGTATTAACTTGTTCGCCGTTTAGTGGCGGTGTAAGAAAATCTACCACCTCATATCAGCCCGTGGGTGTCGTAAGAGGCACGATGTAAATGAAACTGGATGGGCAGCAGCATCTTCCTGAAAACAATTCAAAATAATAAAAAAACTGACTGAAAACTATAAGACAATTTGTAGGGGAGTTCTTTGTTCAGCAGCGGTCTTTTGCTAGGCTGTTTAGAATTAATGAATGAAAGAAAAGAAGTTCATTTAGTAACACATTACAATTGGCTTACAACATTAGCACATTTACTTAGTAAATGGTTACTAAAAAGATACCTAACTCGGCATACCTCGTCTTGATACTGCTAAAGCACTTCGAGGCTGATCTGTAGGTGCCAAACATACAAAGGCTTACTTACAACAAACATGAATAAACCTAAACATATACATTTTATGCACGCATTATTAAAAAATATATATAAAATTACGTGTCACATTGTTTGTCCGAGATGAACTCCTCCCTAAACTACTGAACTGATTTCAATGAAATTTCGCAAACTGTGCAGTTTGGTCCAACTTCAAAAGGGCAGAACAACTGCCAGCTAGTTCTATATATAAAATTTAAAAGAAACAGAATAAAGGATCTAACGAACTCCCGTAAATGAGCATAAAATAAATTCACTCATTCAAAAGTCAACATAATGTACAATGTACACCGTGTTTACGCACTAAACTCACTTATGAGAGTTCGTTTCAGAAGAAAATTGTTGCGAAACTATTATTTTATATTAACATTTTATTTCAGTTACGTTTAAAAGCAATTAATTTTAAGTTAATAAAAGTATATTATGCCATGTAGTGATGGAGTAAGAGAATCCATTACCCTATAGGTCATTCCTTAGTATCATTCCTTAGCTATCGTAAGTGGCGACAGAGCGAAATTAAACAGGAGATCGGCGGCATCATCAATCAATAACAACCGAAAATAATAAATAACTGCGGTTGCCAACCCGTCTTCCCAGGGTGGCATCTTCTATCGCAAATATTTTATGAGGCAATTTATGGGAAGCTGCATGTACAGCCGTGGAGTTATGTTAGACTGTAATGAAAGAAAAATTAAATATTAAATGTATTAATATAATCTGAAATTTAGGTTCGTTTTTAGTCTGTGATTGGGCTTATGTCTAATGCTTGCTTGTTAATTAACTATGTGTAATGAAAATGTTTCTATTAAAAACGGCTCGAATTTATATTTCATGGATAAGATATTTCTTCAACTACATGTTGATTAAATTTAAGTATCTACATTAGAATCCAAAAGATTGCGTATGTTGCAAACCTAAAATATTGATGGTAGTAAGGTAGAAGGTAGTAAGTAGTAAGTAGTAGTAGTACTGAAATGACAATATAGGTATCTAACGCAATGAAGACGATGTGATGCAAGACATTATCAACTACGCAAAATTACTTGCTCGTATTCGCCTTGAATTATCGATGTAAAACTTATGCTATGAAATTCAAGGAGTGTTCGGTTACATTATCATTTAGAGTACTAGACTGAAAAACAACAGTTCAAAATAAATCAAACTATAACAAAAACTTTATTGTTCTAACCATAAGGTCCGCCACATCTTACGGAATTCCATTTCGGAATTCTGAATGGGTCGGCCCTCACACATACGGAATCCCGTTTTGTTCGCAAAATTTCGAACGGAAAACTACCGTACGTGTGTGACGGGTCATATATTTTATATGGACTTTCTGCGTTCGGAATTTCGAATCGGAATATCGAAACAGAATCCCGAAACAGAATTCCGTATGTATGTGGCCGGCCTAAAGGTTACAAAGGGCGGACTTAATGCCAGTTAGCATTCTCTGCCAGTCAACCCATGGCGTGGTGAGAAATTAGTGGCAGGTGACTTAAATAACTAAATATAATAAATTTATATAGATATAACACATACTAAATTAAGGCTTGTAAATTACACAAATGTATATGAATACAAACAAATACATAATAATTCTCAATTGTTGGATACTGTCCCTATCTGTCTAGAGAAAAGTTTATAATATGCGTTACAGCTGGTAGAAGATACTCTAAGATGTTAACTGTCATATCTATACATATCATTCAGAGTATTAGACTCGAAGAACAACAGTTCAAAATAAATCAAACCAAAGAAACAACTTGGTAAGGTGGAACGCAGTTTATATAATATGCAACGTTTGTTTACCTACAGTGGTTCAAGGAGTAAGTTAGTAACACAGCATCCACTTACCATAAGGTGGATTGTGCTAGATTGTCACCCGTATTCTAAAAAACAAAAGTCAAATGGGGGTTTAATTCCTAGAAGCTATAAAATTATGCGGAAATCTTATTTTTCTTTAGAGTTTTTATAAGTTAGTTTTTACTTTTTTAAAGTAAATTTTTTATATGTTATTTCATCCAATACTCAATATGAATCAATATAAATAACGAAGATCTTATATTTTATTATAATATAATCTTTGGCCGTGGCTCAAGTAACCTAATGTTATTTTAGCGTTTGTTCTAAACAACTTCGTAAACAATGAACAAATAATTGTAGTGGCAATTACTCAAAGCAGCGTTGAATGTTTGAACATATAGTGAAGGGCACTGGACAGCCGTGCTGATTTCCCAATTGCTATTTGAATGTACCGATTTAGCAACTGTCACCGTCTCATACCATTACAGCTTTGTTTCATCATCATCATATCAAATAAGGTTTTAGTTTTTCCTTATTAACTATCCAGTATTTAGAATTTATCGAAGATTGAAATTACAATTTATAAAACTAAAAACTATACATAACAATCAGCAGTATAAAAAAATATAAAAAACCCTGCCTTGTCAGCCCTGTAAAATTAAGTACTGACGTTTTGTGGTGCCTTAATTTAATGTTACCATAAGTAAAAGAAGGTTGTGTCACTGTATTTTATTTTAATTAAACTAAATTTGAAACACAAGAATCATAAACAAAAGTAATTTTATCAAGCTTTTTAAATATATTAATTGTTACATTATATAATAAAGAACATTTGTTTCAGATGAGCACCGATCGGCGGGCGGCAGCTGGGAGGAGCCGGTGAGCGCGGTGCGAAACACACCGCTGCGTCGCTCACAAAGGCTCAACTCCACCTTGGATTCCAGGTTAGTACTGATGGTTCATTTCGCAGACTAGGCAGGTTTTCTTTAAGTGCATTCAACACTGTATTATATATATTTATTTTAATATCTATATTATACCAATGGTCTCTCAACACTCACTAGTCACTGGAGTATTGATGGTCATAATTGTTACTTTATTACGATTCCTTTGTGATTCTTATTAAAGCCCGAGACGATATTTCTGCTAAAATACATATTCATTTTTGGACCTATTCAATTATAAAACCTATATTATATGCATAGTATAATGTAGCAGATTCGAGTAAGTTACACACAGTTACTGGTGTTTCACACATTTGAAGTTTTTTCCCTTCACCTATCAGGGTGGATGGACATTTTCTGGCATTTCCCATTACGTCACCTCTTACGAAAGTTCTAGGCCGAAATGAATTACGTAAGTATTAGGCATTTTATTATTATCCTAAATTAGTTTAATACTAGTGGTCGCCAAGAGGCTGTAATTCAACCCTCATTAATAAAGAAAATTAAGTTTGTACATATTAAGCAAA
This sequence comes from Parnassius glacialis, assembly GCA_033319125.1. Classification (NCBI taxonomy): domain Eukaryota; kingdom Metazoa; phylum Arthropoda; class Insecta; order Lepidoptera; family Papilionidae; genus Parnassius; species Parnassius glacialis. The sequence continues at coordinate 26,453,872 of JAVANC010000027.1, read as the reverse complement.
CTGTATTTCACTTTCGACTAGGCTTTATTAAATAAAACAATATGTATACAAAAAATAAGATAAGTCACGTTTTGCCTTATTGCCTAACAAGTGTTTGATATTGACCTTAGAGCAATAACATATTATATAGTACTTCTTGGTGGTACTTTCTCTGTCAGTATGAACGTAAACATATTTACATAAATATATTTGTAACACATATTATAAATAAATTGTAGCTTTCTGCACTCCTTTTCCATAAAATTAACTATGCTAAATGTCATACTGCGCGCAATGTCCTTAAAAGGGGTACAATTTTATCACTGAACGTATTAATTAATAAATATTGGTTAGGTATATTAAACAAAATAAATGTGCTTATAACTTAAATTAAAAATTAAAAAAAAACCCGAAACAAAGGGTTGATGATTTTGAAATGGTTGAAAAGATTTTCTAGAATCATTAAATATGCATTAATGAAATATTTTGCACAATTTACAACCAGCATTGCGAAAATGGCAGGTTGGATATAAATCATTAGCCTACGACTTTCGGCTTCTATAATTTACTCGTATAATGTGACCTAAGGATCAAGTTATTAATAATTTACGCCTGACTTAGCTCTGAACTATAATTATCGTGTTTATTGGAAATTGTATTGCATAACCAGGATCTGCGTAGGTGTCGCTTAAATCACTAATTAATATTATTACGAATTCAACTAGAAAATACGTCGATGACAACGACGGGACATTCAAAATCATATATACAAGAGCTGATATTTCACGCCGGTTATGGTTTACTGCGTTGCAGTTATCCTGTTAGAAGACATTTGCAACGCTTTTACCATGGTCTACCACGATATATTCATGTATTCTGTCCAATCTTAAATTTGTTCAGACATGCAGATTACCTCCCGATGTTTTCCTTCACCGCCGAGCACATGGTAAATCAGCAATTAAAATTGCAATTAACAATTTCATTGATGCCGACGGGGATCGAACCCGAGTTGATCGCGTACTGTGAAATTTACAGCGAGTGCTTATCCTATTATCTACCACGGCTTGACCTGCATGAAACCAGTATATCTGGGAAATAAGGAAAGAATATTTCGAAGATATGTGAAGTTCGCCAACACATATTGAAGCAGCGCGGCGGACATTTACTTACCCTAAACCCTCTCAGAAATGAAAGGAGGACTGTGTCTAGCATTGGGAAGTTATATACTGTAAGTTTAACTTTTGAAATTACTGCTTCGATATTGGAACCGCTTGCTACCCTCAGCAATTAGTCCACGTAAGGCATGATATCTTGCAAGTCTTTATGCTTGTGCGCCCTGTTTGTCTTTTTTCAGTCAATAATACAATAGTTTTTGTAATGAAATGTATAGATCCATAGATAATCGAAATACTTAAACAAAAGTAGATAATGATGATGATATTTTAGAAAACAGTCACAGGTACTGCTGCTACTATTGATAATACTACAATTTCGTTTCTTTATACTTACGTGACAATATTAAAAGGACGTCCCGCACGTCCGTCACTAAGTGAGATTGATTGTGATCCCGAAATTAGAATCAATTCCCATTTAGAAGGGGGAGTTCACTACTTTGTGAAACAAATCTTGCTTACAATCTATATCTATACAAATAAATAAAATTGAAGCGTCTGTATGTAATGTCGAAATAACATCTTCTCACTAAATGCATATGAAAGTATGTACGGTACTCATAACAAAACAATTTTTTTTGTCTGCCTGTCTGTTCCGGTTAATCTCTGAAATGGCTGGACCCATTTTGACGGGACTTTATTTGGCAGATAGCTGATGATATAGGGAGTAACTTAAATGCTACTTTTATTTTAGAAAAAAAAATTGGCTTCCGTGCAAAACAATTAAAACCCATGAAATCCAATCGTAATAAATTCAACGCGGACGAAATCGTGGGAAAAGAGGACGGCAGTATTATTATCTAAGTTATTATTATCAATACATAAGTTTCCAATATATATTTAGTAAAATTGCTTTGGTATGTTTATATTACCGTTTTAATTTAAGTTCACTAATCCGATGAATAAACAAAAGATAAAAATGGTTGTGACCCGGGAGTTACTTATCCGTAGAATACAAACTTCTCCGCATGAAGTGACAAAAATTCAAACATGGAATTTAAAATAGAACAAGTGGTAAAATTAAAAAAAAATTGTACAACTGACTTCAATATAAATAAAATGAAAACATCATCAATGTAGTCGAAGTCAATTAAATAAGCATTATTAAGGATAACTCAAAAACTACTGGTCAGATCTTGATCAAAATTATATGGTACCGCATGAGGAGCATCAGCTTTCAAATAAAAAAGAATCATCTAGAAAAAAGTTCTGAGGTAACATAACACATACACATAAAAAAATACAGTCTAATTGAGTGTCTTCCCTTTTTTAAAGTCGGTTAAAAAAGAAATATCATTGAAATTTTACTTATTAATCTTCAGTTAATTTATTCATAAAATACTGCTGGAACGATTTTCATGCAAACTTAGTTACATTCTAATATTGTGCATGGAATGTAAACAGTGGGACGCGATGTCGATATCTTGTTTAATCATTATAATATGTTGTTCTCTACATTAGGCGAGGAAAAAAGGAATTCGTACCTATTACAAAGGCTAAGCTATTTTGAATAATTTTAGCAGTTCTTAATTGGCAATTTTTTTTAATTATTATTACCTACTAGCGTTCCATCCGGCTTCGCACGGGAGATTTCTGGATCTCGACAACAGCACCACCTACCGGGTCCACTCAAACACACACAAAATTTCATCAAAATAGGTCCAGCCGTTTGAGGATTTCAGGTGCAAACACACGTACAGAGGAATTATATATATAAAGATAAAAAATACACATTAACATATAAGCTACCTTTATTTGAATAACGTTATCAAACTATTATCTTACTTTTGATTACCACATTCTTATTAAGTCACTTTTTTGTTTGTCTGTTGTTACGGGTGGAATTTAGTGATTGATTTTAAACTAATTTCCCAATAAGCTGGAAAATTTAAATTTTGAATATAGCTCAAATTCGGATGACAATGCAAGAATATGACAAAAAAGTGGTAATTTTTTAATTGAAAAAATTCACTTGTTACCTAATAACGTAAATGATGATTTAGAAAGGGTAGTTATTTGAAAAGAATATTCCTGTTTAAACGAATGTCCATTAGTGTCAGGGTTATTTAAAGAGTGACAAAATTATACGCCTATCGAAAATACTTCCGCTCTGAATCCTGATCCTCATTGTCGCAACTAACGTTAGATACATAGTATACTTCCTCCCGGCGCTACGGTGTGGTCCCCGTCGTGCATTTAGTGAGCGCGCGGCACACCCAATTAACACAAATTTCCTGTGTTCACAACTGCGCATGCCTATAGAGGACACTGCCTTCGCGTGCAATGATCCTTACAAATTAACACGCGCTTTTGATGTTTTATTTTGAACTGGCTGCAATGTTATTTACTGTTTACTCTGGACGTACAAAATTTGTAATCCTTCCCAATTTTCGAAACTTTTCGCCTGTCTCAAAAAGATACTATAAGTCCTTACCGTCATCATAACAAATGGTTGCTGGATGCAGAGCCGATTCCCTTGCTATGTTGCCACTGTTCTCCATTACCAGTTGGTTTCCAAAGCCCTTCCCATCGAAATAAACACTTGGAGAAATTAGAAGAGATAATTTGGAGTCAATTAGGGTGACACGAGCCTGTGTAATTACAACCTATAAAACCATCCTAAAATTCCATCTTAGTCCTCGGAGGTTACAACGCATCTGTAATCTTCTTGATTTGAAGTTGACTGCAGGACCTACTTGCTGTCCATGGACAGCAATAGCCACATACCAACGGATGAACTGTAAAAAGTTTGTCACATCGTTCTGAATACAATTATACGTCTATATAAGCCAACCAATACAAGGATTATTGTTAAACGCATTGTTTCGTTAATAATAGTAATCAATAGTAGACAATCATAGTAATACAATAAAACCCTTTGCTAATCTTTGTTTAGATGCTTCGATCATTCGTTTATGTTTAATAAACAATAGATAGTTTTAATTGTTTACACTAGTGAGAGAATAAAAATAGCTGTATTATCTACCAGGCAAACATAAACACTGCTACGGGTATCTTTAGTCAAACAGCCGTTGTAAATTGTGACATTACGAAGATACTAAAAGAATGTCAAGGATGAGGCCACCGAGTCAACAATTTGCATGTTCGTTAGTGATAATAATAAATAATTCACTGTACTTGGACAGAGTAATTATTCTGGCCCCTATTGTTAGTGTTACCTCACGCTTGACTTCATATTAGATACTTCCTCGTGTTGTGTATAAACTTTTTATAAATTAGCAGGGAATAACTTTTCTGTCACCTACTACTAAATTCAATGACATTCTTATTACAATATTGTGTGTAAATAATGTCTACCTGTGTGTATATCTTCCAAATAAATTAAATTCTACAGTAATTGGTAATAAAAAATGTTGATAGCCTACGCTACTGCTTATCAACTTATGCTTATCTGATTTTTCCGGACCGATACGACTTAGGGACCTTCAAGGAAAGAGGCTACCTACTCCTTTTTAAAAGGCAGGTAACGCATCTGCGATTCCCCTGGTTCTCCTGATGTTGCAGTTGTTCATGGGCGGCGGTAGTCACGTACCATCAGTTGAGCCGCATTCTCGTTTGCCCCCTCTCCTATAAAAAAAATCATGTGGTCCAGGGTTCGAATCGTAGGTCGGGTCAAAAACATCGGTTTTTCCATCAATATATTCTCAGTAGCTGCCTGGAGTGAGGAAGCGGTGTCACACCCCCGTGCCTCGGAAAGCACGTAACGGCTTTACGTGCTTTCCGGTCCTGCGCCTGTTCTCTCTCCGGTTGTGTCGTTTTACAGTCTCATCGGACTGTGAGAGTGAGGGAATAGAGAGTGCATCTGTACTTGCATACACGTTTATGTACTGGTAATTCTGTCTTGAGCAGATCGATGTCTAGTCTCGGTTGAAACTGCGCGTCCCAACAGAATGTCGGTCTGTAGGACATTATTATTATATTATTTTAATATTTATATTAGTATTGGAATTTAGACTTTTATAATATGAGGCATCGACTGATAGGCTTTGCAAGTGTCCTAAATAAGAGCAGTGATATTTCAAAACCGGTTTATTTATGATCTTTTCGTTACACTCACCTGAAACGGAATGCTAAAAAGAATAGAATACCCTATGCCTTTTTTAGCGTTACCAATAATAATGACTTAATTTATTTATACTAATTATATTATATATTATCTGGCTATAGTAAATGGTTTGTTTTTCTTTATATTTAATATTTTAAGGTTGAAAACTACGTGCATTATTAAAATGTAACTTATGAACCAGAAACTTCTTTAATAAGTGTCGCAGATAAAATGTCAGACAAAAACATCGTATCAACTATACACACATATATATATATATATATATATATATATTAGAAAATAATGTGAAAACTATCACTATTTTTTTAAATATCATAATCATAAACTCTCAGATCCGTTACCCAAATGGGTAGGCAGAGACTGCAGACTTCCATTTAGGACGACCTTGATACACCTCCCTCGCTTCTTTCATACATATAATATTACCTACACATACACGCTTATCGGTTACATATGCTCTCAATTTGACCCATCTTTAATATATTGTCAATTTGGTTGATAAACTTTCGGCTAGGGCGACCCTTGCCCACTTTGCCACTCAATTCTACAGCTTAAATACGCTTTGTCATTCTTTCTTCATTAATTATTTATACACGTCCAAACCGTCGAAATATTCCTTTCTTAATTCTGGTCAAATTATCTTGCAAACCACACTTTTCTTATAACACATTTTCTCACCCTATCATTCAGTCACCCCTAATATACCAGGTACTCAATGACCTCATTTCTACAACATTAATTTTACTCTCGTACTTTTGCCACACCCCATTCGTATTACGATATATTAAAGTAGGGACTAATATACATTATTGTGCATTACCATATTTGTAAAATAACATGACTTTAACGTAATCGTCGTTTGTATCCAAATTGTTTTACATATTTTAATGCCATTGTTCATGGTGAACAAAATCGTACTTCAGCCGTAACAAATCCACCACGCAATTCATTAAACATTGATTGTTCTGTCATTGAGTCGTTTTTACTTTTAACTAATTGAGGGCAAACTACTATTAGCTATCTAACTGATACTAGTAACGTTGGTAGTTTTGCAATTATCAAACCACACAGTGTTATTATAATCAACATGGTACCTAATTAATGTATCTAGTGCTATATTATCATTATGCAAGCGAGAAATAATTTTAACAGTGTTTCAAATATTTTAAATCTTTTTATTTATCCAAAAACTGAATGAGTGTTTGAAAATCATAAAAACGAAAGTCGCCTGTTTTGTTGTTGTTTTTTTTTTTAATTAAATAATCTACATACATATCATTTTATTCATAAAATGCCGTACTAATTAAATAAACTTTCTTGCCTGGAAACGGAAATGTTATTGAAAATGTAATATAAAGCATCGGCCACAAAAGCAAAGGAAACCAATAAAAATAGTTTAGAAAAGCTAAAAAAAAGTAAAATTGGTCTAGCTAATTACTACGTAGTAATAAATTAATAATATTTATTCTTTGCTATTGTGACCCTCAGTATTCCCGAATTGCTGATGCCGTGCTAGGTTCTCTTACAACTAATCCGCATAATATAGTTACTAATAATTTTATTAATATAAACCGTGCTAACGGTAGATATACTTTGCATATTTAATTGCAAATGTGCATAACGTTAACTACGAATAGACAAGACTGTGTACCTACTCGCGGTAGACTGTTGGTAATCATCTGTTTCATTACAATTTGGTTTTTATTACAATATTGTTTCGTTCCCTATTTTTGGTCACACAATTACATAATATTCTTAACAAGCTAGAGCGCCTTCTAAACAATGGCATCAGACATGTTTTCACTCTTCGTAAGTATGATCATATTTCTCACCATCGCTATCGTCTTAAATGGCTCACTATAAAACAAAGTCGTGACTTTAGAATTTTGCTTGTTCTCTTCTCTATCTTAAATTATTCATCCACTCCTTATCTCAAGGACAAATTTCAATACCTTTCCTCAACGCATGATAAAACTCTGCGTTCCTCGTTTAATTATTAATTAAATATCCCACTAAATTTCACAAATTTTGCTAGAAAATCTTTCACCGTTCAGGCTGCACTTCTCTGGAACTCCGTGCCCGAAGACGTTATAAAAACACCTAATAAGACTGCATTTAAAAGATTGGTACGTGAATACTTTTTAATGACATCAGTATATGGTCAATGTTATCATTTGGTTACCTTTGTTGTAAGTTTATGTTATATATAACATAAACTTACAACAAAGGTGTATATATGTATATGTGTATGTGTATATTTATATATATATGTTTATTTTGGCACCTATCACATTTTTCCACACGAGAGAGAATGCCAAAAGGCCAGCCCTTTGTAAACCTTTGAATTAAAATTAAGTAAATATGAACTTCCAAGACAGTAGTTAATTATCTAATTCCATCCCTACTATTCTTCTTTTCATCTTAACGCGGGTTGTACAGTATTCTGTAAATTATTATTTAAACTAAATTAATACTTTATTTTAAAATAATAATAAACTAAATTATTTTGCTGTTACCTGCTATTGAGTGTGAAATAGCAGCTTAATGTTGCTGTTTTTGATATTGTGAGTGTGAGGGTAGAGAACACTTTTTACGGGAAATGAGGCATTCCATTTTAGTCCTCATGGCTGACAACACATCTGCAATCATTTTGATTCTTCATCGATGACGGATATAGATGTCTATGGACTACAGCATATACTTAGTATCAGCTGGACTGTGTGCTCGTTTGTCACCCTTGTGCTATAAAAAAATCCATTAAAACTGCGTTTCAATATCACTATGACGCCGTGTGGTGCCGATGTAAGGGATCAACTATACCATTTCGTTTTGTGGTTGTTTTTTAGAGAAGACTATGGGAAATGTCAGGACAATCTGCTATCCGCAGGTGGCGCCACCCATTCATCTAGTTTAAGCGACTTGTAAAATATCTAGACCAGCGACGGAAGAGATGCGAGAAATCTAGTAATCCGCCTGTCAATGCGTTTCGATTATAATTTATACCATACCTGCAATGGAACAGCTCCATGATTAAAATGCTATTTAAACGTTAAAGCCAACATTCCTATATTCTATATTTATTTGTTATATATTATCAAGATAATCCTTATGCAGCACACATGCTTTCTCTATTAGGAAGTTAATAAAGCATAAAATATTATAGTCAATTCTTTGAAATTTACATTAAAATTCTGATATTTGCCTTTTAACGATTGATAAAGGAGCCGACGGTGTCTTCATTACCGCTATCTGGTACTTACCACGAAATATAGTATTACTTTAATGGAAAACTGATACGACTGACCCACAGTGTGACCCGACAAAGATAACGAGTTTAATGTTCATGGATTTATTAGATGCAAGTAATCGAATGTCTTTGGACGTCACTGAACATGCTAACAGTATTGCTTGCTCATATTATACTATAGTAATGGCTTTAATTTATGAACACATTTAGTTCATAATAATGACAATGTATCTATGAAAGTGAATATTCGAACCTCTTTACAGTTTAATATCAAAGTCCCCTTTATATTTTTTTTATTTGGAAATAGAGTAACAATGTAGTAAGGAAATAGAGTAAATGGGGCTTTACACTCTATAGTGTGTGAAATTAGAATGTGTCAAAAAGGCACGTATGGCAATTCACAGTACTGTGTTAGTCCCTACCTTAAGGTATGGTAGTGAAAGTTGGGTGTGGCAGAAGAAGCACGAGAGTAGAATAAATGCTGTAGAAATTCGATAATTAAGGAGTATGTTAGGGCTGAATCTATCATATTGAAAATCGATGCAAAAAAAAAATTATGTAATTAGTTACGAATTAGTCAGGAAATAGAGTGAATGGGGCTCTACACGCTATTATGAGAAGTCAGAATGTGTCAAATAAGGCACGTATGGCAATTCATAATACTGTGTTAGTCCCTACTTTAATGTATGGTAGTGAAAGTTGAATCTGGGAGAAGAAGCATGATAGTAGAATAAATGCTGTAGAAATGCGGTCCTTAAGGACTATGCTAGGGCTGAATCTGAATGACAGGGTGAGAAATTATGTGATAAGAGAAAAGTGCAGTTTGAAAAATGATGTTGTGACCAGGATTAATCTTTAATATTTTTTTTTTTGGAAAACGTTAATTAAGAAAGAAATGTTTCGGTGGTTTGGTCATGTAGAAAGAATGAACGATGAAAGATTGACAAAGCAAATCTAAGGTGCAAGTAGAAAGTAAGAAAGTTTATCAACCAAATTGGCGATATGGGCCAGATGAAGAGTACCCCCGACGAGCATGTTTGCGTAGGTATGTGGACGTAAAGGAGGCGAGAGAGGTGTGTCAGAATAGTTCCAAACGGAAGTCCGTAGTCTCTGTCTACCCCGCTGGGTGGCAGGTGTGAGTGTTTATGCTATGCTATGCTTTTTTCATTTATTATTCAGATTTATTATGATTATTTATTTCTAGATCAGATTCTAATCTGATTTCTGGTCAAATACTATAGCTGGAACTCGAACCTTATTGCCGTTTAAAATGCTAAGTAAAGGAATTTGCACAATTGGCATTTATTTATACACGATGACTTAGGTACGGTATGGTCCATCCACGCCGCCCTCTATCTTATATCATAGAAAAAAGTATATAATATATGTTAAAACAGAATGAGAAGATGAAATAATTATTCGTTTGCTCTACGAATATTTGCTCAGGTATGGTTTTCGACGCTGAGAATTCTATAATTACATTGTTGATCGTAGTTCAATTCAAATTCAAATTCAATCAATTTGTCCTTGATCATGTTACATATTAATGCCACGGCAACTTCTTTTTCTTCATCTGCCCACTGTCGGAAATGTTATTCTTTAATTGTAAGCATGATTTTCCCTATATAATTACTATCACACTATTCCAAAATTCTGCCAAAAATCTAATTTTAATCGTTAATTATATTATAAATGTATTCGCTTCAAGTTACATATATAAATGTATCAAATAACTTTATTACATTGTATGATATTTATGATCTAAGAAGGCCTAAACAATGAGTTTCATAATCTTTGAACAAAACGCAATATTACTGTGTTGTAATAAATTCTAACATCACTTGCCACCTCATGCTAACGCGGCTCGTCTGACACCGTAATACCGTAACCGATACCATATAATAAAATTGCATTAGAGACCTCGCGATGGCTTACTTCACACAAGACAATATTTTACCTTTCTACACATCACTGAATAAGATCTATGTTTGAAAACAGGGCTACCAACATTCAACGATAATACGTATTTTGCCAATGTTTAAATTAATCAATATGAATACTGTATGGAATAACATTTTTAATGTACATTTTGACAACCCCGAACACATGGTAAATAAGTTATAAATTGTGATCTACAATTTTATTCATAGACTTTGAATATGATTTTATTGGTGCTGGACCAGCAACAACAAGGATAATTTTTCTGCCGACTTCCAAAAAGGAGACGGTACTCAATTCAGGTGTATGTTTTTTTTTTTTTTTTTTTTATGTGTGTTACCTCATAACTTTGTACTGGGCAAACCAATTTCGATGATTCTTTTTTTATATGAAAGCTGATAGTTCTCGTGTGGTCCCATATGAATTTGATCAAGGTCAGACCAATGGTTATTGAGTTATTCTTAAATAACCTATATTGAAGTCGGCTGTACAAAATTTTTAATTTTAAATTATTAGTGACTGTACACTACTAATTTGTTCGCGTTTTAAGAAAAAAAATTAAAGCGCACGCTCTGCCTGTAACTGCATAAACGTAAACTAACCTAAATGATTTTGCATTGCTTTACCTACAGGTAATAAGTTATTAAATATACTTTTCATATTACATACATTTCAAATAAAAATAAAAGACAAGTGAAAATGGATAACGGATTATTAACATGAATTCTAACATAAACTATACTATTCTAACTATACTAACTTAGTAGAACTAGATTGATTAAATACGTAGTAACATAATATAATATTTTTAATCACATATAAATATCACGATACTGTATGTTTCGATATAAATGCAATTGTTTATTGTTGTGTCAACCTTGAACTGTTTCGTTGTTGAATGTTTTCGAAAGTAATCGCTCCATTGTCGTTTTCTTAACGTAGATCATTTCGACAAATGTCGTTTGTTATATCGTACGACCACGTCGTCTTCTCGAAATTGTCGCGCTATTTATGTCGATCGTCGTGGATTTACAAAACATAAAAGCAGATTACCGGCTTCGGTATTTATAATGTATAACGAAATATAGGATTAAAATTTTAAAGCCAATGTCCATACGAATTAATTCTCTAACGAAAACGAAGTTTGCGACGGGTCTCCAAGTTAAAACTAATTGTGTTAAATTTACAACAACCAATGTTAAAAATCTGAATATCTGAGCCTATGCTGTAAAAAAGATCTCACTAGTGTCAAAACAGCTAGATTAGTTTATTTCAGTTATTTCCATAGCATAATGTCTTATGAGATTTTGCTATGGGGAAATGCGGTAGATTCAGAAACTATTTTTATTTTACAGAAGAGGGCCATAAGAGCTATTTACAATCTAAAACCGAGAAATTCTCTTAGAGATAAATTTAAAGAAATAAATATATTAACTTTGGCCTCTCAGTATATTTACGAAAATTTAATGTATGTTCACAAAAACAAAGATAGTTTTAGTAAAAAAAAGTGATATACATTCTATAAACACTAGGAACAAACACAAGCTAGTGATGCCAGTTTCGCGGCTCCACAGAGTCAGTAATTCATTCTTGGGGCAATGTATACGCTATTACAACAAGGTCCCGGAAAGTGTACATGTTCTCTCTATTACCAAGCTTAAATGTTTTATTAAGCTGAAACTGTATAAAAAGGGTTATTATAGTATAAATGAATACATGGTTGATAATAACCCCTGGGAATGAGGTGGTCGCTTCCAAGCAGTTTCTAAAATAAATTTTGTAAATAGTTCGTAATCATTTATATTGTAAAATTTATTTTTAAAAATAAGTCCCTCTGGGTTTCTTGGTGGTTCTTTCCAGGACAGAGGGTTTTTTTTCGAACCAGTGGTAAAGTAAAAAATTACTTTCAAGAAGAATTACACATGTAATGTATATTGAATAAAAATTATTCTATTCTATTCTATTCTACATTACAACAGAAATAAATGCTTCATGTTCGTTATCATCATCACAATCCTGTCTCAAGTACAATATTGATATTGAATATAAATTGACGTAAGTACTTTATTCAAATTGTGATAGCTCGAGTGCTAAGCGCTCGCCGTAAATTTCACAGTACGCGAGCCACCTGGGTTCGACCCTGCCGGCACCACTGAAATTGTTTATTGCAATTTTAAGTGCTGGAAACCTACGTCTGAGAAGTAAAATATTTCTAGGACATGTGAAGTCGACCACCACGCGCTGGACTAATTGATCCATAACCTTAGAAGTAAAATGGGTACTGTGTTCAACAGTGGTATGACTGTATGCTGTAACTTTACAAGTAAGGTATTAATTCAGATTTTTCTTTTATATCTATAAATGTTTTATTGCAAAAGTTGTCAATGCGAAAGCCATATTATAGCAATTACTTCACGCTTCCATTTGAACTTTCACCAATTAAAAGGAGTCATTAGATATTTGTTTCTCCCTATAATTGTTGTTCTTCCGCGTCTGCTAATTGCCCACATCCTACCGATCGTGTAATTTATCTCAATTGGCCCAATTACTTAATAAGCCTATCTTCACTGCCGTAAATAATCCTCACTCCAGTATTGATGGGTATGATGCGATTCTCGTAGTTTATAATCCGCTACGAAATTATTCATTGTTCTATCACAAAATCCGTTTTCCGTCTGATTTAAACTTATGTGTAACTCGTTCCATTGTAAAATCTCAAAGGATTATTTCCAGAGGTTCATTCGAAAATCAATTTGTTATTAATATTATAACTATCATCACCATTATTATAGCTTATTAAAAATCCACTGCTGAATATAGGCCACCCCATAGATTGCCTCATAGGTATCCCCACTATTTGCAATAGAAGTCACGCCTGAAAGACGATTTATATTTGAAACTTATGACGTAGTAGAACAAATCGCAGCTTAACAGTCGTTAAATCACAATAGCGATTCAAAAACATTAAAATTCTAGTTACGTAGAGCAAAAGTGAGAAATACGCAGCCCACAAGATGGAGTGACGACCTGCTATTCACTAACTTCGTTGATATCAGAATTAAGCTGAACGCACATTTGTCCGCACCGTACGCGCCGTACGCAAATCTTTTGTATTACCAACAACTTTAGTTTTTTCAAACTACTGGTGTGAAACGTTACAGCGAAATTGATCGTTTGAAATCACTATGGAAAGAAATATATTAATAACCTGCTTATTGACAGAGGAAGAAGAAAATAAAAATCGAAGAAAAAGAAGATTCTGGATTCGTGATATTAATTTAAAAAAGCAATTGTATGGAGAATATGAAGGGATATACATATACATATACTAAAACCATATCTTTCTATGGAAAATTCAAGATTTAGAAGGCGAATTGAACCAGAGAAAAGACTTGTTGTATGTTTGAGGTAAATATTTTTATTGATAATTCAGTAATCAGGTATAATTGGGGTTTTGAATTAAATTTAATTATTTTTTTAGTTCCGTATTTAAATAATTTATTACTAAGTATTCATATTGATAATCGATGCAAAAAAAAAATATGTAATTAGTTACGAATTAGTCAGGAAATAGAGTGAATGGGGCTCTACACGCTATTATGAGGAGTCAGAATGTGTCAAATAAGGCACGTATGGCAATTCATAATACTGTGTTAGTCCCTACTTTAATGTATGGTAGTGAAAGTTGAATCTGGGAGAAGAAGCATGAGAGTAGAATAAATGCTGTAGAAATGCGGTCCTTAAGGACTATGCTAGGGCTGAATCTGAATGACAGGGTGAGAAATAGTGTGATAAGAGAAAAGTGTAGTGTGCAAGATGACGTTGTGACAAGGATTAAGAAAGGAATGCTTCGGTGGTTTTGTCATGTAGAAAGAATGAACGAGGAAAGAGTGACAAAGCAAATTTATGTTGCAGAAGTGAACGGCAGGGTCGGGAAGGGACGCCCTAGACGAAGCCTTATCGACCAAATCGGCAATACATTAAAAATGGGCCAGATTAGGAGTAACCTTAACCGACGAGCGTGTATGCGTAGATATATGGATGTAAAGGAGGTGAGAGAGGTGTGTCAGGATCGCGCCAAATGGAAGTCCGTAGTCTCTGCCTACCCCTCTGGGTGACAGGCGTGAGTGTTTGTGTGTGTGTTTTAGTTACGACTTAATAAAAAGTTATAAAAATACAAAAATTATCACGTATTAACACGACACCACTTCTTATAGTGGAAAATCCACTAAGTTGGCAACATTAGACAACACTGAGTATTAACAAGTGCCAAACACGCGCGTAATATGACGTCATCAGCATGCGTCCTTCAATATTCGGATACGTAGCGCATTTAAAATTCGGTATAATAATTATGCTAGGCTAGGTCTCATATGATTTCATACAACGAATTCTAAAATTCGGCGCATACGGCGCGGAAAAATGTGCGTTCAGCTTCATAGTAAACTTATATCCATTGCGTCGTATACTATAATAATTTTAAGAGCAAAATGACTATCGTTTCGATGTCTCATATCGTAGGTTATTTTAGTAATTTGTGTGATAAAAGATGTACCTAGTATGATGTAACGAAGTCTTTTATTGTTTACCTGAGGTGAGAAAGCATGCAAAACTTCTAGGGCACAGAATTATATTATAATATTAAGTTATCTTACATGTGTTTAGATTGTGTAATGTAAAGCTACGGAGTTTTATAATTAAGAACAAATTATTTCAACCCCTATGCACCGTCAAAATAATGATACGGGTACAAGGATATAGACGATAATGGTATCTTGGCAGTATTTTTAGAAACTCCAACAAGTTACAACGAGGAGATAAAACTGCTTTACTTTAATATAATATAAAAAATATCCTTATCAAATAATTATCGTTTATATTTCACTCAAAATTTAGTCAACCACTTAACAAAATCAAATTTATCAGGCATTAACTTCCAATATACGAAATCTTAAAGCCATCCTTGAAGATTAAATATCTTTTAACAAACTTGCATGATTTTACTAGTGTTTTATTATCATAGAGAAGTAACAACTATTAATAGGTTTATTTTATTACTGTTTTAGTAATAAAGTTTATTAGTTTATTACTAAAACAGTAATAAAATAGTATTAAGTTTCTGTACATAATATAATGCTCATTTTAGGTATCCCATTACATATTATATTTTATGATATAAATTAAAGTAGACCTTGTAATTAATTAATTCAATGCTTAAGTCGTAATAAAATTTTCTTAATTGTTTTTATTGGGGTTTTACTAATTTAACTTTAGTGATATTACGTAGTGAACTTTATAACTTACGCCGCTACTACACAGCAATCTTCAGCACAAGGATTAGAATTAGATCATGCTACGTCGCAATGCCAAACAATACGCTAAACCTGTGCTTTGTAGGTTTTATAGAAGTACTAGTTCATATTACATTTCTTAATGAGATCATTGAGCAAATAATATAAATATATTCTTCTTTGTCTCTTACAGAGTTATTTATTTGTCATGATTAAATAAACACTACAAAAGATAAATCAGTGTACAATGCAACCTTAGCATTACCTATTTATTCCATGTAGACAACGATTGATGATGTTGACATATAATTAAATTATGAATAATCATGGTTTAACTGTGGGAAATATTGTCTGCAGCGTTTTATGAGATGGCTTTACGTGTTAACACTAAGTCATCTCAGTAGATGAAACTCGCCCTTGTGTACATAAATCAATTAGATCGATAATTATTTGCATGTACCTTGCTTACTGTGGCTATTATGTATATCGTTATTATTGTTTTAGTCGTCAAGAGCACAATTTATTAAGTGCATTTGATGTGTAATAAGCAATCAATTTAAATAATAATTTAGTTACTCATTGCATACTTGCAGTTTAATATGAATAAATCTAAAATTGTATCCTGACGATATAAAGAATTTGGTCTTGTATAAGGAAATCTTCAATGAGTTCGATAACTTCAAAGAGATTTACGAAAATTTTATTTTTTATCCATTATAAAGCCGGCTACTGACCTGCCTGCCGCAGGGGCAATCTAGGAAGCACGACGATCGGAGCAATATCGAAGTTTGCAGGGCCGACTTAAAAAATTGCCCCTGCTTACCTACACACATCACAATTAAGGAGGCAATTAAGGGTCATCACCGCTCCTACACCCTAGATTGCCCCTGCGGCAGGCAGGTCAGTAGCCACCTTAAACCAGCGCTTGACTACTATTCCACCTGATGGTAAGTGATGATGCATACGAAAAACGTAAAGCGCACTAACTTCTTTTTTTTTTTAAAAAAAAAGTCTATTCACACTTTAAACACCCACATTGTAAACTGGTGGAAAGTCAGATACCGGCAAAACTTCCATTCTTTGTTGGACGCATTACGAACAACAAATTTTTTGAAATCACATTCTCTTCTACTTCCCAAGAGTTCTGGATTATTTTGTGTTATCTTGTTGTTTGTGCTTGTTTATTATTAGTATATGTACCGGTAACCTTATATTTTTCCGTATCACATACTTAATCTGAGCAAGCCATTTAATATTTAAAAATAGATCAATATTTGATCAGAAACATGCGTAATGTAAAAACGCAGAGTGAGCATCCGCAAAGTACCTATTTACCTTCAACATCTATCTATTTTTTGTGTAGTGGCGGCGTAAACCAATTCATTCTTGTCCTGCAAGTGTCGTAAGAATGGACTGTGGGAAATTCCAGAAAATTCTCATGCCTACGATACATGACGATGTAATCATCGCGTAAATGACATGTGAGCAGCGTCTAAAGTGCAAGATGTCAGTACTGCAAACACAAAGCCCCTTGCACTTAATTGTATTGATCTTAATAAAAAATTCACACGAAGGAAAAATTCTGTATTTAACCACAGTATCATAACTCATTTATTCAGTCATAAAATAGTACACCGCTATAGAACCGTTATAGCTAAGGAGCCGTAAATTTCACAGTTCCCGAGCTACCTGGCTTTGATCCTCGACGGCTCTTTAAATTGCAATTAACCAGTTAATTGCAGTTTTAAGTGTTCATGATGATGAACAATGTTATGCATAAAAACTAGACGTATCGTGACTCGTCCGACCGCTCATAAAACCTATTTAGGTAAATAACCTATTTTGGCTCATTAAGCCTAAATAAATAAATAGGTTTTGACGAGCGAGTCTTTTTTCAGACCATTGATGAACATAGAAGTTTTTAGAAATTCATAAAACCTATTAATCATCTCTTTAAAAAAAACATAAATTACTCTCCATGCTACAATACTATTGGGGAACAGAGGGCTGTGACCAGCGAACAAGTAACACTTCTCCATCCACAGTCGTGGGGCTTGGGTTTGGCATATTGATGTGAATTAGATTATTGTGATTATCAGTAGTCTTGATTGAGAAAAAACTCATTAAGGAGCTTATACGAACGCATTGATAAAATACTCCTCTTTAAAGTCGAGTAAAAAAAACTTTCTTCCCTAAAATATAGCACTTTATGCAATAGTAAAGATACGCTACCACTTAAGGTAAGCGAATCCTGTGCTCTGGCGCAACTACATCTATCCCCAATTGAGAATCAAAATGCAGATGCGTTGTCACTCCTGAGGACTAAGATGTTATGCCTCGTGACAATTAGAGACAAATGTGGTCTCGAGTTCACTACACTCACCGTATGAAACACAGCTACACAGGGTATTCTGCAAGAGCGTGGTCCTTCCGCGCTCGAGCCGATCTATACGTGAGCAGTTCCATCGAAGCGGAGACGAACGGAAAGGAGAAGAGATGCGTAAAAATAGTCATTTTTTGAAATCCATTTTTTTTATAGGATAGGGTGACAAACGAGCACACAGTCCACCTTATGGTAAGTGGTTACTGTGACCCATACACATCTACATCTATCCTCAATACAGACTCAAAATGTAGATGCGTTGTCACCCGTGAGGACTAAGATGGAATACCTCTTTTCCAGTAAAAAGGGTCTCCCGGTTCTCTACATTCACCATACGAAACACAGCAGAGTTAAACTGCTATTTTACGCTGGTATTCTGTGAGAGTGTGGTCCTTCCCCGGTCGAGCCGACCCATTCGTGCTACAACTATACTACTAATATAGCTGCGGCATGGCTCTACCACGTATGTTCTCGTCTTCCCTCTATTCGACTCCGCTTCAATGAAAACACCCTCTAATACATCTACAGCATGGCTCTACTCCGAATAGTTTTATTTTTAAAATAGGTTTAAAACGTTTACAATATTGGTGTGCAGAAGCACCGGCCAGTTGCGGAACACACTGAGCCGCGCGCGGGAGCTGTGCGAGCGCTGGCGTAGCGGGCGCGAGGCGCCGGCCCCGCCCGCGCCGCCGCCGGACGACGAGGGCGGCGGCCGCCTGGCGCGCTGGTTCAGCGTGCGCCGCGGCTCCGCGCACCACTACGACATGCACACGCACGACACTGACAAGATGCCCAAACTGCCCGAGGTTGGTCACCTAACATAAGGCTATTTGTTTATTAATTTAAAGGATGTTTAAAAAGAAAAGAAACACGATGATGGTGTTTCAAAAAGACCACAATTAAATAATTAGGCTCTCTTTTCAGCTTTTACACCGGTTCGCAAAAACATGACCACCTCAAAGAAGTACGGCCAAGAAACTCTGGAAGTATTTTATTTTTTAATGAACATCTGCGTAGGTTAACGCTCTCTTTTCTTTTTTAGATATATATATGCATATTCATCTGTATCTGCATTTAAGCAGTTTCTTCACTGTAGCCAGTGATCATGACAGCCTATCATAAGTCTTCTACTGAACATAGTCCTCCTCCATAGATTGCTTTTTAGTATTTAGTTATTATAAGAAAAACGGTGCTCCTCATCTCCTGGTTTGTTTCCCTCTGTCGCCTCCTACGACACCCACGAGACTATTATGAGGTAGTACTGGATATTCTTACACCCTTAGCTTACACCGTCACTGTTGGGAGACTACATTTACGTAACTACAGGTCGTGAAGCATTCTATCTTAGGATTTTAATATATAGGTTTTATTAAACTTGTTTGCAGGTGTTCAACCGTATAGACTAGATTGACTATGCACTGTAATAGCCAATTACTACCAGATGAACTGTTAGTTCCTTTTACACTTTAATTCTTTTTAAAAAATGCGAACACGGTGGAAAGCTATCAAGTACGCCAGAGAAATTGTAGCAGAAAGTCAAATAAATTCTTTTAACATAAGCGATCTGCGAATATATGTTTGTGTATTGTGTTTTAATTTATAATTGCGTAATTTTCCATAAATTTGTCATACAGATATATAAATCCAGTATTAAATAGATGACATAAGCATTCAAAATAACCTTGAAAATGTTTTATTCTATTTATTTCATAATTTGCATGCTCTACGTTATTATAGACAGCGGTATGAATGCAGCGAATAATGTAAATAATTTGGTTTAATTGCAAAACGCTTTTAAAACAAACGGCAGTTTAAATATGCCCGCAATTAACTTGTATCATCCGACAGGATGTGTAGTTAACTTAAGTAGTTTGCGGATGCCGCGACAATTGTACTATTTATTTGGAGAGTGAGACAAAAACAATTGTGATTAAACAATTTTAAAATGAATATAATAACAGTTGAAATAACTGCTGTATAACTTTTACTAAACTTTGTATGTCCGCAATATATAGAATGAAGGCTAGGAGTGCTGGCTTTTGTCTAATATTCGTTGTCTATAGTGCTGCTTAATAGAACGGGTGGCAAAATCGACAATAAACATAGAATTATGCAAGCCGGTTTAGATCGGAATGTTCGTGTATAGATCGGACCCACCTTCTCTCCGCATGACCAATGAACTGTGCAGTGGGACGCAATGAACAGCGTACTGTTTATTATTTGAAGAGGCTTTTAAAAGCATGCATATCTTAGTTTTTCTCGCGTTCTTATATTGATCCGGGCAATAAAGTAGCGTAAATTCTCGTATTTATTATATAACTGGCACGGACATTATTGTTTAAGGTTTAAGAGATGGAAGAGAAATAACAATTTTCCTGTACTATACTACTGGAATTTTGTAATTTCTCTTTAATCTCCGTGACTTTGTCTTGTAGTGCCGATGAGAGTAAATTGAATGAGTATGCCTCGTCAAACTCTGCCTGCCTACATTCGATCTTATCGAAATTTAGTATCTCCTCATCATTACAAGGCTTGGTGGTGGCGTAAGAAAGTCCATTATCCCATTTTGTTCCGTTCGTGCTGTGACAAAACTAGAAAGACCGTATTCAGGTAGGTACCTTATCTTGTAAAATAGCCAGATTGGTGACTGAAAGCAATCAATCAAAGGCTAAGTAAGACATCTGGTGTTACGATCTTCATGTCACCTGCCAACTGTGCTAATTTCGGCAACTCTTTCCTACTTTTACTTTACTAATCTACTGTACTCAATTCTTTACTACTTTCTTACTCTTTCCTAGTATGTCCAGCTGACTGTTGTGGACTGTAAAAGATGTATAGTTTACAAATACGAAATATGTGAAATATTTACATTTTAGGAATCCCTAACATGATGTGTAACTCACGAGGAAAATACGTCAATGATAACAAACATTAGTAACAGTCAATGTAAATATTGTTATTGTACATACAAACAATACCTATGACCATTCAGTAGTAGTATTATTTAACACTGGTATATCTTTCACTAACACCAGACGGACTTATAGAAGGATTCCTACCACCTTGGTATAGTACCAATTGTCTTGTTTGTTTCTGCCGCCAAATACAATAGCGCACACAACTGTGTTCTGGTTTGAAGGCTATAGAGAGCCAGTATACAGTACATATATATTATAGGCTGTGAGACATTCAATCTTAGTTCTCAGAGGTGACAATGCATTTTTGTAACTTTCTTTGTTTAAAGATGGCTGCAAGTGTCCGTGGACTGAGGAAGCCACTTACTGTTATTAGGTGAACTGTGTTCGTTTATCACTTCAGTTTTATTATTTCATAATTATTTTATAAAAATATTGCATCAATCTTCCTCATAATTACACATTAAAAAAATAAAATTGTAAGCTCCAGCTTCCACCCACTTGTACTGGACAAAAGGACCCATCTTGTCCAGTATTCCTCATAATATTTTTTTTATAACTGGCTTTACGGCTCTGGATTCTAGCCCTTCTGAGCCTGAAGTTACAATATATGATTTATCCTTCATAGTACACTGATTCACAATATGTTGATGCGTCATATTATACAGCCCTTGGGAGGTTTTGACGGAAACTTAGCCAGTAGACAGCTGACAGTTGGCGATGGTATTTCAAGGCGCCTAAGTAGACAGTTACCTTATCTTGAGAATCATATCATCATCAGAACACTTGTTTCACCGTTTACACTAATAGTTCACATCCGCAGACATTTAATACACAAAATCGCACCACTTTTACGTATCAAAATCCACTTGAAACCATTATTTAAACAATAGTAATATAGGAGCAGCAATCCGCCACCGGTTAAGTTCCCGCCAAAACTCTATTCCTCATAATATTAAAAGGATACATACAGTTAGTGAGTGTTATCAGAGATGATTTATCGAATCAAGATGTGATTCTTGACTGCTGATCGTGTGGAAGAGTTCAAAGTCACTCAACGAGCTACGAAGAGGACTATAATATGCTGGTGTTGCTCAGCGTGATAGAATCCGAAATTAATTTACCCACCGTAGATTCAGAGTAGCCGTCGTAGTCCTAAGACTAAACGAGCAAATGTGACGATATGCTGACGTTATAGTTTGATGAACCGATAAACTATTAGGAAGAGAGGTTCTCGTGAGAACGCCTCGAACCGGCAAACGCAAGGGACGATCAAGTAATATCGAAAGCAGATGGATGTATCAGGGCCGTGCTTTGTGGCACTCTTTGAGGGAGACCTATTTTTAGCTGTGAGCTCACAATGGACTAGAATGATGATGATCACGATTTAAATTATCATTTGTTATGTTTTTTTTTTTACTTTATTTTAAACGTTAGGAACCTTCAATCTAAAATACATTTTAATATAATGCCGCATTGGCGACCAACAGTTATCAGGATGTACAGAGAGAAATGAAACGTCTTAACATTTAAACTTCGTATTCTCGTTAAACTATTGACGATATAAAATGACATTCCTTTTGTTGGTCATTGCATTCCCGGCGACAACTTCAAGAATTTAAAGACGTCATTGCATTTGCCTCCTTAGTGTCTGTAACCGCATTCACTTCAACTGTTTTACTGTATTACATAGTATAGCCAATGTATATGATTCATTTATATTACAAATGAATCACCAAACCATTCAGCATCGCGTCGTTCAACTATGTACAACCCAGTGTAACGAGTCGGCGCGGAGACGTCTACATACATACACACAAGTCGCTAAATAAATAATCTATTTAAACATGTGATATAATGATGCGTGATCGCTGTCCAGTGCGGTACCATAGTGGAGTCATGTTTACGATTGTAATTTTTAACATCAGTGTATTCTTAGTGAGACGGCATGTGTAACGTGTTACTCGTAAATGTCAAAAGATAATACAAGTTGTGTTTTGTGCTTCGAAATTGACATGTTCTGTGTGAAGCTTCTGCACGATAAAGCTCAGTATGCGATGGCGACGTTTGACGTAAGTCACGTGACCGTTCGGCGGATGTTACTTTTGACATTTACGTGCTTGTAATATTCGTTAGTGTTGATAATATTGTCTCGATGGTACGATTTCCTGTCAAGAGCGCCATGCGAGTAATCGATTAGATGACGTTATCAAGCAGTAATGCGCTAAGTTTTTTTTTTGAGAACGCGAGGATGGAATTCGATCGTGCGAGCATGTTTCCATGCAGAACGTAAATGTGCGAACGAAATCGTTTCATCTGGGTACTGTCTGAAAACGAAGCGTGGTATTTATATCTGCTCAAATGATAACGCAGCGATGAATAGTGTTTTATTGAAATAAACACGTTGAATGCTTGTGTGCGTCTGCAGAAATTTCAATAGGGTTGCCAGTTACTCGGTCTCGGCTATCAATGGTTTTGACGCAATTTTCTAATATCCCTTTTAAGCAACAACTTAAACTTCTACTTTATTATATGCCTCTCACGTTGCGCGCGTTTTACAATTCTTTGTCTCTATTACGTAATCATAAACGACTTAATGGTAGAAGGAAGTAACGTGTAGCTACTTTGGCTTCTAAGAAGCATATCTAGCATTTTAACGTGAATCGCATGCAAAATGTAAAACTGTAGAAACGGTCGTCATCAGACTATGAATATGCACGTTTGAGAAAATGGCGTGTTCTGTTTAAATCTAGAGTGTATTAACGCGAAATATGTTTTCTATTTTCATAATCAGAAATTGAACAGATCAATCACGGTTACAGCCTTTTAATATTTTTATCATATAATAGTTTTGCACTAATTTTTCTTTTAATAATAAAATTGTTCCATTCGTGTCCTTATTAGAATTTTAAAAAAACGCTAATGACGGAACATATAATAACTATAAACTATTGTGTGGGAACTGATACCCATCGTGGAATGCGCCTCTATAATACTCGTAGTTTCCCACTAAACAAATAAGGAAAAGTGTGTCACTGCATTCTAAGCGTAAACAAAGAAAAAGAGAAATTTTAAGTTAATTTTACCTAATTAAATCTATTTATTAAAATTAAAGACTTTGACTTTTTATTTGTCAAATAAGACTAGGAAAGTCATAATTATTTATGTTAATCAATCAACGTTTATTGTTATTATATTGACATAACATTTTTTTAATTATAGAGTTTTGTTATTTTAGGATGCTCGTTAATAACGTAACGAAACTTAACAAAAAATAGTTATAACCTTTTTAAGTTTTTATTTATTTATGCGGTCGGAAGTTCGTAACAAAAAAGAGGAAAATTTTAATTGTCAGAGATCCGTACGTACAATATTTGCATTCCAGTGTGCGGATCATGGTCAATTAAAATTTTAGTTAGTTTTTTATACTAACCATAGTACGCCGAAGCTCAATATATCGTAAGCAAGCATTTTATGTTTTATTTCTCTTGCGGTGGTTTTAAATAGTCGTTTTTATTTCAGTTGGAGGAGGACATGTTCTCATGTGGTGGTGAGGTGCGGGGCGGCAGGGTGCCTCCGCCGTCACTCGGCCCTCCCCCAGAGGCCCTCACTCCTGTGCAGCTGAGGCGGAGGCATGTGGTCGCTGCGATCATACACAGCGAAAACTCATACGTCGCTACGCTTCAAAGGCTTGTCAATGTTAGTAGTGACTAATTTATTTCTTCAATACTTTGTAAACATCGTTTTATCACACGAAGCGGCATTGTCTTTGCTTGTATATTCTGGTTTAAAGGGCAAGAATAAAATAATTATGGAAATAACCGTATATACACTGGCATCTTACTCATTATACTTATCAACAAATCTGTAGCGTTCTTTGTTTAAGATATTGGTGGTGATGTCTGAAAGCTATTTTCGGTCTACAGTAGCAACTTACCATCAGGTGAAATGGAGACCATTTGTCCCCAAGGAAACAGTTAAAAGTTTGAGTTATTGATTATATAAACTTATACTGCCTTGCCTTATTGATTTCACTAGCAGATAATGCCATAAGGCATTAAGTAGGTTTTTTGTGAACCGTTTTAATTCCGTAACTAGTTTCCGGTTTTCGAGACATAAATCCGGTATTCCGGAATTGTTTCTGGAACTAGCAACTATTTTAACAATTTTTGGTTTTTGACAAGAAAAAGAGAAAAAGATGTCTGTCTGATCTTTTAACGAAATTAATCCACATCTGACTTTTAATCTCTTAAGCTAAACGCTGTGATTTTATTATATTAAACTTTTTGTCTTGATTCTCCACACTAATTATACATTGACATTAATTGGCCCTTTTAAACAGTAAAATTAACAAGTTTTACACTATCATACTGAAACGAATTCATAAAATATAACCCAAAATTATACTTACGATAAATATAAATTCATACGAGAAATTCCAAAGACATACATAAGGTACCTACATTGAGAAAGATCAAAATATCAATCAATGTGTAAAATGTTTGAATATCGGTATTACTATATTACTAGGTACTCAATATACAAAATTTGACCTGCTCAAAGTTCAAAAAACTAAGTTTGTATAAAAAGGGTTATTATAGTATTAAAGAATTTATAGATGATAATAACCCCTGGAAATGAGGTGATCACTACCAAGCTATTTCTAATTTGTTGTGTTGTTAATTTGTGTAACATACATGATTGTAAGCTGTTATTTTAAAAAAAAATCCCGCTGGGTTTCTTGCTGGTTTTTCCCAGGACAGAGGTTTTTTTTTTCGAACCAGTGGTAATTATACAAAAGAGTGACTTTCAATAAGCATTATTTATAATCTATATTGAATAAAAAAGTTTCTGTTTCTGTTTCTGAGTTCCGGAATTTCGGAACGCATGCCCCATGTGCTAATAGTAAAGAAGAAATAAATGATCTAACCAACCTGTGGTTTTGTAGAATAAGTTCGAAGATTGATTTGG
The DNA here is from genome assembly GCA_033319125.1 of Parnassius glacialis. Taxonomy (NCBI): domain Eukaryota; kingdom Metazoa; phylum Arthropoda; class Insecta; order Lepidoptera; family Papilionidae; genus Parnassius; species Parnassius glacialis. The sequence continues at coordinate 26,427,889 of JAVANC010000027.1, read as the reverse complement.
ATGCAATGTTGAAGATTTTGATACAGGTGACTCTGGCTGAGTTCGAACCTACAGTAATCAAGTTATCTAACTACTAAGCATATGTGCACAGTGACGACGATTTAAATATTTTAATGAACAGACAAAGCATCAGCGTCGTAACACTTTATTTCTTCCTTAAACTCTACAAGTAATTTCTACTCCACTTTCATAATTTCCATAACTTTGTCAGTAGATTATCTAACGTTACAATTCATATGTATTTTATAAGTTAACGGAATAGACAGTCGTTAGTTAATATTGCCAATCGTTAAGGCTTGCTTGATTAAGAATTTATTCCATGATTCATTAAATTCGTTCTCACATTCTTTTTATAAAGGTATTTCATAATGAATGTAATAAAAAATTAAAACCTAATAAATGTATAAAAATCTTAAACGTCATGCGGATATAAATTTAATTGTGTTGTATAACAATGAATATAGCTAGTTCTATCAATATACAGTCTAATGATGATCTTACCTGTTATTATGGGATTTTTGCGATTGCAAAACTAAGCATTTATTAAACATATCACTTTTCAAACCCCATCATCTCTTAACAAATTGCCCAGTATATCCTTTTTTTAATTTTAGTCATAGATAGTGTTGCTATATTATATACTCCATTATATGTTATCACTTGCAACACACACTAGTTTACACTATTGTTTTGAAGTTTTGAGGTATTACGTGACGAGAAGATGTATCGTAATCTAGCAAAAGATGTCCAGCCGAATTAGATCCGTTGATTGACCTCTCAGTCGTAGATTGATGTACCTAGTTGGACAATTTGTCCTAGGTAAACATATTGTCAACAACTTCGAGCGTACGGCTTCCAAAAACTAACAACCGACATTGACGTTACACATGGCCAAAGCAAAGTCCATGTTTTTTGGAAGACAATATTGAGGTCATTGAGCATAGTGTTGGAGTCCTCCAGCGATTCTGCCATAATGACTATATCATCGGCAAATCGTGACGTGGTCCTTCTCTGCTGGTCGTATAAAGAAGCTTTAGGTCGCTATAAGCGTTGCGCTAAAAGAAGTATAGGTTTTGCCCATTAGCTGAGTGTGACGACATAGTAAGAAATGCAGAGGTGTTTCAGGACCGAGCTTAGTGGCACTCTATGGGGGAGGCCTATGTTTAGCAGCGGGCTTCTAATTGGGCTGTAATAATGATGAAAATTATTATATACTCATATAATGTCCCTCAATTTTCACAAATATATTTAATAATAAAATAAAATAGGTTTTATAATAATAAATAAAATAAATGATTAAATTTAACAACTTTGTCCGCGAAAATAACACAATAGTTAAACAATCTAAATGTTCAAATATCACTCACGGGACAGTAAAATGGCAGCAGATGTATATTGTACTTTCACTCAGTAAAAAAAATACAAAATGTATGTTCATTGATAAGTTGGGTTTTAGAGCAGTAGAAAAATAAAAATGGGAGTAACAAAAACTATTCAAATGAGTTATAAATACACGATAGCGAAAAAAATCGATACGTGTGCGTAGTTGCCAAATTGGAATAAAATCCAAATGAAATGTAAATTAAAAAAAATTGTACCGAGTATTATATCTGCGGCTTTGACACGCACCTTAACCTACTGTCGCTGATATCACAGAACCGCACGCCGGGAACTGCCGCATTATTTAACTAGCTGCCTATTTAGTAATTTTACGAGCCATTTATTTACTACATTGCTTGAGTACTATTTTTTGTACTGGCGCTGTAGAATTAAATAATTGACCAATTTGTTATTAATTACTGTGTATGTTTTACCGCTGCACTAATTTACTGACCGCCGAAAATAATTCTAGTGCTCGTTCATTTTTTCAACTTACCGTAATAAACGGCCTTATGTTTAAGTAACAGTTGTTTACATTTGTTCCCTTATAATAAAATTGAAGATCAAAAAAAAATATAATTTTTACGTGGTCGGTTCGGTCGTTAGGAATAGGTCGGCACGACCGGGAATGGCCACGCTCTCACATAATACCAGCGTTAAAAAGAAGCTTAATGCTGCTGTGTTTCGTATGGTGAATTTATAGAACCGGAGGTCCTATATAGTGGAAACGAGGCATTCCATCATGGTCCTCAAGGGTAACAACGCATCTACATTTTGATGTCTGTAGGCCACAATATAACTTAACGTCAGGTGGAATACGTGCCCATTTGTCACACTTATTCACATACTTAAAATACTTTTGTCGCTGAGCACATGTGATGCTCTAGTTCTCGTTAAAAGTAATGGTAATAGTACCGTTTCAAATTTTGGCTAACCCTAAAACGTTCAATCTAGACAAAGGGTGAAGAGAGTGGGGATGAATTTGATTTCGCAATGCTTCGGCGACGTAACACTACATTTACTTACTCCTGTATTCTAAGCTTTAAGCGGAACGATTTCATCTAAAATGATGTGGCGCGAATTATGCTTAGTTTTAATTCAATACTCTGCAGTGCTAGCTCAGTACGCGAACAATCCGGGTTCGAATCCCGCCGGTATAAATTTTTCTTATAATTTTTTTTAAAAACGAAAACCACACTAGGGTTTTCTCCTGTATCGAGGAGGCAGTTTACAAACATAGATTTCGCGAGAACAAACATCCAGACCCGGAACAATTATTTGTAGGCCATACAAACTCTTGTTCCGTGCGCGATTCGAACCCGCGGGCACCCAGCGCAGCAACTCATTGCTAAGCCACTACGCCACGGAGCCGTCAAATTAAATGCTGATTTACCACCTGCCCGGCGGTAGTCGTAACTTTACTCAACTTAACTTTTATAAATCGTGTAAAAATATAATAATTAAATGGTTCGGTTCTCTAATTTCATTCAAATGTTGAATTATTACATTACTGTCGCATTTAGCTAAAGCAAATACTCTGTAATTACAAGGTCGTTACAAGTATTTGGTTTTCGCAATAGCGTTCAGCAGAAATAACCATGTTGTCAATGAAACCTTGGTACAAGTATTGCAAACGCGTCGCGACCGCCGACCGGTTAAGTATTTATCTCTCTCCTCCTTTAAAATTCAACAAAGCATTAGCAACCATTTAAGTAATTCGGCGCTGTTTTTATTTACACGTATAGGTACACAATTTTTAATTTTTAATATCAACACTATTAATTCAAAAATATTCTATCACATAAATATAATTTGCAGCCAAGTGCGGAATGATTTCTGCCACCAGCCAGTAGTGCAACCTGTAATATTTTCCGGTTTGAAGGAAAAGAAAACTAATATACCTAATTACAGGCTCCGACAAATTTCATTTAAGTTTTCCGTCCTCTGAGGTGGCGATGTAACTGTGATTTTTTTTTGAAGTTGGTTGCCGGTGTCCATGGGCTACAATATCCACTCCCATCACATGGAATTTAGCTTGTTTGTCACACTAATATTGAAAAACCTGCATGCGATACACTCTGCCAACTAACCGCTTTAGAAACCTACTGAAAGGAGTCATACAAAAATCCCGAAATCAACGTACACCACCACGTACTAATACGTCGACGCTTCAGTTTTTCCTAAAAGACATATGTCCAACAAGAAAAGACGTTTTACTTAATACATTCCAAAAAGTCAATTTTTAGAAATTGTCTCTTAAAAGTCTACATACCCCATCTCAATTTTGAAAAGGTTCTTGGAGCAGACAAGTCGGCGCACTGTCCCGATGCGTGTTGGCGGTTTTAACATATTGTTACGTAATTAACTTCACTACGAGGCATATAGTAAAGTCAGCATTTAAAATGGAATTAACAGTTGGTCTGTCTCAGATTAGTCGGGTACTACCAAACTACATTCACGATAATCTAAACCCAAAAACTAATAATTTGCGTTTGCGGAATTATTGGCCCTGGAGATCCACGACTTAAAATCGTGAGTCATGCAGTAATATTAGTGAATTTCATAAGAGTAAATGATAAATTACCTAAATATATCATAACTAAAAATTTACCTCAAGACATTGTAAATAATCTTGATTATTTTGCATTTTTTGCAGACCTCAAATTATCTATTTCTCAACGTCTCCAACCGCATAAAAAATCGATTAAGACATCGATTACACTTGTAGTGCTAAATCGTGCTAGCGTTAAAATTTGCTCAGTTAAAAATTGATTTAATTAATTACATATTTCACTGTCAGTCCGACATTTTATAACCTGTTTTCTTTTAGCCCGGCGTTTCAATCAAAACATAATCGAAAGCAAATCTACGATCAATAAAAAAACACGTGTCGTGATTATGACGTGAAACGCGCGATGAAAAGAAATTCTTCCGGTTTTGAAATCGAATGCATTTCATGTGCAATTAAATCGCTTTATTAATAAGATTTTAATTGCACAAGCAGAAGATTAGTTGATTTCGTTTAATTGATACTAATTTTCACAGAAACAAATATTTTAAAAGCTGAATAAAATTTTAATTCGTGTTTTACGAGAAATCGAACAACCAGATAAAAGTTTTATTTAAACATGGTTGATACACTATTACCAAAATACTATTTTTTATTGTAATAATTCATTCATTCATTCATTACGGCCTATCAAAAGCCTAATCCCATATAATGTTTTATAGCCATTGCCATACAATTGCCACGTGTGGTGAGCGAGTTGTCAACCGTAGTTAGCTTTATTTTGAGCTTTTATCAGAAAAATGCTTCTGCACATTATAGCCTGTTTCAGTTTCCCTCTGTCATAAGAACTACACCCGTGGCATAGTATGGGGTGGTTCTCTTACGCTGCAGATATACGGCAAAATATATTGTTTAATAATATGACTATTTTTGTTACATTTTTGTGTAATATACAAATCATAAGCATTATCCAATATCAGGTTTACGCAGCCCACTACTTGACATTACTGGCTTCCAAGCAACATACGAGACGTTTAATACATATTTAAACGTCAAATATATTATTAGTTAAAAGAAATAGCCCAGCATGTCCAATTGTTGAATATCAAAAAGGAAATAAGGACTACACAAGAACATTTCTAGTTTCTACATAATATCATCTTCATCATCATCCAATAAAAGTCTGCGGTTGGATATGTGCCCCTGCCGTTGGAGGGAGATCGCAGTACCACCAGACGTTTCGTATTTTTGTATGATGTTCCTCTTCGACGGTCTGGATAGTTTACGTCTGGTTTAAACGGAATGGCTACATAGATATATCGCGGTTATACGATCTTTTTGGCGTATCCCACAATCGCGTCTTACGACACCCTCGTGATGAAATTACCAGTGATTAAGGACTTTAGTTTTTCAGTAAGACTAAGATACCTTAATAACTAGCTACCCATTTCAAATTATTACTGAATTAAGCTCTTTAATGTTACGTAAACAATACCCATAAAGCGTCACTTGAAACGGTGAAAGGTGTCGATAGAATCAATTAGAGTAAGGCGTCCGGATGCATTGCGCGGTACTTAAATTTTTCGCAGGTACTTGTTTAGTGATTTCTCTATTTAAATAGATTTAGAAAGTACTTACTTAAAAATACAAAAAATAAACACAATCGTTACATAATCTGCGTCGGTTGCAAATTCACTATCACTGCTTTGTGCTCATGGTGAAACGTAATATAGAATCCCAGCAGGTTCGCCGTGTAACGTGGAAGTTGTCAGTCAACTTAGAACTTGTTAGTTATGTCTATTTACACTATTTCTGAAATACTAAAACAAAGTGTAAGTGAGTCGTGAGTTTAATGTATTACAAAAGTAAAAATAATTCGTGTAATTCATTAAACATACCGTTTTCCAACTTTTTCTCAACTTTTCATCATCATGAACTTTTTTTATCTCAATGTCTGAGTCGATAGAAAAAATTGCGGATTTGGCAAATCTTAAAAATCTTTTTTATTACTTACTCCGTCGAATTGTTCGCTTACTATGTTTAAGTTTATTTATAGTGAGTTTGAGCTATAGATTTCCATGTAGTGGCGTGGCAGCACAAGAAACTTGCTTCCCCATATAATACTGTTGGTGTCTTAATTGGCGACAAAGAGATTTACGTGGAACCAATGGAAAGGGCCTATGTTCAGCAGTGGACTTTATAGGATGTAATGATAATGGATGATGATTGTGGAATATAATAATAATAATAAAATCATTAAAAATAATCATCTTTATACAGATTTTCTAAACATAATTTAAGGAGTAGAGCAAAATAAAGCTTAAAAACTAGTTTTTTTTTTTCTCAAAAACTACCTGTCCTCGCCATTGTCTCCAAACTACGAAACTGTAGGACAAGTGACACGGGAATTGTCAAAATTCCACAGATGTACGTAAATGAAGTGAACAATAAAAGTTGTTTGGCCCACTTTTACATTGTTCACTCATTTTACATGGAATAAATTTGCATATTAGGAAGTGGGGCAGTTTGTATAGGCATTATTTGCAAGTTGACTGTACGGGGCCATCGCTTTATTAAATGGCGTCGCTAGTTTATATTTCGTCTGATGTTTTATTGTCACTGGTTATTTAGTACTTTGAACGGTTACTGTTAAAGTATTTTGTCCCCTGGTAATTGTTTGCAACCCACAGAATGAGCTGCCTTACCTGTTATTTACTTTGTGAATTAAATTTGATAGAAAAAAGATTATTATCAACGTTCAAACAGAACTTATCATCATCATTATCATCCTCACAGCCCTTCACAAGTAAGTCCACTGATGAACATAGACCTTCCTCAAAGAATACCCCAAAGTACGATCCCGAGCCGCATTTCTCTCTCTCTTTCGCTTACCGGTACGAGGTTGCCACTCGAGAACCTTTCCTCCCCATTGATTGTCGGTTCATCAAGCTGTATAGTCGGATCAGTACATAGTACAGTAAATAGCACAGCCAAACAATATTATTTATATAAAATTGATCATTATGATGATGTGATATCACAATTTCGATCATTTTCATCTAAATGTAACGCGTTACGAAAGTTTAATTCTTAAGTCCTAATGCTTACTCAATACGTTAGATTGTATTGTAACTATGTCTGAAGATAATTTTATATTGCCAAGTTCACTTACAGTCAATACACGAACGTTGAACATTATTTGCAAACAAAACATTAAATACTATTTCGAGAGATGATGCGATATGACGACGTAACAAGTTTTTGTGTCCGTTTCTAAACGACAAAGTTCGAGGTAAACGCAAAGTGCTACTTGAATGTTCCAGTGATTTTCATTGGTCTTTGAATTTTTCACAATATGGTAGGTGTTTTTTTACGCACGTTTCGCACAGACGTGTTAATGTAATAAAATATTACGACCTTTTATATCTTCTCTATATATAAAAATCAATTGCTGTCCGTTAGCCTCGCTAGAACACAAAAACGGACTCGACCGATTTTGATGAAATTTTTCGTGTGTTTTAATGGGTCCTTAGATGGTTAAGATTTGGACCCGGTAGGTGGCGCTGTTGTCGTGAACCAGAAATAACCCTTGCGAAGAGGGGACGGTTCGCTAGTAATGTTATAAAAATTACATGGAAGCAAATTGTATGGATTTTATTTCATCAGTCCGTAATTCAATTGCTCCGATTCCATTGAGGATTTGTCGTAGTGCGACTCTTGACAGGTTTCATACTTGATGCTGCTCTACGTGACAGGGCCGATATTGATTATTTATATCTCCCTGCAGGACATAGGCCTGCCCCAAGTAATGTCACCAAGCACGGTCCTGAGCCAACTTCATACATTCACTTCTTGCATCTCCTATTACTAGCACCCCGGTTCGAGCGGGCCCATCCGTGCGACAGCAAAAACTGCCGCGTGGCTCTACCACTGTTAACCAACCTTAAAAAAACTTACGTATTATCACTCCCGTCCTTCTCTTAACATGGAAATGATGACTGACGCAGCTGTGTATTGTATTGAGAAACCTTTCTAAAAAATATATATATCTTAATACTTTTCTTTAAACCCTTCGAAAAACGACATGATTGTATGTTGCTTAAGTTCATTTTAATACATTAAACGCAAAACATCTATGAACGTTTTTAATTCAGACACAATAGGTGGCAAGGCTGAATTTATAATTATGTGTAATGAGGGCAATCCGCCGCGTGACTCTCAATTATCGAGGTTCATATATTTTTAGCATTAGTTGGTGTTTTCCCGATTATGTATAGTTTTAATAAAATTGACCTTACCTGATTCAATGGCTTTTGCTTTATAAAATGTTTTGAAGAGACACTAGCCTAATGGCAGGGTGCGGACCGACCGACCGAATCCGCCATTCAACTACTGTCGTGAACCACTCCTACCTAACACAGGAATTTCAAGCTTACCACGAGTGATTAATGGGAATATTAGTAATGTTAATAACATTGCTAGTATTTAAAAAAAAACTGCCTTTTCAGTGACAGTTCATTGCAATAATTTTTAATCAAAATATTAACATTTTAAGAGTTTAACATTTTCCCCCCGTAAGCATGATCCTCATGTTGCAGATATAATGAAAAATTAGGTCGTTTTTAATTAAAAAAAAATATTGTATGCGATATAAGTTATTAGCATCTAAATATTTATATTTTTGTCTTAAAAACTTCCTGGAGTTTTTTTTTTAATTAAAGTAAACTGAATTATACTAAAAAAGAAAAACGTACCAGACCTATATTAAAGTGTACTGACTCTAATGAAACCGAAATTGTTTCATTTCGTAATGGTTAGGATTAGGGGGGTGAAAACGTTATCGCCCGAAACAATATTTCAAAAAGGAAATGTAGGCAATTTATTCCAAGACTTGCAACTCTCTCTATCGCAAGATACGGCGATACGGAGCGAGCGGAGTGAAGAAGTAATCTGAAACAGATAGCATTTTAAAAAATACCTACTCGCGCAGTGTCTGCACTTCACAATCCTCTTAATTCCTCGTCTTTAAAAACAGTGGAATGGTAATGATGATCTCAGAGGTGTAGTGCCTACCTTAGTCTTATGTTAGTCAATGCCTATAGTGGTAAATCTGTGGTCTTTTAAATTTAGCAGCTCCTTTCTTATGAGCTGCTAAATTAACCATATTTATAATCTTTCAAACATTGTTTTAGATAATATTAAGAATGTTAAGAATTTGGCCCAAATTGACAAGATCTCTTCATAATGTATTCTTGTAAATAACAACTTTGATATATTGAACTCAAATCTTGCTTAACAGGACTACAAGAAACCTTTAGAGGAGAGCAGTCCGGCGATCTTAAACGCGAGCAAGATCCAGACGCTGTTCCACCGGTTGCCCGACATCCTGCAATGCCACCTTCACTTCCGCACCGCTCTCGCCGACTGCGCGCGCACGTGGGACCGCGACGAAAAAATTGGTGAGAATCAAGCTACATTTTTGCGTGTCATACATTACTACGCACGACTTTGTATAAAACTGTACGAATTAGCAGGTTTCACCATCCATTACAGGCTATAAAAGTCCACTGCTGAACATAGGCCTCCCCATAGATTGCCTCATAGGGGATTTTTGCCATAGTTGACACGCCTGGCGAGCGGGTCGTCAACCGCTGTTATTTATTATTTTCAGTTGTTATCAGGAAGACGCTGCTGCCCGTCACCTGTTTCAATTTCCCTCTGTTGCGCCTTACGACACCTACGGGGCCATATGGGGTAGTGGATATTCTATGTACCGCCATAGCGCGTCAGTCAACCGACGTACGTCGGACCGACGAGCTCGACCGACGGTCCTCGTACGCGCGACGTAGCCGTACGCGCGTAGTACTTCATCAGCGCTGCACTGTAGCCGTTAATAGGTTTTCATTGATATAGCTACGCTCAACTGATATCAGCGCTCACCGTCGGTCGAGCACTAAATCCAGCCTTACACCGCCACTACACGGCAAAGCAGGCTTCACAGATCCGACGAAATATAATTTTTCTGAGACATTCCTGTTTACTCACGTTTTCCACGTAAATGCCAAGAATACCGGCGGTGATCGACGTCGGTTGTACTCGCGTACACGTTGCGTTTACCAGGTGGTGGGACTCTCTTTTTGTCTAAGATTCCGTCTGGATAGGTACCACCCTCTTACCTATTTCTGCCGCCAAATCGCATTGCTTGTTCAAGGGTATAGAGAATGAATATAATAACAGGCTGCGAGGCATTCCATTAAGTGCCCACAGGTTAAAAAAGCATCTGTAGCTTTCTTTATATGAAGTTGGGTCCGAACGTCCATGGACTACAGTGCCCACTTATTATCAGGTGAACTGTATTATCTTTATATTATCTTATACGTGGTAGAGACATGCTGCAGCTATATTAGTAGTATAGTTGTAGCACGAATGGGTCGGCTCGACCGGGGAAGGATCACGCTCTCACAGATTACCAGCGCAAAATAGCAGCTTAACGCTGCTGTGTTTCGTTTGGCGAGTGTAAAGAACCGGAGACCCATTTTACTGGAAAAGAGGCATTCCATCTTAGTCTTCACGGGTGACGACGCATCTGCATTTTGATTCTTTATTGAAGATAAATGTAGATGTCTATAGGTCACAGCAACCACTTACCATCAGGTAGGCTGTGTGCTCGTTTGTCAGCCTAACCTATAAAAAAATTATTAATTATAATATTATTAAACACTCGTCAGAACAGCACGGCTTTTAGTCGTCGTTTTTTTTTAATGGCGTATACCTGTTTTAAACCGAAATTGCTATCTGCAAAACTAAAATCCGTCTAATCAATCATTTTCCGCAGGCGAGGTCTTCTTAAATGCGTTCTCAAAAGCGGTGGTGCTCGATGTGTATTCGGATTTCATAAACAACTTCTCATTGGCAATGGAACTGGCCAAGATGGAGTCGAAACGCAAGTCTGCGCTTGCGGATTTTTTCAAAGTGAAGCAGATCAGCGCCCATGACAGGCTTTCATTCTTCGGCCTCATGGTGAAACCGGTACAGCGATTTCCGCAATTCATCATGTTTTTGCAGGTACAGTTTTTAGTCTCTACATTGTAAAAATTATATCTAATAATCACATATAAGCCTCATCCTTACTTGAATACTATATTATATTGAATGAAACTACTTGGGGTTATTGCAGTTAACTATTTGAGGCTATTGAAGTTAAAATTATCCTAATTTAAATAGAAGCCAAACGTAAAAATATCACTGCAAGACTAATACTGTGACCTCATTTTGCGTTGATCGCACAAACATTAGTACCTGATTAAAAACTGTTTGATATGCTGGGTTAATTTTAACTTCAGGTCAGCAAAATCTTCAGTGCCCCAGAATGTCGCATGCTCCAGAATGCTCGTAACATCGGAAGTATAAAAATAAGAGACGAGAGAGTTTAGTCGGTTTCTTAATCAGTATTAAGATGTACGCAAGTGCGCGTACTATAACGATTAGTTATCGGCCGATAAATCAGTTTAATGGGCTACACTATTCCCTTCAAACTAAACTGTTGGTCAACTGCTAAATCAGTATGGTGCTCTTCGATGCGCGCATACACGCCGATTGTTTAGTCGGCCGACTCGGTGGATAACAACTCTTCGCTCAAAATTGCATGCATCAAAATGGCGCTGCTAGTCGAATCATCTATTTTACAATTGATAGAGGAAGTTGAATAACGATCCGCGCTTTATAAGAAACAGCTAAAAGAGTAATCTTACGTAATTTTAAAGAAAAAGCTGGGGGAAGAAGTAATCTGTCACTGTATATAGGATGCACCCAGTATTCTCGATTTCTCTTCTTAATACGTCTCCGTCGTTACAATAATAACATTTCTGAACAATATTTTAGGGTCCATTACGCAACTACTCTCTTCAAGAACTGCTTACTAACTACAATTTTTTCGCAAACGATCGGCCAACTTTTGCCCTCACTAGCAGCCCAACCTGACTAAACTCTCGCTCGTTAGAAAGTCTGCAGTGTGCGGTGTCTCTAAGACAATACTGATAAAACCTCTAAAATTAATTTTGCGTAAAGTATATAAATTCAAAGCAGTTGTAACGAAAGAAATATAAATATTTTTTGATACTACTGTCTCTGTTATTTTAGGTATTTGATGTAATTTTACAAAGAAACCATTAATTACAACGCAGGACCTTTTAAAACACACGCCGCCGGGTCACGCCGACAGAGTGGCGCTACAGCGGGCTCTGACGCGGCTAGAGGCTTTAGCTGAGGCGTTGAACGAGAGGAAACGAGACGCCGAAAGGACGCAGGTAAGGCAACACAAAAACGCCAAATTCGTTATCAGCTATGAAAAAAAAGCAAATGATGGAACCTAGCCTGTATTTAAAAGAAACTTTTTTTGTTTTAATGTTAAGTATAACATTTTTTGGCACAGGCTCGGAGCGAACGGCTAATGATAATTAATAGTCAAAATATAGATAATGAACTGAACAAAAACATTAAAACTGGTGTTTCGCTGTGTGATTATAAAGCACGATACTGTTGAAGTTACATTAACATGAAAATACAAATAATGTTATAAAAACCTATCCTTTTGCAATACAAAGTGTAATAAAAACCAACACGGCTTGAATATGGATGAATAAGAGAACTAATTGTATTTTTATTTTAACTTTTTATATCAGTAGTTTTTGTAAAACTAACATTGTTAAATATTTTTCGAAGTATAAAATGTATTTATTTGTTTATTATTTTAGAAACATGGTACAACAAATTGTTGCATTATAACTTTTAGGAGTAAATGATCCTCCAAGTAGATGAATGTCTTACCGTATCGGCGTAGAAATAGTGCCATTATTAATTCATAGTTTTTTTTACTCTCTCTCTCTCTCTTACTCTTTATCCGCGTTCCACCGAGATGAAATAAAAAAAATGTTCGTCTTATTCCTCGCACATTTTTTTCTTATCACTATTACAACAAACATCGTTACAGCCTATAAAAACCCCTGCTGAACTTAGGCCTCCACTATATATATTGCCTCGTAGAGGGTATAATTGTGTGGCGGCGCTGTAGTCGCGCCACAAGCGAAACACATCGAAGCCAAAATCGCACTAATAAAGTTCCGAAGTTAAAGCAGCATAATGTATAGAATAGCTCCGAACTACCAATTGGAGCGTTGGCCGCTCCCCGGGCAGAACACCTTGCCCGGTGGGAGATCTCCCCTTTCCTTCCACCCGCCACAATTGTCATAGTTGCCACGCTTGGCAAGGGGGTTGGCAACTGCAGTTTTTTTAGTTTTAGTCGTTATTAGGAAGACGCTGCTGCCCATCTCCTGATTTATTTCCCTCTGTCGCCTCTAGATAAGAGTGATAAATAACATCACGGTGAAAAAGTCACCGTGAACAGCCTAAAAGTCACGATGACTAACTACGTTCCAAAATAACGTTGTACCTTCGCACCGCCACCGTACAGTTTTCTCCGTTACTTCTGTTACTGATTTAACCAGACAAAATGAACTACGCGTACTTTGTTACTGTGTAACAAGGTACGTGTACCGTGAAACAATGGATCAGTCGCTTCTTACAAAACCCACAGAATGATATGAGTATTCATACACCGCCACTACACAGTAATTGATAATTTCTCGAAACATTTCATTTATCGACAAATCGTCTTGCAATCGTCGTTCCTCTAGCGCTCACTTGACCTTCATACAAATAATTCGATATTTTAATAATGACTCTTAAGTTATATTTACCTTCATTTAAAAAAATTGTATTTGGCCTGACCTGCTATACTCTTTGGCTTGACCATAGTTCTGACTAAGTTTGTCCAATAAATTGTCGGGGTCTGAGAGGTTAATCAAATAAGAATGATATATAATAATAATAAATATTTATTTTATTTCCAATCAAAAATCAAATAATAATATTTACAACACCTATTAAGAAATTATGAAGTATATAAAGTTTCAATTATTCTAAAAAGTAATTACATAGTATTATTGGCCAGAAAAGTTCTAGAACATGGCAAAATTTATTTAAATAATCAACTAGTAGGATGCGGGAAGTAAAGACTGTAAGAACCTCCGAATGAAGTGGAGTTATAACCGAAATATAAGGATTTTTAATTTTTTGGTTTTTGATCATTTTGGCACCCTAGGAGTGTAATGAGAACTTTTGTCCCTATTCAACCATGACCCCAATGACATCCTCTACATCATAGGCTATACAAACTGACTAGGTCTAAAGTTTGAGTCACTCTCAAACTCATTTCTAGTCTACTTCCAATTACTTTCTAAAATATGTTTGTATCATAATGTGGTTTATAATTATTCCTAAATCAAAGCTGTTAATTACCCAAATTATTACATGTTTACGTGACAGTCTTAATGTTGCCAAATGTTAAATAAAAAACATTTTTATTCTATTTTTTTTTCAACTGAAATTTCTTTCAACTTTTCACTTAAAATTACATTTAAAAAAAATTCAGTACGCATCATTGATGTAAGAGAAATAAGATATGGAATTTTTTTTCTTTGAATTTAATTTAATTAAAAAAAATAATTTAATTCGGTCCAGCCGCTCCCGAAAAATCGGTGAACATACATAAAAACATACTATACTAATACTATTCGTTTTTACACTCTGTAAAATTAATTTACAACTCATTATTATTATCTATCATTACGCAATAAATTAAAAAGTTTGAAGTGCGATGATCAAGGTATGCATTTAGTGAATACGTATTAGGTATATTTAGTTTAAATAAACGTGTGTGGCGGTGGCAGGCGTTCCGCGCGGCGCTGCGGCGGCTGACGCGCGGCGGCGTGGCGGGCGCGGGCGGCGCGGGCGGCACGGCGCGCTTCGGCGCCGCGCGCCTGCTGGCCTCGCGCGCCGACCGCCGCCACCTGCTGCGCCAGGACGACCTGCTGCAGCTGGTCAGTCGCACACCGCCCCCTCCGCATGCACACATCACCTCACCTCGCCTTACCTCGTCCACCTTACCTACCATATATTGTAAACCATCTACCTCACCCACCTTGCTCTAACACACCAATTCAAATTAGATTCCAATCTCTTTTTATAGAATAAGGACGACAAGAGTGAGTAACTGGCACAGCTTAGTGGATATGTAAGCTGATGAGTGGAAATGGGCCAGCCATATAGCTCGAAAAACGAAACGCTCGGTGGCGAAAAAAGAGTCTTGAGCGGCAGCATTGTAGTGGGAACCGCAATGTTGAGTGACTAGATATATAGCCTAGATAATGTGGCGTCCTGCATCTTCAGCAGTGGACTTGTGATTGGCTGTAATGAGAGTAATAGTAAAAGGTGCCGAACAAGCAAATTAAGAATTGATGATGTAATGTCACACCTTAGCATTAAAATAGAACGCCTCGTTGCCAGTAAAAATGGTTTTTACACTCACCATACAAAATGCAACAGCATTAAGTTTCCTTTTTATGCTAATATTCAGTAACAGCGTGGTCCTTCCGCGAACGAACAGAGTCATTCGTGTCACAGAATAAATAATAGCACTACGTACAGAAGTTGCACTCCTTTGATGTTGAATGCTTGCCGACGTTTTAATAGTCTACATAGTTATTAGTAATCAGATAAATCGCGCACAAAAGCTAAATAAAACTTAATCGTTAAACGTGAGTGTCCGAACTACTTTGCATCTTTTCTCCTTCCTACGACACAAAAGGTCACAACGGACTTTCCGTAGTTACTAAGGGCTGTTAATAAAGAGTTAAAAAATAAGATGTGAAATTGTAAGTAAATTACTTAGGTAAAGTACCTATTCTGACTATGATGTTCGACCATATTTCCGCTACTATGTGAGTTCAGTGATACTTAACGCATACAACTTGCAAGGTCATTCGTCGGGGATCGCGATGCTTTGCTCGTAATACGAGGGCGGCACTGAAAATTTCGGGAATCAAGGAAGTGACACAACATTACTATTTAAAAATGTATTTATTGCTTTTCGAAGTATTCTCCGCGAAACTGACACATTTTTCCATACGATGGAACCAATCATTGAAGCAACCATTCCATTCGGACGTTGGGGTCTCCAAAATGGCCTTTTTGTAGGCGTCCACAGCTTCTTCAGGTGATGAAAATCTCTGTCCACGTAATTTATTCTTTATTTTAGGGAAAGTATACAAATTATTAGGGCTTAGGTCGGGGCTGTACGGCGGATGGTCTAATAATTCTATGTTTTCTTGCTCTAAATAAAAACTCTTTTGTTCTGTGTGCGGTGTGAGAACTCGCATTGTCGTGATGGAGGATGATGCGGCGGTTGCAGTTCCCTTTACGGAGTTCAGAGACGACCTGTGGCAAACAAATGCTAGCATACCATTCTGCATTAACCTCTTTATCCCTCAACAGGAATAGTCGTAACATGGCCGATTTTGGAGACAAACGTGGCCACCATTTTTTTGCAACACAGTGAACGAACAATTTTTGTTGACTTTAACTCATTTTCGAACACCCAAACTCGTGACTGGTTTTTTGTTTCGGGTTCGTACGCGTATATCTAGGATTCGTCACCTGATACGATGTTGTATACAGCATTTGAGGATCCTGCGTGGAATCTTTCAGGAGTTCTGACGCACCAAGTAACGCGAGCCGCTTTTTGCTCTTCACAGAGCGAATGCGGTATCCTTCGGGAAAACAACTTTTTTACACCTAATTGTTCATGCAAGATTATTTGTATTTGACTCATGCCAATGTCTAAAATTGCCTAAATTTCGCGGTATGTCACATGTCGATCTTCCTCAATCAGCTTACGCACAGAATCAACGTTTTCTTGGGTGACTGCAGTTTTTGGACGACCTTGACGGGGATCATCACTGAGCTTGACACGTCCACGTTGAAATTCAGCAAACCAGCGATAAATTGTGGTTTTGGATGGGGCTTCATCACCAAATGCAGAAATCATCCGGTCAATACATTGTTTTTGTGTTAAACCACTTCGAAAGTCATAATAAATCATGACCGAGAATCTTTTTTAAATAAATAAATGGTATTCGATTTTTAAAACGAAGGAGTTTTCAATTAAAAAGGTTTTAATATGACAGGAACAGTGGAAATATTCCAATCCCGATACTTTTAGGGCAGCCTATGTACATACATAATATGTAGGTAAATAGTGTAAACAACAAATAAACCCCAAACACAATTCCTAATAGAAATGTGATCATATTCTACTTAGTTAAAAATTTTGTAAACAAAGTTTTAATATCAGTATTTTGTGTTATTATAATTTAAAATATATTCATTACAAAAGACAAGTATAGGTATATGAGTAGGTACTTGAGTAGTGAAGTAAATTTCAACTAAGTTTTGTAATAAAGTACCTATGTATTACTTCTGTAGTTAAATTATTACTTAATTTTTGTTCCGCTATAAGTACATATCTAATAAAAAATGAAGTAAATTCACCTCTCATTATCCTTTGGTAACTTAAAAAAATATATTATATCTGAATCCTTTTATTTGCTTATTAAGCACTTATCCACGCAATAATTAAGTAGGAACGACGTTTTACTATTATAGTTTATGAAATAGATAGGTAATAATAATAAGTATACACACATACGTTACGAATACATACCTATCTATTATTCTTAAATTACATTAAAACTTTTTCAATTATTTTATCCTACAATTAATTAAACTAAACACTAAACAAAAGCTATTTCGATGAGTATTTCAATAAGTATTTACAAAAAACTATTTACGTAAACAGTGTTAAAAAACTTTAAGATTCAATCTCCTAGAACGCGCTAGCCCCGGGGGT
This sequence comes from Parnassius glacialis, assembly GCA_033319125.1. NCBI lineage: Eukaryota > Metazoa > Arthropoda > Insecta > Lepidoptera > Papilionidae > Parnassius > Parnassius glacialis. Next base: position 26,410,196 of record JAVANC010000027.1, on the reverse strand, counting down.
GCCTCGCGATTGTAAGTAATTATTCCACGCAGGTAGCAAGAGTGATAGAGGCCTGTTTGTGTTGCAACTATAATATAATCTTTTTACGAATATTTATGATCTTTACTTTTGATTAAAAAGGTTTCATTTTTTCTAAATTTATTTCAGATGAAGCGATATTTTACTTTAGTTTTTAGTTAAAATTACCAAATATTTAGCATTGTATTTTCCCAGCAAGTGACATTGATTTAATGAAAAACCTTAATTGGTACCTATTAATTTTTCTTCTATTGAAAACTGATAAGTATTAAGTTATTGCGGCTGACTAGTTTATGTCAAAAATTGAGTTGCTCCATAAATATTTTCGTGGACAGCGCTCATATAAAATTTGGATTGTCCAGGAGTTCAACCAATCGGGCACACTGACAAAGTGCAAGCCGCGGCGGCTGCTGCTGCTTAACGACCTGGTGGTGTGCGTGTCGGTGGGCGCCGGCGGGGACGACGCCGAGCGCCTCGGCCTCAAGTGGGCGCACCCCGTGCACGACGTCGACGTGCTCGACACCGGCACTTCACCTACGCTCAGCCGCGTGCTCGCGCAAGGTAAACTCCGCCTTATTTTCTCTGCGATTAGACTCACTGTCATTGATATCTTACTTATGGACCAATATTGGCACCTTGTCACGTTCAGCCGCGTGCTCGCACAGGATAAGCTACGCTGTATGTGCAATTCAATTCACTTTATGGCAGATCTTCACATTGTGGCGAATGTTGTAGCAAAGATATTAGCCAAGAGTTTGTGGTGGCGTCCATACGTTAGAAGGTCGTTCAATTTGCTTCGTTTCAGGCCACTGTGCGGACGAATTTATTAAAATGGATATTGAGGCGCTAACGGCTGTTGCGGTTTATTTATTCACAGCATACCGCTACTACGTGAATGTGTATAAGAAAAGGTTGATCAAAAAGATCAACAACGAGATCAAAAAACAAATAATTTTTGACTTGGTAGAGATCTATAAAGCGAAAAGTTTCTTCATTGATCATTGTTACTTCCATTTTGTAGACACTAGTTACGATGCGTGAATATAAAATTTAAATCAGGTGCATGCAGTCACTCTGAGAGCTTGCTTGTAGCAAACGAAATGCGCGCCGAACGTGTGGACGTGGCGGCCATAACACTGCTATAACCCTCTGATCTTTTGTAAAAAACCGACACCACACGGATCTCGCGCCAACTTGTGGGCCATCATTCTAATATATACCAAGGTAAGCACAAACACCCGCTCTACATGATGGCCATAGGTATCGGCCACAACATTCGCCACAAAGTTGGCGAACGTGAAGAGCAGCCGCCTTTACATTGTCATTGATATCTCATGGACTGACACCGACACATCGCACACTATGAGCCGCGTGCTCGTGCAGAATAAACTCAGCATTATGTAGATTCAGTTTACACTGTCATTGATATCTCATGGACATACACTGGCACCTCACGCACAATCAGCTTTCTGCACGCGCATAATAGGCTCTGCTTTGTTTGCACTACGATTAAATTCAGTTTACATTGTCATTAAACAAACTTCTCCTTCATCATCATCATTACAGCCCTTCACTAGTTCACTGCTGAACATAAGCCTCCCCCAAATGCCACAAAGCACGGTCCTGAGCCACCTGCGTCCATCGATTTCCTGCATCTCTTACCAGGTCGTTACTCCATTTAGTGGGGGAACGTCCTAAACTTCGTCCGCCGGTACGAGGCCGCTACTTGAGAACCTTTTTTCCACATCGGTTGTCGGTTCTTCGAGTTAAATGGCCGACCCATTGCCACTTCAGCTTACTAATCCGTTGGGCTATGTCGGTAAGTCTGCCTGCTTCCACTGCGGATACCCTCATTTCTAAGTTTATCACGCAGAGAGACTCCGAGCTTAACCCTCTCCATAGCTCGCTGAGCGACCTTGAGCTTCCTCATCCGGCCAGCTATAAAGGACCACGTCTCGGTTCCATAGGTCATCACTGGCAACACGCACTGGTTGTACAGTCTCGTTTTCAAGTTTTGAGGTATACCTGATGATAAGATGTGCCGTAATTTCCCAAACGCTGCCCAGCCGAGTTGAATCCGTCGATTGACCTCTCGGTCGAAGTTGGACTTACCTAATCGGACTATTTGTCCCAGGTAAACATACTCGTCAACAACTTCGAGCTTAGTGCTCCCAATAACTACCGGCATAGGTGTGACATGGACGTTATACATAATGTTTGTTTTATCCATGTTCATCTTAAGACCTATCCCTTGGGAGACACTATTGAGATCATTGAGCATAGTGATTAGGTCCTCGATCGATTCTGCCATAAGGACTATATCGTCGGCAAATCGAAGATGAGTGATGTACTCGCCGTTGATGTTAATACTGTGTCCTTTCCAGTCCAGAAGATTTAAAACGTCGTCCAATGCAGCGGTGAAGAGTTTCGGGGATATAACGTCACCCTGTCTTTCTATACTCGGATAGCCATCGTAGCCCTACTGTACAAACACTTCAGCACCTCGATATACCGACAGTCAACTTGGCACCGCTGAAGGGACTGCAGCACCGTCCAAATTTCGACGGAATCCAAGGCTTTCTCATAGTCCACAAACGCCAGACATAGTGACAAATTGTACTCCTCGGACTTCTGTACAATTTGCCGAAGGTTATGTATATGGTCTATGGTGCTAAAGCGTTTTCGGAAACTGGCTTGTTCGGGAGGCTGGAAGTCGTCGAGTCTGCATGTGAGACGATTCGTAATGGCTCTCGAAAACAGCACGTAAACGCGGCTCAGGAGAGAAATCAGTCTGTAATTCTTTAAGAGAGCGTTGTCGCCTGTCTTGAAGAATAAGACCACCGCCCTTCTGCTCCATGCCTCCGGTGTAGTGCCACCATGGAGGACGGAATTAACGAGCCTCTAGAGGTCTTCAAGTACCGGTTTTCCACCCGCTTTCAGAAGCTCTGCTGTAATTCCATTCTCGCCTGGGGCCTTGCCGTTTTTAAGATGCTGGAGAGCCATTTTAATCTCGCTTAGACTGACGTCCGGGATATCTTCGGAATAGTGTCGGATAAGACTCGTTCTTGGATCGTTACTCACACTTGCGTGTGGCTCCAACGATGACGTGTACAGCTGTCCATAGAACTTCTCAATCTCACTCAATATCTCAGGTGCCCCGGAAACAATGCTGCCACACTCGGTCTTCAGCTTTGACAGTTGGCTCTTTCTTCCAGACAGATCTCTGGAAAATACTTTGGAGCCCCGGTTCCGCTCGATCGCTTCGTCAATACAAGCAGTATTAAAGTTGCGTAAGTCCCGCCGCATGCATTTGGAGATCTGTCTGTTCAGTTGCCTGTATGCTGTCAAATCTACTGAAGGCTGCAGCTTCATTTCCCGTCTAACAGCCATGAGATTAAGTGTGATCGGAGAGTTTTTGTGTTCTTCTGCGGCGGGTCTTGAAAAACTTAGCTCTGACCGTATGGATAGTTTCCACGAGCTTGTCATTCATATCGTCCACTGCATTGCAGTCTCCTAGATACTGAAAACGATTTTGTAACTCGAGCTGAAAGGTTTTTGTACTTTGGATTAGAGCACGAGGGGGACGGAGCGTTGACTTCATTAGACGTGACCTCTCCAACTTAACGTTTACGTTCAGTGTGCCTCTAACTATTCGGTGATCGCTACCAGTTTTCACCCTCGCGCTCACTGAGACATCACTGAACAGTTGACGTCTGGTCGTCTTAATGAAGTCAATCTCATTTTTGTCGAACTGTCGGGGCGCGACCAGGTCCACTTCCTATGGGACCACTTCTGGAAGAAAGAGTTTATCATAAAGAGTCCCTCTTTCTCACTGAAGTCTGCCCTATTCCAAATTTCCCTACCTTTAGCTCACCGTTCTCTCTTGTGGCTAGTTTTGCGTTGAAGTCTCCCATCAACACTGTATAGTAAGTAGGTTTTGGAGGAATGCATGGCTCTAGATATATCCTCATACATTTCCTCCACCTCCTCTTCCGTATGTGCCGAGGTTGATTCGTAAACCTGTATGACCTTCAGCGAATACCGTTTGGTGATTCTGAATATAAGGTATGCAACCCTCGTCGACACACTCAATCTTTACAACGTTGTTAACGAGAGACTTGTGGACGATAAATTCAAAACCTCCTTGGGACAGATGGTCGCCCTCCCGGTGATAGAACAAGTTGCCGGATTCGAGGATTACCATGTCGTCCCCCTCTCTTTGGGCCTCAGATAATCCTATAATATTCCAGCGCAACTAGTCTATCTCTTTTTCGAGTTCCAGGATCTTCTCGTCATTCCTCAGGGAGCGTGCGTTATAAGTTGCCTGGTCGAGTCGTCTTAGGTGGCAAGCGAACCTCACCGCAGATTCTTAGCACCCCCTGCCCCGCCGTTACCATGGTCGCCACCGTAGCCAGGAATAGCGGGGCCGCCGGGGACTGGGAGTCGTCTCTTCGTAACTTTAATCATGGGTTACCATAGTTGCCACGCTTAGCGAGCGGGTTGGCAACCGCAGTTTTTTTATTGTTGTTTTGCTGTTATCAGGAATATGCTGCTGCCCATCTTCTGCCTCAGTTTCCCTATGTCGCCTCCTACGACACCCACGGGAAGATATGGGGTAGTGGGTATTCTTACCCGCCATTGCACGGGCCACTAACTTCTCCTTTATGTGCATGATTAGTAGGTTCAATTTACACTCTCTTTTCTCATGGACGATACAAATAATTCACGCTCAGCTATCTCGTATGCATTGTGCATACAATACGGTTAGGTTCTATTGTTTGTGCCTTACAAGGGATAGAATGCCTTGTAGCTAACAAGGGATAGAGTAGAATGTAATTGGCATACTCACACAAAGCACACTTCGGCTAATGAATTTAGGTAGCTGATTAGTATCATTTTACATAGATTGTCGTTGATTTTTTAATTACCCCTTGGAGTATTGCTCACGCTTAACTGTAATTGATAAATAAAATTACTTTTTTAATATTTTACGTATAAGTTATTTTATATTTTGGAATTAAAGTCTAAATATGATATAAAATTATCTATACATCATCACATAACATATAAAAATCCGAAAATATATTTACAGGGATGAATCGCAGCGGAAGTTTACGTTCAAATTCTGGTATCAACGGGCATAGCAATACGTCAACGGGTGATTCTCTATGTAATGAGATGTCAGCGTTAATGCATGACTATGAAATGGTGTCGAGGATGGCCGATTTAGCGGCTTCCTTGAAAACGCCGTACCCAGAGTTGGCACCGGAAATGTTCAAAGCCCTACTACAAAATATACAAAAGAGTATACAGGTCAGTATGGTTACAATTGTTGTCTTTTTACTTTAATCTTTTGTTAGAAAATATTTAACCAAATTAATGGTTCATGTACGAGCAGGCGAATGGTATAATTTTGTTGAATTATGCATACTTTAACAGTGGTAGAGCCACGCGGCAGCTTTTGCTGTCGCACGGATGGGCCGGCTCGAACCGGGGTGGTACCACGACCTCACAGAATACCAGCGTGAAGTAGAGGTTTACCTCTGCGTTTCGCTTGGTGAGTGCAGGTGGCCGGAGGCCCTTTTTATTGGAAATGAGGCATTCCATCTTAGTCCTCACGGGTGACAACGCATCTGCATTTTGATCCGCAAACGAGGATAGATGTAGATGTCTATGGGCCGCAGCAACCACTTACCATCAGGTGGACTGTGTGCTCCTTTGTCACCCTTATCCTATAAAAAAAAAATACTATATCATCTAAATATTTTTTGTATTAGCATATAAAGCATACGTGACCGCACAAGTTTCACACTGATGTAAACATTTGAAACATACTATTAATGTAGTCATTTGATCCGTACAGTATTTGCTCATAATGCGAATCAATACATTTTTCGACTCTAGTATCTACGATCAATGTTTCATTATTTATTTTATTTCTTGCTTTTATGTCATTTTGCTATTATATGTCAATATTTAGAAGCAATGTGTGCTGCAAGAAATTTGTAAAATATACTTTTATATATTACGAGGGGGAAGAAGAAATAATTGATAAACAATCCTTTTAAATTTGGAAGAATTAAATTGTTTAATTAGGAATGATAATACATTTTTTGATGTTGAATGATATACATATTATATCTTTCAAATAAATTTGTCAGTACGATACGAGCACCGCCTACTGTAAGTTATATATATGCTTATAACCTTCATGCAAGCAATAAGTTGACAAAGATTTAGCGCAATCTGATGAACGATATGGCAGAGAGAGAAAATACGAACAACAAATAGTAGTTTATATATATATATATATATATATATATATATATATATATATATATATATATATATATATATATATATATATATTTATTAAAAAAATGGTTAATCCAATTGGGCATGCCTTAAGCGCATTAAAAAAAATTACGTATAACATGATTATGTTACGTATGTACGGATTTTTTTAAAGTAGTATACATTTCGACAGCACTATCGGCTTCAACACCCTCGAAAATCATGAAAACGACACCCATGATGAAAAAATTTATACGTATTGGAGCCGCCATCTTGCATTTACATTTCGACAGCACTATCGGCTTCAGCACCCGCAAAAACCATGAGAATGACTCCCATGATGAAAAAATTGAAAATTGATACTCATTGCAACCGCCACCTTGGATTTACATTTCGACAGCACTATTGGCTTCAACACCCGCGAAAACCATGAGAATGACACCCATGAAGAAAAAATTGATATCTATTGCAGCCGCCATCTTGGATTTACATTTCGACAGCACTATCGGCTTCAACACCCTCGAAAACCATGAAAATCACACCCATGATGAAAAAATTGATACCTATTGCAGCCGCCATCTTGGATTTACATTTCGACAGCACTTTATATATATATATATATACTATCTATATATATACTATCGGCTTCAACACCCTCGAAAATCATGAAAATGACACCCATGATGAAAAAAGTGGCACCTAATTCAGCCGCCATCTTGGATTTACATTTCAACAACACTCGGCTTCAACACCCTCGAAAACCATGAAAATGACACCCATGATGAAAAAATTTATACCTATTGCAGCCGCCACCTTGGATTTATATTTGGACAATCCTATCGGTTTCTTCACCCTCGAAAACCATGAAAATGTCACCCATGACAAAAAAAAATGATACTACTTACTTTTAGTACGTACTACTATTATTTATTCTGTGCTTTTAAAATATTGTAATTAAAAAATCTTTTATTATTATTATAACCAAGTATTTAAGAAATTGGGTTATTCGAATATTGTGTATTTATTATACAGCGATCTTTTTGAGCCGCTGCAAACAACCGAAACAATGTCCACTCACGACGGTGATTGACACCGAACTGAGTGTGAGTAAACTACTCTATGGCTGAAGCTTCCCATTTACAGAAATAATTTACATACAAGGCTACCAAATCAACGAAAATTTCGCCATTTTGGAGCCGAAATAATTAATTATAGCTAAACAAAACAAAATTACACTGCCATATTTACATTCAGTGGCTTCCCACATGATAGATGAATAGATTAAAAAATAGATTGAGTTAAACAATTGATATTTTCAAAAGTTATCGTGTTTACGAGCCTTGGGGCCATAATAAATCCACACCATAAGCCACTAAAACCCCTTCTTTTATTTAAAAATAGCAATTAATCGATTTAAAAAAATATTAATAAGTTCAACAATCATTTATCTTTCAAACACTGTGCTTTTTATATAATTTATATGTATAATATGATTGCTAGATACAATTTTATTCGATAAAACGTTGGAATCTTAATTTGTAGGCGATAGTAGAACATACCTTGCGCTATCGCTTAAGGCATGCAATATTATTTATAATTAAGTTTAATGTATGTATATATTGCTATCGCGCTGTGCTTAATCACTCATTAATTACGTTAGGATGATTTTGGCGATTTTTGATAATAATATAAGAAGGATTGTCGCTGTGTCTTTATGTTTTCCTTTTATGTTTATGTTCGTTAAATTTGTTTGTAACGGTAGTATAACTGGGCGATTTCAGTTATTTTAAGTTTGTTAGTTTTTTAAACAGTTTATGGAACAAAACAAATACATAGGAACATGGTAGTGGTAGATATGGATTGTATCGTAAGCAAAATATTTGCTCTAGTGTCGTTACTCCTGGGGGGCAAAACAGGGACAATACAATGGAATATTTTTGTATGATCGAAACGTTGCCAGGAAATCCTTATTGTCACATTACTTTCGAAATTACATATAACTAATACATGTAGATATTTATATTTAAATTTTTATTCAAAATGTTCGTGGATGCATTTTGTTCTATTTCCCTTAAAACAATTGAAAAAAAAAAATATGATGCGGCGTGTCATAAAAATTGACGTTTAAAGAATGAAATGGTCAGCGAACGCGCATAGTGTTAACGGATTGTTGGTCGTTACGCAGAAAAAAGACGACGAGATGGCGTGGGTGGACTCGTGCTGCCTGCAGCTGACGATCCGCGGGCGCGAGGAGCCGCTGACGTTCCGCGCGCAGGAGCCGGGCGCGCGGCTCGCGTGGGCCACGGAGCTGCGGCTGGCGCAGCTGGCGCAGGCCGCCGCCAACTCGCCCGCCTGGCGCCTGCCGCACCACGCCGCGCCGCACGCCGCGCCGCTCTACGTCACCGCCGCGCCCGCCTACTGCTCCAAGCAGCTCACCGAGGTGACCAACGAGCCACTCTGTTTGTCTTTAATTTAGCCCCGCTGCTTAAGTGGCAGTGACAAGGCGGTGAATGAAAGCGTGCCTTCTGGTGCGCTTTACGTGAGGAGAGGGAAGAGGAGTTGTTTTCTTCTGAGGAGAATGCAAGTCGAATGTTTACGAGGGCGGTTTCGTGGCCCTGATAAGTGGAATACCATGGGAGTTTGGCCGATGCGATTCTGACATAATTTATCTTTGTTTTCGTGAGGCGGGTATGCGTTGGCATTTTCCCATTCCCCATTTTTACACTTGGTAGAGCTATGCTGCAGTTATATTATAGTTGTAACAAAAATGGGTCAGCTCGTCAGTATATGTCTGTATGTGTGTATATGTAATAAAGTAGTAATAGCGAGGGTAGAAAACCGGAGACCTTTTTTACTAGTAAACGAAGCACTCCATCTTAGCTGACCACGCCTCTGCATTTTGATTTTTTATGAAGGATAGAGATGCAGGTGTCTATGAGCTATAGCATGCACTCGCTATCAAACGAACTGTGTGTTCGTTAGTCATTATTATATAATATATAAAAATGTTAAAAGAAGTTGCAGTATTAAGGGTTGTGTTTGCTTGTTGCAGGTGCGGTGCGGGTGCTTCTACCGCAGCGGCGGGCTGGCGCGCGGCGCGCTGTCTCGGCGCGCGCGCTCTCTGCTGTGGGTGTGCGCGGGCGGTGCGGGCGGCGCGGCGGGCGCGGGCGGCGCGGGGGGAGCGGGCGGCGCGCCGCACAGCCACGTGGCCGTGCTCGCGCACCGCGCCGCCACGCTCAAGACGCTCGTCACGCTCGACCTGCCCGACACCAAGGTATCCACCCATCCACCACACAACACAACATCTACACGACACCAAACACTTCTCTGTACAAAGTCCTCCAGAACGGATTTCGGTCCCGGCGGCCAGTCTCCACGGAGAATCTGCACGGTTACCGTTATAGCCTATTACAGTCTAATACCGAAAGCAGCCCCCCCAATCTCAATAGTTGCCACGCTTGACAAGCCGAACTCCGATGTGACGGTAGATCCATACGACCGTAAACGTAACTGGACGCTCTTGAAGTCCTAGTTAGGAATATCTCTCATAAGAAATACTCAGGAGGTTAGCGGTGTTTCATCAACAGTTTCTTATTGACATAAAATTCAATAAAAATACAGTCAACCCCAGCGGACATAAGCCACCCCTAAATATTGCCTCATCAAAGAATATTTCCCATAGTTGCCACGTTTATCAAGCGATTTAGAAAACGCAGTTTATTATGTTTAGTCGTTACTAGGAAAACGCTACTAGTCCATCTCTTAATTTGTTTCCCTCTGTCGACTCTTACAACACCCACGAAATGAGTGTTAGGTAGTGGATATTCTTACACTGCCACTACACGATAATGATGTGTTTAACTTATTCTTTAGGGGAGAAATTTGAATTTAATAGTATTAGAATAAACAATAAAAATTATCAATTATTATTATCAACTTCAATATTTTTTTTTATAGGAGAGGGGGCAAACGAGCATGCGGCTCACCTGATGGTAAGTGACTACCGCCGCCCATGAACAACTGCAACACTAGGGAGGGAATTGCAGATGCGTTGCCGGCCTTTTAAAAAGGAGTACGCTCTTTTCTTGAAGGTTCCTAAGTCGTATCGGTCCGGAAAAATCGCTGATGGTAATCGATTCCACAAGGAAGTCGTGCGAGGAAGAAAACATCTTCTAAATCGCACAGTGGTGGACCGCCAATCATCCAGATGGTGTGGATGGTATCGGGAGTTCTGCCGCGATGTGCGTTCGTGAAATTTGGCGGCTGGGATTAATCCGAACAATTCCTCAGAGCACTCCCCATGGTAGATGCGAAAGAAAATGCAAAGGGATGCAACATCTCTTCGTAGTGCCAATGAATCGAGCCGATCGGAAAGGGCTCGGTCTTCTACGATTCGAGCCGCTCTGCGCTGGATGCGGTCAAGTGGAAGGAGCTGGCACTGAGGAGCCCCTGCCCAGAGATGGGAACAGTATTCCATGTGAGGCCGAACCTGCGCCTTGTAAAGTTGCAGGTGGTGTGCCTGTATGAAATACTGTCCCGCTCTGCTGAGCACGCCAAGCTTTTTAGAGGCCCATTTGGCCTTCTCTTCCAAGTGACCACGAAACTGCACGTCACTCAATATGTCGACTCCGAGGATACCGATACTGGCTGAGGCTAGAAGGGGAGTGCCTTGAAACTGAGGAGATATGATCTTTTTAGCGGTAAACGCGCAAACTTGTGTCTTCTGAGGATTAAACTGGACTAGATTTAGTCGCCCCCAATCCGAGACTTTGTCCAGCAAAGACTCGACTTCAGACACAAGTTTGTTCCGGTACTCGGCGACGTTTTCCCGAGAAATATTGGCACGGCCGGTGTATAGAGCATCACCAGTGCTGTCATCCGCATAGCAATAAATGTTACCAGTTAGCAACATATCATTGATATGCAGAAGAAACAGCGCTGGTGATAGCACACAGCCTTGTGGAACACCAGCGTTAATAGGCTTGTAGTCAGAACATGCACCGTCTACAACGACCTTGATGCTCCGATCTGCAAGGAAGCTGGTGATCCAATTGCACAATTTCTTGGGAAGCCCATAGGAAGGGAGCTTTGAAAGAAGCGCTTTGTGCCAAAACCTTCGCAATTCAAGGCCTTCGCAATGTCCAGACTAACCGCCAACGCCTCCCCCTTGGACTTCTACTTCTACTGCCTCCGCCCATCTATGGGTCAGGTAGACCAGATCACCAGCTGATTGACCCCGACGAAAACCGTATTGGCGGTCACTAATCAGCTGGTGATCCTCAAGGTACCGGATGAGCTGGCAGTTAATAATGGATTCCATTATTTTGGAGAACAAGGAGGTGATCGCGATAGGCCTATAGTTGGACGGGTCTGAGCGGTCGCCCTTTTTAGGGATCGGATGGACAAAAGCTGTCTTCCATGAATTCGGGACTACGCCTTGGGAGTAGGAGTACCGGAAAAGACGCGTTAGGACCGGTGCCAACTCCGGAGCACACGTCCTCAGCACAATTGGGGGGATTCCGTCAGGCCCACTCGACTTCTGGATGTCCAGGGAGAGAAGTGCTTTGCGAACCGAGCGCTATGAGAACAGCACATCCGGCGTGGAGCACTCACACCGCGGGATGGTCGGCGGTGTTTTCCCCCCGTCATCAAGAGTCGAGTTGGACGCAAAAAGGGAGCCTAAAAGGTCGGCTTTGTCTTTTGCGTCTTGGGCCAGTGAGTAGTCCTCCCTGTGCAGAGATGGTAGTGATGGCTTACAGAAATTCCCTTGGACAGCCTTGGCGAGAGACCGGAATGCACGGGTTCCCGAAGGAAGGCGAACTAGTTTCTCGCCAATTCTGCCTATGTGCTCTGACTTTGCCTTGGCAATAACTCTTTTGAAGGACCTGGAGGCGAAGTTATACTTCTTTTTAAGTGTGCTGGTGTTTACATCCCGAGTCGCCGCAGCCGCAGCCCAGGCTTGATAACACTCCTGCTTACTGCGTAATGCAGTCTTACAGGAGCGACCAAACCAAGGCTGAGATCTGCCTCCGATGGGTACCACAGATGATGGAATAAATAGTTCCATTCCCTGTAGCACCACATCAGTGACAGAGTCACCAACAGCGCTGGGATCATCCGGCGAGAAGCAAACCCGCCCCCATGGGTAGGATGCAAAGAAAGACCGCATTCCGTCCCAATCCGCCGACCTGTAATGCCACACACTGCGGCAATCTGCAGAACGCAACCGCGAAGGGAGCGTGAGTGGCACCATACTCCGGATCAGACAATGGTCCGAAGAGCCGAGAGTGGCATCGACGGAAACCTGATATCCGTCCGGATGAGAGGTCAGCAGAAGGTCCAACAGGGAAGGTGTATGATCCTCCACATCTGGAATCCGCGTAGACGAAGTAACCAGTTGTGTCAGACCATATGCCAAGACAAAGTCATAAACATGATCCCCGCATGATCGGTTAAACGTGAACCGAGCCATTCGGCATGGTGGGCGTTAAAATCGCCAAGTATCACGATCTCTGCGGATGGGACCTGTTGTAGCAAGGAATCTCTAACCATTTGGACGAGGTCGATGAGACGGTCTGCTTCGGCATTACCGCTATGGGACCTATAGAGGCACCCGTAGACGTGCGGATGGTCGTCGCTGTCTACTCGTAGCCAAAGGATGGACAGGTCCGAACCTACAAGACTGCCGAGGCGTCGAGAACAGATGTCCTCTCTGACATACACGCAAACTCCAGCCCGAGGCACAAAGGAGTTCTCCAATTTGTACCCCGGGTAGGAGAGATACGAAATATCAGCCGGAGAGGAAACCTGCGTCTCGGTCAGGAAGAGTAAGGCTGGCTTCGCCGCCTCGAGATGGTAGTGGACGGCGTTTAGGTTAGAGTGAACTCACCTGATGTTACAGAAATTCACGGATAGCGTGGCAGGGGTCGCCTTGGTATTGTTGCTCAGTTTCCCCCGAGCAGTTATGTTTTTGAGCGGAATTTTGCCCCCCCCCCCCCCCCCCCAGAAAACGCGGGGCAGCCTGAGCACCCACGCTCAGGATTGGAATAACATGGTCGTGGATGCTCAGCGAGGGATTCTCCAGGGGTACTGGTACCCTCCTGGGGTAGTATATCGTGTAATTCCGCTACCATGTTGATGGGGGGGGGGGGGAATTGGGCCTCCTGCACTCACCAGACGAAACGCAGAAGCAGTGCTTCTACTTCACGCCGGTATTCTGTGAGGTCGTGGTACCAACCCGGCTCGAGCCGGCCCATACGTGCAACAGCAAAAACTGCTGCGTGGCTCTACCACCGTTAAAATGGTGGATGGCTTGGTTATGCCTACTTGTTTGAAAATCCATACTAGGGACTATCTGTGCGTTTCGTTTGGCTCTCCACAGACGACGTTCATGTGGAATTTGTGGGTGCTATCTGCCCTGAAGCTTAGGAGGCCACACTGGGCCGCTTCGTATCGCGTCGCTGTTAGCAGACCTGCTCCGGTCGGATTGCGGAACGAATTATAGGGGCACAGATAGGTGTTTGAGAGAGGTCGTCGGACTTCTGTCCAGTGCAGGACTTATTGAGGTGCTACGATGCCCAGGAGGGGCATCCAGTGGAGGCTGACTCTCCGGCTTGCCCACATTGGGCTGTCCTTTTGAGGCGGTGGCTAGGGTTGCAAGATCTGATGGGGTGTTTAAGGTGGCCTAGTTTTGGTTGTAGATTCGGTCTTGCAACGTGCCGTCGCGACCCCGTCCCGCTTGTCGGTTTGCTCGCGGACATAAGTCCTTATGTCCGGGACGGAGGTTTGTTTAGGCCAAACAATTAATATTTGAAATATTAAGAAAAAATTTAGAAAAATATTTAAGACCGGTTTGTACATATGAATATGCAGATGACAAAACAGTTGTGGAGAAAAATACTTAACTGAATGCTCAAGCCAGTCGGGATCAAATCCAATACGAAAAAGGACCTATGATAGAACATACAAATTTTATATTTATTTATTTAAACTTTTATGCACAAAAGAAATATCACACAAATCTCTCAATGCAGGCAGTTTCAAATGGATCTTCGATCTTATCTAAATCTCCAGTCTAAATCTTTTCACCCGATTATAATCTGAGTGCCCTAAAAGCACCATATAAGGATGTATTGCCACTTATTAAGTGGCGAAGCTTTCGAAGTCACTTATTGATTTCACGATGTCTGTCCGTCTGTCCGTCCGTTTGTCCGTCTGTCCCACGATTATCTTGAGAACGGTTTCGAATTTTCAAATTCTGTTTTCAGCAATCGATTACTGATCACCCAGGCATCTGAACCTCCTATTTTGAAAAATTTTTTCCGATAGAAACCGCTACAAAGCTGATTGCTTCGCCACTTTGCTGTGCTGTTAGCTTGCTAGGTTTATTAGAAAGTAGGATTATAGTTAGCACTGGCTAATAATAGAAAAAAATAAAAACAAAGTTTTTTTAAAATCTATTTGACTATAAAAAATATAAAATCATTTACTTTTATTCCGATACAATTTCAAAAAAGCTTAGTGGACCCTCAATAATTTCTACGCTTATTGTTGATTTAATAAAGATTGTAATTTTTTTTTATCTTTGTGCAGGTCAATTCTATGGAATATGCAAAAGGACTTCGACAAGTGACCACGCTGTGCGGCGACACAGTGTGGCTCGGCACTGAGGACAAGAAGATAATCATATTCTCCGGCGTCGAACCGGAGAAGCAAGAGAAGTTGACAGAAGTGCAGACAATCGCAGCTGTCACACAGATACGCTACCACTGTGACTCAATGTTCGTGGGACTCGCTAACGGAAGAGTTTCGGTGTACAGGAGAAATAACGATGACTCCTGGGCTTTACAAGAACCTCTATATGTAGAACTGGGCGATAAACCTGTCCATTGTGTTCTACCAGTGGACGGTATAGTTTACGCAACTTGTGGCCGGCGTGTGTTCGCTATAAACGCCCTTACAGCAGAAATAATGCGCATCTTAGATCTTAAAGGGGAGGGTAACCATTCCGTAAAGTACTTGGCACACTCTGGAGTTGGTCTTTGGACGGCATTCTCAGACTCAACATACGTTAGCTTGTATCACGCGGAAACTTTCGAGCATTTGCAAAATATTGACATAGCCGCAGATGTCGCTAAGACCATAGGAGCTAGGGAGGGCAGTAAACCGGCTTACGTGTCCGCTTTATTGGCAAGCCAAGGACTTTTATGGGTTGGGACGACTGCAGGCGTTAGTGTGACTGTGCCTTTACCAAAATTAGAAGGACTTCCACTTGTGGGTGGACATATAGCTGTCTCATATCACGCACACGCAGGTCCCGTGACGTTCTTACTGTCGCTACTACCAGAAAACAGAGAAGTAGACGTTAATGTAGTACGACGGAACCTTTCCAACGTCCGCGCTCTAGCTGACAATAACGCTCTGCAGGAGTTCAAAGAGGAGGAAACAAAAGATGATCTCGACAAACCAAAACTTGAACGGCGGATATCAGAAGAGTCAAGCCCGTACCGACCACAACGTGTCCAATCAACAATAGTACGACGCAAAAAGCCGGGAGATGTGCGTTTAAGTAAAACATTGCCGAAATGCGCCAATTTGAACGCGTGTGACGTTTACGGCTTATTCGGCGATCTCATGTTCGTGAAGGACTGTGTTGGAGAGGCTGATGTAAACGGATCCGGGGGTGAAGCATTGAGAAGAAGTGATCCAGAGTTAGCGGCAATACCATTCCGCGTCAGCACTTTGGATAGACGACTCAGAATGAGAGCAGGAAGGCCGAGGAGTTTAGACCTTTCAAGTTGGTCCGTGGATTCGAGAGCATCTAGTTTATGTACATCATCAGGTAGCGAGGAGTCCATGGCACTTCGTGGGATTTCCCGTACTAGCTCCGGTGCTTCTGGTGCAGCCAATCTCGCCCCTCTTGCCATTTCAACACCAGACTCGTCTTCAGGCAAATCTTCCGCTTCAGAGCGTTCTATATCCAGAAGCGATTCAGCCACAGCTGTGGAAGTTAGGACCAGCAGTAAGAATGCTGCTAGAAGTCTCCGTGCTACTGATTACATTGTTGGAGAAAGTGCAGTGAGGCGTTCCGTTCTAACTGTAATGGGTGGACGAGGGTATGTAGATTGGAGGCAGACGGCAGATGCCTCAGAAAGGCCAGTCCCTGCCGCTGATCCTAACCCTAAAGACGCACATTTGATCTTATGGGAAATGCGTTTGTGACCTACCTTACTTCGAATTAAAAAAACAAAAAGAATCACAAAGCATATGTATTATTATCTCAGTAATTATAGCTCTCCTACACCAATTATATTTGGTGTGAGTTGTGTCATATAATATTATTGTAAATACTTCAAATCTGTATTTTTATGTAAATTCCAGTACCGATATTTCCGTACCAAGTAATTGATTTACGTAATTGTGCTAATAAATAGGATATGCGTCGGTATAGACGTAACTTTTTTTCATGGGCTTAATGAAATGGAGTATTTATGTCTGAATAAAATTTACACAGAGTGAGTGTAAGTAATGTGATAAGCTTTAAATTATTTTGTATGTTGGGCTTGATGCGACAGAGAGCCTGATTTTTATAATTATAATATATTATTGCGTATTTACATGATACAGGTGCATTATTTTTGTGGTTAAATATATTGTGAATGACGTAGTAGTGTTCACATTAAAATGCTGCATTTTTTGCAAGTTTAACAATGTCTTTGAAACCTCTGTTAAAATGAAATCCTTTGAATCTGAAACTTAATTCTGAATTATTAATACACATTTGTTTAATAATGATGAACCGCCATATTAACTTAGATTAATTACTTTTGTATGATAGCATCTGTTATAATTCATAGTTGTTAATTGGTTAATTTAATTAATGTGTATATTTGACTTGCGACTGGTTAATTGATTGGTTTAACCTTAATATAAAAAACCTAGTGGCCTTATTTCCTTGATATTGAAATTCCCAGTGTGTGATTTACGGCATTCGTTTAAGCTTTATTGTGAGACATATTGTCGCTTTAAGAATTAGACTGATTTAGCGTAAGCGTTAAAATGTATTATTAGTTAAATTGTAATGATTTAAGACGAATGTACGACATCTCGATCGAATAAATTCTACGATGTTTTTATTAAAAACGAAACCGTAAACATTTACACCGAATTTCATTTGAAGCGCATTTTTGTAAATAATTTAAGGGTATAATTAAGTTTATTAACGTTACTGTTTGCGTGATTTTCTTCAGTCTCGTGAACAAATACAGGTTGTTCAGTCACAAAGTTGAGTTTGATGTTGTCAAATGTTGCAGTTTCGCATTACAAAGTATAATGCAAGAAAATGTTTGTCGTTCCCATTATTCCTATGACAGAATGTTTATATTATGTATTTGTATCAATTTTAATTGTTTGTTGTGCATCACAATGTTCACGGTCAGTACTCGGTGAGAATATTTTGTTAATTCCAAAGAAATTATTTTTCCATATTTACAAATATTATCTTGTTATTTAACATCTTTATAATAAAATTAATTGGACTCTGACTTAGCATCATTGTGCCAAATTATTCAATATATACAACGTTAGAAGAATAAAATATGGAAATTGATGCCATTAAAGTATGATAATTACATGTGTTGTACAGAGAAGTAAAATGTATTTTTGTTGAAAATGTATAAAATTAAGTTCGAAGGCATCTCGAATATTTTCTCAATTACAGCTTATTACCAATCTTTTTTTGTATTTTATTTTTGATGGTAACACAGATGAAACGTCACAATATGTATACTGTATGTATTATGATGTAAATAAATTGTTTATAAACTCACCTGTACATATATTTTTATTTTTAGATTTAGTAACTCCTATGGACGGCAACCCCCGGTTAGTAGTGGTCCCAATATCGGGTCTGATCGATGTCATTCAAGTATTTACATTGATGATCGCCACAATAATCCTATATTGCAGATCATACCACCGACTCACTAATGAGAGGCCAATATGATAGCATTCAATGACAGAAATTCAGCAGGCCACTAGTGACTTGACATTAACCAAAATTGCTGATGAAAAGATTAGCTAATACCCAGTCTAAAAAAGAGCTTACTCCTTTTACGCAGACAACGCAACTGCAATTCTTCTTGTGTTGGGGATTGGTCATAAATAACGGTAGCTCCACTTACTACCAGGCGACTTGCATACCCGTTTTGTCTTCAATAAAAAAATAATAGTTTCAAAAATAGTGACGCACAAAACAATCTTGAGTTTTTAGGGTGGATAAACGGAATAACCTATCTCTTCTATGAGGTTGCCAAAGTGTACAAAATATAGCTCTCCCCCACTAGATGGAGTGACGACCTGTTAAGAGACAGGAAGTCGATGGGTGTAGGTGGCTGGCTCAGGACCGTGCTTTGTGGCGTTTCTTGAGGGAGACCTAGGTTAAACAATGGATTTGTCAAGGCCTGTGTGATTGAATAAAAAATCAATATTTATTAAATTCATTGTCATATAATGTAATGGCCGAATAAGATAAGATTTTTTTTATATTGTAAATATTATATTTAAAATAAATAGAATTCGTTATTTTTCGTTGAAATACTTTATTAACCACTCTATTGTGCACAAAAAGGTATTCATGTTTTAGTTCCAACATCTAAGCGTTTATATGATCCATTTATATATTTTTCTTGAATTATTTATCACTCCAAATCCAACAGTAACATATTTGTAATTTTCTCGAAGTATACGCTTTTTATATTATGTATGTATTATTATTATTATACTATTTCATATAAGTCCTGTAACAAAGTAAAATACATACCTAGTAAGTACGAATAGCAAGATTCCAGAGAAGCTTAATGGTTAAGGAAACAGATAGGAAACTTAGAAAAAAACGTGAGTTCTAATTCACCAATTAACTAACAGTCGTATTATCAGTATTCGACTAGTAGTCGTAAACAGAAATATAATAAATGTTACTAGCGTTACATATACTAGTATTCATTTTTAATATTTGTGATCCATTTCATTGGGTCAGATATATTTAAAAAAAAATGATGTCGCAATAAGCAAATTGCCAAAGAACTCATGGCCCTGATCGTAAAATTACTGACCAGCAACAGGGTTCAGCGGCAAAGATGGGAAACGTCTGGTACTGCGACCGTGTCGTTTTATAAACTGATAAAGGAGAACAAAAGTGCGCTTGCAGAAATATAAAATTGAAAATGACATCATTATTCATTTTGTCTAAAGTAAATATTAGTAGATTAGTATATTAAAGTACATAAAAATAAATGTGTCACATACATCGAACGACTACCTGCATCTTTCATCCGGCCGTCACTAGGGATGGCGCCGAATACATCAGTTTAAAGAATCGACAGCCTAAGTAATAAGGCCGAATCTACAAAATGTAGACATCCTTAGTTTTAAGGAGGTGACGGCGCACCTGCATTTAGGTTCTTAATCGAGAATCGATGTAAGTATAGGAGTCTATGGGCACCCACTTACCATCATGTGGGCCGTGTGCTCATTTGCCACCCTTGCTTGCATCAAGAAAAACACGCAAGCAGTCACGCTTAACGCTCGTTCTCGTAGGTTGAGATTGTTGATAAATACCTAGTCAGGTCATAAATTCTGTCACATGTTTAATATAAAATAATTGAAACAAGTTTATTCATTATGTAACCATTTATATACCAAAATGAACTTATGTCAAATAAAATCTTATGTCACTAAAGTTTATTCAAAATGACCTCCGTGATTTTGAATACAGGCCTTCTATCTGCGCGGCCAGTCGTCTATCGCAGCACGAACGAGGTCCATGTCAATATCGGCGGCTGCCTTAATCAAGGATGTCTTGAGTGACTCCAAATTGGGATGAGGCTTTGAGCACGACTTTTCCTCCAAGTGTTACCATATCTTGTAATCTACCGGATTCAAATCTGGACTGGAGGAGGGCCAGTCTTCGTGCCGGATGAAGTCGATTACACGCGCCGCCAGCCAGTCTTTTGTGTTCTTCGCTCTATGAGCTGGCGCCGAATCTTGTTGGAATACCCAGTGCCTATTATTGAACATGGTATGAGAAACAGGTTCCACAAGGCTCGTCAGGACTGTATTTTGATACACAACTGCATTCGTTTTTACACCTTTCTCACAAAAATGTACCTCTGTTAAGCCCCAATAAGAAACTCCCAACCATACCATGAGCGAGGATGGAAAATGACCTCGTTGGACACGTGGAATACGGTTGCTCGCTTCTTCACTACTGTGTGCGTACACCTTATCATTTTGTTTGTTGTAGCTCTCTTCAACGGTAAAAATGTTTTCATCCGAAAAAAGAATTTCCCGATATTTTTCAACAAAGCGCGGCATCTCTTCAGTCTCAGGTCCATTAGACGAGCATTCAAACGATGTCCTGTTTTTCTTCAATATACCCGAAGCCCTAAGTCTTCATTTAACACCCTTTTCACCGTGGTTCTGCTTAACCCCATCTGAAGGGTCAACAGTTTCAGCTTACGTTTGGGATTTCTTTTCGGTTCGCGCCTTCACAGCTTTTATCACTGCTGGAGTCCTAACAGACCGAGGGCGACCACTTCTTGACCTGTCATCTACACTAACTAGAGTCTTCATTGTATCGTTTGATGGTACGATAACCGAATCTTTTTGTTATATTCAAATTTTTCAGTATGTCAAAAATTTGAACTGGTGCGTAACCGCAACGATGCAACGCAATAACTGCAACACGGTCTTCTTTAAGCGTCCACTCCATATTTAAAAAAGTATACAGTTTTATTTTCATGAACAATTCGAAATTCGAATTCAATACTTTTTTGTGGCCAGCATTCTAAAAGAAAAGTTTTTACTGTGTGACAATACTTATGACCTGACTGTGTATTAACAATAAGCGGCGAATGAAAAGGTAGAAATGTGCAACTAACTTTAATGAAAGACTACAAATGCATAATCACTACATACTCTTGCATCACAGTCTATACTTATACTTTCCTTAAAGCCGGAATACTGCAGTGGGTGCACTACTACGAGACGACAAGAAAAAGACAAGGTGACACTAATCACTAACCCAAACGGACTCATAGACAAAAAGGATACCACTTAACATTAATAAATATTTAAATATCCTTTTTTATTACTATTGGGATTTTTTAGGCTTCACATTTACATGTTATTTGAAAAAAAAAAGCCCTGCATTTAGTGCATATTAAAAAACATTATAATTAAAAAAAAGAAAATTATATTTTTTACGTAGATAGGTAGTAGTGAAAATAATCGTTGCCAATCTAACTTTCATTTCTCGATCATCAAACTACCAATTAATAATCTTTTAAAATCAGACGAAAGTGTAGAATAAAATTGACAATCTTTGAAGAAATTAAGTGCATACGGTTACGTCTCTTGCATTCCCGGAGAGCTTCGTTAAATGCTGCGCATTCCTGAAGATCTTCCCGGTTAGCAGCGCATTGCAAGAACTGCGCGATCTCGTAAGCACATGGTCCAGTAGGTTCTGTGCCCGGTTGGTAGTTTTGTGGTAATGCACTAACCACTTCTTGCCGTCGCGGTCCGGTAAACAAACTTGTTATGGCTTCCCCCGCAAGGTGACCCTACAACCGTTTTAAACATTTTCTGCTGTATACCTAAATACGTTTGTCTGGTTTAAGGTTCCGCTACAATACAAGGAAATTTTCTTATTTTATTTAGTCAATGGCCTAGAGTGCCAACAAAATGATTTGGTCTGAATGAATTGAAATGAATCAATTTTCACTAAAGATTTAAAACTACATTGGATAAAAATTATGGAACGAATTTTTGACATTGACAGTGTTCTTGCTGCGATCCTTAACACAAAAGAAATATATAATAATATACTTAAATGTATTTTTTATATATTTCTCTATAATTTTGTTTGGGTGTTTCCACAAAAATCGGGCAACTGTGTGTCCGCAGCACTTTGCACTTGATATAATTAATAATTATTTTATTTTAAGATTGCTAAGTAAGAGTTCAGAATGTGTTTTATATATTCCCCAAACTTTGTTTAAAATAATAATATACAACACTCATGTAACCATTTTTATTGGCTCCAAATGATTATAAAAGCTTTTAGAAATTAATAGAATCAGGCGTTACTTTGCGGAAATCCATTATATAAAAGCTTTTAGAAAAATGATTAGTCCCTAACCATGTATGCGCACCGAAAATTTGTGTTTGGGCATCCATATCTCGAAAAACAATTAATTTACACTTTAATTATCTTTACAATTGTTAAATATTAAAGTACTTCAAACTAATTTCATAAAATTTTGTAAATTAAAAAAAACTAAATATGTTTCCTAAAGTCGAAATTAGTGTCCACGACATCAGTGTTATTTTTAGTTTTACACCGAATCGTCAGTCCCGAAACCGTCAGGCCCTAGTTGTGAATGGTGCTAGGGACTGACGTTCACTTATATTAAAGTGTTTCTGTCTGTCGTGTTTGTTCCGGCTAATCTCCGGAATGGCTGGACTTATTTTGACGTGACTTTCACTGGCAGATAGCTAATGTTATAGGAAGTAACTTAGGCTATTTTTATTTCAGAAAAAAGTGTTAGATTTGCACTCTGATAATTAGGTATTCATTATTTTGTCGATTACGTCCATTCTGGGTCGTGCCTCCTAAACTTATGGACGGTGATACTTGTGCCTGTGTTGTACATAAAGAATATGTCTCAAAATCTTTACATATTTTATTTTATTATAATATCGCTATTGTTCATCATTCCCTAACCATAACAGTCAGTCCCTAGGTGCTTAAATTCGCAAAACTGGAAATTTCTCATTAAATACTTACATAAAGTGACTGGCCCTTTTAGGCATGACATAATAAATTAATCATCCATTATATACATTATTAGGAAATGCAAGAGCATCTTACATTTAATGAAGACAAATTACTTCCAAAAGTGGTCCTAATTCTTTGGAAACACCCGTTTAATGGACTTCAGCAAATAGTTCAGTTCTACAAGAGAACCCAAAAACAGCAGGAGAACATGATGCTGTTGCTTCTTACGCTATAAGCTCTAGTCCTAAGGGTAACACATATGCATATAGATTCTTAATCGACTATATATACCTGTATGTGTATATACACAACGGGCAACAGTATCAATTTACCACTAAGTGGATTATGTGCTCGTTTATTATCCTTAACTGCACGTGTACATGTACAGAACATGTAAGTAAATAGGGGATGCAATTTTAAAGAGATTTCAGAAGCTAACAACGTGAAGGGAAATCTGCAAAATAAGTCTTACTGGAAATTTTCAATTAAAATTCTAACAAAACTATCTATAATATTTGCACGACAAAATTAAATATTTTTTGATTTTCGCTTTTTGTTTTGCTGTGGGTTGGGTTAATCTAATTGGTGCGCTCTCACGAAACACCATCGTGAAATAACATAACACTGCTGTTTCGTATGGTGGTTGTGCAGATTCGGAAACCCTTTTCACTGGTAACGACTCGACTAGATGTCTATGGGCCACAGCATCCAATTACCGTCAGGTGGACTGTGTGCTCGCGTGTCATGCGTATTCTATAACATAACTGCAATGTTATTCAATATAAATAAAAATTATTAATTAAGAGTTTAATAGATATTAAACCGTTAAATAAGTTCAACTGTTCATGTCTGTGTCGATTAGTGCAATTAAATGTCTTTAAAAAAAATCTCCTTCATTATCCCTTTAGTGCCCTGCTGGAAATGGGCATCTTCCGTTGTCGGGTGAATCGCTACAATTGACAGATGGATTGGTGATTGCTGTACTAGACGTCTTGCAACTTCAGATGCTGATCCTCTTGGCCCAAAGAATATTAAATAGTGGTAATAGTAAGTTGCCGTGACGGTTTGTATATTTTACATCTGGCGTAAACGATAACACAACTAACTATCGGAAGACATGTTTTGCTCCATCCATGCACACTCATTCTAGTATTACACTAGGACAAAAGAGATTTAAATGCAAATGTAAGTTTTAACGATACGGACAAGTAGATTTACATACGGACTAGGGACTACTACTAGAGGACTACCAGCATGGTAAGTATAGTAAAAAAATTCAAGGTATATTAAATAAAATATTTCACAACAGTGAAATATTTAATTTAAAAGAAGAAATTATCTTTATCTAAGATTAAATACATAGGCTGCACTAAAAGTATCGGGAATGGAATATTTCCACTGTTCCTGTCATATTAAAATCTTTTTAATTGAAAACTTGGTTTTAAAAATCGAATACCATTTATTTATTTAAAAAAAGTTTCTCGGTCTTGTCACAAGGTTTTGTCAAACTTGTTTAGTCGTTGAGAAAATAGAATTCACTCGAGAAAATTCAAGAGCGATGATTTATTATGACTTTCGAAGTGGTTTAACACAAAAACAGTGTGTTGACCGGATGATTTCTGCATTTGGTCATGAAGCCCCATCCAAAACCGCAATTTATCGTTGGTTTGCTGAATTTCAACGTGGACGTGTCCAGCTCAGTGATGATCCCCGTCAAGGTCGTCCAAAAACTGCAGTCACCCGAGAAAACGTTGATGCTGTGCGTAAGCTGATTGAGGAAGATCGACATGTGACATACCGCGAAATTCAGGCAACTTTAGACATTGGCATGAGTCAAATACAAATAATCTTGCATGAACAATTAGGTGTTACAAAGTTGTTTTCCCGATGGATACCACATTCGCTATGTGAAGAGCAAAAAGCGGCTCGCGTTACTTGGTGCGTCAGAACTCTCGAAATATTCCACGCAGGATCCTCAAATGCTGTATACAACATCGTATCAGGTGACGAATCCTGGATATACGCGTACGAACCCGAAACAAAAAACCAGTCACGAGTTTGGGTGTTCGAAAATGATTAAAACCAACAAAAATTGTTCGTTCACGGAGTGTTGCAAAAAAAAACGGTGGCCACGTTTGTCTCCAAAACCAGCCATGTTACGACTATTCCTCTTAAGGGACAAAGAACGGTTAATGCAGAATGGTATGCTAGCATTTGTTTGCCACAGGTCGTTTCTGAACTCCGTAAAGAGAACTGCAACCGCCGCATCATCCTCCAACACGACAATGCGAGTTCTTACACCGCAAACAGAACAAAAGTTTTTAGAGCAAGAAAACATAAAATTATTAGACCATCCGCCGTACAGCCCCGACCTAAGCCTTAATGATTTCTATACTTTCCCTAAAATAAAGAATAAATTGCGTGGACAGAGATTTTCATCACCTGAAGAAGCTGTGGACGCCTACAAAACGGCCATTTTGGAGATCCTAGCTTCCGAATAGAATGGTTGCTTCAATGATTGGTTCCATCGTATGGAAAAATGTGTCGAATTTCGCGGAGAATACTTCGAAAAGCAATAAATATATTTTAAATAGTAATGTTGTGTCACTTCCTTGATTCCCGAAATTTTCAGTGCTGCCCTCGTAACCAGATTAATCAGAAAATCAAGCGAATATAATTATGACAAAAATCTAGTTAAAGAGAATGAAGATATTATGCTTTTTTACATTCCGTGTATTATGCAATGCTTTTAATTTTTTGTTTTTACTTTACCATACAATAACTCTATTACTCCTGGCCTAGCGGATAATGTTATCCAGACCAAATTTCGGTCACTGCGAACAGTCTCAATGGAGACTAGCCATCTGCGCAAAGCACGATTATGGTGACCAAGTGTACGTGCAGGCACAGGTGCACTCTCTATTCCTTCACTCTCACAGTCTGATGGGGCGGTAAGCCGACACGACCGGAGAGAGATTAGGCGCAGGACCATTAAATTTAATGTACCTAATAACACCGCACGGTGAAGGGTCTCTGGGTCCATAGTAAAAACATCCAGCTACCTTCCTTCTAGAAAGTGGAGACATTAAGACTATTTCAGAATAATAGGCTATAATGTAATTTACTTATAAATTATTGTTTTGTTTATTTTTATATATTTTTTTATGAACCCAGTTGTAAATTACCTAAATAACCAACAGAAAGAGCCGAATAATTTTAGTAGGTAAGTAAAGTAGTAGAAAAGGTAAAGAGATATTTTCTTTCTTCTTTCTTAATACATAATTACTGACATTAAATACATGATTCTGATATTCATACCATGGTGGTGCCGACAGTAACTCCGCCAGCGACAGCGGCTGCATCACGAAACATGGAACGCCGTGGCATAGGAGTAACAATAATCTTCGGTGGATGGGCTGGGGCATGTTGTTGTGCGCGTGAGTAACGGGAATTCCTGATCGTAAATCACATTTTTTTAAATTATTATTACAAAACCCCTAAAAACCTTTGTCACCTTCATGGCAATTAATGACAGCTATCCTCTTAAAAATACTAACTAACAATACTGTGCGTGTTTAATTTACGAGCACAAACACAAGCACACTTAAATTATATGTAAGTATATTTCGAATCGTATATTCACGAATACGTTAATGAACTGAACAAAATGTACATACAAGCGTCACGATTGCTTAAAAGAGAAAAACAACTAGTTTAACTATTTTCCATAATTTACTAGTACATTGGTAACCTCTGTAATAAGTACCTCTGAGAGATCGCAATCAGTCAACAATGTAGTTCTTTTTAGCAGATTTCAAAAAAGGAGGTTCTCAATTTGACTATACGTGGTTGGTAGAGCTACGCTGCAGCAATATTATGGTTATAGCGCGAAGAGGTCGGTTCGACCAAGACCACGCTCTCACACAGAATACCAGCGCAAAATAGCAGCTTAATGCTGCTGTTTCGTATGGTGAGTGTAGAGAACCGGCGACCCGTTTTACTGGAAACTAGGCATTCCATCTTAGTCCTTAGAGGGGTGACAACCCATCTGTATTCTGATCCGTATCTGTATCCACTTACCATCAGGTGGACTGTGTACTCGTTTATCACACTTATTCTTAAAAAAAGTATAAAATAAAGTTCCTATAAAGTTCTTTGAAGTCCGCTTTTACAACTTTTTAACAGACTTCAAAAAGGAGGAGGTATTCACTTCGACTGTATGTTTTTTTTTCTGTGTTACCTTATAAATTTTTTCTAGGTGAACCGATTTTAATGATTCTTTTCATTTTACTTGAAAGCTGGTGCTTCTCAAATGGTCCCATATAAATTTAATCAAGGTCTAACAAGTAGTTTTAGAGTTATTTTTAATAATTTTTATTGAAGTCAGCTGTAAATTTTTTTTATTTTAGCGCTTGTTATTGTTTAGTTTTTACATCTACTTCTTGCCTCTGTCTTGGCCGTGGGTAGAATATCTAATAGACAATGCTTTAGCCATTATGACAGCCTATGTACACCATGTGTACCTAATATGCTAAAAGAAGGAAATAAATAAATTTATGCATGTCCCAAGTTCTTTATGCACTAACTTGTTGTTTAAGTGGTGGTACTATTAATTAAAAAGTAGAAATAAATAGAAAAATAAATGTAGCTCAACATAGAAGTTACAAAGAAGTTTGATGTCATTGCTCACAACAACCCATGGACACCTGCAACTACCTCAAATAAACACTTAGATGCAAAGGGGTAAGATGCCTCGAAAGCCTTTACAAATAAACTAGTACTTAACACCTTGTAGCAAAACAGAAAGCAAAGAAATGTTAAAGTGAACATTCCTCATCATTTCAGTTAAATGAAAACTTTTTTGTCGTTATCACGAAGCTCACTGTACATGATCACAATATTTCGAAATACATATTTCATGACAAATTTTACGGTACTATCTATAAAGCTACTTAAATAAACGTTCTCACACCGCAAACAGAACAAAAGTTTTTAGAGCAAGAAAACATAGAATTATTAGACCATCCGCCGTACAGCCCCGACCTAAGCCCTAATGATTTCTATACTTTCCCTAAAATAAAGAATAAATTGCGTGGACAGAGATTTTCATCACCTGAAGAAGTTGTGGACGCCTACAAAACGGCCATTTTGGAGATCCTAACTTCCGAATAGAATGGTTGCTTCAATGATTGGTTCCATCGTATGGAAAAATGTGTCGAATTTCGCGGAGAATACTTCGAAAAGCAATAAATACATTTTAAATAGTAATGTTGTGTCACTTCCTTGATTCCCGAAATTTTCAGTGCCGCCCTCGTAACCAGATTAATCAGAAAATCAAGCGAATATAATTATGACAAAAATCTAGTTAAAGAGAATGAAGATATTATGCTTTTTTACATTCCGTGTATTATGCAATGCTTTTAATTTTTTGTTTTTTGTACTATCTATAAAGCTACTTAAATAAACGTTCAATGATAGCCTCCACGACTTTTCTGCCACCAGGGCGGCGCCAGAAGTTTATTTGTTACGAAAATGTAAGGGTTAGTGTTTCTTTCTTGTTATATTTTATATTAATTAGATTAGAAATTAATAAAGCAAAAGGCAGATATTCTCAAAAGTAGAAAAATTAAAAATGGTGTTAAAAATGTGCAAAGAAATAAAGAGCAAACCACTTAGGAATAGATTTATGTATTAATATAATATTCTAAAAACTGATTAATAACTTTTATTTCAAACTAACTTCTAAATTAAATTACATTATGTAACAAAAAAACTTTGTCAGGTCCAACTAGCGACATCTGGTGAGCATAAGATTAATAGCTCTTATTATTATAATGAATCCCATAAAATTCAAACATTTTGAATAGGCACCGTCTGTAAAACTTGAGCTGAACTTTTATAATTTACTGAACAAAAACCAGAATTTCATTTGAAACTAATTAAACCACCATACTAACCAGTTTAGTATCACTTCATTACTATAATTATAAACTTTCTGGGACTTGTTGAATTGATTATGGTATAATATACCATTACACTAAGATGTAAAATAAAACATTCATTTATTTATAGTTTGCTGATTATATTTATTTATAATTTAACATTCTACCATCTTTGCAATATAATTAAATAAATGACATTAAATTTGTATATCTACATCACATAATGTCACCTTAAATAAAATATATTTAACATTATCACACAAAATTGTATTACTATGCAATTTTGTGAGAAGCGAAAAAGAATAATAAAGATAGACTCCTGAAAGTTTCTAAAAATCTTAAATGGACTAAACATTTTTAATTGTCTCTTTATAAGGAATGAAACATGAACAAAATCATTCTTGTAGTCATCAGGGCCTTTCCAACTATTGCATTTAATTTTATATTATTTATAAGTGGTTGTTGATTTTGCACTGGCGCAAAGCCTCATTGAAACCCTCGCACAGAGATAAGTCATGCTGTTGCTGAGCGCACTCAATAAACTGCTTAATTTCCCAGGCGCAAGGACCCTGTGGCTGTTGTCCTTGACTGTACGATGATTGAACAGGGGCTGGTTGCTGCTGCTGCTGCACTGAATCACTGCTACCACCACCACCAAACAATCCAGTTAGAGCGCTACCAGCCACGTGTCCCTGTAAAAAAATCTTATGAAAACTTCACCCACAAAGAAATGTGCTAGGCTAAACACAAAACAAGGTTTTAAAATATTTTAACAGTGGTAGAGCCACGCGGGAGCTTTTGCTGTCGCACGGATGGGCCGGCTCAAACCGGGGTGGTACCACGACCTCACAGAATACCAGCGTGAAGTAGAGGTTTACCTCTGCGTTTCGCTTGGTGAGTGCAGGTGGCCGGAGGCCCTTTTTACTGGAAATAAGGCATTCTATCTTAGTCCTCACGGGTGGCAACGCATCTGCATTTTGATTCGCAAAAGAGGATAGATGTAGATGTCTATGGGCCGCAGGAACCACTTACCATCAGGTGGACTGTGTGCTCGTTTGCCACCCTTATCCTATAAAAAAAATACAAATACATAGTATAAATAAATACATATATATTTATGTCATGACAAAATATGAAAAATATGTGATGATAGAACATGGAACCTAGTGCTAAGATATTTTAGTTATTTGAAGTCAGCTTTTACTTTTTATTAAAAGGTCGTAAGAAGCGACAAAGGGAAACAAATCAGAAAGGCAGCAGTCTTCCTATTAGTATAAGAACTTCGAAAGAGACATCACGACGGGCGGTAAGTGAAATATGTTACTAAAATTACATTGTTAACATAATTTTGTGGTTATGCATGGTACAGGTACTGATATAGCCTTGAATACGAAATTATTTATTTGGATACAAGGTACGAATAATGTGGCCTAGTTTGTACCGCCGTTTCTATTGCATATTTTAACATGAAAAAGTAGTTATTGTGACATAACCGTAATAGTTAAACATATTGTATCACAGACTTTTTTGTAGATATTGATGTCCTCTATAAAACTGTAGTACATAACTTTGCTCTATTGTCAATAATTTCCGCAGCGTACGCGATATAACGATTCTTTTTGGTAGTTTTTTCACACCTTGGGTTACATTAACGAAGTTTTCATACAGATCCCTAACCTTTTTTCAAAATATTCTATCGCCTATGTTCATCAGGAATAATGTAGGATTCTAATGGTGAAAGAATTTTTCAAATCGGTCCAGTAGTTTCGCGGCCTATTCAATTCAAACAAACAAATTAATCTTTCCTCTTTATAATATTACAGTGTAAAAAAATAAAAACTGGGGTTGCCCCCCTTTTGTCAACTATGGCAAATATCCCCACAAGAGGCAATCTATGAAGGAGGCTAATGTTCAGCAGTGAATTTTAAATAGGTTGTAATGCTAACAGTAAAAGTTAATTATTTTGAACCTTTTGAGTGGACTAAGGAACATCACAATCCTAATGCTGTCTAAATTGTTACATTATAAACTTCAATACTTATTTTATTACCCTTAGAGACTGCATTTCTCCTCCCAATTTTAAACAGAACTACCCTGAAGTATGTAGTAAATTGAGAAAAATAATTAAAATCTATTCACAATTAATGAATATACAGGGTTATTTTTTTGTGAGTAGTCAAATTTTAAACTTAAATTCAAATATTATATAAATAACAATATACTGTTATTGCAGTTCTTGAAAATACGAGTAACTAAGGCCCTAGTTTTATTTAAAATTATTCCAAACTGAATGTGATTTAAGGGCAACAACATTATTGACTAACGTTCGACCTTTATGAATGTGTGCGTGCACAGTAAAATCGGTTAACGTATATCTGGGGGCACGGCAGTGCCCCCGCCAAGTCGAGCAAAAAAGCGGCACGGCCGTACCATCCTTTTCTCGAAGCAGTTCAGCCCATTTTCGAAACCCTATAAATTCGTTGTGTATAAAATTAGAAGGCTGAATTTTCAGTAATCAAGTGAGCATTGTATAAACTCGGTATATTTCAAATTATATCAAATTTGAACCAGTAGTTTAAGAATTAGAACTTGTCAAAATTTCTTAATTTTGTCACTCACTGACTGACCGGTCATCAAAACTCTAAGGCACTTCTAGCAGACATAGAAGCTTCAAATTCGGAATACTACTATTTTTTAATATATAAATCAAGGAAAAATTAAAATATTTTACAATTTCGGTCCAATTTTTGAGATACACCAACTGCATAAATAACTTTGTGATCCCATATAAATATATATGATTACAAAGTTACATTTGCATTGAATGAATCAGTGTATATGTATAATATAATGGAATAATTGGTGTAGATAGGTACCTAGATATAACTATTTACAAAAAGAAATGAGATGCCATCAAAAACATACCTTGTAAAAAAACCAAGTCTTGCAACTCAGTTCTTCTACCATAAAAAGTTGTGAGATCCATGTAATACCAAGTCGGTTAATTTATTCAGTCTCTACTGAAAGGTCCTTCTCTCTTAAGTTATTACGTATAATTAGCTAACCTAACAACATCTTATAGTGACCATATCAATATTAAAAATCTTTTATGTTTTAAATAAATAAATTGACTTGGCAATCGCGCTAAACAATCTAATTTAATATAATATGTATTACTTGAGACATACATTGCGTTTTCATGCAATGGCCAAGTCAATCTATTTATTTAAAACATAAAAGATTTTTAATATTGATATGGTCACTATAAGATGTTGTTAGGTTAGCTAATTACGTAATAACTTAAGAGAGAAGGACCTTTAAGTAGGGACTGAATAAATTAACCGACTTGGTATTACATGGATCTCACAACTTTTTACAGTAGAAGAACTGAGTTGCGAGACTCGGTTTCTCTTACAAGGGATAAAATTTCCAATATGGACCATCGATTTAAATGCCCATATTTGTTTTGTAGATAGTACTCACTAAAAGAAAGCGTTTTGCAAAGTTTCAATGTGCGGAAACGCGTACTTTTTGAGAAAAAAATTATTGTAAATCAATTATTTTTGCAATATTTATGTCAATTACTACGGTAAAACTGACACTATTTTGTATTGTCTTTGTCATCGTCGGTAGGGATGTCGATTCTTTCCGAAAAAGATCGATTCGAATCGTAAGCTGATGTATCGATTCACAAAAAAATCTATTTCTAAAATATCAATATTTTTTCATGTTTGCATTTATAATGTAAATATAAATACATTTTATGAAAAACCAGAAAGATACCATAGTAAATAATCTCTTATTGAAATTTGTTTTATTTTAATTTATTTATTTTTACTAGGGCAGATAACAAATAAAATAGGTTAGGTTCACCTTATGTCAAAGAATCGAATTGGTTGACCCCGACTCCACCTGGTACAAGTCTGTCCTACCCCTAGAGTGGTTATAAAGAGCCGGAGGCGCGTAGGGGGAGCAGCCTCCGCCTGCTGTAACAAATCGTAGGCATCGGACGAGCCGGAGCGGCTGAGGCTGGTCGCCAAAGGCGACCAACAAGCCGAAGCTGCGGAGGCGAGGAGGGATGCCTGCGATTTGTTACGCTAAGGCGTAGAGGCTGCTCTTCCCGCAGCGCCGGAGACGTAGCAGTCTCAAAATAGATACAGAAATCCTTCTGAATCAGTCCCCCTATATTTTATGATGAAGGGCATTTTTTTCTCATAAAATGGATATATATTTACATTATAAATGCAAACATGAAAAAAATATAGATATTTTAGAAATCGATTTTTTTGAGAATCGATACATCAGCTTACAATTCGAATCTATTTAAAAAATCGATCTTTTTCGGAAAGAACCGACATCCCTACTGACAATAACAATAAAAATGGCGTCAATTTTATTGTAGGATTAGACATAAACACTGCAAGAATAATTGATTTTCAATAACTTTTTTCTCAAAAATTACGCGCTTCCGCATGTTGTAACTTTGTGTGTGTGCTTATAATAGTGTAACTTTTCTGTAAAAGTACGTATGAACCGCCAACTCGACGGAATTGCAGCAATTGAAAGTCGTACCATTGACATAAATTTGCAAAAATAACTGATTTTCTATAATTTTTTTCTCAAAAATTACGCATTTCCGCACATTGAAACTTTGCAAAACGCTTTCTTTTAGTGAGTACTGTCTACAAAAAAAATATGGGCATTTAAATCGATGGTCCATATTGGAAATTTTAACCGTTATAGGTATAATTTTGAAGTTACTGAAATAATTTGTTATCCCTGCTTAAGAGCCCTCTTACATTTCGGCGTTTCGCAAATTTAGGTATTTTACGCACCGAGCGGGCGGCAAGTTACGCGACCGATACTTTCTTTCATATCTATTGACTCGCTCGCACTATAATACTGTGAGTATGGCGACTAAACGATCTTGATCTTCCATAATACAAAGTTTTCTTAGGATGGACTTCAGTGGATGGAATATTTTTTGGTGTGTCATTTTAATGTTATCTTATTAATTTATTATTATATAATTATATAATTTATTATTTATTATTATATACCATTTTGATATATTATTCATTATTTATGAAATTTAGTGTCAAAATAAGTACACATAAATATTTTAATTGTTACGCTGTAATCGAATGTTAATAATCGATTATGTCTACTACCGGTAGAATAGTGGTATAAATGAATAAACGGTTGTAACCTGTTTTAATAAATATAATGCCATCAAAAACATAACTTGTAAAAAAGCCAAGTCTCGCAACTTAGTTCTTCTTCCGTAAAAAGTTGTGAGATCCATGTAATACCAAGTCAGTTAATTTGTTCAGTCCATAGATTGATACAAAGATTGACTTGGCAATCGCATGAAAACATAATATATCTCACAAGTAATACATATTATATTAAATTAGATTGTTTAGTGCGATTGCCAAGTCAATCTATGTATGAATCTATGGACTGAACAAATTAACCGACTTGGTATTACATGGATCTCACAACTTTTTACGGAAGAAGAACTAAGTTGCGAGACTTGGCTTTTTTACAAGTTATGTTTTTGATGGCATCTCATTTCTTTTTGTAGATAGTTATATCTAGGTAGCTATTTACACCTATTATTCCATTATACTTATATAGGTACACTGATTCATTCACTGCAAATGTAACTTTGTAATACTATATGTTTATATGCGATTACAAAGTTATTTATGCAGTTGATGTATCTCGAAAACTGGACCGAAATTGTAAAATATTTTAATTTTTCCTTGATTAAGATATTAAACATTAATGGTATTCCAAATTTGAAGTTTCTATGTCTGCTAGAAGTGCCTTAGAGTTTCGATGATCGGTCAGTCAGTGAGTGACAAAATTAAGAAACTTTAACTAGTTATAATTCTTAAACTACTGGTTCAAATTTAATGAAATTAAAAATATACTGAATTTATACAATACCTACTTGGTTAGTAAAAATTCAGGCTTCTAGTTTTATCCATAATGAAGTTATAGGGTTTCGGAAATGTCCTGAACTGCTTCGAGAAAAGGATGGTACGGCCGTGCCGCTTTTTTGCTCGACTTGGCGGGGGCACTGCCGTGCCCCCAGACAACCAAATGTAACTAATATTTTTTAATCGGTACTTACAGTCAATTACTATATTTTTTATAAGAAAAATATTTGCTGCGACGGCATTGACCGAACTTTTCTCGATTCGATAATTTCAGACAGTACACACTTTTCATAAAAAGCTTGTAACTTGGGTAACATATTGAAAATCTAAAATTGGTCGTATTTGTAAATTTTTAGTACTTTTAATGCATTAATCTGGGCCAATATGTATTATGGCAAGTATTCAGACATTTTTATTTGCCTAATGAAGCTGGACTTCGATTTGGTAAAACCAGTCATTATTTTGATTTAATGTTACACTTGGCTTAGCTTTCCATTGACGTCAGTGGAGTTTGGTGTTGATACGTATTTTTACAGAAAGATTACACTATTATAAGCACACACACAATGTCTCAATATACGGAAACGCGTAATTTTTGAGAAAAGAATAATTGAAAATCAATTATTCTTGCAATGTTTACGTCTAATTTGCTAATAAACTGGCGCCATTTTGTAATGTCATTGTCGACGTCAATAGGGATGTCGATTCTTTCCGAAAAAGGTCGATTTTTAAATCGATTCAAATCGTAAGCTGATGTATCGATTCCTAAAAAATCGATTTCTAAAATATCTATATTTTTTTCATGTTTGCATTTATAATGTAAATATATATCCATTTTATGAAAAACAAGAAAGATACCATGATAAATGATCTCTTATTGAAATTTGTTTTATTTAACAGTACCTATTAGGGCAGATAAATAAAATAGGTTAGGTTCAACTTATGTCAAAGAACCGAATTGATTGACCCCGACTCCACCTGGTACGAGTCTGTCCTACCCCTAGAGTGGTTTTATAGAGCCGGAGGCGCGTAGGGGGAGCAGCCTCCGCCTGCCGTAACAAATCGTAGGCATCGGACGAGCCGGAGCGGCTGAGGCTGGTCGCCGAAGGCGACCAACAAGCCGAAGCTGCGGAGGCGAGGAGGGATGCCTGCGATTTGTTACGCTAAGGCGTAGAGGCTGCTCTTCCCGCAGCGCCGGAGAGGTAGCAGTCTCAAAATAGATACAGAAATCCTTCTGAATCAGTCCCCCTATATTTTATGATGAAGGGGATTTTTTTCTCATAAAATGGATATATATTTACATTATAAATGCAAAAATGAAAAAAATATAGATATTTTAGAAATCGATTTTTTAGGAATCGATACATCAGCTTACGATTTGAATCGATTTAAAAATCGACCTTTTTCGGAAAGAATCGACATCCCTATTGACGTCGACAATGACATTACAAAATGGCGCCAGTTTATTAGCAGATTAGACATAAACATTGCAAGAATAATTGATTTTCAATTATTCTTTTCTCAAAAGTTACGCGTTTCCGTATATTGAGACTTTGTGTGTGTGCTTATAATAGTGTAATCTTTCTGTAAAAATACGTATCAACACCAAACTCCACTGACGTCAATGGAAAGTCGTACCTTACACTTGAATCACTGAATTTATAACCTTTAACTTTTTTTTGTCGAAAGGCCGTATCAAAATCTATTCCGAAAGCTAAAATAGGACATTTAACTTCAATAAGACCGTTGCTGTATAAACCATTAGGTGAAGCCCTCAAATAACAATGATCTAAGTCAATGAATAGACCACATTTTTGAAGAGACGTAATCTAAATTATAACTATATAAAATAGTTTTAAACCGATCGATCAAAAATTGCGGTCGTAGTTGACGATTTTCTAGTATGCAGGTAATCGACGCACACTACGATAGCAATCGACGCACACTACGATAGCAATCGACGCACACTACGATAGCAATCGACGCACACTACGGTACTACCGAAACGATGCAGCGCCCGAAATAAACTGACGCAGGTCCACCTCGGCAAGCGCTCGCGCGTTAATGATCGCAGATGGCCGGCACAGTGAAATATATAGTACTTTTATTTAATTAATTAAAATATAATAGTAACGATTTAAAAAGTAAAAATAATAGCATAGTGTAAGCAAATGTTGATGATTATTTTGGTATAAATTTTACTTCTAAATGATGTAGAACTTCGGAAATATAGGGGCTTGTATCGAAGCTTTTTTGGTCGTTTTTTGAATTATGTCGATTTTTTTTTCCTAGCGTGAAAAGCATATAACGAAAATGTATTCCATTATTATTAAAGTGTAGGATATTTGGGAGATAAAAATATTTTTTTTGATGGTCGATATTCAATAGAATCTACAAATTAGAGCTCCCAAATCATGTCTTCGAGAGTTTTTGCCTAAACATGCTTTGGGAGAATGATTATTACTGATTAAATAAATAAGTTATCTAAAATCCATTCCGAGCTTATTTGAGGAGAGAAAACGAACTATTTTTACCAAGTAATTGTTATTTCAAGCAATGAACGATAAACATAAAATTTCAACGAGGAAACCTTGTCATTTCGCGATTTTTTGTAATACGCCCCTTAATATAGTGTATCCTACTAATATAAAAGTGAAAGTTTGTGAAGATGGATGGATGTAAGGATGTTTGTTACTCTTCCATGCAAAAACTACTGAATGTATTTTAATGAAACTTTACAATAATATAGCTCATTCATCATAACCACACAGGCTATAATCAATAATGATATTGTGTAAATTGATCAAAATATAATGATAAGTGTTAAGTAAGTCGGAAAATATAGATAGTTTAAGTCCCGGGGAAGGTAATAGGATAGTTTTGGTCACGGAAATCATCCCTAATGGGAATAATGGAATTTACTATGAAAGTGCGATTATTGATGGATAATGGATGGTTTAAAGTATAATACCTATGCTGACAAAGTAGCGGGCAAAAACTAGTTTACTATATATTCAAACTGTTTATCGTAATTCTTTATTAGATACTATTGTTTTATTGAACTACATAAGGATATTTTCATTATAATAACAATTTTCAATTTATTCTATAATTACTAACGACAAAACAAACTGTTTCCCTAAGCAACATTAGGAGCAAATATGAAGTGGCACATCTCTATCGACTAGCATCTGTATGTGGGCGAAAGTCTCAGAAAACCTACTTCAGCCAATCCAAGAAAGAATGTGCAGACTGTAAAGGTATAAGGTAAGTTGAGATTTACCAAAGAAAAGAGAAAATGGTTATTACTCTGAACACATGTATCATTCATCTGCTCAGACATGTAGGCTTTATCATCTAATATATCCAACTTGAATAGAGACATCATAGTTTGATTACAAGTAAAATGTAAGAAGCTTTCAATCATATGTCATCAAATTAAAATATTAAAAATAGCATATTTTTAAAAAGCAAAGCAAAGTAAAATATTGAACGTATTTACCTTTTATTAATACAACACATGATCACATGACAATGAATTTGGCGAAAATCCAATTAAGGAATGGATATTTATTTAGTTAGTTATTATGTATTAGAAATTATTTCAAATAGTTGCGTAATTTACACTTGAAAAAGAAAAATCATCAGCTTTATATGACTATGTTTATGTTACGTAATTTCTGTACGCACCACTGTTGATCCCACGGCGACTCCACCAGCAGTTGCAGCCATCTGCCCGAATAACGATGGCTGTTGAGGTTGAGCGTTTACGGGGCCTGGACTTGTCGGGGGAGCATGAGCAGGCACATTCCTTGTTGGTGGTGCAGCTCTGAAATTGAATTTGTAGAGGTTATATTTTAAATTACGATTATAATTTAATCATTACGGGAATAATTCATTAATAGCCTTACTTACCGTCGTTGTGGAGCAGGTGGCGGACTTGCTGAACGTCCTCTTCGCGGCATTTTACAACAATAATTAGCTAAATAGAAATAAAAGAAATCTCTTCACAAAGCACTAATAAGAGGCTAAGTGATTTTTTATGATATTGAAAATGTCACGAACGAAATGTCGGACTGAAGTTGAAGTTGAACTGTCAAGTCTCAACTGCTGATTTTTCTGGAAATTTGATTATGGAATTAAAGCAGGGTTACCAACTTCTCAAAAAAGACCCCTATAACATCCCGATATACCCCTATACGTATTCGAAAATTTCGACGAAATATTTCACAAACGTAATAATATTTATATGATGTACTATTAACACTCTTCTTGTTTGTATTACGTCACAGATACCTAACGAGAAATATGTGAGCGAGCGAGCTAGCTATATAATAGGTGCAAATGGCGTGATCCATAACAAAAAATAGAACCTAGACTCGTTCACACCTACGACTCACATACACGATGACTTTTTTTAACGACTTATTGCTTGGGTTGATAATAATAAGTTTTGACATGAGGAACTTAATAAAAGCGTACATAAAATAAATAGGTTAACATACGACACTCTGTGCCATACATCTTCTTTCTTACATTTTTGATCAGATATTTTTATAGAATTATGATGTCAAAAGAGCTCACAGTCCACCTGATGGTAAGTAGATGCTGTGTTCACTAGACATCTACAACTATCCTTGATTAAGAATAATGATGCAGATGCTTGGTCACTCCTGAATAATAAGATGGAATGACTCGTTTTCGGTAAAAAGTGTCTCCTGTTCTCTACACTTACCATACGAAACACAGCAACATTGATTTGCTATTTTACAGTGATAATTTGTGATAGCGTGGTCCTTCCTCGTTCTAGCCGACCCTTTCGTGCGGCAAACATAATATAGCTGCAGCGTAGCTCTAACACGTGAAAGAAATTATGACATGATTGATAATAGGGACATTAATTTTATGGCCATAAACGTATCCGTAAATTAATTTAGGCCGTTAAAACCTAATCTGCATCTTATCACCCTAAATTTAGGCTAAAAGAACTATACTGGTAACCCTGGATTACAGATTATAACCATCCTTGTTTTTCATGTTTATTTTAGCTTATAATGACCGATCAATACATAAAACGCGTTCAGAAAATATAGTTATCGGTTCGATTTGTTTATAAAAGATAAACTTTTTATTCAATATATTATGCTATGCAAAATTAGTACAAAAACTATTCTCATAAACTGTGTTTTCAGATAGGTAAGTATATCTACTCCTAGAGTGGAGTTCTAGTGTAAATAGAAACAGTAAGTATTACTTACCCGCCTCTACTTTGATTTCGTGGCATTTTTAATAACCAAATCTGAATTCTACATTTTACTAACTGAAAATTGCATATAACAAACCTAAAACATAGTGTTTAACTCCTTCATCAAACCATATTTTATGATATGTCAAAACCAAAAATAAAAAATTATTATTATTCAACCAGTAATTATCAAAAAAAGTTTTTAATTGTATATTCTGCTACTAATACAACTACAGCCAATCTGAAGTCCACCGCTTAAAATAGGCATGCCTTCATAAATTGCCACAAAGTACGGCCCTGAGCTACCTGCGTCTATCGACTGTCTGTGTGTTTTATCAGATCATCACTATATCTAGTGGGCAGTACGAGGATTTCTTTACCATCAATCGTCGGTTCTCCGATCTATATGGCCAGCCCATTGCTTACTGATCTGCTGGGTTATATCTAATTTACTGTTGTTCTTCTACGAATATTCTCGTTACGAACTTTATCCCTCAGAGTAATTACTTCGCACGCTGAGTGACTATGAGTGACTTGCTATTAGATTTCAAAAGCAATATAATTTTTTTACGTAGTAGAGCCATGCTGCATCTATATTAGTAGTATAGTTGTAGCACGTATGGGTCGGCTCGACCGGGAAATGACCACGCTCTCACAGAATACCAGCGTAAAATAGCAGCTTGACACTGCTGTGTTTCGTATGGTGAGTGTAAAGAACTGGAGACCCTTTTTACTGGAAAAGAGGCATGCCATCCTAGTCCTCACGGGTGACAACGCATCTGCATTTTGATTCGCAAAGGAGGATAAATGTAGATGTCTATGGGCCACAGCAACCACTTACAATCAGGTGGACTGTGTGCTCGTTTGTCACCCTATCCTATAAAAAAAATATCGTCTCGCATTCATATCGACCACCTCCAAACTACCCGAATATGTCTGTTTCCAAAAATGTTATATTTACTAGGGATAAAACAATAAAGCACATATTTAGAAATTTTTATGAATATTATAGCGTTCTGTGCATAAAACCTAAGCGCACAGAACACTATAGTATAAATAATTAAAATCTAAATAAAACGTAAAGATTGTAATTTTTTTGCTTAACGAATTACAAATGAAATGGCTAATACGCAAGTGGAACATTTTATTTCATACTTAGGCGAGCAGAAAGTGTTTTATGATCTCTTGCACAACTAAAAGTTTTGATGAACCATTTTTTTTTCATCAAGACCTCAAAATGGAAGAGTTTGTAGATTGTTAAGCAACTATCAAGTATATTAGGAAGTGTTGTAGTATCGATATTTATGTAAGTGTCAGTATCGATATTGGTCAGCAAGATTAGTCTAGGTCTATTGTCTATGTGAATTGTGAAACAAGATATCTATGGAGAATTAAAGCACAGAGTACCTTTATAAAAACCGAATTAAAGATGGTGAGGTGACTACAAAGAGTATAGTAACTGTCCTATACAGGAATGACTGGGTGACTAAATGAGAACACGCTGCTTAATTTCTATGAATACTTTAACAGGAAGTTTAAAACGCATTGCTTTATCCTTTTTAAGGATCCGTAGTTACACAGCAAGGAACCCTTATAGTTTCTCCATGTTCGTCTGTTCGTCCGTCCGCGGTTTTACTCAGATACCCTAGGTGCTAAAAATCTGTGATTGGGCATAGTTATAGATATCAATCATGTCTGGAAAACTCTGAAATAAAATCTTAAAAACATTTTTATTTTGGGTACTTCCCATACAAGTAAATGGAGGACAATTTTTTTACCCATATTAAATTCCATCGTGTGGGGTATCGTTGGACAGATCTTTCAAAAAGACTGCGGGTATGGAACAACACCTTTTTGATTCAGAGTTCAAAATGGGGTAAGGGTCCCTCTCCCCCCTCTATTAATCAAACCACTGTTTTCGGAAATGTGAAAGTAAGTAATAAGAGTAAAATAATAAGAAAGGGTAGTAGAATATATAATGAAGTTAAAAGGAAAACTATCACAGCTAAGTAAAATTAAGAGGTTAACGAGTAATAGTCGATCAACTTATAAAATGTACTTATATTAGTAAAAATTTCATTACAACTCCATTCAAAATTATCAGATAAAAATCTGCATTATAACTTTGTAATGTTATTGTAAATTGGTAAAAATAAACATTTTAATAAGAAAACTACTTATATGCATTACTACTATAGCTTCACTGTTTCATTTGCGGGAGCAGGGAGGATCTTTCTTACTTACTACTTTAACTTATTTTTTAGTTCGTAGTTGTAGGCCTCATTGAAAGTATTCATACAATCATTTAGCTTCACACAGTATCATTCGTCACACTCTTTATTTACGCGGGCGACCTCAGGATAATTTAAGGCAGTGGTGGTTTACGTGAAGGTTCGTTACGGTCATATGTCAATGATTTAATGTAAATTGTATTATTTTCGAAATTGAAAAGTTTTTTTTTAATATTTTTTGAATACCACTCCGTATAAGTCTGTTTTGAAAATAAGTTCTTCAGTTACGATCTTCCTATTTGGGCCATTTTTAGTATTTATAGCGGTCAAACCATTAACTCACTTGTTATATACATTATCAAGAAAGCCCACGTATTGTGACGGGTAACTACGGAACCTCTACATTGAGCGTGGCCTGACACGCACTTGGCCAGTTTTTTTATATATACTCACAACAGCCGGTAAAAACTACAAAAAACACGTTACGATAATAGGTGTTTTTCGTACGTCTATAACTTCAGTCCAACTTGTCATTGAAT
This sequence comes from Parnassius glacialis, assembly GCA_033319125.1. Taxonomy (NCBI): domain Eukaryota; kingdom Metazoa; phylum Arthropoda; class Insecta; order Lepidoptera; family Papilionidae; genus Parnassius; species Parnassius glacialis. The sequence continues at coordinate 26,367,142 of JAVANC010000027.1, read as the reverse complement.
CAATGATAAAAGAAATGCTATAAACTACAAAAAATGTTGTCCGGTTTCGCTAACTTGTGAGCGAAACACGTTCTGAGTGTTTCCTTCATAATTACTATTAAGTTTTGTTTCTGAATATTTTTGTATAAAATATTTACATGCTATTGAGACATGAGTAACCATTTATTTGTCTGGCTGTCTGTCCGAGTTAATCTTTGGAATGGCTGAACCGATTGCAATAAACTTCACATATAAATGGAGAGTGATTTAGACTAAATTTAATCCGAAAAAGTTAGAGAGTTTTTAGTAAAATGGAAATATTAATAAGATGAAATAAATGGTATTTATTGATTATCTTAAGTTATAATAAAACCAGATTAAAAGAAGGCGATGCCAGAGCGGGTTGCTACTTATAAATGTTATTCTAAAGTTAATGTTACTTCTTACTTGCATATGAAATTCTAGTCAAATATTTTCCCAATAACAGAAAAACCGAATAATATAACGAAGAATATACCGTACTTGTTGACTATGCATGTTGACGGTACGGGCTCGTAGCGTCAATCCCATTATTTATCCCTACGGACAGTACACGTATGTTTCTCTCAATTTATTATTCAAAATAAATATTATAGTCGCTATAACAAAATTATACTATTATTATAAGAATTTTTGCTATAAGACTTCAACTACAGTTTCATGCAATCAATTTGTCATCATGTGTATAACCTTTCGCCCTTTAGCATCTTTCTCATCTTTGATTTCAATGCAACCAGTGTTACTAGAAGATTAAAATTTTAAGTAACTTTTTTTTTAAATCACGTAAATTGTAGGTAAAAATAAATCAGACACAATTGTGTACTTTTTGGGAAATTAGTGTTTCAATTGTTTATTTAAAATCACAATCAAAACACTAAATGTCTGTTTTTTAGTATTATTTGGAAATAACTGTGGTAACGCCAATTAACAATCTAATTTATAAATCTAATAGAATACTTGGTACATAACTTTAACCCCTCCCTTCCCTTCTCCTTTCTATATGCACGCACAGCCGTTGAAAGGGACGCAAGCGCCACGCAACGGCAATTTAGTTATAATCAAACAATACCCGCGATCACACCGCGTGAAGGACATTGCGTCCTTTGATCTCTGCTTTAATATCAATTATCACCGGACATTGTGTCCTTGTAATTTTACAAAATGTGACGCGTCTTCTGCGATTACAATAAGTCGAGAGTTAAGGAGTGTGTGATATCCTAGAACTGATCTAAGAGTGCGTGTGCTGACCCACGTGGTGGACCTGCTGTGTTAGCTGATACGTCAGGAAGAAGTCCCTCATAAAGTTAGTGCGTGCATTCCACTCTCATCCACTTTCCTTGCTCGGTTTGTTGTATGCACCAATACAGTCCATAAATCTTTATCGAAGAACTCACGTTACTGGTGCGTCCATTTTACTGGTCCTTCGGCCGGATTGACCATTTTACTGGTCACATCTCGCTGGATTGACCTTCTGCCCTTGTTAGGACACTTAATAGGCCCTAATAAGTGACATCAGTAAACATAATTATAGACCGCATTTTGTTTGGGCACTTTGAGCCCATTCATATTTATTGATCTCCCGCCCTTATTAGAATACTAAAATAGATTCTATTAAGCGACAACAATATTCATTAGAAAACTATAATTGTAGATTAATATCTATTTTAACCTTTCGTGTTACGTGACAGTGCGTCGTCACTCGACCTTGTATTGACCTTCCGCCCTTATTAGAATAGTATAATCGGCCATAATAAGTGACATCAATATATACTTATTATAAAACTATAATTGTATAACATTTTTCTACATTTTAATCCCTTTTGTTGTATGACATTACGTCATCAACTTCTAATTACAATTAAAGACTGTACTGTTAAATTACTTCCCTTATTTACATTATTTACTAATTATTTAAGCCTTATATTCGTTATTAATATCTACATAATTTCCTATTGAAATTAACATTTTGACGGCTCCGTGGCGCAGTGGCTTAGCAATGAGTTGTTGTGCTGGGGGCCGCGGGTTCGTATCCCGCACGGAACAAGTAGTTGTATGGCCTACAAATAATTGTTCCGGGTCTGGATGTTTGTCCTCGTGCAATTTATGTTTGTAAACTGACTCCACGACACAGGAGAATATCCTAGTGTGGGGGTAACGTTTATAAAAAGAAAAAAAGTTCATCATTAATAAAACTAACTACTAACGATACGTAACTCGATCTCGTAGGGAAGTCGCATATTTTATTATAGATTACGTTTCGCTCACTTACAGTTATATTTTGCCGTATAACTTTAGCCACAATGCTGCCTAAGAAATAAAAAATAATCTTCGGCTAACGAGGGTACAACTGACGCCGAGTTGATTTTATTGTTAGCTAAACGCCATGCTATATTTGAAATAGTGCAAAAAATATATGATATGTCTTCGAACATCCATATGAACGCTTCTATGATGGAACGTTTTCTCGACGAGAGTTCTAATATTAATGAGTTACGTATTGAATTTAAACAGACCGTAGATAACTATAATTCGCATTTATTAAAAATAAAACCCTATCGCTAAGCCTGATAATAAAAGCCTTAGTACGTTTGAGTCTCTTTACGGTAGAATAAATCGGCTTTATTTACAATATTCGCAGTCTACTACTTTACAAAATACTAGTGCCCCATCTAAGGCTAGGCTTACACCCCCCCCCCCCGGTATTGTGAGGTGCCGCTCTCCCTACCCTCTGCAGCCGAATCTTGGTTGGCGGCGGAGCCATAGACCAGATCCGCCGCTGGGTTCGGGAAAGCTGGTGCTTCTGAGTGCTAGTTTTTCCTGGCCCCATGGCTTTCGCGCATCGGATACGGGGGCGTCCGTTGCGCATGTGAAATTGGAGGCCGAGGAGGAGGGCGCACCATGTGTTCTGGAGCGCCTTACCTGAGAAGGAGATGGGGGATGAGTAGTCCTCTCCCGAGGAGAGGCTGCCATAAAGCAGCCAGCGCAGGGGGGGGGGGCGCGGATGTGTGCGAAAGCGTTCCCGTGACCCTGCCAATATGCGACGAAGGTGGATCACCATGGGGTTTTAATCGGTGCGAGTCCGACATAACCCGTCCTTGCCCCCGCAAGGCGGGTATGCGTAGGCATTTCCCCGTGTAAAAAAAAAGGCTTACACTTCCGCCTATCGAACTTATGACATTTTCGGGTGACATTCGCTCATGGCCTTTATTTTATGCCAGCTTTAAATCAACCGTCCATGACAACCCATCACCACTGACGCTGAAAAGTTATACTATCTGCTAGGTAAGCTGACGGGCAAGGCTCTGTCTGTCTGCTCAGGTATAACTCCATGCGCTGAAAATTATAAAACTTTATTGCAAGCTTTATAGCCGTGTAGTGGCGGTTAAGAATATCCACTACCCCATATCTTCCCGTGGGTGTCGTAAAAGGCGACAAAGGGACACAGGCAGGAGATGGGCAGCAGCATCTTCCTGGTAACGGCAAAATACAATAAAAAACTGCGGTTGCCAACCCGCTCGCCAAGCGTGGCAACTATGACAATATACCCCCCATAATGAAAGTTACGAAGAGACGGCCCCTAGTCCCCGGCGGCCCCGCTATTCCTGGCTACGGTGGCGACCATGGTAACGGCGGGGCAGGGGGTGCTAAGAATCTCCGGTGGAGGTTCGGTTGCCACCTACAACGACTTGACCTGGCAACATACAACGCACGGACCCTGAGGACTGACGAGAAGATTGTGGAGCTGGAAGAAGAGATAGACAAGTTACGCTGGCATATTATAGGATTATCCGAAGTCCGAAGAGAGGGGGAGGACACGGTAATCCTCGAATCCGGCAAATTGCTCTATTACCGGGAGGGCGACCATCTGTCCCAAGGAGGTGTCGGATTTATCGTCCACAAGTCTCTCGTTAACAACGTTGTAAAGATTGAGAGTGTGTCGAGGAGGGTTGCGTACCTTATACTCAGAATCACCAAACGGTATTCGCTGAAGGTCATACAGGTTTACGCACCAACCTCGGCACACCCCGATGAGGAGGTGGAGGAAATGTATGAGGATATCTCTAGAGCCATGCATTCCTCCAAAACCCAATATACGGTGTTAATGGGAAATAACTTCAATGCAAAACTAGGCACAAGAGAAAACGGTGAGCTGAAAGTGGGGAAATTTGGAATAGGGCAACGGAACCCAAGGGGCCAGCAGCTGGCCGACTTCATGGAGAAAGAGGGACTCTTTATGATGAACTCTTTCTTCCAGAAGCGGCCCCACAGGAAGTGGACCTGGTCGAGCCCCGACGGTTCGACAAAAAATGAGATTGACTTCATTATGACGACCAAACGACAACTGTTCAGTGATGTCTCAGTGATCGCGAGGGTGAAAACCGGCAGCGATCACCGAATGGTTAGAGGCACACTGAACCTAAACGTTAAGTTGGAGAGGTCTCGTCTAATGAAGTCAACGCTCCGTCCCCCTCGTGTTCTAATCCAAAGTCCCGAAACCTTTCAGCTCGAGTTACAAAACCGTTTTCAGTGCCTAGAAGACTGCAATGAAGTGGGCGACTTGAATGACAAGCTCGTGGAAACTGTCCATGCGGTCGGAGCTAAGTTCTGCAAGACCCGCCGCAGAAGAACACAAAAACTCTCCGATCACACTCTTAATCTCATGGCTGTTAGACGTGAGATGAAGCTACATTCTTCAACAGATTTGGCAGCATACAGGCAACTGAACAGACAGATCTCCAAATGCATGCGGCGGGACTTACGCAACTTCAATACAGCTCATATTGAAGAAGCGATCAAGCGGAACCAAGGCTCCAAAGTCTTTGCCAGAGATCTGTCTGCCAGAAAGAGCCAACTGTCAAAGCTGAAGACCGAATGTGGCAGCATCGTTTCCGGGGCACCTGAGATTTTGAGTGAGATTGAGAGGTTCTATGGACAGCTGTACACGTCATCGTTGGAGCCACACGCAAGTGTGAGTAACGATCCAAGAGCGAGTCTTATCCGACATTATTCCGATGATATCCCGGACGTCAGTCTGAGCGAGATTAGAATGGCTCTCCAGCACCTTAAAAACGGTAAGGCCCCAGGCGAGGATGGAATTACAGCGGAGCTTCTGAAAGCGGGTGGAAGACCGGTACTTGAAGTCCTTCAGAAGCTCTTTAATTCCGTCCTCCATTGTGGCATTACACCGGAGGCGTGGAGCAGAAGTGCGGTGGTCTTGTTCTTCAAGAAAGGCGACAACGCTCTCTTGAAGAACTACAGACCGATTTCCCTTCTGAGCCGCGTCTACGTGCTGTTTTCGAGAGTCATTACGAATCGTCTCGCACGCAGTCTTGACGACTTCCAGCCTCCCGAACAAGCCGGTTTCCGAAAAGGCTTTAGCACCATAGACCACATACATACCCTACGGCAAATTGTACAGAAGTCCGAGGAGTACAATTTGCCACTATGTCTGGCGTATGTGGACTATGAGAAAGCCTTTGATTCCGTCGAAATTTGGGCGGTGCTGCAGTCCCTTCAGCGGTGCCAAGTTGACTGTCGGTATATCGAAGTGTTGAAGTGCTTGTACAGTAGGGCTACGATGGCTATCCGAGTACAGAACCAGAGTATGAAACCTATCCAATTGCAGAGAGGTGTAAGACAGGGTGACGTCATATCCCCGAAACTCTTCACCGCTGCATTGGAAGACGTTTTCAAGCTTCTGGACTGGAAAGGATACGGTATCAACATCAATGGCGAGTACATCACTCACCTTCGATTTGCCGACGATATAGTCCTTATGGCAGAATCGCTGGAGGACCTAAGCACTATGCTCAATGACCTCAATAGTGTTTCCCAACGGATAGGTCTTAAGATGAACATGGACAAAACAAAGATCATGTTTAATGTCCATGTCACACCTATGCCGGTAGTTGTTGGGAACACTAAGCTCGAAGTTGTTGACGAGTATGTTTACCTGGGACAAATAGTCCGACTAGGTAAGTCCAACTTCGACCGAGAGGTCAATCGACGGATTCAACTCGGCTGGGCAGCGTTCGGGAAGCTACGACACATCTTCTCGTCAGACATACCTCAAAACCTTAAAACGAAATTGTACAACCAGTGCGTGTTGCCAGTGATGACTTACGGAACTGAGACGTGGTCCTTCACTGCTGGCCGTATAAGGAAGCTCAAGGTCGCTCAGCGAGCTATGGAGAGGGCTATGCTCGGAGTTTCTCTGCGTGATAAACTCAGAAATGAGGATATCCGCAGTAGAACCAGAGTGACCGACATAGCCCAACGGATTAGTAAGCTGAAGTGGCAATGGGCCGGCCATATAGCTCGAAGAACCGACAACCGATGGGGAAGAAAGGTTCTCGAGTGGCAGCCTCGTACCGGCAAGCGAAGTGTAGGGCGTCCCCCCACTAGATGGAGTGACGACCTGGTAAGATATGCAGGAAGTCGATGGATGCAGGTGGCTCAGGACCGTGCTTTGTGGCATTCTTTGGGGGAGGCCTATGTTCAGCAGTGGACTTGTGAAGGGCTGTAATGATTATTGCAAGCACTCATTGGTAAATACGAAGACAAGCGTATGCTAGCCCCCGCGTATATAAATCAGATGTTCGAGTTTAAGCCATTGCAATCGTCCACAGCAAATAACTTTGATTTATTTACTGATAACTTTATAAGTGCAGTGCGTGCTTTACAAAACTTAAAGTTGAATAATCTCGCGGACTTAATTGTTCTGCATATCGCGCTAAAGAAACTCGACTCTGATACCATTCGAGCTTTCGAATACAATCATAGCTCGATAATACCTACCTTTGATAATTTATTAACTTCATTAAAACCCGCTCTAAATTTCTGTACCGATTCTAGTACAAACTCTAGTAATCCATCAAATAGTTGACGAGGTAATGATAATAATCGTCGCTGTAATAATATTTCGTCGCCGAAGTATCAAGCATACGTAAGTACGACGACTAGTCGTTCAAGGAAGTGCCTGTGTGATAATATTTTGCACCAGCACTTATTTAAGTGTGAAGACTTTAATAAAATGACACCGCTCGAACGGTTTAAATGCGTGAAGAGTAACAATGCATGTGTGAATTGTCTCAGCTTAAGTAATCGAGTATCTAATTGCTCTTCAAACTTTACTTGTCGAGTTTGTAAATTTAAGCATCATACATTGTTGCACTTCCAGCGTGGAAGCGGTAATTCTTTCACTGCGCTGCCTCCGCCTCAGCCTCAGTGCTTAAAGCTGCAGCTCCCACGCCAACAGTTCGGACGTCGTTCTGTGTACTTCGTTTACGAATGTTTCCCAACATTCACCACCCCCCGCACGCGCAAGTCGTTCGCAGAAGACTGTTTTATTATCAACCGCACAAGTCTTTGCACACGACGCTAAGGGAGAGAAACAATTAATTCGCATATTATTTGACTCTGCGTCTCAAAGCCATTTTATAACTAAGGAATGCTGTCATCGTTTAGGCGTCCAACAACACGATAACGAATGTACTGTAGTAAAGGGATTCGGTGGCGTAGAAAAATCGATAAATCAAAATAGATCAATATTAAAATTATCTCACGTTTCAACTCTAATATTAACTTCATTATTTCACCGCTCGTTGTTGATGAAATCACCGATCGTATGCCCACCGCTGTGGTAGACAAATCAGTCTTAGCACAATTTAATGACATAAGGCTCGCTGGTGAATGTTACGGTGTGCCTAATAAAATTGACGTATTGATAGGCGCATCCCTTTTCCCGCACTTATTGTGTCCTGACGTAATTCACTCCTCTAAAGACTTGTCTGGGCCCTCAGCTTTGAACACGGTGTTTGGTTACGTTATTATGGGTTTAGTACCGACACTTCAAACTAATCAAACATTAACGTGTCGAGTTCGTCGAGCATTAAATGATATCCTACACTCAGGGTCAAATTTGCAAGGCGATTTGTTCAATATAATTCTAAATTTCCGCCTACATCCAGTCGCTATGACAGCCGACTGTCGTCAGCAATTCCTGCAGACAATTGTCCGCGATTCTGATCTTCGTTATCAATGTTTCCTATACCGCTTTCGTCCACACAACCCACTTGTGTTGTACCACTTCAATCGCGTATGCTTCGGTTTGACTTCGAGTCCATACCATGCATAGCGTACGATAAGACAGCTTATCGATGACGACGGCGCAAAGTATCCACTTGCGAGTTGTATCGTGTCTACTTCGCTATATATAGACGATATCGCATTTTATTTCCCCAGTGGATCTGAAGCCAGTGATGCCTCTCAGCAGCTGATAGGCTTGTTCAAGGGTGCACAATGGGACCTAATAAAATGGAATAGCAACCGTCGGTCTGTTCTAGATAACCTCCCTGCTTCTCATAAGGTTACAGGAGAAGTAGAGTTCGATAAATCAACGCAACATAAAATATTGGGCTTGTATTGGTCTCCTGATAGTGACGCCTTTTATTTTAAGATAACTGCTCCCGCTGATGTGACGTGCACTAAGCGCTCCATCTTATCTATTGTCGCCCGTCTGTGGGACATAATGGGTTTCGTTGCTTTCACAGTCGCGTACGTCAAGTTGTTAATACAATAGCTTTGGCAACTTAACTTGGATTGGGACAAGATACCGCCGCCGCCCATTGTTAAGATGTGGTAGACATTTATTGCAAACCGCGTTGTTCAGATCACTGACAATATTCCCGCTGGGGTGACGTGCACTAAGTATTACACCTTATCCATTACCGCCCGCCCGTGGGACACAATAAGTTTCGTTGCTCCCACAGTCGCGTACACCAAGTTGTTAACAAAACAACTTTGGCAACTTAATTTAGATTGTTAAATTATTGTTACGAGCTTGGGGTTCGAGACAATTAAAACTGCCGATTGAATTACCAAAATTGACTCTTTAACTACACAACACTAATTACAATCTAAAACCATACTAATAATAAAACACAATTGTACTACTGATCACTTAAGTTCGCCGGTATTTCACTTCGAAGTATTCTCTTGTATGGCCAATTCAATACTGACTTGGTCGTGGTCTATACCGGCCTTATATAGCGCCTCAGATAGTTTCCAGAACCCTCTACTGTAGCGACATCTAGAATGTTCGAGTACAAATCGGTCCCGAAATTCCTGGAAGGACCTTGACTCTCCTAGTTCTGCTACTCGGCACTAGAGGGCGCTAGTGTAACTAGTGTTGCCATGTACAAGACATTAATAGTGGCGCACAACACTGCCCCCTCCTAAGACATGCTCGTCCCGAGCATTATTGGCCCCATAATAACGCGCCAGTCGATCCACATGGACGATCTTAGGAGTACCTCTGGCACCTTTCTGTATCCGGTAGGTTACGTCATTGATCCTTGTCACAATCCGGTACGGTCCATCCCATTTAGCTTGAAGCTTAGGAGATTTCCCTTTGCTGCGAGCTGGATTGTGTAACCACACTAGTGAACCTTCGTCAAACCCTTTGCTGTTCATTTTGCGGTCATACCGTGTTTTCATCTTCTCAGACGTTTGCTGGCCCGTCTGTCTGACGTGCTCATAAATGTCATTCATTTTGTTCCGCAAGTCATTTGCATAATCGGTTATACTGCGTGGGGCATCAGGTGGTATTCCGGTGATCAGGTCTACAGGCAGCCGTAATTCTCTCCCAAGGTTTGCGAAATCTGGTGTCACTGATGTACTTTCGTGAACAGCGCTTCGATATGACAACAAAATCGGTTGTATGTGCCTGTCCCAGTCTCGTTGCCGTTTTTCCACAACTTTTGCTAGGTACCTTTCCAATGTCTGATTAAATCGTTCTACCATTCCATCAGATTGTGGGTGGTAAGAAGTTGTTCGTGTTTTATGAGTACCCATAACTCGGCAAGTTTCCTGGAATATTTGAGATTCAAAATTCCTTCCTTGATCGCTGTGAATCTCTAAAGGTACTCCAAAACGACAGAAGACTTCATGAACTAGTTTATCTGCAACTGTTGAAGCTTCTTGATTTGGAATGGCGAAGACTTCTGGCCACTTAGTGAAATAATCCATCTCAACCATAAAATACTTGTTATCACTTTCACTTTCCGGAAACGGCCCCGCAACGTCAATGGCTATCCTCTTCCATGGTGCACCAACATTGTACAATTTCAATGCGCCTCTACTACGAATTTGAGGTTCCTTTACAGCCGCACAACTTGTACATTTGCGGCACCAGTCCTCGACATCGTCACGACAGTGGACCCAGTAAAACCGTTCTCGGATCTTCAGTAGAGTTCGTTTAACTCCCAGGTGGCCTCCTGAACAACCACTATGGTACAGCTGTAGAATATCCGGTACTTTAGCCTTAATGACAACCATTTGCAAATGACATCTGTCTCCCCGACCATTTTCCCATTTACGGCACAGGACTCCATCCTGAATCAGCAAGCTGTCCCATTGGGCCCAATAGCTTTTCGTGGTCGAACTCATTGCTGACACATCGCTCCACTTGGGCTTAGGAGTACTGGCCTTCATCCATTCCAGAATCAGCTTAATGTCCGAATCTTCCTGCTGTGCATGTTGTAGGCTGTCCTTCCACTCATTGCTGAGCTGGTCTGTCCTGAGTATCCTCACAGATACCACTTCCTTACCCTCTTGCCTAGTACAATGCTTCCAATCTTCAGGGCAAGGTCTTCTTGATAATGCATCTGCATTGCCATGAGATTTCCCGCTGCGATGTTCGATCACAAAGTCGTATTCCTGCAGTAGTTCAATCCATCTCGCAACTTGTCCTTCCGGATTATTGAACTGCAATAGCCATTTCAGTGCAGCATGGTCTGTTCGTAAGTGGAATTTCCGCCCCAGAAGATATTTGCTAAAATGCTGCAAGGACTTTACCACATCAAGCAATTCCCGTCTTGTGAAACAATAGTTCCTTTCCGGCTTTAACATTATTACCCTGCCGCAGCACTAATGTAGTGACTGCTGATGATCTCAGTTTATCTGAGGTTATAATGACCCGTGCCCTGCAGAAACAACACTTTGTAGTGGAATATTTAAATATTAAACGTAACAAACCTTGCTCACCCGCTTTCATTTGTTTAAGGCCTTTCATTGCAACGGTTTGATCTGCGTAGCCGGTCGCCTTTCTAATTCCGCACTAGATTACACTCAAAAACATCCAATTGTACTTTCGCGCAGTGATCATGTAGTGAACATGATCATTGATTATTATCATATTAAAAATTTACACGCCGGGCCTGAGTTGTTATTGTCATTACTCCGTCAGAAGTTTTGGATTCTTTCCGCACGCCGCACTGTGAGACATAGAGTCCACAAGTGTAATATATGTTTCCGGATTAGACTCCGTCCAACTTACCCTTTGATGGCTGATCTTCCCCAAAGTCGTACGCGACAGGTTATTAAGGCATTTACTCACACGGGCTGCGATTATGCCGGCCCTATCGCCTATACTCCTGTACGTCGCCGTGGTATACGCAGCGAGAAGGCGTACTTATGTATTTCCACATGCCTCACAACTCGAGCTGTGCATATAGAAATCGCTACTGATCTTAGTACTTCCAGTTTCCTCGCCGCGCTGAAAAGTTTCCTCTCTAGACGAGGGCCGATTCAGTTTTTGTATTTGGATAACGGAACGAATTTTAAAGGTGCCGCTTCGTACCTTCGCGATCTCTATAAATTTTTAAACGTCGAAAATCGCCAAAAGCTTGAGCAGGAGTGCGCTGAAAGTCGCATTACATAAAGTTCATCTGTTCCAACTCCCCTCATTCTGAAGGCGCATGGGAAAGTGTGGTCAAAGTTGTGAAAGCACATCTGTTCCGAGTTATCGGACATCAGTTACTTTCATACGAAGAACTTAATACTATTCTTTCGCAAATTGAATGCCTGCTGAACTCTCGGCCCTTGACAGTATTAAGTTCTGATCCTACGGAGCCCTCGGCCCTTACACCGTGTCATTTTTTTTTGAATACCGCGCCTTTATTATCATTACCTGCAGCTGAAGTCAAATTTCACAGTCTGTTACACAGACATTCCCTACTGGATAAATTAGTCCAGTCGTTTTGGGATCGGTGGAGGATGGAATACCTTCATGGATTACAAGTTCGTCAGAAGTGGAACACTCCATCTACGCCTATCGCACCAGGCACGGTTGTAGTTGTGATTAACGATAACACAACGCCACTTGCTTGACCATTACTTATTGTTGAGTCTGTTCATCCTTCGAAAGATGGTGTAATTCGAGTAGTAACCGTATTGGTTGTTCGTATTTGTCCTCTCCCGCAACAATAAACCACGAGTATCTTAATTATAATTATTTATTTAAATTAGCAATTAAGTTTATGTATCATATTATAAAATGTTAAACCGCTATATTAAATCTATGTACACATTTTCTCGCTTGCCAATCAAGCCTAGTAAATCAAATATACGCATTGAGGGCACTGTCTGATTCTACCGCTACCGCTCTATTTGCTTACTATAAATACTCACTCTATATACCGCAAAACTGTTTTTCTTTTTTTATTTATCTTACGGTTGTCTTTTAAAGGCGACCCTTTAAGGACGGGAGGAATTGGTAATAACAGTTAACAATCTAATTTATAAATCTAATAGAATACTTGGTAAATAACTTTAACCCCTCCCTTCCCTTCTCCTTTCAATATGCACGCACAGCCGTTGAAGGCGACGCAAGCGCCACGCAACGGCAATTTAGTTATAATCATCTCTGCTTTAATATCAATTATCACCGGACATTGTGTCCCGGTAATTTCACAAAATGTGACGCGCCTTCCGCGATTACAATAAGTCGAGAGTTAAGGAGTGTGCGATATCCTAAAACTGATCTAAGAGTGCGTGTGCTGACCCACGTGGTGGACCTGCTGTGTTAGCTGATACGTCGGGAGAAAGGCGAGGCAGTCCCTCACAAGGTTAGTACGTGCATTCCACTCTCATCCGCCTTCCTTGCTCCGTCTGTTGTATGTACCAATACAGTCCACAAACCTTTATCGAAGAACTTAAGTTACTGGCGCGTCCAAACTGGTTAATTTTAATGGTGGATGTATTAAAAAATCATTAATCACTTTTATTTTAAGTTTCAGTCAAGCCATTTTATTTTCTTACTGTCCGACGGACGAACAAAATAAAATTTATGAAACTGTATAAAGGCAGTATGCTGTAAATGTCAACGATCAAACGTGCCATCTCCGTAGCTTTCCAAGCTCCCACGAAATCGTCGCGGCATTCTTGAGAGTGTAGTGTGTACATTTACAAATTAATGATTTGAGAGTTGTCATATATAAGATTTTAGTAGAACTCACACGATTTTTCACAGTTTTTTATACGTTTGACCCAAAGATGAAAATCGTATGTTAATGGGTCACATCATCATGTGATAATTTGATAATAAAACTTTATGAAAATAAGTTTTTGTTTCATCCAAATTGGTGCAGAAATACGAAAGTTATAATGTCTTGAAATTTCGCAAATTTAAAAAAAAAATTACCCGCTTGTTCTCTGTGACGTGACGTCACAATTCGACAGAGCGAACGCGCAGTAGGTACTTGCTAAGTTCAGTACTAACCGCGCGCTCCGAAGTATACGGTCGTTTACCTACATAATATTATATCGAATGTCAGAGTTAAACGTGACAAAGTCACGATGATTTTTCATTGTGACTTTTCATTTTCATGGTAATCGAAATAACAGTCACGGTTTAAAAATAACCCCAAATCTAGTAGCCTCTTACGAGTCCCACAGGATGGTATGTATATTTATACACCGCCACTACACGGTAATTGATAACTCCTAAAACATTTTATTTATCGACAACGTCTTGCAATCGTCGTTTCTCTAGCGCTATACTTGACCTTCATACAAATAATTATATTTTTAATTGTTGATAATTTTTTATATTAGAATAGGAGCATAATAAAAGTAATTAGCAAAATGACTCTAAGTTATATAAGTAGCGGCATGAAAGTCTAGCAATGACCGTTATTGCGCATCAGTCGCGCTGATTGGCTTATTGCGTATAAGTAATGCTGATTGGCTCGTGCGTAACTTTCGCACGCGCCGATTGGCTCTCCAGTCGCATACATGCAATTCAATTCGCGCGCGTTCCCTCCACGTTTCATTCAACGCTAGACTTACGTGCCGCGACTTGTATTTACCTTTATTTAAAAAAATGTCCTTGGCCTTACCTACTATACACTTCGGCTTGACCATAGGTCTGACTAAGTTGGTGCAATAAAATGTCGACGCCTGAGTGGTTAATAAATCTCGTAGACAAAGAATCCAATTGAAGGCGGGGTCGCGTAAACGTTATTCTGCCTTACATTTACACATCACAGTGCTGCCATTTTGGCAATATTACCCATAAAATAGGGAGATTTTGTTGGTGAAGCGTACGTCAGTAATACTAAGCCACTTTATTCACATGTTATTAGGATAGGATAATTAAAGCAAATTGGTAATATTAATAACACATATTAAAACATATTTATTTGTTAAGAAAATCATAATAATTACACTTATAGATATTGGTAAATCCAATTTAATTATTATTGTCCTTGAAATAAAACTCATGTATTACGAGTATTTCTAATTTTTTCGACAGACTCGCTAATTTTTGTGGTTTCATGATGTGTTCTTATTTCAAAATATCTTAAAGCGAAAGCGAGAAGCATTCTGTGATTGCGAATAAAAGGAAATCTTTATTTATGGGATCGATCGAGTTAAGTAGATTTCTATCATCTTCCTTAACAAGAGTTTTGGCCTTTACAAGAATTTGTTCCAGATTTGCCACTTTTATTTTTTGACGCCTTGTTTTCTGACGAGGAGTTTGCACCATTCTTAACTTCTTCTCCAACAGATTTTGGTGTTGTTTCAATCTCTTGGTAAGACTTCTTGGCGTACCCACTGGCTGAAACAGATTGTAAAAATGTTTTAATCCATTAAATCTATTAGCGGCCGTTTTTGGTCGCAAACAATAGATTTTCAATTGTGTTCATAGTGTTACATGTCATCTATACTATATTCAGGAAAACAAAATACAAAATATAAATAAGGAAACCAATGGGTCTCAAAAACAATGCAGTAGAAGGCCGATTATCCGAATTAATTGGGACCGGGGTCCATACAGATAATCGAAAATTCGGTTAATCGGACATAGACGTATGTAATAAAGAAAAACGAACTGTCACACATAGAATAAACTTTATTAAGTTTATAAATGGTTTTACACTTTATTAAGTTTTATAAAGTGTAAAACCAGCTATAAACATTTATTCACTGAACATTCGCGCCTTTTCACATAAAACCGAACCTGAAATCGGTTGTACAATAGATCGTTGCTGCAGAAACCACGTAAAAACAGCATTCTCAAGCTGTTCATCCTTTGCCTTTTTTATTACTTTACGCGATGAACATCTATCAACAGTTTCCAACGCAGTCACAAAACTTAAAATTTTTCATTGTTATTTTTAATAATCAGTTTAACCAAGTACTGTAAGTAATATTGCTTACTTACAGTACTTGGTTTTAATTTTTTATATTACGCTTAAGACCTATTCGGATAATTGGCGATTCGGTTAATCGGCGTTCGGGTAATCGGTGTTCTACTGTAAAATAAATAATGATGTGCGTCATGTCAGCTAATCAGTCAGTGAGTAGTTCAGCTTCTTTTATACATTGTATATACTAGGTAAAGATAACATACGCTACTGTTCAGTCTCTGGTTTTAGTGTTTAATCCCTTAACCCACTTGTATGCAAGCTAGGTACTACCAGTTTTGGTAACCAGCACAATACGATCTTTTAAAAACTTAAAATCTACCGCAAATGCGCTTAGTAATTCTAAAGTTAACTGGTATAGTTACTCGACTCCATCGAGTCAGTAATTCATTCTTGAGGTGATGTATACGCTTTTACAACAAAATTCCAGAGAATATACAAAATTTGACCTGCTAAGTTCAAAAACATTATTCAACTAAGTTTGTATAAAAAGGGTTATTATAATATTAAAGAATTTATGGATGATAATAACCCCTGGAAATGAGGTGATCGCTACCAAGCTATTTCTAATTTGTTGTGTTGTTAATTTATGTAACAATACATGATTGTAAGCTGTTAATTAAAAAAAGATCCCACTGGGTTTCTTGCTGGTTCTTCCCAGGACAGAGGTTTTTTTCGAACCAGTTGTAATTACACAAAAGAGTGACTTTCAATAAGTATTATTTATAATCTATATTAAATAAAAAAGTTTCTGTTTCTGTTTTATAAGTACATCATCAATCTGATGCTCATTTTAAGTAATTTTAAAGTCCTCCTGGAAGAATATCACATATTCTCAATGTATAAAAAATATAACAGTATGTCATTACATGATGACTATAACATAACATAACATAAACACTCACGCCTGTCACCCAGAGGGGTAGGCAGAGACTATGGAATTCCATTTGGCACGATCCTGACACACCTCTCTCGCTTCCTCCACATCCATATACCTACGCATACACGCTCGTCGGTTAAAGGTACTCTTAATTTGGCCCATTTTCAATATATCGCCTATTTGGTCGATAAACTTTCGCCTAGGGCGACCCTTCCCGACTCTGCCATTCACCTCTGCAACATAAATTTGCTTTGTCACTCTTTCCTCATTCATTCTTTCTACATGACCAAACCACCGAAGCATTCCTTTCTTAATCCTAGTCACAACATCATCTTGCAAACCACACATTTCTCTTATCACACTATTTCTCACCCTGTCATTCAGATTCAGCCCTAGCATACTACGTAATGACCGCATTTCTACAGCATTTATTCTACTCTCGTGCTTCTTCTGCCATACCCAACTTTCACTACCATACATTAAAGTAGGCACTAACACAGCATTGTGAATTGCCAAACGTGCCTTTTTGGACACATTCTGACTTTTCACAATAGAGTGTAGAGCCCCATTCAATCTATTTGACTATAACTTTTATATTTATTAATTCTTATTACTAGTTCTAGTATTAAGTTAGCAAGGCAATGAAAATTAAAGACGCACAGTATTTGCTTGTTCCATCACTAAATCACCACGCTCAGGTTCTTCTATGTTTGCAACATTCTATGTACACAATACACAATAGTAAAACAATATCAATGACCTATATGTAATATATGTTTGTAGTATAGCGAAATGGTTAAATTTTGGTCAAAAGCAAGCCCATCTTCTACATAAAAATCACAGTTAGAAGATGTAAAATACGACCATATTTAAGCATACAAACCTTTATTGAATAAAGTGTTGGGGCAGCATTACGAAACAATTCAGTTCTTGTCCCTTTTCGGACTAATAAATTACTTTTAAAGTGCCATTGAGCAAAGTCGAGAGTATTTAGTAGGCTCCCAATTCTTCTTACCAGTTGCTAAAACTCATTTTCTTTTTATTTCCGAATCAATTGGGAAACTGACAAATTAAAAAAACATCAAGATGATTAAATTTTAATGACATAATAAGCACAAGTATATAATACATTAGGTACTCACACCGTAATTGTAAGCGATGAGGTCGTACCTCGGGTAATTATAAACTTTAGCTGGCAACATAGGCTTGATGTTATAATAACGCTAATAATGATATCATTATAATTTATAGAAAAAAATGACCATGGACATCGCTTTAATTAATACTTCCATGTAAATCGTGATTCAGAAAGTTATTTAAATAAATATTCCTGAAATAAATTTACTAACGCGTGAAATGTAATGCCATCAATTTTTCGTTCACTGCGGTTTTTACAGCCCATAACACTGCTCGACACCATGATATGGTTATAAAATCAAATATTTTTTAACATAAAACGTACAATTATCGAATTTCATTTACAAATTAGTTTTTATACAAAATAATAAACATTAAAACACTCCGTGACAGTTGCAGACTCTGCCACTAAATTTATTGCCCAATTGCCAAACGGCTTGTCGGGTCGTACGGGAAAAAGGACAACAATATAGTAGCTATATCTCTTTCTTATAAGTGAAAGAAACATTTACTTTCTTTACCTTTGTTTTTTTTTCCTAGTTTGGCAACTTCCAATGGATTTCCCTTTGTTATATGAATGGAACAAAACATATTACGCTGTGACAGAAAATTTTTCTGTCTACGGTGAATCTCTAGTTTCAAAAGAGTATATACATATATAAACTATCCATACATGAACGGGCTGCGTTCTATGTTCTATGACTTCTACCTCTGCTCTCGTCAAGAGTAAAGGCGGCTACTGACCTGCCTGCCGCAGGGGCAATCTAGGGAGCACAGCGATCGGAGCAATATCGGAGGTGTCTCTGCACACACGCCTGCCGTTCAGTATGAGCACAGAGTACATTGTATATACATGAAAATGAGAGTGTACGTCTCGTTGGACGCACGCGTAGAAAATGGCGCCAGTTTTATCGAAATATCAATGAATCAGTATATATAGCCTTGGTTCTTTTTTATATAGAATAAGGGTGACAAATGAGCACATTCCACCTGATGGTAAGTGGACAATGTGGCCTATAGACACCCACATTTATCAATAAAACAACTAATTGTTATAATTATTTAATAATTGTAATAAATATTATAATTATTATATTTTATTTAAAAAAATGTAAAAAATAATGGTAATAATATATATATATATATATATATATATATATATATATATATATATATATATATATTTGATTACTAATTTGAACTGGCTAATACTCGGGATCTACAGTATGTACCCTAATGTGAACAGTTATGATTAAAGGCAATATGAGCAGGGATGCGCGCGTACTGTACTGTTCGTATGTTGGGCGCTGGCAGAATAACAGCGTTGTAGGCAACTGCAACATTTATGCTGAGCTAGAGCCCATTCATTACTACATTATGTAATTCTTGTAATTTGTGTATGTACTCATTTTAACTTTATTGGTGGTAATGAATAAATGCTTATTATTATTATTAATATATCAATTCTTTATATTTCTTCTCTTCTTTGAGAGTTTGAAACACCGCACACACGGGTCGGAACCAAGTGTGTGAGGGGAAATTTAAATTGTAAAAGTGGATGGTAAAGTAGAAGAAGTCAGAAACTTTCGGGTGATGCGACAGGTGTTGAGGATGGTGGCTTTTTGAAGCATGTGAAGTGTATGAGTAGGCATGTGTAGTGTGTTAAGGCTTTGTGTGAGTGATTTTGGTATAATACCGGTGGATGAGAGAACTATCGGGACGATGTGAACATTTTGTGCTTTCCATTGAGTTTTAATTTCTATGGCAAGTTCTTGATATTTATTTAGTTTCTCGGATATTGTAGTTTGAATATTATGTGAGTTTGGTATTGCTATATCTATCAGGTAAACTGTTTTATTGGTTTTGTCGTGAACTGTAATGTCAGGTCTATTGTAATGGATAGTTTTATCTGTTATTATTGTTCGGTCCCAGTAGATTTTCTGATTCTTACTTTCTAATACTGTATCAGGTTTATACTTATAATATGGCTGCATCTTATCGACGAATTTATATTTATATGCTAAATGTTAGTGTATGATTGCAGCAACTTAGTCATGACGATGTTTATAATCGGTTTGTGTAAGTGATTTACATGCTCCTGTAATATGTTGTATAGTTTCAGAGGACTTGTTGCAATGTCTGCACATGTCAGTAGTCTGATTGGAGTCTTTTATGATGTGTTTTATGTAATTACGAGTTGGTACTGTTTGATCCTGTATAGCAAGCATAAAACCCTCGGTCTCGGGAAACAGTTCACCTCGTTTGAGCCATTCGTTCGACTTAATTTTATCGACGTGCGGCTGGCTCAGATAGGCTCGATGTCTTCCATGTAGGGCTTTTTCAGACCATGCTGCAATCTTTTGTTGTGTTCCTATAATGTGTTCATTAATTTGCGTGTCTCTGTTTTGTAAGTTAAGTGGTGTAAGTTTTTTATCTGTTTCCGTTATATGTTTGTGTAAAGATGAGTGTTCTGATTTGTTATGGAAGTACGCTCTGAGCGAAAGTATTTGTTTGTTGTGTAAATTGTGTATATCTATCAATCCTCTTCCCCCTTGTTGGCGTGGTAGTGTAAGTCTCTGTATGCATGATTTTGGATGATGTTTTCTGTGTTTAGTTAGAAGTGTATTGAGTGTGCGTTGTAGTTTTTTGATGTCAGTTTTTGACCATCGTATAATTCCGAAAGAGTATATGAGAATAGCTATTGCAAATGTGTTGATGGCTTTAATAGTGTTTCTGGAGTTGAGGTTGGTTTTTAAAATAAGGTTGAGGCAATGTGAGAATTTTTTGAGCAGTTCTTGTTTTGTAATATTTTGTTGAATGCGTCTGGACTGTTTAAAACCTAAGTATGTGTATGTACTGTGTTCATCCATTGGTTTAATCGCTTCACCTGAATTGAGTGTGTAACTATTGCTTTGAATCTTGCCTTTTATAATAGAAATTCTAATGATGGTTTTAATTAAATTTATTCACTAAAATTTGTATTTTTCTTTAAATATTTATTTAATGACATTTTATTTATATTCCAGCAATTTTAATATTATTGGAATATTTACTTTCCCATACTAGCCCTTATGATAAGTTAGGTAACAAATCCCAGTTATGTTACTTGTAAGTTACAACGTTCAAATAACATTCTTTATGCGGGTCTGACTTGTACTCATACGTGTGCTCCGCGCGAAAGTCGCAACGAATTGATTGAAATTGCTCCAATTGGGCTACACACGCGACAGCGGTAGGGCCAATCTAGGGAGCAAGGAAGTAGGCATGGGTTAAAAATATCGCTATATCGAAATACCGATATTTTTTAATAAATATTTCGATATATATCGTCGGTATATTAAATAGCGATATATCGACAAATCGATATTTATATTAGAGTATCGAATTCGTATCAATTTCGATATATTTTAAAATGTTGTATCGTTTGTTTCGTCGTCCAACCGTCAGTAGATAAAATTTTGGACCTTATCTTTACATCATTCAAATGGTGATGATATATCGATATTTATCACGCGATATATATCGATACTTTTTAAAAATATATATTCGATATTTATCGATATATTTTTTCCCTTTGCCCATTCCTACAAGGAAGGTCTTGCGCTCCTGCCGCCCTGCCGCAGGGCCGACTTAAAAAATTGCCCCTGCTTGCCTACACACATCACAATTAAGAAGGCAATTAAGGGTCATCCCCACTCCTACACCCTAGATTGCCCCTGTGGCAGGCATGTCAGTAGGCACCTTTAGCACTTATATTTGGAATTTTAGCAGGAATTTGACCGGAGGCGGATTGCTGCTCTTGTATTATGGTTTAAATAATGATTTGAAGTGGATTTTAATATGTAAGATAGGTGCCATTTTGTGTATTAAGTGTCTGCACATGTGAAGTATTAGTGGAAATGGTGAAACAAGTGTTCTGATGGTGATGTGAATCTCAAGATAAGATGTTTGTTTGCTTATGCGCCTTGAGATATCATCGCCAACTGTCAGCTGACTGCTGGCTCAATTTGCCGTCATAATCTTCCAAGGGCTGCCTAATATGAGGCATCCACTTATTGTGAAGCAGTGTACTATGAGGTATAATTAATAATTATACATTGTAACTTCAGGTTCAGAAGGGCTAGAATCCAGAGCTGAAAACCCAGTTGTAAAAAAAAGTAACATATTTATTAATCTGTGGTCAGAGCCGCTTCGTACTATTTTGTACTTTGATTAGCTCAGTTAATTTTCGAAGCCGCGTGACTATCGTAAATACAAGTATTGTATCGGCAATCGGCATTTCAATTTATGTTTTTTTTTGTGAAAATGGGAGATTTTCAAGCCGGTCAAAACATGAATGTATTCCTTCTTGGTGGAATTACAATTTTACTTTGTGTAATAACACACTTTATTTATAAAATCATCTTTAGTGACAAGAAAAGAGAAGCATCGTTTACAACAGAGAGCGATTCTGGTAAGTTTCGCTAGAAGATTTTGAGATATTTTATCAAAGTAAAGTTATATTTATTAAATAGAACAAACACCTGAAAAGTCTTATCACTTGTCATTAATTTAAACAATAATCACATTTGAAAAAGCACGTGGAAAACATTAATTTATTAATTATGCATAAAATAATTTTAAACCATTAAATGTTCACTTTTTTAAAAATTTAAAATAAAAGTCAGGAAATCAACAAGAGTACCTGTTAGAGGTGTTTTTTAATGACCGGCTCAGTAATGAAATCTATTTTTAACACTCTTTTATTAGCTTCGCAATGTAATGGATTCTTTTATGTAATTTTCACCAATTTGTCTGACGGTAGATCGACTTGAAAATCTGGACCGATGACAATATAATAATTTAACTTTTTCATAGTATTCTGATCAGCATCGCCAAGATAAGTCTCTCGAGAATCATCATATTCAATGCTCAGTTCATTATCAATGTGTTTTTTAAATTTTCTTAAATTTTAATATTATTTCAGTATAATTGTTCTTTGAAATTTCTATATTTGAATTTTAGCTTCGGTTCATTAAATAAGCACCTGTACAAATTTAATAGGTTTTCATTCAAAAAGGATAAATAGGTCAAACTAAGAGTTTCAGTTATGCAAATAACTTGTATTTTGTTTTCTTAGTAAGTTTGTTTGGGTGTGCAATCCTGATAATTTTGGATACTTATTGTTTAATTTTTATTTTTATTTTCCTCATTTAACTAGTTGTGATAAGTAACATGATTGGAATAATTTTCTCTTGTCATAAAATTGTATTTTAGTGCAAGTTAGTAAGATAATAATACTAACAAGTTTAATATAACAAAAGAAAGGAAAGATGATGTAAAATTAAAAATTTGTACAACCAACTTCATTATAAATAAAATGAGAACATCATAAATGTACCTGAAGTCAATTAAATATGCATTATTAAAGATAACTGAAAAGGTACTGATCAGATCTTGATCTAATTTATATGGGACCACATGAAAAGCACCAGCTTTCAAATAAAAAATAATCATCAAAATCAGTTTGCCTAGAAAAGAGTTCTGAGAAAAAAAAAATACATTCAAACTGAGTACCTCCTTTTTTAGGGTTCCGTACCTGAAGGGTAACCAACAGGACCCTATAACTAAACCTCTGCTGTCCGTCAGTCTGTTTGTCAGCGGGCTTTATGTCATGATCTGTAATAGGTAGACAGTTGAAATTTTCACAGAATGTGTATTTCTGTTGCTGCTATAATAACAAATAATAAAAATAAATTAAAAATTAAAGGGGGCTACTACTACTAGAAATGTGGTTTTTTTTTGCATACATAGTATTAAACCTTGTACAATGGTATGGAATCCTTCATGCCCGAGACTGACTTGCACTTAGCCGGTTTTTTGAAGTTGGGTGATAAAAAACATAAATTTCCAGAGCAATAAGACTAATATTTTTTATTAACATTAGCATTAAACTTTTTATTTACTCTTTACTTTTCGATTTGCCATATTAAATACATTAGTACATCATTTACACTCCATAGAAGTCAAATAAACTTGCTATTATTGCCTTATTCGTCTTACTATACTATTAAATTGCAAATAGTCCTAGAGTAGTATAGTAGTAGTAATCAACACATTTTTGGTTACTGTCTTTCTGGGGTTATGTTGCATTATTGTAAAGCCATATAGTCTCACAGTGACAAATAGAAACAGAATCTGTTAATCACATGCTATATCAAAAAATATAACTGTCATTTTAGTTGACTTTCTATACATTTTCGTTTAGTGGATTTCTAAAGAAAGGGTTTTACTGCTGGTCTAGTGTGCAGCTGGCTTAAGGCATTGTCATTAATTGTAACTCCTATATAATAATTATAATTTTATTGAGATATTTATGTTTTCTTCATTAAGCTGGGGATACATTTTATCTGATCGAAGGCGAGTCCCAACATATATTTGTATAGCCCATATGTCGAGCCTCGCCATTGCTTGTTGTCGCTTGCCTAGCTTGCCGAGTATGGGCGAGTGCCAACGTGTATATGGTTCGTTTTGCGTGCCTTGCTAACACTTGGAATCGCTCGCTATGACTCGTCTCACTTTGCAATAGTGTCGGTTTTTCTGCACAACTCAAAGGCGCTTGCCTGCGCTCGGCAACTCGTGTCCATGTGTTAGTCGGCCATGTCAGTATGTTCACTCTTTCAAACTTGGACAACATGTCGACTGTAGCACTCTCCTTGAATCACTTTGCCTACTTTCGTGTTGGCTGAGACTTGGTTAACATGTATTGCCGGCTTTAGGTTGTAATTTCCGTTACCCTGTATTGTCCTGTAAGTGTTGAAAGAGGTGAGAGAGGGAAACAAAGCAGGAGATGATCAGTAGCATCTTCTTTATAACAACTAAAACAATGAAAAGCTGTGGTTGCCAACCCAATAGCTTTTCTAACAAGGTAGATTATGCTTTTAGCTGTCATCGTGATTAAACCTATATTTTTTTCCAACTTCTAATCTTCCATAATGTTTTCTCCCAACTCTGTTTAATTTATTGGTATATTTTTCTGTCTGTACAAATTATTATAAAAGTGAATTTAAGATAATATTGTAAACTTTTAAGGTAGAGGGGTAGATACCAATTTTAAGTTAATCTGAAAATTTGTCCTCAGTGGCTCAGGGGTCGCATGAAAACACAATGTATCTCTCAAGTAATACATATTACAATAAATTAGATTATTTAGTGTGATTGCGAAGTCAATTTATTTAAAACATAAAAGATTTTTAATATTGATATGGTCACTATAAGATGTTGTTAGGTTAGCTAATTACGTAGACAGAAGGACCCGTAAGTAGGGACTGAATAAATTAACCGACTTTGTATTACATGGATCTCACAACTTTTTACGGTAGAAGAACTGAGTTGCGAGACTTGGTTTTTTTACAAGTTATGTTTTATGGTGGCATTTATTTATTAGAAATATTGAAAGAATTAGTTAACACTCTTTTAATCTTCATCTATTTCAGCGGTTTCGTATGTTGAAGTAGGCCAGATCATAATAATATCGTAATAATATTAAAATTCATCGGGTGTGTATTGAGTTATTTTTAGTACATTTCGTACGTTCTTAGGGTTCCGTAGCCAAATGGCAAAAAATGGAACCCTTATAGATTCGTTATGTCTGCCTGTCTGTCCGTCCGTATGTCACAGCCATTTTTTACCGAAACTATAAAAACTATGCTGTTGAAACTTGGTAAGTACGAGGGCGGCACTGAAAATTTCGGGAATCAAGGAAGTGACACAACATTACTATTTAAAAATGTATTTATTGTTTTTCGAAGTATTCTCCGCGAAATTTGACACATTTTTCCATACGATGGAACCAATCATTGAAGCTACCATTCCATTCGGAAGTTGGGGTCTCCAAAATGGCCGTTTTGTAGGCGTCCACAACTTCTTCAGGTGATGAAAATCTCTGTCCACGCAATTTATTCTTTATTTTAGGGAAAGTATAGAAATCATTAGGGCTTCGGTCGGAGCTGTACGGCGGATGGTCTAATAATTCTATGTTTTCTTGCTCTAAAAACTCTTTTGTTCTGTGTGCGGTGTGAGAACTCGCATTGTCATGATGGAGGATGATGCGGCGGTTGCAGTTCTCTTTACGGAGTTCAGAAATGACCTGTAGCAAACAAATGCTAGCATACCATTCTGAATTAACCGTTATTTGTCCCTCAAGAGGAATAGTCGTAACATGGCCGGTTTTGGAGACAAACGTGGCCACCATTTTTTTTGCAACACTCCGTGAACGAACAATTTTTGTTGGCTTTAACTCATTTTCGAACACCCAAACTCGTGACTGGTTTTTTTTATAGGATAAGGGTGACAAACGAGCACACAGTCCACCTGATGGTAAGTGGTTGCTGCGGCCCATAGACATCTACATCTATCCTTGTTTGCGAATCAAAATGCAGATGCGTTGTCACCCGTGAGGACTAAGATGGAATGCCTCATTTCCAGTAAAAAGGGCCTCCGGCCACCTGCACTCACCAAGCGAAACGCAGAGGTAAACCTCTACTTCACGCTGGTATTCTGTGAGGTCGTGGTACCACCCCGGTTCGAGCCGGCCCATCCATGCGACAGCAAAAGCTGCCGCGTGGCTCTACCACTGTTAAAACTAACACTGTTTCGGGTTCGTACGTGTATATCCAGGATTCGTCACCTGATACGATGTTGTATTTGAGGATCCTGCGTGGAATCTTTCGAGAGTTCTAACGCACCAAGCAACGCGAGCCGCTTTTTGCTCTTCACAGTGCGAATGCGGTATCCATCGGGGAAACAACTTTTCTACACCTAATTGTTCATGCAAGATTATTTGTATTTGACTCATGCCAATGTCTAAAATTGCTTGAATTTCGCGGTATGTCACATGTCGATCTTCCTCAATCAGCTTACACACAGCATCAACGTTTTCTTGGGTGACTGCAGTTTTTGGACGACCTTGACGGAGATCATCTCTGAGCTTGACACGTCCACGTTGAAATTCAGCAAACCAGCGATAAATTGTGGTTTTGGATGGGGCTTCATCACCAAATGCAGAAATCATCCGGTCAACACACTGTTTTTGTGTTAAACCACTTCGAAAGTCATAATAAATCATCTCTCTTGAATTTTCTCGAGTCAATTCCATTTTCTCAACGACTAAACAAGTTTGACAAAACCTTGTGACAAGACCGAGAATCTATTTTTAAACAAATAAATGGTATTCGATTTTTAAAACCAAGGAGTTTTCAATTAAAAAGATTTTAATATGACAGGAACAGTGGAAATATTCCATTTCCGATACTTTTAGTGCAGCCTATGTAGATGTATTCTGTGAACCGCATTAAGATTTTCTCACAAAAATAGAAAAAAAAAGACAATAAATTTTGCAGGGTTGGCATGAATAAATCATTTTGATATAAATCATGATTTAAATCACGATTTAAATCAAATGATGTTTTGAATAAAAATCAATGATTTAATCAAAATTGTATCCAATATTTTATGCTGAACCAGCCTCCGCAGAGTCTACTTCACCTGAGGATGCCTCGTGTAGAGGCGAAACACGTGTCGTATTTTCGTGAGTGGTGTGTCCTGCCTAGTGTGGTGGTGCTGAGGATGGTAGTGCTGGGATTGACGGCGACGGGTATAGTGCGCGCGATTGAGGGAGGGTGGGAGGTCCCCCTTAAAGCTGGACAGGACACATCATTTTCTTTCTTTACGCGGAATTAAGCAAATTAATTTATAACAACCTCATTAAAATCTAGTATGTTTTCTGAAGTTATGTCAATAACTGAAAAGCCTCTACTTTTGCAGTCAAAATAAGGCTATTATACTCTTTTGGAAGGTAAATCCTGTCTTTTCTCTTAATATGTCTTTTAACGGTCCCAAAATTACTATTACACTGTAAAAAGGAATGTCAACGCACCGGAAAGTATTGATATACCTTTTCAAAACGATTGATTGCAACAAGGGTAAGAAAAACTTTGTCCTCCGCAAGCATCGCTAAAAATGTGTAGTTCTTTGACAGAGGGATGCATATTCTGTATCGTTTTCCATAACAAACTACCCACTTCATACAGCCCTCGTTTAGCTTCACCCTCAAGGTAAGTGTAGAAATCCGCTGAATTAGGTTTTAAGTCATCACACAAAAGACATAAAGCCAAAATTTTCTTAAATAAAACATCTCTTGAAGTGGGATCTTAGGCAGTGGCAAATTTTGCATATAATAAAAAACAATGGCTCCAACTTCTTCTTTTTCCTGACATAAGCCAAAAATTTTTTTTCGTTTATCATAATTTTTTTAGTATGTTTAAGACGTATCATTTTTTCTGCAACTGCCACTCTCTTCGCATTTTCATTAAGCGATGGACTTTTTATTTTTGCTTCGAGTTCGTCACTAGTCGAGCAAACGTCAACTTTAGGCCGACCAAATGTGTAGCCATGATTATCATTAAAATATTTTATATAAATAAAAATATTTTATATAATAATATTGATAATAGTCGTATTTTATGTATTGATATTGAGGGTATTCTTTTCAAAAGAGTTCATGCATTATTTTGACGTTCAGGTTTGCTTCTACTCGTAAATACTGCAAATGTTTACTGTTGTAATGAGATTGTTTAAAGGGAAACGAGCTAATACGTTCACTAATAGCAACATTTGCTTCGTTTTGTAAGACATTACCTCGATTACAATGATGACCACGTTTATCTTCAGGCAGTTTTCCGTCCGATAAAGTAAAGTTTAATTTTTATTGACGTAAGCTTGACAGTTGGAAGAAAGAAATAAAAGACTTATTTGTTCCCTTCTTCCGACTAAAAATTTTTTTGATCGCATGAATCTATATGGATTGAAGGTGTTTTATTCCTTTTTTCGAACTCACAGTGTAGCGCTACGTTTAAAAATAGCAAAACTATAAAAAAGTGCATACGTGAAAAAGTGGCGTTTATTTCCTTCTTCCAATAGGTGATTCAATTGTAACTGTAAGAGAAAATGTACCAAATTAACCAGTCTCTGTACATTAAGGTGCTATTACCATAAGCAAAGTTTAATTTAATACAAGTCCCAACCACTAACTGCTTGCCGTAAATTTCATATTGTGCGAGCATTCTGGGTTAGATCCCTGTCAGTGTCTATGAAATTAGTAATTGTAATTTCAAGTGAAATTCAACTCGGCAGTGAAGTAAGCGGTGGACAAAATTTTTTTTAAATAAAAAAATTAAAGTAATGCTATTAACATTACTAATATTCCCTTTTAACCACTTCTGGTAAGCTTAAAATGCTTGTGTTAGAAGTGGTTCCCGACAGTAGTCGAATGGAAGATTCGAACCCACGACCTTTCGAGTTCGCAGTCCACACGCTGCCATTAGGCTACTGACGCTTCAATAACCCTATAGAAATGCGAGGTCAAGCTTAATTTTTTTATAACATGTCTTGAAATATTTGAATTATTAATTTTAAAATAGTACCTCAAACACATTCACATAAACAACAAAATTTTTCCTCTTTGCACATTCTGTCCACTGTTGTTTTTTTTGTATTTTTTCACGTTTTATAATAAAATATTGTAATAAAGATTCTCATGAACGAATTAATGAAACCGATAAATATTTGTAACATTTTTAGACATTTTCCCTTGTGTCCTTCTGTTATTAAATATTATAATAATTTCATATATTTTTAATACTATTTATATATGATATAATTTGGAAAACAGGTATAGTATTAATGTTTCAATATCTTAGACTCATTCACTCAAGTATAAATTATTGCTTGTTCTCTTGTAGGCAGGTACTTAATATTTAATCTTTAACGTTACTATAATTGAAAGTAGGTATAGTTATAAATTTATTATACAATATTATTTGCTTTTTGTTGTTATTGATGATTTATTTATAAAGCAATTTTTATTATATGAATGAAACTACGTTTTACAGACTTTATTGAATTTTATTTGTATAATTTTATGTTCCCGACGTTTATCATTTAAATAATTCAATATTACTTAAACAAGAAATTTTAACACAAGTGCAAAAATAAATATGAAAAATTCTGTAAAAACAGTCTTAACACAATATAGTCTAGTATTCATGTTAAAGTAATGAAATCATTATAAGTAATCCATTTAATTTTATATTTTGTGTAATTTATACATTTTTTAATAAGTTTTAAATGTCCCACTTTTATTAATTCGAACCACCAATTACAAATAGCTACTACTTTAACACATTATAGATTCATAGTACGCAAATTTATTGTTTTACAATTGTGCTCTTTTGTGTAGTGACAATACAATGCTTATCAGACCTTATCCAAGTACGTTTTGATTTTTGCTGCGGTATATTGCTATGCTATTGCTATTAAAGTGCCTTTGTATTCATAATTTATTTAATAGAACAATAATGTAAACAGTGAGTTAGATGTATAGTTTTTATATAAAAAAAATAGTAAGACATTTACCGTACCGTCGTTTTACATACATACATTGGACGTAGACAAACCATGTTTGACCCTTTGAAACAGTCTGGTTAAGGCAAAAATATTCAGTCTTCATAAAGTAGATTTAATCTATACAACAATACTTACAACAAAATAATAATTTTTAAATTTTTTGTCTGTCTGTCAGTCTGTTTGTTCCGGCTAATCTCCGAAATGGCAGGATCTATTTTGACGGGACTTTCACTCGCATATAGCTGATGTTATAAGGAGGCTTAGGCTAATTTTATTTTAGTGAAAGGATTAGGGTTCTGTGCAAAAAAAATTAAAACCCATAAAATCCAATCATTATAAATTTCACGCGAACGAAGTCGCGGGAACAGCTAGTTATTAAGTGGCGAAGCTTGCGAAGTCACTTATTGATTTCACGATGTCTGTCCGTCTGTCCGTCTGTCCCACGATTATCTCGAGAACGGTTTCGAATTTTCAAATTCTGTTTTCAGCAATCGATTACTGATCATCCAGGCATCTGAACCTCCTATTTTGAATTTTTTTTTCCGTTAGACACCGCTACAAAGCTGATTGCTTCGCCACTTTGTTATGCTGTTAGCTTACTAGGTTTATTAATATTTGTTTTAAAGCAAATTTGGAAATAGCGAAAGTGAATTACCCTGTTAAATATGTACCTATATCAAAAAACCAGTTTTATTTTTAACAAAGAATAGCAATATCCATATGAACTCTTAGGCACTTACTGTCTGCTGAGCTCATTCTCGATTAAATTAGTCAATAGAACATTAATTACGTGCAATTGGCTTGGAATCTTGCTCTATAGGGCAAATTCTACCATCAATAGAGAGAGGCTAGTGACCTTTAGGGGACGGTTACGAAAAAAGAAACCGATAAGAAAAGAAAAGATCTTTATCTTACGGTCTTTTTAAATTTAACAAGCAGTTTCAATGCATTTCATTCTTATTTTACAGGAGCTCAAGTTGACGAAACTGCTTCTGAATCTGTGGTAACCGAGAGCCGTCCCAGTGGGAAAAGTAAAAAACGCACACCATGGAAAGGAAAGACGGAGTTCAGCCACCCTTGGCTGTTCAAGAATCTCAAGGGTCACCCTGGCAACATTCTTCATATGGACTTCTCTGCGAACGGCAAATTCATGGCCGCTACCTGTGACGGTAAGTTTTCTCCGTATTGTGTATGGTGGTGGGTGATTAATATCATATCTTAAATATTCTTGCACTGCAGCGAATATATTCTACGAATTTATGCATTAATCATTTCAAATGATTCATTCAGTTCCCGAAAGCATCCCATAAGTATCATTTTAAAAAGTTAGTTCGTGAATACCTATTAAAGACAATGTTTGCTACATGAGTCTCCCAAGTCCATCATATATGTATTTTTAAACGGACGTATATATTTTTATTTATTTGTATATACTAATTACATATTTTAAACAAATTTTATATATGCAGTTAAATATCGACGTTATTTAGTTTAATTTTAATCATGCAATAAAGTAGAGAACAGACTATAATAAAGTTTTGTGTAAATAAAATTATAATGTTCCTATTTAGCTTAATTTACATAATATTATTTGTTACACCTAAATACCTAATTAATTAATTAACTTGTATTTGCTGCGAATCAATTAAGTGATCCTTATTTAAAATCTGAAACTTTTATTTAAGTGAATGAACCATTTCAAACACAACATTTACATCATCATAATTATATTATGAATGTGTATTATTTCCAATTATT
Source organism: Parnassius glacialis (assembly GCA_033319125.1). NCBI lineage: Eukaryota > Metazoa > Arthropoda > Insecta > Lepidoptera > Papilionidae > Parnassius > Parnassius glacialis. The sequence continues at coordinate 26,335,414 of JAVANC010000027.1, read as the reverse complement.
TCAGAAGTAATGCCTCTACTATTCTAGGTATTATTATGATAATCAGTTACTGTAACTTTCTACGTAGTGACATTCACTAGTGGAGGTGAATGTATTGGTTGAATAAGTTTGACCATAAAACATACTAGCTAATTACATAACGGACCGCATTCCTAGTAGAAGTGTCGATATTTTACAGATGACTGCATATCTCTTCAGTTTTATTATTAATATTATAAACATTACTACATTTTGTTCATACATTTCTTTACCATAATGTGGAACATCTGAAATGAGTAATGCATAAAATGTATATGCTATAATAATAAACCTTAATTTATACGCTACAGTAAGCACTTAATAAAATAAAAACAGTGTTAAAAGACTAACTACCCATGCTGTGACGTATCTAAATTAAGGTTTATTCCGCTTACTCAAAGCTTTGTTATGGAAAATTTAATGTTGGTCTATTGAAAAGTTGATATATTGGTTTTATCCGTGCTTTGAAATATTTTATAACTAATTACGATTGAAAAAGTTATGTAATTGATAATGAGCATTAAATAGTGTTATTTAAATATTATATTAATTTATAACCGTGGTTATCATCTACCTTTCTTATTACGATATAGAAAATATAGAAACGTAATTTTAAGATTACTTTGTAATGTATATTTTTACAATTTAGAGGTAGGAGCATTTAAAAAAATGTTTTTTTTTAAGTTACCTACTTACATGTAAATCATAATTTAAACTTGACCTTGGAATGGTCATGTATATTTTTTTAATTGCCAAAATCAATTTCCTACAAAAATATTCCATTCTGTTTCTCTATACATAATGTTTTAACGTCTATGTTGTATCTTATTAACGATTCAATCACTTTTTGTTTGATACAATTATTAAAATCGTCCGCGTGTGTTTTTGTGGTATGACGTATCGTCTGTCGAAGCAGTCTCTATGAATCTGAGCGTAGTATTCTTTATTTGCGTTAGATGAGCCGATAATACTTTTGATATATCTCTATTTCTTGAATATTGTTATTTCGACAAATCGATTGATTAGTCATTACTGACAGACGATTTTTTTGGACACCATTTACAACTCGCTGGACCAAAAAATTCAATGGAAGCAAATTTATGTACATTGGTGATGCCTGATCTCGGTATCGAGGTATTTCGGTATAACCACTCTTATAATTTTTTTGTTTGTTTTTGCATTCTCATTCTTTAGACGCTGGTAGTAAATAGTTTTCGATGCATGACTTCTTTCACGTGTTAACTATCTGTAGCCGCATTTTCACTTACCATGGGGCGTGGGTTACCACGACGAGCACTAGCGTTATAGTATGTAAAAAAAATTTGGATATCTCAATGTATCAACCTTTTCAATAGACCTATAAAATATACTTACTAAAACGTGATTTTACGTGTAATTAACAGAACAGTGCTTTGCGTGCAATTATTATGGGTAGCTATGATGTCCAAGTAATGGTTGCACGAGGAAGCAGCGTATCCTCTTGTGTTTTTAGTATTTTACTAAGCCACGGTTATGTGTAATTTGGCGGTCCGCCGGTCGAAATATCAACCTACGTTTACATAGCACTTATCTCCATTTCAACCCTGTATTCTTATAGCATGTTATCTCCAAGGAAGTATTTTATTATTCAGAGCAGGGTTTCTGTGAAAACATACTGTACATATTAATGTATGTTTAAAAATAGATGTATCGTATTTATTATTTTAAGACTGAAATGTCCTTATCTTGTTTATAAATCACCGTGTCACTGCACTAAGATCTAAAATGTCGTAAATCGAAAGCAAAAACTACAATTACGGTTATATATAAACGAAGGTCTCTAAAAGTGTTCTATATGTCGTAAATATGCAAATTTATCGAATTTAATTTTGCGTGGGAAATACATGCTTTTGAAGATCAAACATTGAGTTCTTAAATACAATACTATAGTCAGTTTTCATTTTAAAGAAAATTGTATGGAGTATCTAGTTACACTAGATTTTTTATTGTTTCTACTTACTATTGCTGAATCTAATAAGTCATAATATAAATATTAGAACAACAAATATCTAAGCAAATAATATATATTTAAAGTAATTTCTTGTTCATTCTTATTTTAGTTCAGGAGGAATATATATTCGCAAATTGGTTTAAACAATATGGCATCGAGTTACCCGATAACAACGTGCATTTATATCATCAGTAGGACAATTTGAAGAGAATCGCATAAAAAATTGAGGTGGAATAGTTTGCGATACTCATGCGCCGATTCCTCCTAGACTATTTTATTCTTTTCTGTATGGGCATGTAAAAGTCCATTGAACTTGTCCGTTGAACACGGACCTCTTATATCTCACGTAAATGGGATGTTTATACCGCTAAAATGAAAGCCATACGATTTTTTTTAATTTCCTTTAATAAATTCGTCCTCTCCCACTGAAGCTTGTTCATAACCTCGAGTATTTCTTAAAAGTCTTTATATTATGTAATGAAAACGGGTACCGTTGCCCGAGAAGGTAAATTGTAATATAAAAATAGGAAGCGTCAGTACGAGTATAGGTCAAGACTCAACAGCTGACAGACCCGCGCAATGTAAATTGTAAACAACTGTAGTGTCACCAGTGTCACCGTTGTACATACAGTTGTAATTCAACAGGAATGTTATGATAACCTTGTCTGTATACATGGAATGAAATTAATGCCATTGCAATATTATAGCGCTACTATAATATTATAGAGCCGTGGTAGTGTGTTTTCTAATGCCAAGCACATGGTGATATATATACTAGCTGACCAGGCAGACGTTCTGCCGTTTTTGACGACCCTATATAAAAAAAAAATCCTTAAATGCGCAATAAAAAATATTGGGTGTCACTTATCAGGATAAAAACTAACCTATCTCTCAAGTTGGACCAAACTGCACAGAGTGTGCAAATTTCATTGAAATCAGTTCAGTAGTTTAGGAGTTCATTGCGGACAAACAATGTGACTCGTAATTTTTATATACATATAAAGATATACTATACATAAGTACTGCTAAATATAAAAACATAAGTATTTATTATTAATCGAGAATTTGTTCAATGATTCATATCAAATGATTCACTAATTCCGATGAGATCTCAGCATGAGGTGTATGGTCGGAATTAGAACAACGTGACGTGATCCCATATAAGCAGTAAGTGTTTATCTCCTTAATCAATCATAATATATGCTGTGTTAAAAATTAATTAGCTTTTACAGTTGAAAATGTTTATTGGTTTTGGTTTAAAAAATCGATAACTTAACAATAATTTACGTGAAATTTTTGTCATACTTATTTTATTCTTTCCTACACTCATTTTATTTGTTGTGTTCTTTTGATGGAATATATATAATAAGCTGAATAAGTATCAACATTTCTGAAAGAAATTTAATTTTGAGAGATTCGAGAGATTAGCGTTGGGCATGCGAAATTGTTTTCGCGGTTCGCGGTCCAGTTGCAGTAGCTGTGTGACGTAGGTAGCGATAAGTAAGCCGCTAACCGGAATGATCGCGCTCATACCACAGGGTCGCTCACCTCGCCAAAACGTCTGTGACCCTGTTCAGACTGTTTATTTAATGACAAACAACTGGGACGTTAATACGAAACACTCATTAATACGTACGAGCCACGCCTCTAGTCGAACAACGCTTTCTGACCGGCGGCGTGCGGTAATCGGCTGTATTTTGATGTGGTTTTACGTTCTAATGTGTTTTAAGTGCTAATATTATCGTTCTGGTATTCTGTAATTAATTTTTACTCATTACTTACTTATTTTAACAGTTTCCCTGTCGGCGAAACAGACGTAATAGTTAAACAATCGAAATGTTCATATATGATTCATGGGGCAGGGAAAGGGTATAATTTTTACATGATAATTAAAAAGCAGCTAAAAAGCAGTCGCGAAGACATTACAGATGCAATCCATTCATAAATAATGTCGAAAACGAGTATTTTTTTTCGGATAAGGGTGACGAACGAGCACACAGTCCACTTGATGTTAAGTGGTTGCTGTGGCCCAAAAATATCTACATCTATCCTCGATTACGAAACAAAACGCGTAGCGTTGTCATCCGTGAGGACTAAGATTTAATGCCTCGTTTCCAGTAAAACGGGCTTCCGGTTCTCTACACTCACTATACGAAGCGCAGCGGCGTTCAGCTGCTATTTTACGCTGGCATTCTGTGAGAGTGTGGTCCTTCCCCGGTCGAACAGACTCATTCATGCTACAACTATAGGTACCACTAATATAGCTGTAGCATGACACTACCACGTAAAAATTTAAAATATTTATATTTTTACGTGGTTTTATTTATTTATTATTGAAAATTAATTTAAAATATTTGTAGTGCATTAACTTTTATGTGTCGGAAATCATCGGTGAATATCTTAACGAAACCACAAAGCTCAATGTACTGATTTGTACTTCCACAAGGTGAATGTAATTAACGGGACAATGGCCATTAGAAGCTTCGGATATATAAAAAATCTTAACGACTAAGGTTTTCCTACTTAAAAATATCTTTCTCTTCATAGTAATAAGACCGAGATTTGCGATATTATATTTTTTCCGCTCACTATTTTATTTTTAGCATACAAAGTGTCATCTCTGAAATTCGTAATGAACGGTATTTTAGCAAGATGGTATTTTTTTTAAATTATTTAGCTGTTATGTTTTGTAATTGAAGTTTTCTGTACTAAGTTAAATGTGTATGTTGCAGTATCGTCAACTTAATTAATGTTGTATAATAGAAAGACGGAGTGGCCTATATAGTGGGCTAGTGTAACTAGAATTATACCACAGAGCAGAGTTAGTGAGGTAACATTTGTGCTACAACACTAATTACCAGTTTTTAGGTATGGTTGTTCTCATGTCCGATCTTATTGCATATCTAGTGACCCGCCCTAGTTTCCCCTAGGTAGGAAATAATAATGTGGCGCCATTTCGATTTAAGAAAATGTCCTTTACCATTTTTTTATTTATTATTTATTTTATCAAATTTCGTCTTTCAAAAAAAAATCGTAAAATTTTAGGATAAAATATTAGCCTCGAACCCTTCTGGCATTGATCTCTATCTATTCGTAAAGTTTCATCACAATTGGCTCTGCCATTCTGAAGATTAGCTTGGACAGACAGGCAGACAAACATTTTAAAAATGGTTATTTATGTCTTAATACCATCAACCACCTCAGCATAATAGAAGCCAGTTATTTCAATATTGCAGATAGAAACTTAATACAATTTATTACAATTTTATTTATATGTATATATTTTGGGATGGTTTGGGAAGAGAGAGGAACAGGGAACTCACTACCCCATATCATCCCGTGGGTGTCATAAGAAGCGACAGAGGGAAGCTACTATAGCTATTATCCCCGCTATGAGACCATCTATGGGGCGACCTATGTTCAGTAATGACCTTTAATTACCTTTAACAGGCGTGATGATATAATGAAATATATATGTATACATATATAAAAAATATAATATATATAAACGTAAATAAAACTAATTGTATTAAATTTACAACATCGAATGTTAAAAATCTGAATACCAATGTGTTATTAAATGGGGAAGAACTGAGCCCTGTTGAATCCACTGTTTTTCTTGGCGTCACTCTCGACGTAAAGCTTCAGTGGGGCACCCATATATCCTAACTAGCAAGCAGACGTAGGTTCTGAAGCCTATGCTGTAAAAAAAGATTAGAGGTCTCACTAGTGTCGAGACAGCTAGATTAGCTTACTTCAGTTATTTCCATAGCATAATGTCTTATGAGATTTTGCTATGGGGAAATGCGGATGAATCAGAAACTATTTTTGTTTTACAGAAGAGGGCCGTTAGAGCTATTTACAACCTATAACCGTGAGGGTTTCTTAGAGATAAATTTAAAGAAATAAATATATTAACTTTAGCCTTTCAGTAAATTTACGGAAATTTAATGTATGTACACAAAAACAAACGTAGTTTTATTAAAAAAAGTGATATACATTCTGTAACCACTAGGAACAAACACAAGCTAGTGATATCAGTTTCTCGACTCCACAGAGTTAGTAATTCATTATTTGGCAATGCATACGCTATTACTACAAGGTCCCGGAAAGTGTACAGGCGCTTTCTATTACTAAGTTTAAATGTTTTGTTAAGCTGAAACTGTATAAAAAGCGTTATTATAATTAACCCCTGGGAATGAGGTGGTCGCTTCCAAGCAGCTTCTAAAATAAATTTTGTAAATAGTTTGTACAACAATTAATGTAAAATTTACTTAAAAAAGTCTCGCTAGGTTTCTTGCTGGTTCTTCCCAAGACAGAGGTTTTTTTGAACCAGTGGTAAAGTAAGTAAAAAATAACTTTCAATAAGAATTACACATGTGATCTGTATTGAATAAAAAATAATTCCATTCTATTCTATTGATTGTTCTACGTAACGCAAGCCAGAAGCGTTATGGTCGGACAGAGGCGAGGACGCTCGTCTCTTAAGTCCCTTCACGGTCGTTTACGCGTCATCGCTTCGGATACACGCGATCCCAAGTCTATCTGCAAACATGATGCTTGTTATTACAAAATGAATAATATTATTTAGCATGGGTCGCTGTATCTACGGGTGCAAATAAAATTAGTACCACCTGTGATGAAGGGTGATACTTTGACAGGGTGAATCCATGAATAAATTATGATCTTGTTTAGCGGACGGACCCCCGGTATTTTAATATAAGGTCGTGGAAAAATTTTCTTCGTATTTTTACAAATTAAAGAACCAATATTTTTTCAAAGTTTAATTACATTTAATTATAATATATATGTGCCATTTTGTTCGATAACTTATTGCCATCTTGTAGGTAGTGACATAATCCCGTTGCTGTAGAAATCTAGGGATTATTGATTAAAAAAATGCGACAAGTAGTTTTGACAGTCCTCTCTTGATGTTGTTAACCTAACACTCCCTAAAGAATTCTGAAGAGACCGAAACACGTGAAAATCTGAGAGTGCAAGGTCAGGACTATATGGTGGATGCATTAACTTTAACTTTCCAACCAAGCTCTCTCAGTTTTTGCTGAGTAGCCAAAAATGTGTCTGGTCTGACGTTATCGTGATGAAAGATCACTTCTTTTCTGTTGATCAATTCCGGCCATTTTTTTCAATTTATTGCTTGAGTCTCATTAGATGTTGGCGGTAGGGATCCGAATCGATTTGTTTTGCCCGACGGTAAGAGCTCAAAATAAACGATGTCCTTCCAATCCTACCATACACTCAGCATCACCTTATTGCGTGTTAATCCGGGTTTCGCTACAGTGTGTGGAGCTTGAACTACCCTTTAACCATGATCTTTTTCGCACTTTCTTGGCGCAGGTGATCCACTTTTCATATCTAGTGATTAATATTTTCAAAAATGTTCGGTTTCATTACGTTGCAATAGAGAATCGCAAATGAGTACACTCAGTCAATTGGTTTCTTTCAGTGAGCTGGTATCGTACCCAAATATCGAGCTTTTTTGTATAGCCAGACTTTTTCAAATGGGTCAAAACTATTTTGTGCTCAATCCTCAATGAAGGAAAATATCGAAAGTAAACCTCATGTCTGAGAAATAAGAAAAAAAATATTTCGATGAGTGTAGTTCGCCAACACGCATTGGGGCAGCGCGGCGGACATTTACTTGCCCTAAACCCTCTCGGACACGAGAAGTGACGAAGAGCCTGTGACGACGAGAGCTGTGGGACGTATATAGACTGTAAATTTAACTTGACTTATGCTCAGGTTACTTGCTTAACTATTATGTGAAATAAAAAACTAAAAGCTCTGTTCCTTATTTACTACGATTCACAGTGACTTAAATTTATACGTATATTAAGTTTTAAAATAATACCACATTGACGGCAACGCGTATTGTTTTGTTAACGTCTCATTTTTCACATACGCTATAAAACTGATAACAACAAAGATACAAAAAGTTGGGCCATGTTTAACCTGTATTCTTTAAATATGTTTTCTGGCTTATATTTACATGATGTATAGATATAGATTTGGCCTCTGTGTATTCCATAAAAATATTTTTAGTTAAGAATTAGCATAGACTTACGGATAGTAAGCTGAAGTGGCAATGGTCCGGCCACATAGTTTGAAGAACCGACAACCGATGGGGAGGAAAGGTTCTCGAGTGGTAGCCTCGTACTGACTACCCATAGGCGAAGAGTAGGGCGGCCCCTCACTAGATGGAATGACGATCTAGTAAGACATGCAGGAAGTCAATAGATGCAGCTTGGTTAGGACCGTGCTTTGTGGCGTGCCTTGGGGGAGGCCTATGTCCTGCAGAGTACTTGTAAAGGGCTGTAATAATAATAATAAATAGGTTAAACAGCAAAGACTAAGATAGATTTTTCCGGATGACTAATATAATAAAATATTGACACTAAAATACCGAATAATTTAAACTACCACTGTTTGTTTGTAGCTCTTTAAACTTATTTTTCGGTGTATTTCTTATTAAAGAGAGCAATTGTTAAAAATCTCCATCTATTTGGCTTTAAACCGTGACCCTGTTACGTGTTTAGTATGCTAATGTTGTTACTAGCGCGATAGTTCCGTATTTGAACAAGTTAGGATGAGTGTTTACACTTTACAGCGTTAGTTTATTTCTGGTATTAGGGTTAGCTTTATATTACATTTATACTCATATTTTGTTTAGTATTCCTCCAGCATGTGGGTGTTTGTGATAAATTCATTTTAACATTAATTATTGCTTCCGGTTAGGCGTCGTGTTGAATGCATTGTCCCATTAGAATCTTAATTATATTATTTATTGGCTTTTGTATTATTTATTTATAAAGTATTTTTAATAGTGTTTAGGCAGTTTCCATGAACTCAAGGCATTTCGTCCGCTACTACCCCAGTCCTCGCGCTTAGAGCCCGATGTGTTGATCTATACACATCTGCTGTAATCGTAGTGCTAGATCTGAAGAAGCTGGGTTGAGTAGTGCCGGTACAGGCACAAGCAACTTCTTTTTGCGTCTTAGAATATAGTCTCCTACCTCCCTTGCGTCAATGATTAGACAAGTATTTTGGTAATGGTAGGACCTTTTTAGCATAAGTGACAACCCCATTCGAAATCACCTCATTATTGTGTCTGCAGACATTAAGGCTAATTAAGGCTTCGACGCGAGTTTGCTGTGTAGCCTTCAGTAAGTTCATACATGCCCTAATTCTCTTTTTCCAATTTGACGCAAATGTATTAATAAACGTAAGTGATCAAACCAAAATACATCGTGTGCTAATTTGCGATACGTAGAACAGTATAGACTTCTTTGATATTGCGTGTCACCTGTGTAGCGTGATCGCAGACTTTTAATAATATTCGAACAAAAAGTAAACGGTGGGAAAATCAATAAAACAATGTGCTAGCTTTAAAATTATTATTATTATAAATTTGTAATTCCAAGTATGCTTTTATTAGCTTACCGTGTATTTATCTATCTATGTATCAGAATTTTTTAACGTATCTAATTATCACCAAACTGTAGACGGCCGAAACTATCCTAGTATCCTGATCAAGATCACCAGGATAAAATAAAATGATTTCTTTATTTTATGACTATGACCAAGTTATTCTCCGTAGAATTATCACAGCTCAATCAAAGCGTGTTTCTTAAGTTTTCTTAAGCCCTGGCTTCGCCTGGGTAGGATCTATAATGTGACGTTATTTAGATTTAAGATGATCATCAAAGATCATTTATCATTTATTATCCATTTTTAAAAGACAGCCTAGATTACTCCTGGCATTGGTCTCTATCTGTTCCTCAAGTGTCAATACAATAGCTTTAAGCTATTCCGAAAATTAGACAGACAGACAAAAATTTATAAAATGTTCATTCGTGTCTTAAATCTTAATGACATGCAAATAATCGCCTCAGCTCAATTTATGGTAGTCTTTTCAATATTACAGACAGACATTTCAATTAAATATTGAGATAGATTTTTTTAAGGTTAACAAATAACAGAAAAAAATGAAAGAATGCACACCTCGAACGCTCATGTAATGTTTTGAATAATCAATTTACTTTTATCAATTACCGAATCACGTATTTCGTTTAAAGCTACAAAAATTGTTTCTGTTTAATTAACATGAAATTTTTTTGACTGCTTGATAACGGTGATGCGTATCGTCTATACCGACCATTTAACGTCGTGAAATTATTTTCATTTAACTTTTTTTTTTAATAATAATCGAAATAAATAGTCTTATACTTATATCATGTCAGAAGTATTAATTGTAATCTCCTCTTGCTATTGGTGTAATTTTTTATCATATAACTGCAATATAAAGCTGGTGCAAGTGATTTGAGTGGATCGCGATTTTTTTATTTGGGTGACAATGGAGCACTACATCTCCGTTTTGCGTTCGATGTCTGCAATTGTGCAAATTCAGACGGTTCTCTTGTTACACAATGGGTTTCTGTTTTCATAAGTAAATAATGTTACTTAATGATATCATTTAAAGTATAGTTATAATATTTTATTTTATTTTACGACTATGTGGTGGCGCCGTAAGAGAATCCATCTCCCTGTTTCGTCTCGTGGGTTTCATAAGAGGCGACTGTCAAATTTCAGAAAAATCTTATACCTTTTTTACGTGGTAGATCCATGCTGCAGCTATATTATGGTTGTAGCACGAATGGATCGGCTCGACCGTGGTGGGACCACGCTCTCACAGAATACCAGCGTAAAATAGCAGCTTAATGCTGATGTCTTAATGTAGAGAACCGGATACCCTTTATACTGGAAACTAGGCACTCCATTCTTAGTCGTCAGGGGTGACAACGCATCTGCATTTTGATTCTTAATCGAGTATAAATGTAGATTTCTATGGGCCACAGCATCTACTTACCATCAGTTTGTCACCCTTATTCTATGAAAAAATACCTACCGGTTATGGTAGTAACTCATGGGCCACCGATAAATGGTGGCGTTACTCCTGGTACTATGGTCGTCAATCTGCCCGCCAAACGTTACCTTTAAGGCAAATCACCTCTACAACGGGAGAGGCACATCATATCCAGATTTTCGGCTATGGACTGTTACATACTGATATAGAAAAGTGAAGTAGAAGATTTAATTATTTAATATTATCTAGAGATATTAAATATCGAAGTCTCTTGAGTGTCTTAAACCTATCGTCTTGATTAAAGTTCGATTCCCCAGCAGTGTTTGCATTTAGAGATTGAACCTTGCCTTTTGCTTTTGTGTATGACAATAGATCGTTAAATTATATGACGGCTCGTAATGACCGCATTTTCGACACGCGAAGTGACAATGAGCAACAATGGTACTAAAATGTAACCAAATTAGGTTATATCATCTTATTCGTTGTTACTAACTGATGAAGAAACTGATTGTTAAAATTAATAAAATTTTAAATACACATGTTTATGATTTTATTAACATCATAATTATTACAGCACTACCCAAGTACACTGCTGAAAATAGGCCCCTCCTAAGGTTTTATGTTTACACTTTATTCGATTTAAATTATAATTTAAATTGCTAGTAACGAAACTATTTTTTTTTCCTAATATAACATCAATTTTTACATAATTTCTTGCTCATATTAATGATTTTTTTAAACTTGTTCTGGGTATAAAAGGGTTACGTATATGGATCTTTATATTACTTAGTTTATATTACGTACTTGTGTAGTATAAGGGTCTTAAAGAAAGCATGCTAATAGAAATCATTCGAAGCGTTAACGAATAAAATATACATAAACGTGACAAAAGATCTTCTCAGGAACGTACTCGATAATAATTAACTTATACGTAGGACACTCAATAAGTTTTAAGATATACAAAAAGTATTCTATTTTACATCTTTTCAAAATATTCTCCATCATGCTCTATACAAAGTTCCCTTCACCTAAATCAACTCTGAAAACACTTTTGCCAGTCTTGATCTGAAAGGTCGGAAATCGCTTCGTAGGCAGCCACGGCTTCTTCACCACTTGAAAAAAACTTGGCTATTATTTTTTCTTTGACTCTTCCGAACAAAAAGAAATCACAAGGAGCAAGTCAGGGCTGTAGGATGGGCGACTTAGAGTTTCAACACCAGATTCCTTAATAAATGCTTTTGTTCTAAGAGAGGTATGTGAAGAGGCGTTATCGTGATGCAGCATGATTCTCCGAAGCCCGGTTTTTGGGTCTTCTCTCCCGCACAGCTTGAAAAGTTTTTGGATAATGTAACTATAGTATACCATTCACAGTTGACTGACCTACAATTTTCCAGCATTGACGTCGACAAATGTCCGCTCCGCGAAACAAAACTATTATAGCTACCATTTTTTGCCGACGTTGCGAGAACTTTGCAGTTTTGTCGGTAACTGTCCTTCTGAGTAGACCCATACCGATGATTGCCTTTTATTTTTCGGATCATATTGATAAATCCATATCTCGTCATCAGTAACGATTTCTGCAACAGCCTGGATGCCCCGTTTTCAAAACGTAGACGCATTTCATGGCACCAATCCACTCGAGTCTATTTTTCGCTTTCGCAGAACAAACGAGGGATCCATCGACAACAAAGCTTCCTCACTCCAAGATGTTGATGTAGGATGGTATGAATGCTCCCCGAACTAATGCCTACAATCTTTTCGATGTCCGCATATGTGATTCATGGGTCTTCCCACAACAACATTTCAGTAGTTCATACATTTTCTGCCGTTACTGCTGTTTGCAGGGCCCCGCTTCTTTGGTCATCTTTAAGATTAGTTTTACCCCTTTTGAATTCAGCAAACCACCTAAAAATTGTTGCGCGTGATGGAGCTGATTCTCCTAATACTGATTGTAACTGTTGTAAACGTAATAGTTTGGTTAAACTAAATTTAAAATCATAATATATCATAGCGCGCAAATGTTCACGGTTAAGATCCATCGTTTTGAATGAAAGGCGCGGGAAGTGTTGCAGGAAAATTAATTTTAATTAATTTAATAAATTAGATTTTTTTTAATATTGAGAAAATCGACTTATGGAGTTCTATTTTTAAATTTCGAGCATCTCAAAACTTATTGAGTGACCTACGTACATAGATAAAAAAACAATTTATTTCTTTATAATAAATACCTATTATACTGATTTTATGACACGGCCATTTAATTTCTAACATTTTAAATCATAAATAAAGTAAGAAATATTTGAAACATTTTAACATTTCAACTTAAAGGGGAGGTATAAGTTATATATATTGGAAAAGTTTTTTCAAAGAAAATCTTCTTTCAATATATAAAATCATTACCTTGTTTTAAAAATCAAGTGTTAAGTTTGATTTGATATTGTCAATTTATTTAAATATATGTACGCCTGTCCTCTCGCCAAAGTTTTCAATGTCGTTTATTGTCACCATAGAATAGGTACATTGAGGAAAACTGGCGTGTGACGCTCGTAAATTTAAGTTCCGATGTATTATATGTAATCTTATCTTTAAACTTCACCTTGTGGCGTTTAAGACATTTTTCCTAAGTTATAAATTACGTTAACTTTATATTTCTCTCCACTATACGATTATGTGTTTTAAGAAATTGGCGTTCTCTATAGAAATTATGACAATTGTAAGAATAAACTTTATAAAACAAACTGGAGAGATTGTTAGTGATCTAAAACGTATATTCCTTTCCGCAACAACAAAAACACGAATGATGTATGTAACAAATTTTATTATTTATGCCATAATATAGGTATATCCTAACCAGACGAGAATACAATTAAAATAATCCACGAATAATAAATAGTATACGCGAGATGGATTTGATTATAGATTTTAAACAATAAACATCCATGTTACATATTATACTTTTTTGTGTTATCTTTTACATATCGTTAGCATATTAGACGTATATAATATAATATATATCCGTACATAGAGTAACGCTACAATATTATGACTTCAGCACGAATGTGTCGGCTCGACCTTGGTAGGGCCACGCTCTCACGGAATACCGGCGTATAAAATAGCAGCAGAAATAGAAACTTTTATTGAATATAGATTATATATAATACTTATTGAATGCTGTGTTTCGTATGTCGAGTGTAGAGAAACTTTTTAATGCTATGGAGGCATTCCATCTTAGTCCTCAAAGGTGACAACGCATTTACATACATTACATATATCTAGGACGGATGTAGGTTTTAGTGAGCATCCACGCAGCATCAGGTAGACTGTGCCCGTTAATCACTAAAAACTTATTTAAAGAAAGGGAAGAATACCCATATTAAATTATATGTAATTATTAATTAAATCAGTTTAAAAATACATTTGTTTCTTGTATGTAGAGAAAAAGAGAAATATATAATTATTCATTATATATTTATCTTTTTTTTTTCATTACTGCTTTTTCATTTTTGACATTCTAAAAGACCCAAGGCGGATGCCCTAGGGATCCTGTTTTGAGCTGCTTCTTCTCTGAAATTCTGCGAGATGCAGCTTACACCTGTCTCATCAGCAATTATCATTAATACTGAGATTAAAGAAATACGCTGGGGCAGTTAATCACATGCATGACATTTGCCAGATTTTTATATAAACTGTTTCAAACGCATAACACGCAGTCAGATACTAGTCAAATAATACAAACTGAAATTATTTTGTTTTGTTTACCAAATATTAATAGAATTGTTATTGTGATTTACTTCTTTAAGTGTAAGTTACTCCTGCATTTCATTATTGCTTAAAGAACTGAAATCCTAAGCATTATAATTATTAAAATAACACCTTATCGCTATTACTTCATTAAAGTCCATTGCGTTGATTTGTTCACGATTAATGTCTGATAACGAAAGAGCGAAGAAACACGTAGAAAACATGACATAACTCCTTATCTTATTTAAAATGAAAAACTTTAACTATTAGAAAAATTTATTTATCCAATCACCTGCCTCGGAAATTTTATCTACAATTATAGATTTTTTACGAAATAACAAGCTCACGATATCATATATATTTTTTTAAATATATATTTAGTCTCTTTTCATTTATTGGCAATAACGTAACCTAATATAATTAGTGGAAGATTATACAATGTAATTGCAAAATTACCGGAAAATTGCACGTGTAAATTTTCTAAGTACACCTCTAAGCATACACATCTATATATTAGTAGCGTGCTGAATTGCTTAGAGATGCGCTTACTTCAAACGTAAATAGAAAAGAAAATTAAAAGTTATATAATTTGGAGATTACATTGCAAAATACGCATAACTACTTAAAATATTTCATTTAATTTTAAACAAAAATATTATATGTGAAATAGAAGTTAAATCATTACAAAAGTATGCTCTACAAAATTATCTTTGCGTACAATATTGTAAGTTAAAAATATTTTAAATAAAATCATATTAGTGTATTAGTATATTATCACACAAAAAGATTATAATATAATGTAATATTATTTCTTATCTGGGTACCTTTTTAATTGCTTTTGTTAAAATAAAACCCCTAGTCATTTATTAACGTTTTTATTTTTAGTAAAGAGATTGTAAATAAAATGTTTTCGGAAAAAAATAATAATTAGCAATCAAACTTAAATCCTAAAATTATACAGTAATAAAAAAAAATTATCTCAGAGATGAAGTCAATATAGTACCACCAACTTTACTGTTCAGTTGACAGAGTCGCGAGAGTAGTGGAGAGCTTACTTATTGCCACAAGAAATTGACCGAGGAAATGAGTGACTGACTGAATGTACATACAACTTACCTACCTTCATAATTGTCCGTCATACATAATTATTATGCGGAATATACCAGTTCATTTTCATTATCATCTCAACCGATTGTCGGCTCACTACTGAGCACAAGAGCGTTTAAACCATAGTCCACCACGCTAGCTAAGTGCGGACTTAAGATCATTTTGAAGAACTCTCAGACATGCAAGTTTCCTTACGATGTTTTCCTTCGCCATTTAACGGTTTAAAGTATTATAATTCAGAAATAAAAGAAATTTTGTGGTATTATTATATATTTTATTAGAGTAATTGATTTCGGAGTTCAAGCAGCGGAACTCCAGGAATTCCTGTTGTGTAAGATGTACCCGCTTATATGTTTCACAAGTACATTATTGGGTAATTTTAATTTTCTATATCTAGCAAGACTAACCTGTCGCAGCAGCAACGCGTTCATACGGCTTTTCGAATGGTATAATTGGAGCTTGTAAAAGTTTCTCTTCTTTGTTAATATGCTGCGCATAACTTTTAAAAGCTTTAGGCATTTTATTTGCACTTTCCACAATGAAATCAAATAAAGCACTGACCTTTCAGCGAAATGTCTTTTATAAAATGGTGGTCCTAGTTCCAATTTTGTCCACCTGAATAGATAAGTTGGTGCCACTGCAATATTATCTAATATATAAAAATTAATATTTGTTTGTTCGTATTTTACGCGCTGCCATACCGTTCATCAGATTGCGCTAAAAGTTTGTGTTTGCACTTGCACGAAGGTTATAGGCATAGTACACTTAACTTACAGTAGGTGGTGCGCGTATCGTAATGACAAATTTATTTGAAAGTTAGACTATATCATTTAATTTCAATGATTGTATTATCATTCCTAATGAAACAATATAACTCTTCCAAATTTTAAACGATATTTCCGCTATTATTTCTGCGGCAGCAACGCGCCGGGTATCAGCTAGTATTATTTATTATATACTGTACAGTATCTGGGCAACAGAGCTTTACACACTTAGATACTACAAAAAAAAATCGCAGGGATTACACCTAGCTTGAAAAACTTGTAAAGTAAAATATTATCTCAGTACAAAATATATTTGTAATATTTTTATACGAGCAATATACAGGAAATACAAGAATTGCTCATTTTTAAAGTAAACATAGGAATTATGTCAATATTAAATGACATAGTCACATTTTTGGTACTTCTATTAATGCACATGCTTGCTATGTTTTTGCTCTTAAATGTTTCTGAGGATCAACTGAATTAATAACTGAATGATCGTTTGCTTTTTCGTTTGAGCGTGTGTAGCATTGTGAATAAATGAGATCAGCGATGATAGTGCCTCGTCCGGCACCTCTAAGGTCGATTCTATACATAGGCTGTAGGTTATTGAAATTCAATACATCAGACACTTACTGACGGTAACAACCGCCATTTTATTGCTGGTACATTTTTTTGCATTACTTGCTAAATTTAATACCTTTAATGTTAGAGAGTACCTATATCATACATTGAGATCACCGTCGTTATACATATTTGGATGGGGTGGATGCCTCTAATGCCAGCTCCTCTAATAGCAGCCTTTTTACTTTATAAATAAGGTTTATAGTCCTCTTAACTACAAAACCATTGCCCGTTAAACATTCTTCACAACTAGAGAAAAAACAACGAATAATACTTATTTGCGTAATTTTTTGACAAGTTATGGTCCGATAAAATTAGGTTTATTCTACACTAGCTTTTTAGGCTGTTATTTGATATGAGGTACCAAATAAGAAGTACTTAATTGCACAATTTCACGTATTATTAATTACGACTACTTACTTTTAGAGAAGGTTAAGATCAAGTGGTCTTATGTTATAAAATTGATATTTTGAAATGAAAGTTTAGGTAAAGTTACATTTGCTTTTCTATTAGACATTCGTCGTTTATTTAGAATACCGTAAATTTTGAGAAAGACAAAGATAATTAGAAGTTAGTACATAAATGAAAAGGACGTTAGCATAGCGCAGGACGTTGCTTTGCGGCAACTAATGAAGTCATGAAGAGCACTGAACTTGTGGTGTTCTGTAATTGTGATGATGTTTCGAAAACTTGGATGATTAAATTATAAGAAATCGATCTGCTACATAAATTTTTATTATAAATTGATTTAATCAAGGCAATGCAATTTTGTACGACATTAAAAATGCCAGATTGTAAAAATTTAATTCGAACATGGTTACAAAATTTGTCATACGATGATACGGAAAAGTTATATCATAAGTAAATAAATGATAATATATTTTACCGAAATAACCGTAATTAGTTGGTATATTATTCATTTTATATAAAAACAAAATATTTGTTAATGTATCTATTAGCACATACACCTAAGATACAGGTTTATCCTAGTTGAGATGCCTGTTATTGTAGACTATTTTAAATTAAGACATTATTTGAACTATTGTACAGTTATTGAAATAAAAATTATTATTATTATTGAAAAAATGTTTAGTGTCAAAAGAAAAATCAAACCACTTAATAAGAAAACACCTTAAGTAAGGTAAAGTGTACGTAGTAAAACATTAAAGGAAAATAATGCTTGTTTCATATCGTATCATATGCCATCCGCCGTGTAGTGGCGGCGTAAGAATCCGCTATCCTATCTCATCCCATGGGATGGCCAACAAACCTCCGGTTATCTGGAGACCTTTTTTTACCGGAAACGAGGAATTCTATTTTAGTCCTCAGGGGTCACAACTCACAACGCATCTTCATTTTGATTCTTAATCGAGGATAAATGTAGATGTCTATGGGCCACAACCTCAACTTACCATCAGGTGGACTGTGTGCTCGTATTTATTGTGCCCCTTTATTCTATAAAAAAAAAAGATTTCTAGAACCTTTTTTTTCTCCTTAAATTGATCAACAGTTGAATCTACTTCATAATTAAAAGTTATTTGCTTTATTTCAAATAATAATAAGGTAACAGAAAAACGCGCGAATCGTCTTTATGTGTATGTAACGACAAATAGCGACCTTCCATTGTTTGTGTTTGCAAATAGGCTCTGTTAACACATGAACATGCTAATTTGGCCCGCACGAGTAGTTTTCGTGAATTCTGTGCCGAACGAAGTTAACTGCTGAAAGCGAAAGGAGATATTTGTAAGTAAATGTTTTTATTTTGTTGAAGCTGATGCTTACGCGGACACTTCCGCTTGCAACAACAATCGCCTATGGTAACATTAATTGGTGCGAGAATATTAAACAACTTTAGCAGATTATGTTGGCATTGTGCTGGTTTCCTTCGCCGACTCGCGCTGTGATATAATCCAAGAGACGTCGGATAAAGTGATATAATGTATGCGCGCGGCACTCCGGACTACTTTCTCTCGAATTCGGTCGCGAAAGTTGTCTCGCTGCGAACTTTCTACAGTTTAATGCATTCGCGCTGCTCTGAGTGGAGAGTTTTGCGGTTGTTCAGGGTCTTACTTAGGGAGTAGTAGAGGCACTGTGGGCCGTTTTTTGATGCAACAAATTTTGCTTTGCTATTATTGTTCGGGATAATATATATATATATATATATATATATATATATATATATATATAAAATAAAAAAATATATACGTAAAAATATATAACGTACTATTCGATAGCTTTCCTTTCTGGAATATCTCCTGTTTATGTAGAAGTAGAAGTTGATACTATGTTGTTATAGCCATGATATATAAGTATTCAATGTATCAGTATCGCGATACACTGACCTATATCTATTGTAATGAGTAAGATAAACCCCCCCCCCCCCCCCCCTCCCCGTCCCATATTTGCATAAAATATTATAGATTTATTTTATTCTTAGAGATTTTCTCAACATTTAAGTTTCGTAACAAATACGTATAGCAAGTATGAAGCTTGTTATGTGTAAATTATGTAACATTCGAAGCCGCTGCATACATGTTGTCGAAAGCTTTGCGAAATTTATAATTTCATTGAGAGTTGAAACACTTACTATATCACTTTCTCTTTACATTAAAGGTTGTCTTTGGGAAGGAAACGTTTCCAACTGATTAAATCGGATGTTACGCATGTAACAGACGTTATTTTACATATTTATAGGTAATTTTTTTCCCCTTGCTTATTGGTGACATTAGTCGTGCGTTTATAATTTTTATAAAATTATTTAATGGGATGTAATAATCTTAAAATAAAATAATAAAATAATTATTAAATATAAGCTAAACATAAAAACTTCGTCGTTATCAGTTATCACTTACACACTTACACTTTATACATATTATGGTTATAGCGCGAACGGGTCGTCTCGACCGGCCAGGACCAAGCTCTCACAGAATACCAGCGTTAAATAGCAGCTTTCGCATGGTGAGTATAGAGAACCGGAGACCCTTTTACTAGAAAAGAGGCATTCCATCTTAGTCCTCACTGGTGACAACGCATCTGCATTTTGATTCTTTATTGAGGATAGATGTAGATGTCTATGGGTCACAGCAACCACTTACCATCAGGTGAACTGTATGCTCGTTTGTCACCCTATCCTATAAAAAAAGTCTTGAGCCAAACTGAGCCCGTGTATCTCGACTGTGTTTCATATTGCCAATTAAGCTAGTAAGGGAAGGGACTGTCCGATGTTTATTTACGGTACGCAGTTCAACTACCTACGAGAAAACTACGAAAGTTTAATCATTACATTCGACTCATATCTACATATAGGGTCATAGTGTTCTCATATTTTAATGAATCATAATATACACATGATAATGTAACAGCGGTTTAAGACTGTGCTGATACTTTGAGCTACACGTACGTCTCCGTCTCCGGCTCTATAGTCTGGTTCTTCTGCAATTTTCTTTGTCGCAAATTCTATAACGCAAAGAAACAGCAAGCATTGTGTAGATAAGTTTATACTTCTCCGTATAAGGGAATCTTCACTCTTATCTGTCTGTATGTTTTTTTTAAATTTTATTCGTTGACTACAATTATGTTTTTGAAACAGATTATTTGAAAATTTTAGTTTAATTCTATTATGTTCTTTGACAACTTTTATACAATTAATTTTCAAATATTTACCACCATATTGGATATACTTCTTTTCTTTCTTCTATTTCTCTTTAATTTGATATCATGTAGGTATATTGTTTAGATAATTTTACGTTTTACTTCATTCTATAGAGTTGAACAATGGTTTTATATATACTATATCAATCGAACTCTATATCAATAATTGTACATCGCGTTTTTGGAATTATCGCTTACGTTCTAGATATTTCGACTTCAATTATGTAATTCGATAACAATAATTTGAACCAATGAATTAATGAAATCGATTAATTTTTCTAAATCGCTTAACGTTTAGTGATGCAACGAATACTACTTTTACGAATACGAATATCAAATCTAGTATTCGGCGAATACGAATTCGAATATCTCGCGACCGTAATAAAAAACTAATTTATTTGATAATTTGCTTTTGTTCTAATAATTAAAATTTGCAATGGGCAAATTTTTATTTAAAAAACATAAAATTTGTAGATTTTCTGGTTTTAGGCGATTTCTTTTTTCAGTTTGGATGTTCCCAGCCGTTGAAAAAAGTCTTTCCGAGGCGACTGTACATAGTTTCAGTGAAAAATATTTTTGGGAGTCCCCCGTCGTTGATGCTAAGGGCGAAAATTTACGCACCGACGACGCGCGTTATCCAAGTCCGCCAGTAATTAGAGTTGCGTACAAAAATTCTAGTTTTTGAATATTCGTGATCAGTATTCGGCGAATACGAATATTCGTATTCGTATTCGTTGCATCACTACTTTAAAGGTATCAGAATTTATCAGTAACGGCAAAATTTCATAAAAAAATATTATGGCCGATACTGCTATTATAAAGTTAAAGTTACAGCCTATATACGTCCCGCTGCTGGGCACAGGTCTCCCCTCATTTCTGAGAGGGTTTTAGGGCAAGGAAATGTCTGCCGCGCTGCCCAAATGCGTGTTGGCGAACTTCGTCTTCGAAAAAAAAATTTTTCTTATTTGTCAGACATGCAGGTTTCCTTACGATGATTTCTTTCACAGAGCACATGATAAATCAGCACTTAAAATTGCAATTAACAATTTCATTGGCGCCAGCGGGGATCGACCCCGGGTTGCTAACGTATTCTGAAATTAAAATTCTTTATTATAATTAATTTTAAGAAACTAAAACATAACTTTGACTTTAAACAATTAAAAAAATAACAAAACTTCTAATCTCTCTTTAAACTACTAATTTTTGGCGTAGCCGAGATCAATTTTAAAAAAAATATCCGATTCATCAGCAGATTCTTCTATTCTGCATCCGATGCAATATACGTATTGTTAACAAATATAATTACCACACTTATTGCATTTGCCGATTTTTTGTTGAAATAGGGACTGTACGCTGTTGAATGCTACGTTCCTCGTAATCTTAAACAGATACTACCGCAAATTTCTTCAAAAAAAATCCGCCTTATATTATGTGTGTTACTCTTATCAGTATTCAGCATTACTGATAGCATTAGCAGAACCAGCAACATTTTGCTCATCGTCGGATACATCTGTCAGCCATTGCAGTATCTCTCTTTTGCGAGTCATCTCATTACTGCCAACTGAAAAAAAGAAAATAAATAAAAATAAACACAAAAATAGGTAATGTGAATATGCACTATGACAATACACAAATACTAATAAAAATAAATAACAATATACGCATAGAAACTAAGTAAAAACACAGAAATTCAAACTTCCTCCGCCAAAATATGTTAAGTAAGTGGTCGCATGGGGCTCAGCACCCATGAGAGTAGGGGCTTGTGTGTGTGCGTTGATGTTCTGGCCACGACTAATTTGCGTACTCCGCGGGGAGTTAGGAAGCTAGAAAGAGCACGATTGCGCTCCAAACATTCTACCACGTTTTTTTTTAATTTGAAATTGTTTTGACCCCATGCGCCTTATTAAGGGTTAAGTGTCGAAAATTTCTATGTAAAACTTACGTAGTAACTATTATCTAATCTCTGGTAAAACCACAATTCCATCCAAATGCTTTTTCTTAATTATTTAGTTGGTAAAATGTGGAATGATCCAGTGACGATTATTTTGTTGTCTTTAGCTTTATGGCAGTCGTACCCATAAGGCTATAATTAGACTGCTGCACTTTTAATTGATCCCAAGAATTTTCGGTTTTGATTTATATGTTCATTGTAATACATATATCAATGCAGTTATAGCATATTATATTTAAAACAATGTAAATACCTGTATTGTTTTTTCAAATTATGTTAATTAAAGATTAATAAAAGTTTTGCCTTGATATCTGACCTTAAATAAGAATGAAAGATTTGGATCAAAATATACAAATATTTTTATTATTTACGTGCTAATAACCAGGTTCTAGAGTGGCGCCCGAACAAAGTGTACGTCGTGCGTATGTGCGTACGTGCACATACGCACGTGCGTATAAGCGTACGTAGTGGGCGTCCTCCCACTAGGAGTGACGGAGTGACGACCTGGTAAGACATGCAGGAAGTCGATGGATGCAGGTGGCCCAGGACCGTGCTTTATGACATTCCTTGGGGGAGGTCTATGTTCAGCAGTGGACTTGTGATGGGCTGTAATGATGATGATGAACCAGGTCCTCAAATACCGGTAAAATAGTAACCGATAGGAACGTTATCAACGCAAAAGTAGCGTTATGATTACATGAAATATTATATGAGTTTAACGTTGATTATTCAACGTAATGCTCATGGTAAACCTAAGTAATGTTTAACTGTTTTTGTTATAAAGCCGTTGTGATTTTACTTGTTTTATTTTTGCGTGTGAAACGAGTTAGAAATCGTCTAATTTAACACTGCGCATCCCTTTTATTTGATCACAATAGATATTTTAGGTCGCAGTGATACTGGTCTTACTAGGCTTGCATAGCAGCTCGCACAAAATTAAAAAAATCCCTTGTATTTTTGCAAATTTCATTATGTTTAACGTACCTACTAGCTAAGTATCGTAAAATCTTTATACAACAAAAAGTACGCGTTAATTGTTAAACCAGCTTTAAAAATTACAACTGATAATTTTAGAGATGCCGGCAAGGCGATTCCGTGCACTGTGGATATGGTTTCTTCATTAACGATACTTTTTCCTCGGTAAAATTTTATTGTTTGACTAGCTGTTCCCCGCTACTTCGCCCGCGTGTTATTTGGTTTTTTTTTGCGCGGACCCTTAATTCTTTTTCTAAAATAAAAGTAGCCTAACTTACTCCTTCTGACATCAGCTATGTGCCAGTGAAAATCCCATCAAAATCGGTCCAGCCGTTTCGGAGATTAGCTGGTACAAACAGACAGACAGACGGACAGACAGACAGACAAAAACTTTAAAAATTCTTTTTTTGTTATTAGTACCGTATATACTTTCATAGGTATTTAGTAAAAAGCTGTAATTTTAACATTACAAACAGACACTTCAATTTTTTTAATTTGTATAGATAATTGACATGAACTGATAACGTTTTTAACTTTAAAAGGTACCGATAATTAGTGTTACCGTTATTAAGTTATTTATATAAAAGTAACGGTATATAACGTTATTTTTAATGGTTTTAGTAAAGTTATCAAACTGTTTGTAAAGCTATAACCAAAGAGCTCAAAGAAAAGTATTTTTTTAAATCACTTAACTTCCGTAACTGTTCGTCAAAATATATCTTTGTATTCATTTCAAACAATACCCCGAAATGATGACTAATGTTATAAATGCCTGAATATACGTTGCAAAACAAAGATGCACAAAGTTTAAAACTCTTTTTAATTGTTTGACAAATGCATAACTTCGGTAGGTAGGTACGTACTAAGAGTTCACACTACAATGGTTAGGACTGTATGCTTTATGTAATATAAATACGGTTTCTGTATCGCAAATTACATCAGTTCTTCATTATTAGTTTAGTCATTATGCTTGTTGACTAAGACCAGCGGCGTATACTGTAAGTCGTGTAACCACGTGTTTTGTACTGCGCATATTTACGACAACCACGTGCTCGTAGTAAAATACTTACGTTAGACGTAGTTTGTTGCGATTATTTCGTAGGTAATATGTACCCGATCAATGAAATTATCTTTAAATTTATCGTAAAATTATCTTTTTCATTTCGGAATTAGGAATTTTGCATTGTCTTAATTAAGTTAGGTATAGGTATTAGGTTAGGCTAGCTATCTAAATATTACTCATAATTATAGTCGGCTTAAAGGAAAACTAAAGATACAGCTGTGTGAGTTATTTTGAATGAAATACATTTCTTCAAAATAACGTTTTCGTATGTGTGTGTGTATACTTGAAGATGCACATTTCAGAAGTCTTGATACCTAAAATGTATTACTTGGAACGCTATAATATAACGAATAGGTACCTATATATAAATTACTTCAATTTTCGTTGCTATATTTTGACCGCTATCGTATAGGTACTTATCAATATTTAATAGTATATATATATATATATATATATATATATATATATATTCTTTAAATCTTTTTTTGGGGTGGCCATTTCAATCGTTATTTGCGTCCATAGATGTGCTAATGTATCTGATTTTGCGTTAGTCCTCATCGCAAAGGTTGTCTAGAAAGAGATCCCTCTCATACTGATAAGACCACCTGTTGTACTTATATTTAAAATTGTACTTTTATTCGTATTCTGTATTTCGGTGTAGAAAAATGAAATAAATAAAAAAACACTCGTTGACTAAATAGCGGCTTACAATTTTAAAGACCGCCATCTAGTAACCACTCACTGAACGCTAACACTTAATCGCGCTTCTCTAGCTTCACGAAATTTTGTAAAGATGGCGCCACCAGCGCGTCTAGTGTGAGCTTGGGGTTTTCTTTTTCGAATTGATTTAGTTTACGTTTTCATTTGTAAAACCATGAGTAATATCTTTATTATAGGTTGTTAGTTTATTATAATATGACCAAATGTAAATAAGAATCTACTCCGGAGCTGGGCTATCGTGCAAAGTTTCTACTACACTTAAACTATAATTTAATAAAGTCTGGAAAACTCCAAATTAATCCTTATCCTCTCGCAGCTTTAGTTTTGTTTTATAGGTTAAGGGTGACAAACGCGCACACAGTAAGTGGTTGCTGTGGCCTATAGACATACTCGAATACGAATCAAAATGTAGATGCGCTGTCACCCGTGAGGACTACGAGGGCGGCACTGAAAATTTCGGGAATCAAGGAAGTGACACAACATTACTATTTAAAAATGTATTTATTGCTTTTCGAAGTATTCTCCGCGAAATTTTGATACATTTTTCCATACGATGGAAACAATCATTGAAGCAACCATTACATTCGGAAGTTGGGGTCTCCAAAATGGCCGTTTTATAGGCGTCCGCAGCTTCTTCAGGTGATGAAAATCTCTGTCCATTTATTCTTTATTTTAGGGAAAGTATAGAAATCATTAGGGCTTAGGTCGGGTCTGTACGGCGGATGGTCTAATAATTCTATGTTTTCTTGCTCTAAAAACTCTTTTGTTCTGTGTGCGGTGTGAGAACTCGCACTGTCGTGATGGAGGATGATGCGGCGGTTGCAGTTCTCTTTACGGAGTTCAGAAACGACCTGTGGCAAACAAATGCTAGCATACCATTCTGCATTAACCGTTCTTTGTCCCTCAAGAGGAATAGTCGTAACATGGCCGGTTTTGGAGACAAACGTGGCCACCATTTTTTTTGCAACACTCCGTGAACGAAGAATTTTTGTTGGCTTTAACTCATTTTCGAACACCCAAACTCGTGACTGGTTTTTTGTTTCGGGTTCGTACGCATATATCCACGATTCGTCACCTGATACGATGTTGTATACAGCATTTGAAGATCCTGCGTGGAATCTTTCGAGAGTTCTGACGCACCAAGTAACGCGAGCCGCTTTTTTTGTTTCCTGAAAAGTTGCCTGAATTTCGCGGTATGTCACATGTCGATCTTCCTCAATCAGCTTACGCACAGCATCAACGTTTTCTTGGGTGACTGCAGTTTTTGGACGACCTTGACGGGGATCATCACTGAGCTTGACACGTCCACGTTGAAATTCAGCAAACCAGCGATAAATTGTGGTTTTGGATGGGGCTTCATCACCAAATGCAGAAATCATCCGGTCAACACACCGTTTTTGTGTTAAACCACTTCGAAAGTCATAATAAATCATCGTTCTTGAATTTTCTCGAGTCAATTCCATTTTCTCAACGACTAATCAAGTTTGACATAACCTTGTGACAAGACCGAGAATCTATTTTTAAATAAATAAATGGTATTCGATTTTTAAAACCAAGGAGTTTTCAATTAACAATATTTTAATATGACAGGAATAGTGGAAATATTCCATTCCCGATACTTTTAGTGCAGCCTATGTAAGATGGAATGCCCCGTTTCCAATAAAAAGGGTCTCCTGTTCTCTACAC
Source organism: Parnassius glacialis (assembly GCA_033319125.1). Classification (NCBI taxonomy): domain Eukaryota; kingdom Metazoa; phylum Arthropoda; class Insecta; order Lepidoptera; family Papilionidae; genus Parnassius; species Parnassius glacialis. The sequence goes on along the minus strand of JAVANC010000027.1, from coordinate 26,308,240 downwards.
TGACCATACGAAACACAGCAGCGTTAAGCTGCTATTTTATCTGGTATTCTGTGAAAGCGTGGTCTTTCCCCCGTAGAGCCGACCCATTCGTACTGCAACTATACTACTAATATATGTAGCTGCACCCATGGCTCCACCACGTAAGAAAAGTTAGTAGTTCTAAATTATCAATGTACGTATAACATTTTACGAAGTAAGTTTTGACACACAATGGTTGTTTTTTATCGTCACTTAAAGTAATGAACATCCGAAGAAAAAACTTCAAGGGCACCTTAATTCACAAGAAGCAGGAAAACAGTAGCGTCGAGGTCTCCTCTGTCCAAAAGGCGTCTCGCCGACTGCGGAAGATGTGTGATTAGTTCAGCCTTGCTTCTTATCTAGAATATTCAGTTTTCGTTACATGCGATGCATTGTAATAACATGCTAATTGATACAAAGGTAATTGTAATTTTTTTTAAATAAAGCTGAATACAAATAAGCCAAAACTCGATAGAAAAACTCAATAAAATTCAACGCTGAATTTATTAAGCTCAAACACTATTTGTAATAAATTTAATGCTGACCATCTTGATTGGTAAATATATGGAGAATTGTTATTGACACAGTAATATCTCCTCATTTAAAATCAATACTCCTTTTTTTTTAAATAATTAATGGACATTTTTAAACATTTTAAGTTGTATAGCCAACGTAACTAATATGGGTAAGTATTATACATATTATTTTTTAAAGAAAATTCTTGCAAATACAATATCAACAATATACTCAAATTAGCAAAGTCACTAAGTTCACTTTCTACTATTCCATCGCGCTGTATGCAACTTTCACATCGGGAAATGCTCCGTTATAGCTTGTAACAATAAATATAAAATATAATTGCGTAACTCAATTGCATTTATCGATGTTGTTGTATAATTATTGTTATTTAAATTTTGCATGTAGTATAATGGATGTAGAATAATGGAAAGAATACATTTACATAATTAGTTTTCTCGTATATTTTACGAGTATCGCATTATTTACGTAATTAAGTTTTCTGGTATATATAGCGTCATTTACGTAATTTGTTTTCCCTGTTGAATTGATTATTAAAGTACCTATTTAAAAATATGAGTATTTGAATGTACCCATGGCTTTAGTCAAGGATCTTTACCATCACGATTTGCTTTCGTTTCGAAATAAATTGACGTAAAGGTGAACGCACATTTGTCAGCACTATACGCATCGTACGCGCCGTACGCGCCGTATTTTAGAATTCGTTGTATGAAATCATAATAAGAAACCTTGCATATTTCACTCGCACCGTACGTGCCGTATTTTATAAAATGCGCTAGGTATCCGAATATTGAAGGAGGCATGATGAGGACGTCATATAATGCGGCGCGGTTGGCGTATACTGATACTCAGTGTTGCCTAATGGTGCCAACTTAGTGGATTTTACACTAAAACTGGAGGTTTCGTCAACCCTTCTAGTGGAGAAATATTGTTTACAGTGGCTAGTGTTTTTTCTAGTGGTTCAATAAAATTAAGTTTTAATTAGTGTCAAGATGATCACTCCACCATTAACCCACTTACACCTTTCGAAATATATTTTTACTTCATTTCAGGAGTATTTATTAAATGTATAGGCAACAATGAGTCGTTAGGCGAGACATGCGTAAGGCGATCGATTTATAACTACGATTATTCTCCATACAACTGCATTTTTACATTAATATTGTGTATCTCTGAATTTTCCTTTTCTTCGAATTTTATTTTTATGTTCCTCTGCCAATAAACAGGCTATTACATTTTTTTCATAGCGATTGCGACGATTCCGGGCGATCAATGTCGCTGTACCTTTTCACACCAGTACAGTGGTTAGAAAATCTGTAGTTGTTGTTGGTGATACTAAATATTTGCGTACGGCGTGCACGTGCCAACGAGCGAGACCATCAGTAAATGCGGCGCGTACGGCGCATACGGTGCTTATAAATGTGCATTCACCTTTATTGAGCGAAAATTGATTATAAGTGTTGGTTGTTACCAGTGTTTCCACTTTAATGGTTTCAGTTACCCACGCCTTCATTGATTTTTCCTCTTTTTGACCCATGTCCTCCTTCGTTTACTGTATAATATATACTTATTTTGTCAAACAATATTCATTTAATAGCAAAATATTTATTTTGCAGAGACGAAGACCATGTGGAGATTGTCCATGGCTAGGATAGGATACGATAGGTGAAAAAATTATAAGCTTTTGTCCATAAAGTGTCTCTAGCTAAAAACCTGCATTTACTTACATTTGCAAGTGCTATAGATGAGTTTGACTTTTTAGAAATAGAAACTTTTTTAATTCAATATAAATTATAAATAATACTTATTGAAAGTCACTTTTATTGTCTTCAATTCACCACTGGTTCGGAAAATATTTCTGTCCTGGGAAGAATCAGCAAGAAACCCAGACTGAGACCAAAGACTTTTGCAAAGAAAAAACTTCCTATAGTAGTTTTTTTAAAGAATTCTGATTTACTCACGATTCTAGCTCTTCCCCGTTTTTCTTCCCTTCTGGATTCAAAATTTCCCTCGAATTTCCCCTCATTGTGGAAACACTGGTTATTATATAAAGCTTAGAACTTGGTTTTTTATTGCGCAAATGTCTATTTAAAAAAAAACATTGATTTAATATATAATGTAATCTAATTGAACATTTATAATGAAAGCTCTCTGTAAGTATTCTCTCAAGTGCACAAGGTAAAAAGTGTTTTTTTTTTTTAAATTATTCTATTTAATTTAATCTTAGCCATTTTACTGCGAGTACTTTAGTTCAAATTCAGTAAATTGAATGTAGCAGAAAGTAATTACAATCAAAACATAGTTTGTTGATTGCAGCTGTTTTAACGGTATGTGATGTTCTTGTTTGTATTTATTTATAATTGATTTATATATTATTTATAATAGCAAACACCGTTTCAAAGTACGGAAGTTCATGCCTTTTAGCACTGTCTACTTTACTAGTAGAATTAAACGTCGTAGTGTAATGATAATAAGTTAGAACTTTACTTTTTATCGTGGATATATTGCTCTTATATTCTATTTACACTGAATATTTTTTATTATATATTTTTTGTATGTATGGAGTAGGAGTGCTCTAAATAAAACCTAATAAATTAATTTTACAAAATAATAATAAAAATTAACGTTTAATTATTTATTATCTTAAATGGAGACCTTAATTTAATGAAATGATTAATAATGATTGTTGTATGTATGTATGTGTGTAATGACTATGTAAAAATGTTTATTTTAGCAATTATATCTTAAAGACCGCATGGACCATCAAAAATGCACATGATTTATGTAGCTTAGTTAATTTTTTAACAGTTCTGGTAACGGTTGCTTTATTAACATTGGTGGTGGTATTTTATATAATTATTCAAAATGTATTATTTATGTAAACTTTAAAAGGCTTGTGTATCCATAGAGACGAGTATTTTTTAATTTTCGAAACAAAGCTGGTTGTGAACGCGTATGCGCTGTTTTTGAGGTATCAATAATGTTTATTCATTTATAGTAACCCAAAATGATCTTAAAGGTTAACATAACAATTAATAATAATCACACAACTACCATTATCTAAATTTCAATGTCATTGAAACTGAGTAAAAAGTAGGGTTTTTGCGATATCTGCGCCCGGCCTTCGTGCACAATGATTTGATTGGAACGGTCTGCGTTCAGTGTTTTCATTATTTACTTAAATCGCAAAACGAGTAACGTTACTCGAATTGGTTATTAAATGGCCTTCATACTATTATAAAGGCTCAAACTATAGAGTATTTGGATAAAAATTAAATTTATTAAAATTATTGCGTCTTTGTGTGAATAATGTCTTTTATTGACGACTGCGTGGTTTTCGGTCAACGCACCAATATTTTGTAGTGAATTCTGATTCGAATTGGTTTTAGAGTAGGGAAAGATGAAAATAATCACCTATGTCTTCGCGTGAAAGCTTTGGCTGTATACATTTACCGTTTTTTTAATGATTAACAAATAGGAGAATAGGGTTTATTTTTATAGAATAAGGGTGGCAAACGAGCGCACAGTCCTGATGATAGGTAGATACTGTGGCTGTGCTATCTTCTATTAAGAATCAAAATGCCCTGAATGTCACCTTTAAGGACTAAGTTGGGAGTGCCTCGTTTCTAGTAAAAAGGATCTCCGATTCTCTGTGCTCACCATACGGAACAGCAGCATTAAGCTGCTATTTTACGCCGGTATTATGTGGGAGTGTGGTTCTACCCCGGTTGAGCCGACCCACTCGTGGTACAACCATAATATATCTGCAACGTTACTCTACCATGTCATGTATAAATTAATTTGAAACGTTGAGAAGGCTTGAAAGAAGTCACTTTTACCACGATGATACTTAAAAAGAAATATGCTTATGTAGTTGTTTGTAGAAGTTGTATTTCTCTGAATTTTTTAAATTGACCACGTACTGCATTATGGTCCTATGGCAAGTCTTGCGCGCACATTTCGTTTCATACTTAAATTTTAACAAATAGCTACTAAAAATTATATCTTGTCATGAAAAAGGAGGGTAAAGCACGATTTAAAGTTGTGTAACTATGTACTGTCGCAACGTGGCGATATTGATATTTAGTTTTCACTATCAATGCGAATTTCTTGAACTCTCGCGTAAGCTTTCGATATTTCAAACAAGGCGTGTTTGCATAAGGCACGGACGAAATGAGACTGCCGTGACGTTGCAGTACTTTTTAACGTTTTTAAACCGTAAAAAAATTAAATGAAAAATTATTACGCAAAAAGAAAATCATTTTATGATTGGAGATGTACGTATGTGGAGACAGAAATCCGATATGTGACTATAATGATTATAGTCATATCAACTTGTAATTAGAAATTAACGTGTAGGTAATATAACATGATACGCTGATAATGTAATGATCGGTTTTAAATAACATTTGACAGTTAACACGTTTCCTCGTAAGACCTTTCATTGTAAGGTTCAGTGTAACATACCATGATGTAACTTGCAAGTATTATGTGTAAGAATGGTTTAAATACTAAAAGCGACGCGTTGCAGTACTTTTTAACTTTTTTAAAACTCTGTTAACTTACTGAAATGTAATTATTGCGCAAAAACTGTATTAGTTTATGAAAATTGGGTATTTCCTACACCCATGGGATGATATGGGGTAGTGGATTACCTTAAGCCGCCACTACATGGCAATTATGCCCCGGTTGTCTATGCGGGGATTGAGTTTGAGAAAATGTTATCAGTTGTAATAATGAAAACCATTCTTTGAATAAAAAGCTGACGTGACCTTTCATTGACTCTCCCCATCTCTTTGAATGAGATTTGGTGTGTGTGTGTGCGTGTGCGTGTGCGTGTGCGTGTGCGTGTGCGTGTGCGTGTACGCGCGCGCGCGTGTGTTAGTGTGTGTATGTGTGTGTGTGTGTGTGAGAGAGAGAGAGAGAGAGAGAGAGAGAGAGAGATAGATGTCGTAATTAATGAAGTGAAAAATTAAGTCCTTCGAAAAATGCGGGGGTGAGGTTTTGTTTTTATGCCTACACACTGTGGTACAAGACGACCTTAAAGCGTAAAGATCGTAATAATAAAATCAGTTTTACTTGGTGGTAGGACTTTTTTTCTGCCTAGAAGCCCGTCTGAATAGCTACCACCTTCTTACCTATTGCTGCTGCTATGTTGCAGTGCCCTGCTGTGTTGCGGTCTGAAGAGTATAGAGACTCAGAACTTTACAGGCTGTGAGGCATTCCATTTTAGCGTTCTGCCTGTAGCCTTCTTTGTGTGAAGTTGTTTGCTGATGTCCATGAGCTGTAGTAGCCACTTACCTCAAGTGGACTGTGTCTAACGTCACACAGTCCACTTGAGCCACTTCAATTTTATTACAAAAATTATCAAAAACTATGTATGTTATTCTTTCCTTTTGTAGAAGATATAAACTTTTATTCTTAGCTATACATTACCCTGATTACCTTGTCTCATGGTTCGTGGTTCTAGCACTCGCATGTGCGGCTGCTGGTCCCGGGTCCAAATTCCGTGTCGGGTCAAAAATCTGTCATTGGGTTTTTCTGTGAAGAAATTCTCAGAGTCGTAAAGTTGACGGAATTTTATCTCAGAGTCTCTGAAAACACGTTGAGCCGTAAGTCCTGTGCCTGATCTCTCTTCGGTCGTGTCGGATTGCCGTCCCATTCGACTAGAAGTGTGGAGGAATAGAGAGTGCACTTGAACTTTTACACACACTCGTGCAATATAATTCTATCCTGTGCAGGCTTGACCGGCTTGACGGAAATTCCGACTTCGACCGATTTTCGAATACCCTGAAATGTAACGAGATGAAACTGATGTTATTTGAACGAATATAACATATATACAACAAAATTGCAACCGTGAGGACCGTTAAAACAACGGTGGCGTTTTATTATTGTAATCAACATCCGAAAACAAAAGTTCTGAGCGATCCGTTATTTCCGCTGTACTGCTAATTGTGACCGACCAACGGACCCCGAACAAATAGTGAAATTCATAGCTTCCGACACTTTGACCTGAATGAAAAATAAAATCACTTAGCACTTCATTAAAGTTAACGTGACTCTGTATGCAGTTACGCCAGAATCAGTAACACACACGGAACTATTGGAATATCAAAAGGGACCACCTATAATACTTTTCTATATCTCAGGTTAAGATCAAATTGCTTTGAATAAATTGAATAAAACTACTTTTACGGATTTTATCGCGTTTCATTAACTTATTTTTATTAATTCCCGACGTTTCGGGTGGTTTACAGCACCCATGGTCACGGGGGACTGAGGACGCTTGTAAAATTTCATTCACCATGAAATTAGCAAAAACAATCAATATAGTTTTGGTTTAGAATTATGTATATTCTGTCTTATTTATCAAGGCCCGTAAGCTCAACTTTAGTTTGAAGGTTAGCAAACCTAGTTACTTATTGTCACTGAAATCAATAATTGCCATTTAAAGTGCTAGTTAAATCGTATAATCAACGTAAAGGAAAATAAATGTTAAGTCTACTAAAAAGTATATAAGTATAGGTTAGGGATGTATGAAATTTGTTAATACAAATTGGCGCTACGTGGCAGGCACTTTTCAATCTTGTTACTCGCGTAATATCGAGATGGAGGCTGGTGACCGTTTATTTAAAATAGTGCGGTGGAGATCCATTCGATATAAAAACGATTTCAAACGGAATAAGTAGTATTGATTGACTCTCTATTACCGTGGCGTCGCGAGACAATTCAACACCTCATTTCATCCCGTAAGCGACACCCAAGAGGCCACTTAAATTAATTTCTTAATCATTTGTTTTAGACATTATAACATAGGAATATTATTATTACATAAGAATGTTTAAGTGAACCCTACACATTTAAATGAAACTAACTTTAACGAATTTATTGCGTACATATGTTAACTTATTTTATACTCTCGAGGCTTCGAGTACTTTACAGTCACCCATAATCTCGGGAGGGACTGAGGTGTTCGCCGTCTCAATGACATAGTTAACCACGGCTACCTTCAGTTTAATTTTTTTTATTTATAAGCTTTTATAAAGTTATAAGCACGTTTCGCGTAGATTGGAGCAAACTATTAATTTTAAATGGGTGCTGTAAAGTACTCTATTCGTCCGAAATATGAAATACGTTAATATTCGCGATAAAATACGTAAAATTTAATTTTATTTAAATGTTTAAAATAAATACATTAAAATAATTAATATGTGCATTAATTATCTCTATTGTATTTAAAGCGTCCACAGTCAAGCGTCAAATGGTTAATTGATCCCCATTCAACTTGCCCAGGTTTTTGATATGCGACGTTCGAACATTTGCATGAATGACTGATTGCGCAACACAAGCAGTCGTACGAAGACGCAGCAACCGAGTTTCCGTTTAGAAACCGATGTTTTGTATTATTGGGCAACAGTGCCGCTGACGGTACCCTCCTACTTAACGTGCAGATTGCCTGTAGCTATTGTTTGTGCCATTCGTCTTATCGAGTCACAAATTCATGTTCTAGCGGTAGCTGTTGCTATTTCTTACGTACCTACTGTGCAAAGATTTATATTTACATAACTCATAGTTATGTCAAGTAGAAAGAAGGAAGGTGAAAAACACTTCTTTTTTAAAAAAAATAAAATACTTATAAATATTTAAACAAACCTGTGATTTTTCTTAGGGCTTACATTCGAATATTCCAACAATTCTAATACTAAACTGTAGCGATTATTTGAATATATTTTTCAGAAGGTTCAGGCAAATATTTTAAATTAAGGGTCATCTCAAATCGCGGACATATATTTATTTTATGAATAATTCATACTACCTACCCAGCCTACTAAGTCAGCTGTTTCGGGCATTACCGTAACATTACATTACAGTAACGTGTGCATGTAATTAATGTACATGTTACTGTTAAATAAATAGAAAAAATAACATGTAAACAATATATTATACAGAAACACCATACTCGTATGTAGGTATGCACAATACGAGCAACGAAATAAAGAATCTAAAAATATGTTACTCGATATCCTCCGAAAAACAGCAAATAAGAACGAAATATTTTGTTGTTTACAATTTAAAGTCAGCATATTGTATTAGACGTCGAAAAAAGAGAAGTGCATATTTAAGGGTTTATTTAATGATGTTTTTTCAGAAATTCTGAGAATTGCTTAAGTATATCTACATATATTTTGGAACGCATATTAATACAATTGACGTCATATCAAATTATCTTGGTATCGTCAGATCGTAATGTTATTTTCGATCCGTAAGTAGAGCTAACTTTAGACGCAAATCTCTCGCTCAATTTGAGCGGCTCAAATGATGTTTATAATAACAACATGTAGCTATATAAACTAATAATTTATTTGTATTGAAAATTGCGGCGATTCAAAAACGGGACCTGCATGTTACAAAAATAACATTTAATTACTTAATAACATATTGCTTTGAAGGTAAACGTTAAAATTTCGATTTCGGCGTCAACAATAGAATCTTCCTTACCTAGCCGAGAACCCGAGACTGATTGATGACCTATAATACTCATGTTGTAAGATGCGGATCGCATTCAGAGATAAACTATTAGAATGTAGCGAAAGAGACTCGAGGATATAGCTATATTATATGATATGCTGTGCTATAATGTCATGGAGTGAAAAATTTATATATTTTGTTTTTGCAAAAATGTTTGGATTTGGCTGGAGTTCGAAACCCAGTGTTGTTAATAGTTTTATAATATAAGCGTTAATATTTGTGTAGAGTCAATATAGTTAACCCCACACGACACTAACTTGATGACGCATTACCACCCTTTTCCCTGACCAAATAGGCCATACATCGTCACTATGATATCTAAAAGTATTTGTTATAATATTTTGAATATAAAAGTATGTGAACTTTAGTGAAATCTTTAAAATGTTTTAAGCAATAAAACAGCGAACTGAAATATATTTCTTTTTTAATTAATTTTAATCAAATAAATAATAGTAGTAAGTTTTCTTTTTCATAATGACTTTATAAAAAATTATAAATATTTTAATGTTATAAACGGGTGGGTATCTTTTGTTTTCTCATAATTATTAGGTAATTTAGCATATGAAATTTTTTTCTCTTCACCTATTTAGAACGCAGTGTATTAACGATCTGGAAATAAACAAAAAAGAGACTGATCCTGACAGTATAGCCTTGTAATCTTACTTATAGTGTTTAAAACATGGAAATAATATATGTAGTACCTATGTATATACAGTATCATCACTATATTTTTGTTGTCTGGTGACAACGAATTTCATTCTAAATTTGCCTCATTTAAATGTAGTACATCAACAACTTTGTGTTACGACTTACGATTAACCATAGTATTTAAATTAGGCGCAAAAACTTTTATGAATATTTGTGTAAGTGTCGTCGCGTAAAAGAAATAGTCCCATTTATCTTTCATCGTTATTATCTTAAACGGCAGTAGCCAGCGGTTGGTTGCACGACATTGTACTCTCATATAAATTAGCGCAAAGTAATTTACATAGATCGGCGTCGTCACTCATATGCTAACAGGGCCAATGACCGCAGCGCCAAGTATTTACCCCAATGGCATCCAACTAGTCTAGCATAAAATCACTGACCCCAGATTCGAACACATATTATATTGAATATATTGAATAAAGGAACACGCGAGGGATTGTATGCGAACCGACAGTTTTTCATACTTTGAACAGGAAATGCCACTGATATTGGAAACTTTGTTTTGTAGCTATATATCAACTTTCAACCACGTGTTTTTGTTGCACTTATAACAGCTGTATTTAAATTGGAAAATTATTTTAGATGAACGTTAAACTAAATAAATATTAAAATATTTCGAATAAATTAAATATGAAAATATTTGACGGGGAATATTGAATTTGAAATATTTATTGACATCCCATCTTACAGCGAGGCACATTAATGTTTTGATCTGCTAAAACTTTAAATATAGACTCCTTTGCGCCGTGAAATGCAAATGATGCGTTTGTTGCTTGGCATACAGCCGCGTTCGCTTAGACAATCCGTTTTGTCTTGGACAACAAAATAGCAACAAGGTAGGGTCATGTTTATTCTTTAAAGTCCACTGCCGGAAATGGAGCTCTTCCTTCGTAGGGGGGATTTGCTTTAATCATTACTCTTTGCAAGGGAGTTGACGATCGCTGTATCAGACGTTTTGTATGTTTGACGCTGCTGTCCGTCGCAGGTTTGGGCGTCTGACCTAAACAAAAAAATATTTTGCCATCCATCTATCGGAAAACATTAGATTTTTCTGACATTTCTCGTGGGCGCCACTTACGAAGACTGCGGCACGAAATGATTGGATAGATTCTCTTATTCCGCCACCACGCGGTACTGTTTTACACATAAATGTTTCATTGTTACACCTTAAGTAAAATAAAAAAAGAATGCAGTATAGAACATATATATTTTTCATATATTTTGAATATCCATCTATCCATCTATTACGGTCTATCAAGAGTCCATTGTTAAACATATAATTTATGAGTATACCATTGTTTTCAGCAGCTATATGTATATTATTTCTTAAAAGAGCTTGCGCGTTATTATAAACAGTTATGTATTGCCAGCATTAAATTTGAATAAGCTAAAGAGGAAGAACAATACCTATCTATAAACAAGAATATTTTTTAAATTTATAGTTTGAAATATATTTTTTGTATCCAGAGATATTTTTTGAACCGCCGTTAACCAGTATTCGAAAATGTCGACCAGAAAGAATGCGATGAGCGGCTATAACAGGTCCGCTTCTACTGCGCAGTACCGTTTAGATAAGCGGTCAATGTAGGATACCAAGTTGCTAACTCATAATCGGCCAGTTGTAAATAGGCCACTGTCTGCTGGATAACCATTCACCACAATATACCTACTGATACCTATATTATGTCGATTAGTGTCGAATGAAGATAATGTGTCAACCAGCTGATTGCAATATTCTCATGATAAAATAAATATAATAATCAGCTATATTTTTAAGCTAGGAGTTATTTTTAAAATATTATGTTAAGTATGCCGCATTATCAACAAACAAAAGTAAGCCCTCTCACTATGAGATAATTAACTAGGGGCAACATTATGGTGAGATTGTTCTCAATCCGTAACAAAATATGCATAAAATGTGTGATACCAAGCATGCTATAGACTGACCTTTGTTCGCCACTGAAGCCAAAATTATGCAAGAGTATTTATGCTGGATATGACTGGAATTCCTCGTCAGTTCCTTTTAAAAACTTTGTAGGTAAAACTATTCCCAATCGTTTATGATTAACAGTCGACTGATTACGTATAGTCAGAGTCCGAAGAAGCTGTAAACCCAACTGGTTAACGTCACTAACATCACAGAAAATAGAGAGACTGATTAATGGATGATAAAAAAAAATCCTAAACGACATAATTATTTGCACATGGACAAATATCCAGAACTGGAACAATAATTTATAGGTCAGACAAAAACGAGTTCCTTGCGGGTTCGCCCTAGCGGTCCTGTAGCACCGCAGACAAACGCTTAGCCACTGTGTCAAAAAATAATGGATTACGTTAGAAAACGGGACATAACATACGATAATAATTAATTTAAACAATAATGTGTTGTAAGGTTTTAAATGATCAAACCGAACGATTCGGAGCGTTGAGTTAAAATATAGTTAATGTACTTGTAGTTATTTAAAGTACATCATATTAAATAAGTGATATTTAAATGTTACCGTTTTAGATTAACAATAACATAATTTAAAATTAAAAATTTTGTACAGCCGACTTCAATATAAGCGACTTCAAGACAGGTTATTTAAGAATAACTCAATAACCATTGGTCTGACCTTGATCAAATTCATATGGGACCACACGAGAACTATCAGCTTTCATATAAAAAAAGAATCATCGAAATCGGTTCGCCCAGTACAAAGTTATGAGGTAACACACATAAAAAAAAAAAAAAAAACATACACTCGAATTGAGTACCGTCTCCTTTTTGGAAGTCGGCAGAAAACTAGAATAATGGGCGGGTGTGGGACTATGTATTCGTGTCTCGTAAAATTTAGTTATATGTTGGCATCGGTATGAATGTGCCTCGAAAACGTTATTTTTCCGGTTTATTAGGAACTTGTTTTACCATATTTATTAGGCCACCTCAGTAAAATGACAAACGTTAACTGGTTATTTTGACAAAACCAATTCGATGACTTAATAGATGTGATTGAAATATATCAGTAATAAAGGTTTTACAGAAACTTTTTTTTTAACGTCACTGAAACAGTAGCTTCGTCTTAATCATTTATAGGCAGATATTATTTACGTCATAGCTGTGAAATTGTTACAAATAAATAAGATATTTAATGTGCATGATATATAGCAGAAAGGAGACAAGCTTGGGCCCGGCGTGAACAAAGTTCAAAGCTTGGGCGCGGCGTGAACAAAGTTCAAATACATCTTATTTTGAAGATTCAAACATTTGTTACTAATGACAAAAATTATATTTTTTAAAGGCCTCGGGGTTTTCTTTTTATTTTGTTTTATTATTTGTAGGTTATGTAGTAAAATCACTCGTTCTTGGGACAAGTTGTTACAATAAATTTAAAAGAACACAAAAGGATGCCGTTTTTTTAGTTATTGTTAAATAAAATAAAATACAACTCAAACTTTTCTAATTGTTTAATTATTTTCTGCAATTATTAATAAAATGTCATCTAGAAAAGCAGCCTGAGGCTGTACATTGTGTGTTCTATTCCTCTCAAAACCCAAGTAACACATTATTGTCATTATGTGGGCGCAACAACCTACTGTCCTGTAAATCGAGAGAAAACCCAGGGGTCAAGTTAAATTTATTCACGAATATAAAAACACGAAATGTATCTACAAACATAACCATAATGCCAAATGCGCATGACAAGTTTGTCATTATTGTCATTTCTTAAAAAAACGTTACCCCCACACTAGGATTTTCTCCTGTATCGTAGAGGCAGTTTACAAACATATATTGCACAAGGACAAACATCCAGACCCGGAGCAATTATTTGTAGGCCGTACAAATACTTGTTCCGTGCGGGATTCGAACCCGCGGCCCCAAGCGTTGCAACTCATTGCTAAGCCACTACGCCACGGAGCCGTCAAGCCGTCAGTTTAAACTCGAAGTTACCAAGTTAAGGCTGGCTTTTCACTATGGGATATAATATATATTATATCCCGAAATATAAATCATATCCCGCGATTGGCTTTCACACTGTGAGATATATCTTTTAACCAGTGTGCGTTCGTCATTGGTCATTGGATTACCCCCGTTTACCCCGTACACCGTCTGCGGGGGCGCGGAACAGTGTGCGCGGTACAGGGGGCGAAATATAATATGAAAATATCGCTCGGTCGATCGAAAAAATATTTATAGCTAGAGATGTAATATATATTATAGCACAGTGTAAACGGTTCCATATAAAATGTATGGTGAGCGATATTAATTTATATCTCGAGATGTAATATATATTATATTATATCCCATAGTGCAAAGCGGGCTTAAGTCTCCTTCAAAATAGGCAATGATCAACGACCATACAGCCTATTCCATCGTGTCCGATATTATTCAAATATTTTGTTTAGTTTAATAACATAGCCTATTCAATCGATTTTCTAAATAGATTTCTTTTATTCAGTATTAATTTCTACAGATTCGCCTCAATGTTTCAATATTATAAGTTTGATACTGAAGGCTATTTATTACAAAAAATAGCCTTCATTGTCTAATGCCATAGACAAAATACATAAAAATATTTAAAAACGTTTTGTTTTTGTTATGGTAAAAGCATTAGCTTTCGTTTTTCAGCTTTAAAAATGTTTTTTTGATTGTCCCATACATTACAGAAATAAAAACCATTTAAATATACTTATAATTTATCGTTATATTACCTACATATTTTTGTATAACTGTTACGAACGATGTCAACAACCCAATTTCATTACATCTTTGTACTATCAAATAGATAGTACAAAGATGTAATGAAATTGTCTGTTCGATAACTTGTCTTGAAGATATGGATAAAAAAAAAACTGTTTGACTAGTTATTTGGTAAAGAGCACAAATATTAGTTTTATTTCACTAGTAATCCTCCATCGCGAAATATTTTATAGGCTAAACTGCAGTTACGTGCTTTGTATATTCCTTGACACACTTGGGGCTTTGCATTGTGATGGTGGAGTCAATATAAACCGCTTCAAGCCAGTGATATTCGACTTTCACCAAAACGCAACGTCAGAACACGTGATATTGCTAAAGAGTCAGTTTCCCTTTTGTTTTAATAAAACCTGTTTACTCATACCTAATTAATGCTCTTGAATATTTGTAGAAGATTTATGCCTATTGAGATTTGTTACGTGATATTGGCCTCAAAGGTAATTTCTAATATATTGTTCATAACGTAAATATTAGTCAGTCATAATTTCATTACAAATAAACAATTAGCTATAAACCGTGAGTAATTTTGCTACAGTTTTCGTTTGGGTCATTAATTAAAGCGACAATATTAGTCAGTTATGAATAACGATATTAAAAGTTTGCTGATATTTCATTTCCGTTCAATAAATCGCTAGCCGTGGCCCACTGACCGTATTCGAGAGTGGAACGTCGCGAGTTTGTTTAATACTGTAAGGAAACGGAGTTGGTGTTGCTCTTGCGTAAAACGTCACAAAGAAATGATTCACTATTATAACTTATTTAAAGTAATTAGATGAAACTACATACATAGCAGCAAATAATTCGCTCATAACCCAATAAATAGGTCACCAATTAGTTCACTCTAGAAAAAAGGTACGCTACGTAGGATCTGTGACGTAGGGTGCGCTGGTAGGATTTTAGTGTGAAACATTTATTTATGACAAATTTTAAATTTTCACTTCAAAAGTTTCAATGAATCTTTATCTATAGGTTTTCATCAATTAAGTTTTAGAAAGCATACTAGCTGGCTCGGTAGTCGTTCTGAAAGGGTAAGTGGCGCGATGAGTTCAACTCGAAATTCACTCCAGATTTAACCTAAATTGAAATTAAAAACGTGTCTACCGCGCCCAATCGATCGGATATTATCATAGCTACGAACCATAGTCTCGACGAAACAAACTTAATATTGTGTAAACATGACCTCAATTAGTCGAGTCATTCAGAATTTAAAAATATATGATCAATAACAGCGATTATGTTTACATATTATGTGGTACTATAAACTTTTTACCTGATACCTAGGTAAAATTGGGGTCACTATCAATAATTTTTATACGAGAGATAATTCTTAAAATTCTTTAATTCCGCTGTCTTTTATTATGTGAAATTACGGTTAAGGTTGTAATCAATGAAAGGCATTTCAACTTCTTTTATATTTTTGGTATTGGCAATATGCAGCGCGTCGCATCTGGGTTGGACAACATGCCACCCGATAAGATGTGCTCCTTACCATCTATCCAAGTAGGTAGCATATGCGTTACCGTTTGCCGATGCGTACTGACATCGATTCGAAGGTTATCGTCGGTGTCAGCGACCAGCCGCCGCCTACACGCTCCACTGTATACAAACAAACTCATACACGCACGCGATGATAGAAGTACATATACACAAGCCACGGGTCTGCTCTCAATGACCGTATCTCTGACGCAGGCGTGTTACGGACGCTCTTGTTTATTTCAATCTTATTTTTTAGTAGCATAAAAACTACTATTATATAAATTTATTTAATTAGGTATTTCACATTCTGTATTTTGTACGAATAAAAAAGTAGAAATAAAATCTGAAATCGGTTGTTAATAACATTACCTTTTTTCGATGTGTCATCAATTCGATGTACATGCTCAATATCGCGTCCTCCAATTTCAATATTCGTCATTGCTGTGAGATGTATCACGTACTTTAAGTTATATTGAATTGTGGATCCATCGGCATGTTTATTTATATTGATCTCAACTGTACTTAGGGCAATGGCCGTCCTTCCTATTATCGCTCAGCTATCCGAACACCATACTTGTATATTATTATGTATATGTACCTATATGCGTCAAGAACGCTGACATAATATAATTCCATTGTTCTCCTAGCGTTTGGTGTCAAAACACATTTCTTATCTGTTCCCGTTTAAATATTTTGCCTTAAATATTAGCTTATGGAACGTTTAATAATCATTAACTAATCGACGCTAAAATGCATTGTTAGTAAACCGCAAACGTTTAATTTTTAAATTTGTTGTGAAGTACACTTAGAGTTAGATTTACGGCAAATTACATTATAATTATTAGGGAAAGGACGAAGCACAACGAATAGTATTGTTCTTATGTACGTATACATATTAAACATTCTACAAGAATAACACCCAGCGTAAATCGAGTACCTATAATATCTATCAGTAAACGGTAGTGCGGTGACATCAGCTGATTCATGTAAACAAAGAGTGTGCGGGGGAGCTACTTTTAGACACCGACTACTATATACTTTGAAAATGTTATATTTCATTGACGTATGCTGTGCTGTATATTAGGGTTGAATTGTTGCCTTATCTCGTCTTTCTCTCAGAAAGTATTATTTATTATTGTTTAGAAAAATGAGAATAGGCCGACCGATTAGCGTGTCCCGTTAACAACCGCGCTACCTAGGTGACGTATAAAGCGTGGGTTGCCCCACCAGCGCGCCATTACTACAGCGCTCGCGCGCGCGTTTGCACGTACTTACCGCTTCCAGCTCCGCGCTCGCTCGCTCTCTCGACTCTATGTGTATACAAGCCTCCCAAGAAACATGCATATTTGTATTCAATGGCATGATTGGTTTTACCAAGAGACCGACGCGTCGTCGGTGGACTCTGCCAGCGCCGCAACACGCCGGCGCAGGCCGCGTGATCGACGCCGCCCCCCGGCCGCGCCGCCGACGCCGTCGACGCCGCAGAGGATCTCCGCCGAAGAACTAGCAGAGGCGTTACGCCCGCATCTGCTATCGCCGAAGCGGATGTGGGCAATGGGATACCCACTGGAAATCGAACCAACCTCGTCAAAAGCTGTTGTGTACATAAATCCACCGCCTCGACCTAGACCTCTGCAGTTAACAACGTGGGACGTGAACGCACCGGAGTTTGTTCCCGGTGGTTCACAAAGTGACAGTGGACGAGGTTCATGGGGTTCGACTCCACGCTCCGACAGTGATGAAGAAGCGGATACAGTGGAACATTTGTGTGTGCGTTGTGATAAAATGTTTCGAATGACTCGTGAGGGTGAATATTTAGTGGAGGAGACGTGTGCCTATCACTGGGGTCGCGTTTGTGGCAGTGACTCTCGTTATACATGCTGCAATTCAACTTTAGGATCGAAAGGTTGCAGCACAGCGCGGTTCCACGTGTGGAGTGGCACTCGTCCAGGTATGAATGGACCACTTGAGGGCTACGTACGTGCACGATCACCTAGAGGAGGTGTCTACGCACTAGATGCAGAAATGTGCTACACCACAGCTGGGCTAGAGTTAGCTAGTATCGCAGTGATAGCAGCCGACGGCCGACTTGTGTATAAATCGCTAGTGAAGCCTAGTTCTCCAGTCGTCGACCACAACACCCGCTTCTCAGGCATCAGGCCGCGCGACTTGGCGCGCGCGACTAAGACGCTAAGAGATGTACAAAACGATATCCTCGGATTTGTAGGCAGTGATACAATTCTCATCGGCCATGCTTTGGACAATGATCTTCGAGCCCTTAAATTATTACACAGTGCAGTAGTCGACACCTGTGCGCTGTATCCGCATTCGCGAGGTTTCCCACTACGAAGGTCTTTGCGTGCGCTAAGCGAAGAACTGCTGGGACGCAGCGTTCAGCGAGGGAGTGCCGGCCACTCGCCGTTGGAAGATGCCCGGGCTGCCATGGATCTGGTGCTTCTCAAAGTTCACGAGGAGCGTGCAAATCGTTCCCGCCTTTCAAACCAGCTGCCAATGTTGCAGCCGTATGATCCATTGATTAGTTCCGCCTAGGTTTCGAGTGATTAACTATGTAGTTAATAAAAGACGATGGTTCTATGAAATGAACTATGCTAATGATTAATGTTTGTGGATTACATCCATGTGAATTCGAGTTGTTACGTTGACGGAGCGCGCGTACTCGTGTATGTGCCTTCGAATTGCAGAATGGCAATAAACGTAATATTTTTTATAAAGCTTGTTTAATTTATTGCATTACAATTGGGAGCGGTTAACCTGAAGCCGGGACCATTTGGAACGTAAGTATCGAGGTAACACACGTAAGTGCAAACTGAAAGCAGTATTCACTGTGAAATTTCTAAATGTTTATATACAACTATATTTTGAAAAAAGAAAAGCATTATTAACATACATCAGTAGCAGCCCAATTATCATATAATCATATTTATCTTTACGCAGTTATTAAGGAGACACTTTCACTTAGCTAGGTTTCTCTTAAACGTAACATGCGTTATTCACAACTGTTGCATATAGTAGCGATCGTTTCTAATTTTCTGTTAATGTTTTTTTCATAGCAAATATTTTTCTTTTTAGATATCTTATAAAAATACGTACATAAAATGTTTATGAAATGTATTTTATTGCTGTATAAATATATGCATTGCCTTAAAATAATTGTAAGAATTGTTACATTCAAGAGCACTCAACCACAATATTTGACTTCAGGGCCAAGTTTTTGCAAAATAATGAGACGTGTAGGTGGTAATCACGAAGACACCAAGGCTTTGGCAGATATACTGTCCATATGTATAATGTCGATTTAAGCTGACGCAAGGTAATTCCAGTCTGTGAAATAACACGATATATGTTATTAGTCGATGAATCATAATGTCTGGGTCAAGTTACAACTGGCGAGGAAAATTTTATCATACGACATTACGGTATAATAAAAATAATACGCATATTATAAATATACACAATATCTTAAGTTTAAAAACTAAAAACTACTAGCGTTACAGTCGTTCGAGAGAAGAACAATCGTGGGAAGGGTGCTGAAGTGTCTAAAATGCGCTTTTACTCTGTTGCCTATATTTGTCATTTGATGCCAGCCAAATATTTGACATACTGCAAGTTTTTGTTTTGACGACTTAAATTTACAATACATATATATCTAAATGTCTACTTTTCAGCCACATTGGTTCTACGTTCGAACATATGCATATTTTAGAAACATTGAGTTATGAAACAAGTTTGCATTAAAGATCTGATAAAAAAAATAACTCAAATTCACGTCGGTGTTTTAACTTCTGAGTTCTTAAACAAACGTATAATTTTTTTATATTTTTTTTATAATGACTAACGTTCGTGATGATATATAAATAAATAATATTTTCTTCTTGAATAGAAGTCATCGTCAATGCTAGTTTCTGTGTAACCGCAGGCGTATAAGGTGTTAATTGTTATTGATTAATGGTGCTTTTCAAGTATAAATAACTTTACCAACGTAATTTTTAAATTTTCGCCGAAGATTTGTTTTGTCTTGCTTGTTTAATTTGCAGAGCTGTTGGTGTGCAAGTTGTGTATTGAAACAGTCGACATTGCACTACAGTCTTGTTATATAATTGTCTTACGTAAAGCTATGACGAAACTTAGTAGGTTGATGAGCGAACTTAATGACTTCTACCTTGGCTAAAGTTGAGAAATCATGAATACGCGACTTGTATTTTTTAGGAATTATTTACCTATTAATACTTTAGCATGGCATTGTATCTTAACTCTGTTTCCTTATTATTTTTATCATATTTAACAAAATTTTATATTTTCTTAAGATTAAACAGTACACTTCAAGGATTTCTTTTATAGAATAAGGGTGACAAACGAGCACATAGTCCTCCTGATGGTAAGTGGATGCTCTGGCCCATAGACATATACATCTATTCTCGCATAAGAATCAAAATGTAGATGCGTTTTTAGTTTTCACTCTTGCTTTTTTAGTCTGGTATTCCGTGAGAGCGTGGTCCTACACATTCGTCCTACAACCATAATATAGCTACAGCATGGCTCTACCACGAATGAAAATGACCTGATAGACATGTAAATGACCTTTGTGTTGTTTAGTATGAACATTTTCGAGTGTTTATTATTGCACGAGAAAGAGCAATGTCCTTCTGACCGGTCGTTACGGATATTCTGTTTACAATTCTTCGCCAAAATTAAGTTGGAATTTTATGCTTCTAACATTCGATACTCTACATACATGTAGAGATAAAAGTCTTATCATACTCAAATATGAAATAAGGTCAATACATATTATTAATTCGGGCCGTAACATATTTATTATTTCCTCAATAGATATCATTATATCACACAATCTGCGAATAACAGCAGATTTCTAGACATTATCTAATCTCTATTATGATGACAGACGTGCATATGTAGTAGTGAGTATCTGTGTGTGTATTGTTTTGTGGATAAATTTAAAAAAAATATGACTCGCAGGAAACAATTGTCTAGTAAGCGATGTTATTTTTGAATATTATATATAACAGATGACTCTATTATTTATTAGAATACGCCTGTACAGTTCTAAAAATCAGCTATGACGTTAAATGTTATAACCATTAGTCAATCACATTTCTTGGAAGCGAGTATGCCCTCAGCCGGTGCCACGTCATTTGCCGGCTGATTGAAGAAGAACCCAAATAATGAGAATAACACGGAGGTAAATTTGTAAGTATTAAGAAAAAGAGTAGTGTATGATTTAATCGTATTTAGAAGTTAACTACATATATGGAACACATTGTTTATTGACATCATTATTATTTTTTAATATTACAAAGACGCATTGGTTTTGCTTGCTACTGTTTAAAATCAATTATGTTTAAATTATGTAGAATGTTGTCATTTTGGCATTTGTTTTTGCAATAAAATATGATATATGCAACAATGAATTTCTATATACCTATCTAATTACATAATTTAGATTTTTGATAAGCCCTAACATTAACAATACAAGGCGTCGAAGGCTACAGTTACATCTAATTCGCCTCTACGTATACTTCTTTCACAATAAAACTGTTGCACGAACTGTTTCGTCATAGTGTTCACCGCAAGCAACTCGACTAAGCGTTCATAAGAATCCCCACTCTTGTCCAGTAAATGTCAAAATGTTTAAAGTTTTAAATAAAATATAATGCCGTGTTTACGTTCAGCTCACTAACATGAGAGTGAGCAAGAAAGTGGGGCATAAAATTTTGTAGCGCCAGTATGTAAACACGTCATTCGTTTCTTCGTTAGCGGTTTTTTCTGTGGAAGTCAAAGGGCAGCAGCGCGAGCACGGGTGATTGTCAACACGATACTGCTGCGCTCAACTGCCGCAGAGCGTACGAAGATGATAGAGTAATATGTGGAGACTCTGTGGTGAGGGGTGTGCGTCAAAATGTCATCCTCGACTAACTGGACCAATTACATCACATTTAAACTATTAGAGCTGTAGACTAATAAACGGGTCATATAAGATCCAAAAAACAAACTACTTGTACACAGTTCACCAATAAAAATCTATTCTATTCTTTTAAAAGTTTGTCATTAAAAACCCCGCTGATATTGTCCACGACACTACTGGTAGTGCCGTGCCGTGGAATATGAAAGAAAACTTTAAAATTATGGCTAAAGGCTAAACATATACTTTTTTTTTAAATAAAATTGAAGTAACAAATGAACGTACTGTCTACCTAAATAATCTGATGGTAAGTGGCCATAGCAGCCTATAGTATAAATACCTTCACCATATCATTCAAACAAAGAAGGTTCTGTACAGTAATGTTTTTGTTGTAACTAATGGTTTCATTATGCAATACAATGCCTGGAGGAAAACACACCCGTGACAAGACAGAATGTGATTAGTGCTAGTAGCAGCAAACAAGTTCCACACATAATACTTTAAACAAATGTTATTTTAGTTTTATGGTATATGTTGATCTATTATTATTAGTAATATAGGTATATTTAACCCTTACAGTCCGGCGCAAGGAGACAGTCCTAGGACTGAAAATTAAAATTTATTAATAAGCCAAAAAAATCATCATATGCTATTCCGTTTGCTGTCAGACATTTATGTTGTCAGATATTTATAAAAAGTGTCTGACGTTTCTTTTCAGGAAATCAGAGTTTTTTTTTATCATGGGACAATATGTCCTACTCGTCCTAAGACTCTCGTTATACTTTTTATAATTTTTTAACATTTTATGATTTATTTAAAACAACTATTAACAAGTGACTGTGATATACCTATTTTATTATGGTAGAGTGATACTGGGTTATATTTTAAAATAAATCATCATTGAATAAAACCTTTATTAAATAAAAGTAAGAGACCAATCATTAATCATTCTATGCATTATTCTTCATTTTGTTTAAATAATTCAATTTGCAACTTTTCTTTTTACAGCCATTAAAATAATAGCAAATAAGCTAAGCATTTAAATAGCATAAAAGAAATGTGATTTCAAAACTAGTTAATAAATATTTACTTCTTTTTAGCGAATGGGTAATTATGCACAAGACGGATGAGGCATATAGCCCCAGTGTTGAAATTTAACTAAAAAGCAAATGTTTTTTCATGGAAGACTACAAGCAAAAACCATTTAGGCAATTTAATGCAATAAATGTGAAACTCACCAGCAAATATCGCTAAAACACTATAAAAACTATAATTTTTAAGTAACTTCAAGAGTGCATGTTCAGTTTTTGAAATAGAGACTAAAAACTAATGTTGCTAATATAAAACTACGAATGACAAATGATAGAACAATGAATATTGATCTTTTTGGGACATGTTATCCCAATTTATAATACGTTAAAATGAAACCTCAGTCCTGTATCAACCAACTATGAACAGTTTAAGCCCGAGACAATGCTGTATAAAAAAACTAATAGATATAATTATTTACATACAAAAATATATATTATTATTTAATTGTTGTGATAAAGGTATCTGTCATGTTGTAATCTTCTAGGTGGACTTTCTGTCTTTCGGAAATGGGACTAAAGGAACGCCAGCGTTTTAAATTTTTATTATTTTTATTAAATTTAAAACGCTTATTTTAAATAAAACGCTTTAATGCTATTTATTTATTTTTTATTTACATAGGTTCACAAGGTCTCTAGACATGTATCTATAAGCACTACAGCCCATGCATACAGGCAACCAACTTGAAAGAAAGAAGGCCTTGTTATCTCTGAGGACCAGGATGGAATTAATGCCTCACAACCTGTAATCCTACTGGCACTATATATACTGGCTCCAAATAGCAGTGTACGCATTTCTGCAGAAATACATATATAAGAGCACCCGTGTCTACCCAGACGTACTCGTATGCAGAAAAGGACTACCTACCACCTAGAAAATGTACATAATTATTTGATTTTACATGTTTTTGATAAATTATTCATATACAAATATATCAAGTTATTCCGGTAGGCAGTTACAACGATCTATCACGATAAATTGACACAACCGACCACGACTGTACGACGTCAGCGTATTTCTTTTTCGCTATTTATTATTTTTTTACTGTCCACGCTGAACATAAGCCTTCCCCAAGGAATTACTAATCATAATAGCACGGTATTGAGCCACCTGTATCCATCGACTTGACCATTATATCAAGGATCAAGACTCAGATCGATGTCATCACTGGCAACACTCACTGGTTATTCTTCACGAACTTCGAGCATATAGTGTTCACAATAACTACCGGCATATGTGTGAAATGGACGTTACACATGACCTTTTCTTGTTCATATTAATTTTAAGACCTATCCGTTGGGAGACTCTTTTGAAGTCATTGAGCATAATAACCATATCGTCGGCATATCAAAAGTTAGTGGCATACTCGTCATTAATGTCTATACCGTATTATTTCCAGATCTAGCCTTAAAACTTTTTCCGATGCAGCGGTAAAGAGCTTAGGGGATATAAAGTCAACCTGTTTACACCTCTGTACAGTTGGATAGGTTTCATAGTTTGGTTACTTATTCGTATAGCCATCGTAGCCCAGTTGTAGCCACTTCAGTACCAACAGTGCACACCGTTGCAGGGATAATCAGCATACGCAAGGCAAATTAGTAGATTGTACTCCTCCGATGATCTGTACAATTTGTTGAAAAGTATGTGTGCTCTTTAGTATTATCTATAGCATTTTCGAAAAATCGGCTTGTTCAGGAGGCTGAAAGTCGTCAAGCCAACATGCGATACGATTCAAAATGACTAGAAAACAGTACGTTGTCTGCTTTAGTGTTATCTTTTACAGATGTGACCATTATATCTCCCGATAAGCAAGTTTTTGCCTATTCCAACATTAAAATCCCCAAACTCATTGTTCATGTACATTAAACAGACGATGACTATATTTAAATATACACAACCATATGCTGTATATTTAAAACTCGTATTCGGCTGTTGAAAGGTTGTAAGTTTTTGCTGTTGTATTACGTTATTCACTTCCTTGTTCCCTTGAGTGGGACGTTGAACTAAAGTCGCACTATGATATTTGACATTGCTATGCGTATTCAAGGAAATGTGATGATTTACTGCGAATGGAACAGACATCTGCAGTCAATCTTCAAGTAAGGCGAAGCCTTTACTATATATAATGAGAAAGTATATATTTCTATTTTTTTTTATGTAATAATGGTGACCAACGAGTATACAGTCTACCTGATGGTAAAACTAAGATTTAAAATGCAGATGCGATGTCACCCGTGAGGACTAAGATGGGATGCCTCGATTCTAGTAAAAATTATTATAAGCTGCTATTTTACGCTGGTATTCTCTGAGAGCATGGTCCTACCCCGGTCAAGTCGACCCATTCTTGCTACAACCATGATATAGCTGTAGCATGGCTCTACCACGTAAAAAATAATAATTTAACGTATTATAAATTAACAAATAAATGATCTTTTAAAAGTATTCAGTATAAAAGTAATTTAATAGCCTGATATAACAAACTCACATTGCTGGACATGGCCTTTTTCTCATTTACGGGAGGATCATGGACTAAGAAGAACACCACGCTCTGCTCCAGTGCAAATTAACATAAGTCTTTACTAAGCAGGAACCCTAGGATAGAATGGTTGGGGGACTATAATTTGCATTTAATAATTTGAATAAAAAAATGTTTCCAGCAGACCCCTAAAAAGTACACATTTATCACTCTATCAGGATTAACAGCTGCGTCCAAGGTTAAAAACTTGAACGCAGTTTTCATTTATAAATTTACTTATTCAAAAGAACATCGATTATTGCCAAGGATAATTCGTGAGGCTATTGAAATTAAAAAGCAATTTGAATAGAATGGCTTGTATTGGTAGATTGGTAAGATCTGCTTAGGATTTATACCAATATATAAAAAATTATATTTGTTTGTTCGTATTTTATGCGCTGCCATACCGTTAATCGGATTGTGCTGAAGCTTTGTCAACTTATTTTTTACACTTCCGCGAAGGTTATAGGCATAGTTGGACCCAGTAGGTGGCGATGTTGTAGGATCTAGATAACACCCGTGTGAAGCTGGGGCATATCGCGCTAGTAATCAATAAAATTAATTCTAAGCTCAAGTCTACCAGAACTAAACTTCAAGAAACTGTATGCTGAAAGTAGCCGAGCTAACTGTGACATCGGGACGTCAAACATCTCAGTCCCCACACCGTGATCATGGGTGCTGTAATGTACCCGAAACGTTGGGTATTAAAAAATCAAAATTAAACTCGATAAAATCACTAAAATTAGTTTCAGGATTCTTATTAACCGGTTCAATGCGGGTGACACGCCAGGCGTGCCATCGAATACTTTTGTGTGTGGCGTATGACATGCGAGGCGTGTCTTTTTTTAAAAATCGTTATAAGTCGCTCAAATTGCTTTTTTGGAAAATTTACCCAGAACAAAATATTCATTATTTTGCAAGTAGTTCATGCCAGCGGCTTCGATTCTGGATATTTTGAAAAATTGAAATTTTTAGGAGTTGACAACCTTTTTTAACTTGTACATGGTACCGTTTTTACTTTATAGGTTTTTAAAACTTGTTGTGGAAAAATACTCTAATAAGAAACAAATGTACAAATAATAGCACTCATTGCGATCGCTCACAAAATCAAGTTGTAAACAAGTTTCTAGAAAACAACTCTACTGTTAAAAAAAAACAATGCCTTTATCTCTTTTGCTTAAAATGGTTGAAGTGCAGACTTATTACTATAAGAATGGACCTACGAAGTACTATGTGCTCTTGTAATAGAAACAGTTCGAAACCGTTCATTCATAAAAAAAAGTTCGCTAATAAATAATCTTTTGTCAATCCGCCGCCGTATAGCGACGCCGTTTTTTTCCTTTTGAAAACACTTGTTTTGCTATTCTTACTAATTAGACGTTTTCAGATCGACTTTACTTTTACATTTGTATTACATTAAATAATATTTAACATTTGTAAATATCAATGAATGATATATATTTTTTTTTCAAATTAAGGTTCTTCATTGTTTGATATTTACAAATATTATTATTAGGTGAAAATTTAATTTAATAAAAACCAAGGTTTCCAGGGTGAAATAACTGTACCTACTTATATAAATGATTTTTTTTATAACAACAAAAAATAGTACAAAAGGTTTGTAATCTCTTCATAAAAAAGTCACTTTCTCTTAATTTTTTTTTATAGGATAAGGGTGACAAACGAGCACACAGTCCACCTGATGGTAAGTGGTTGCTGCGGCCCATAGACATCTAAATCTATCCTCGTTTGTGAATCAAAATGCAGATGCGTTGCCACCCGTGAGGACTAAGATGGAATGCCTCATTTCCAGTAAAAAGGGCCTCCGGCCACCTGCACTCACCAAGCGAAACGCAGAGGTAAACCTCTACTTTACGCTGGTATTCTGTGAGGTCGTGGTACCACCCCGGTTCGAGCCGGTCCATCCGTGCGACAGCAAAAGCTGCCGCGTGGCTCTACCACTGTTAATTTCAAAGAAAACGCGTAAAAAACACGTAGTTACCCACTAAAAACAAGTATCATTCCATTTGTAACTTATATTTGATGTAAAATAAACTTAATTAGGTCTAAACAAGTAAAAAAAGCATAAAAAGCATAAAAAAGCATAAAATGTCTGTGGCATTGTGACACACCCGGCATGTCATGAAATATTTGTTCGCCGCCACAGCTAAAAGTTGTCGAAAATTGGTGCCGCAACGAATCGGTTAAGTTTAAGAATTTTACAAGATATTACGTACTAAAGGTTCTACCATACCTACTTATGTCATAATTAATTACAGAGTTATATTTAGATACAATAATCTTAAAACTTTATATGGAATTTTAAACAGTCTACTTCTTACGCAACCGATGTATATTATGTATGGTGAGATGGGGTAAGACGATAGTTTTACCCACCGGGGCAAGACAATCACTGTTTAGTAAATATCTATTTGACGTAAATCAAATGTTTTTTTCTAAAATATCTAACGAATTAAAAACATAACCTAGAAGTTGTAAGTATCTAAAGAAAAGACTATCAATTTGTCTGAAACAAGACAAACGTAGTGTTTCCTCAAGTCAGAATTAACTAACATTTTATTTAAAAGCTTTTAGAAAAATTTACTTCGCAAATATCCGCGTTATAAAATAAAATGATGTGTCTTACCTAGTATGAAGAGCACCTCCCGCCCTCCCTCAATTGCATGCACTATCCCCGTCACCACTAATCCCAGCACCGCTACTCCCAACACCACTACACTAGGCATGTTTGTGTCTAGTGTAGTGGTGTTGGGAATAACAGCCCATCGCCACTCACGCCAAACGTGCTTCAGCCAGAAAAAGATTTTCTTATAAATTTTGAGGCTTAACCCCGAGTTGTGGCACATGAAAAACCCCGGGTAGGGGTTTTTCATGTGCCACACTTCGTAAATAAGATTTCTAGTAGCAAATATTGTCGGCTAAAAATTCTTCGTAAATAGAGGAAAGTATATTTCAAATATTACCTCACAGTTTTAAACCTAACAGTGTCAAATTAAAAACAAAAACACGTACGCAACGAAAAACGCTCATTTTCCTAATTTTTTGACAAGTTATGGTCCCGATACAATTAAGCATATTTTACATTAGCTCATCTTTAGGCTTTTTGATTTGTATGAATGTGACTATAGACATAGTAATGCAGCTATTTTTGTTTAAATCTATAAGTTTTTTATTTTATTTTAGTGGAAATTAATGGGGCTGTAATTAGATATACGAAATGTATAGAGTGCTTAATCTCAGCCGCCCGGCTGTTATTTGGTTTGACGTACATAATAAGAAGTACCTAATTTCAGCCACGTAATATAAATCAGGGCTGTCATAAACTGGAATAAATAGCATTAATTAGAACATAACTTATTTTATAGTTACGGAAGTTATGATCAATTCGTCTATATTTTAAAATTGGTTTTTGATTTAAAAGTTTAGCAAATGATACGTACTTGCTTTTCAGACATTTGGTATAGGTATGTTAAGAACACCATAAAATAATTAATTATATTTTAAGAAAGAAAAAAACAAACAATAAATGTAATTAACTACAACTTAGTAATACTAATTATACTACAACTTAAGAACATAAATGAAAACGTCATAACAAGGAAAGTTGTTCAGGACCATGCTTTGCGGCAGTCTATGGAGGATGATGTTCTGTAGTGGACTTGTGAAGGGCTGAAATGATGATGAAGATTCAAAAACTTGGATGATTAAATTATAAGAAGTCTATATTCTATAATACATAATTTTTATTATAATTTTGTTTTAATTAATTGGTACCTACCAAAAATTCAAAACGGATAGCCCTATGCTATGTTGACATTAGGTACACAAAAGGAAATTTAAATTGGCACTAAAAGGCTGGTAATAGGGGCATCCACTCTATACGAATACATATAAAAATAATATAAATACTATATCAAAGGTAAGCTTATTTTTCGTCCATAAATACGTTTCAAATAAAGCCGCGTATTGATTATGTGCTCGAAGAGGTCGAACATTGGCGCGCGTTAAATTAAAATGGGTAAAATGATATTAAATATTACATATATTTTATTATATTTTTCCTATTCGTTTTTATTCTTTTACTTTTCAAGATATTAAATTACAGTTAAATGGTGAATCGAAAATGATCTTAGTTTATAGGTAGGTCCTTTCCCTCCGAAAATTTGGGTTTGACTGACATCAGTCAGCATGAGCGTGTAATGTCGAAATTATGCTATCATTCAAACGTCAATCATGATTGTTCGAAATGATTGACGCTTGCCTAGGCGTGTAATGGGCGTCTTATATTTTTAACGTTATACATAAGATGAAAAATAAAAGTTACTACTGTTAACATTTACGATTTTTCGTCTGTTAGTCTTACCCCAGGTAGCGGAGGAAGACTAATATTTTTTCCTGTTTTACATTTTATTCAGTATTACCGTTTTGAAAACACTTATGCGAAAATCTTTATAATCATATAAACGTTTATTTTTTCGTTAAATCGGTACAATTTATACCTCAAAAGAAGGACAATGAACTTTTTCATAAAAGCCGTTTTTATCCCTGTCTGGCAGGAAACTATGTTAGTCTTACCTAACATGACTATGTAAATATTAATAAAATATATGTAAACATTGATTACGATCTAAGCTAGACGCCCGCCCCCCTAGATTTGCATTTACCTTGGCCTGGGGCTCTCCTGTCGATGCTATTTAATGCGTTCAATTTGTGGGGATCTGCAGGATCGAAACTTTTTAATTTATAATTTACGCCGATAAATAGGTGAGATCGAAATTATTTTATAATCTGGGTTATATGTATTTGTCTTCTCCTTGTATCTCCTATATCCTAAACTGCTTCATAGATTTTCAAACGCGATTAAGTTCTTGTGCTAGTCCGGAATGTTTAAGCCTGCATTTTATGGTAAAGATACCTCTTTACCGCGTTCTTGTATAGTATATACGTATTGGATACGAACATGGTATTTTATTACTTACTTAGTGCTTAAAAATTATTGCTGTCACTTCTTTATGGAAGAGGAGGCAAATGAGCATACAGCTCACCTATTGACAAGTGATCACCGTCGCTCATGAACATCTTTAACACCATTGATCATTGATGACTTATGAACAACAGATGTCACTGCGGCCAGGTTCTTCATGTAATTAATTATAAAAAAATATATAGGCACATATATCTAAGCGTGATTTATAATAAATTACCACACACTACAACGTTTGACTGGGAGAAAATGTCAAAAAGCATTAAGTCCGCCTCTTTATTATTGTTTTATTAAGGTTAAAATACATAATGTTTAAAAAATTGTAGCTTACTTTGTTAATTCGGAAATTATACAAACTGACACACTTGATAATAATAATGTTAATGTTTGTTTTGTATACAATTATGAAACTGTAATCAAAGTATAATTTGAAAATGTTGATAGTATTTTATTAACTATTTAATGGAGCATCTCAGTTATAAACAAAAATCAGGTTCCTAGCTAATGTATATAAAATATTCGCTTTGAAATTATTGTATCTGCAAACCGGTATTAGTAAAATTGCTATTGTTACATCTTGCTGCTTATTATGATACTTAACCCACTTTTTGATGATAGTTAGGTTTGATGTTCTTTAAATTGTTTTTTTATCCCATATTAATTTCAAAACAGTTAAAAGGTTATGATCGTAAAATAGTACGATTACATTTTGTAGTTAATTAGTTAGTTAACTGAAAAAATCATACATTAGGTACGGGTCCCAAGCTCAAGAAACAAACTGTATGGATGTGCTCATTTTAAAACGCCGTATGTAAAAAGTGCCAATTTTTATAATTCTACCTTTTGGAACGAAATTCTTTATCGGACGGTAAGAATTTGGCGGATGGGGGCTAGGTGAGAAAAAGTGTAAGATTTTTCCTTCACGACCCATTCTGACACGGAATATAAAAAATTCTGACGTAGTGTAGACGGTCTTGGCGGCTATAAAGAAAACTTGACTTTTATAAATATATAATTGTAAATGAAAATGATAAACATACATAAATATCAATAAAATAAAATAAAATAAATACATAAATAAATACCCAACCAGATGGAAGCCCTCGGCAGGGGAGACCAAACGGTCCAGGGTTAGGGGGAAAGGGAAAGAAATCGGCGGACGATACGGGCTGTATCGAGGAGCACCGCCTTCTGCATTTGAACTTGGCGCGGTCCGTCACGAAGTTCCAGTCGCCTCAAATGAGCCGAGAGGCTGACTGGAATTAACCCGTTCGCAGAAACGACTACAGGTATAATTTCGGTCGGCAGTCCACTCCACATGTCGGTCACCTCGTGAGACAGGTCCATATATTTTGTTCGCTTATCTGTTTCGGCTTTCACGAGGTTCTCGTCATACGGAATGGTAATGCATTTATAATAATAATAATAAAAATAAATATTATTATTATTATTATAAATGCAAAAAGAAGACAAATGGAAAGGCAATTATCAAAACTACTATTAATATAATATTATATTCAATTAGGCCTGTTTTTTATAAGTATGATAAATTTACTATGGTTCGTTAATTTTGATGTTCGACTCCCGACGGGGTGACCTTGTTACTTGACAGGGCCTCAAGCGGTTTAAAAAATTTAGCCAGAAGTAAAAGAATATAAACGACAAAAAATTGGCGAACCGCTTAGATACCTCTTACAAAACTATCGGCAATCAAGGACAGTTTATACAGTACCTACTACGGTGATTTTATTTTTTGTCAGAAGAATTTGCCGTTTAAGTAATCACGAATTTGTTGAGTAAAATGATTTGATAATTGAAAATCAAAAGAAATATAAACTTTCGTCAACGTCGAATGTCGCCGTGATCGCCAATCTGCAATCGTTGTAGTTACAAGATTTTACGTGGTAGAGGTAGAGCCACGCTACAGCTGTATTATGTCGGTAGGCGCGACCTAAGAAAAACCGAAACGCTCTCACAGAATATCACTGTTATGATTTGTTTATAAACTTCGTCGCAATATGTTGATGCGTCACCCTGTGGAGTTTTTAGGTTATTTAGATTGATGTCGATACTATCTTAAGTCTCAATGAGCCTAAGTAGAAAAATAACTTCAGTTTTATATGATCGTTCCGATTGCACTTGTTCTTAGTTTCCACTAATAGTTCACATACATGGACATTTCCACATTAAACCATTACCTATATAAACAATGATATAGGATCATCAATCAATCAATCAATGAAATTCCCATGAAAACTACTTCGAGTGTTAATTATGTGAACACCCAATGATGCCTTTGGGTTGTAGAGAGTGTACTTACGTGATAGAACCACACCTGTATAATGGTAGCATCTTGTCGGCTTTACCAGGGAATGGTTATACTCTCATAGAGCATCAGCGTAAAATTTCAGTATAATGCTTAATGATGAGCACCGGAGACTTTATTGGGTACCAAGCATTATGTTCTCGTTTTCAGGGACGATAACGCATTTATGTACGTTTTGATTCTTAATGGAAGATAGATGTTGTCTGTGATCCACGTCATCCAAGACTTATTATCAGAGAAACTGTGCTCATTTGTCACGCTTTTATAAACAAGGAAAGTAGTAATATAGAATTCGATAAGTTATTACGGGATTTAAAATAAAACCAACAACAAGCAACGGGTGGAACTATCAACGAGATAAGGATTTCAAGTAGGTAGTTAACATTATACGCTACATGGGTCAGTTACCGGCACTACGTTACAGCTCAAAGTTACGCAGCAGCCTGAAATCCGAAGGCCTTTGTTACGGTGACTCAGTTCTGGTTACAGTGATATCTCGATGGTCTGTTGAACTTTTACTTTTATTGTTTACTAGCTGTTCTCCGCGACTTCGTCCGCGTGGAATTTATTACGATGGATTTCTAGGCATTTAATTTTTTTGCGTAACCCGAATTATTTTTCTAGTGCTATACGTCTGATACTGTGATCGACATAGTCTGCTAAGCGTGACGATCATGGCAAATCCCCCACACCAGGAAGAGTGCAGTTCCAGCTGTGAACTTTGACAGCCTGATGATGAAGAATAAAAAATGTTAAAGGAAGAAATGTAGACTTAGAAGAGGCAAAAAGATTTCACACAGTACCGTTTTTAATCAAATAATTCAGTTTATTTTTACGTTATTAAAAATATCGAGTTATTGTCAGAAACATAATAAAGTTTTAATAGTAATGGGTAAATTCATTCAAACATTACCTAGTGTTTTTAATTACATAAATCAATTAATAACAACCCAAATTTGTTATTACTTATTCTTCCCAACATTAGATTTTTTTCTTAATAAATTTAAGTGTCAAACGAAGAGCAACAAAGGATGCTCAAGACGTTATCGGGTAGTTTATCGGCCAAATTGAGTACCTTGGAGTACCTACCTTTAATCAACAAGCATGTATGCGTATATGGACGTGAAGAAGGAGCGAGAGGCGTGTCAGGATCGTGTTAAATGGAAGTTCGTTGTCTCTGTCTACCACTCTGGCTGTGGGTGTGAGACGTGAGTGTTTATGTATGTCTGTCAAATGAACTTATAGTTCATCTTTTGATAACTGGTAACTGCAGCCTATGGACACCTACAAACAACTACATACAAATAAAAAACAAGGCTACAGATGCGTTGTCACCTCTGAGGACTAAGATGGAATGCGTCACAGCCTGTCACTATACTTGCTCTCTCTCTACCTTCAGACTGGAACAGAGCAGTGTGTGCACAGCTATTTGGCTAATTGATAGAATCAGGCGTTACTTTGCGGAAATCCATTATAATGGGGTTGTTATAAACTAATTTGCTTAGTTCCGTGTAAAGAAAGAAAATGATGTGTCCTGCCCAGTTTTAAGGGGACCTCCCACCCTCCCTCAATAACGCGCGCACTATACCCGTCGCCGTTAATCCCAGCACTACCACCCCCAGCACCACCACACTAGGCACGACATACCACTCTCGAAAATACGACACGTGTTTCGCCTCTACACGAGGCATCCTCAGGTGAAGTAGACTCTGCGGAGGCTGGCCGCTAAGTGGTTACGCAAGAGGGTGGCACATACCCCGACGAACCCCTAGGCGAAAAATTTGTCTTACAATCTAGTAAAGGTTCTGTACATCTGTATATCCTCCTTTATTTATCTAGCCAAAGCATTTAGCCACCGAGGTAATATTTTCAATTAGCAAAGCAACCGTAATTGCAAGGCCGAAGATTGGGCAAGTAGGAGGTATGAGCACATAACATAATCTCTTTCTTTACAAAAATGTCTTGTTTTTATTCTACTTGTGTAGCCTTGCATTGCCGTGCAGGATCGTTACTCTCTTATATTTCTTTTTCCGTCCAACTGCAAAGAACAATTGATTTTATTAAATTTTAGAATATTAAGCAAATGTGAACAGTAAGAAAATTTAAGTAAAATCTACCGAAATGGAATTACAAAGTCCATTATTATAAATTTAGGACGATGGCACTCTTCTACTCACATTTTCTGAGAACACCAAGCCATCAGGTCAAAGCGAACCTGAAATATTTCCAAAGCTGAAATATTCACAAAATCACCAAACTATACTGCATGAAAGGCTTTGCAACACCCTGCCATGGCGTGCCTTGACATGGCTATCACAAGTGCATCTTCCTGTTACAAATGACTGTTTTCAAAATCCAATAACATCTTGGATATGCACTCTTAACCGGTTCAGTGCGAGTGATACGCCAGGCGTGCCATCGATTACTTTTGTCTTTGGCGTATGACACGCGAGTCGTGTCTTTTTTAAAAATCAAATTGCTTTTTTGGAAAATTTATCCAGAACAAAATATTCATTATTTTGCGAGTAGTTCATGCATACAGCTTCGTTTCTGGATATTTTGAAAATTTGAAATTTTTAGGGGTTGACAACCTTTTTTTAACGTGTACATGATACTATTTTTACTTTGTGGGTTTTAAATCATGTTATGGAAAAATTGTCTAATAAGTAACAAATAGAGTGCTATACTCATTGCGATCGCTCACAAACTCAAGTTTTCTTCAAAAACTTCAAATTTCTGGAAAACAAGTCTCCTGTTAAAAAAACAATGCGTTTGTCTTATTGTTTAATTTTGCTTAAAATGGTTGAACTGCCGTCTTTTTACTATCATATGGCCGAATAGACGTACGAAGTACCATGTGCTCCTGTGATATGGTATAAGGTTTATTTTTGCTAGAAACAGTTCGAAACCGTTCACGCATAAAAAAGTTCGCTAATAAATAGTCTTTTGTCAATCCGCCGCCGTATAGCGCCGGCGTTTTTTTCCTTTTGTAAACACTTGTTTTGCTATTCTTACTAATTAGATCAGATCAACATTACTTTTACATTTGTATAACATTAAATAATATTTAACATTTGTAAATATCAATGAATGATATACCTTATTTTTTTAAATTAAGGTTCTTCATTGTTTGATATTTACAAATGTTATTATTAGGTGAAAATTTAATTTAATAAAAAGCAAAGTTTCCAGGGTGATTTAGCTGTACCTACTTATATAAATGATTTTTTTATAACAATAAAAAATAGTACAAAAGGTTTGTAACCTCTTCAAAAAAAAAGTCACTTACTCTCAATTTTAAAGAAAACGCGTAAAAAAACACGTAGTTACCCACTAAAAACAAGTATCCTTCCATTTGTAACTTATGTTTGATGTCAAATAAACTTAATTAGGTTTAAACAAGTAAAAAAAGCATAAAAAAGTACATTACTTTTACACATGGCGGATGGCACAATAGGCGTGTCTGTGGCGCTTGACACGCCCGGCGTGTTATGAAATATTTGTTCGCCGCCACAGCTAAAAGTTGTCGAAAATTGGTGCCGCAACGAATCGGTTAATGCCAGTATATAAACATGCCGTTACGAACAACGTTAATGTATAATAATTATATTTCTGTGTTGTAGTGTCTTTGTTTATTAGAGTCTAAAGGTAAAAATATGGTCAGGAAACCATGATTAAAGGATATAAGCTGTTGAAGTAGGTGTACTTTCTCACATATAGAGTGCATTGTTTTTTAGAAAATAAAAATATTTAGTTATTTTAAAACCTTTTGATAATATTTATTAATCATGCCAATTATTAGGCTCCGTTGATCCTTAAATTTCGGCTTTTTTTAAGTCGGGATCCTCCCAAACGATATCCAGATGTTTTTTTTAGATTTTAGTAAGAATAAAATTTCCACATAATAACTTATCTCTCTTCTAATAATAGCTTCTTCACATGAAAACAATTTTTTATAACCCGTATCTGGTACTTGGGTTGTATATAGTTATGTAATCTTTGAAATATAATTCTTTGTACTTACATGATACTTACAGACATGTTTTCTTAATATAATTGTAATTGATGCCCTGGATTAGTTATAACAAAAAACTACTACTTTACTAATTAGTGATGCTCCTTTTCTGCTTTCTACGCAGCAGCACTGCATCGAATGCATTATTCCGTTGAGAGCCAGTATTTTTGCGACTGTAAGGCTTTACCCAAGCAGCACACAAGCGTTATGAACATCAATATACCACCCAACATGGAAATGAAGAGTTATTTTAAAAGCGTGTAAGAGTGTTGAAAAGAGGTAGTATCTTTATAAGAGTGGTTTATGGGTAATTATACAGCTAAAACTGTATGAAGTCTGTATTATGGGATCTAAGTAAGCTTAGGGTTCTTAATCAGTATATTAAAACTCAATTTTACCACAATTTGCATACACCATTGCTCAGAAACAAGATTTTAGTGATACTATAATTACACTTATACAGCTCTTAAGCGTTATTATAGTATCACTAAAATTTTATTTCTGAATAATGGTGTATGCAAACTCTCTTCTAAAATTTATTCTTATAGTGTCATTGTTGTACACTTTTGTAAATATAGTAGTTTTATGACTGTCTATTAGAGTGATATAAAACTAAAAACACAAATTACAGCCATAGTACAACTTCAATCTGTATAAGTGACAGAATATCGCTATTTTGCATGCGTTACGTGTTTATATTGTGCTAATGAACAAAATAAATTTGTTATCAATATGTGGAAAAAATAAAAAGATTTGGTGCAGTTAAAATATCATGTTAAATCTAAATTTAATTTATCCAACACTGTTCCCAAGACAATGGTTTTATCTTTTATACGTATCTCTAAAGATAATTATATGTAAGTATGTTGAAAAACTGTTACTGTTGAGATTACGCTTTTTAAAGCATACTGCCAGAGCGTATACACGGGGAGCCTGTGGGTCAAATACACCAAAAGATCGCTTGAAGCCCTATGCATCCAATATTATAATATATTCAGGATGCTGTTGGGACTGCCTCGTTTTTGTAGTGCATCAGGGATGTTTGCGGCATACCAAACATACTGTTTTAATGCCATCATACGCAAAAAAACCGCATCCCTTATTAGCAGGGTACGAGCCAGTCACAACAGCATTCTGAGGACCGTAGCGGACAGATGATATACATCGCCGCTGTGGAAATGTCTTGTGCAGAGACTGATAACTGGGCCCTATCCACCCCCATGATGATCTGTTTTGGCACAGTGTATTTATTTTATTTCCCTAGATTTTAAGCAAACCATTGTTTTTTACTAACCCTTGTTATTATAATTGTTGTTATTATTATTGTGTTACTAACCCACATATGGAATTTAATTATCTGAAATAAAGAATTTATTATTATTATTAAAACTCAACTCCAATCGGAATATAATATTAATATGTTAAATATTTGTTAAGACGTTAAATGTCCCTATCATTCAATAAACGTTCTTTCCGTTCAAAAACCAATTTAGAACGTTTGTCTTATAAGACAATATCTGTAGTGTATTAGTTTCCTTGCACACCAAATAACAGCTGTAATACAGCTGTTGTATAACCTCTTTTATGCTTGTACAGCTTACTGTACACCGCTACTAACGTATAAAGCTGCATAGTTAGTTAATTTTTTTTACGTATAAGAACTGTGTAAGCTCTTAAACAGCGTTTATACAGCCTTTAGTATAAAAACGAACTTCAATACAGATCTTGTACAGCTTGCATGCTGCTTGGGGTAGTCTCCTCCTGCGTGACGACCTAATAATCAGTGTTTGTTTGTAATGACACTGAACGAATAATTTGCTGAATAGTCTCATGTATCTTGCCTTATTTATATTATTTATATTTTTTAAATATAACGTACATTTCATATTGTTCTTATACAGATATCTTTATTGTTAGATGGTGTCTAGTCCACCGATCATAATATTCTAATAGGTATTTATATATCGGTCACAAAGCGGAGCCGGTATGACATTCGAAAAAAAATACATTTAGATTTAGGTATGACTAAACGCTGTTTAAAATACGTGAGATTAAAATAGTTATATTATTATATTTAAATACTTGTAAATAATTTAAAAAATATATTTATTTTTCCCATTAGATGGTTCAGTTATCCTTTGGGACATCAAGAATCTAAATCAAAAGGAACACAAGAATCTGCGGGTGAATATCGAATACGATCATGCTTCCTACGTAGCATGGAGTCCGGATTCGAAGGCGTTCATCGTGCACACGGTTCGGGAGAACCATATTATAGTTTACAAGATTGAGAAAAAAAAGGATGGTGGCATTGGTTCCGCAACACCCGCCCTCGTATTTGATAAGGTAACATTTTTTTTTACGTGTCAGAGTAATTTATTTATATCAACACAAACACAAGTTTAGTAGCAGTAATTAAATTAATTACGAGTACAAATTTTACCTAGCCAAAGTTACAATATTACATTTTTTTTACAAATAGGTGATGAAGTTCTTAATATTCCTTAGCCCACACAAAAGGGTAAAAAATAAACTATTAATAAAAGGATACGCCGACTTCAAAGAAATAAAGTAATTTCACATTCTGAAGCCAGGAATTTGATCCTTTAACACTATGTCTTAGCATCGATTTTATAATGTGAAATTATTTTATTATATTTAGGTCTTTGAAGTCGGCCTTGAGTTTTTTATTATAAGTTAATTTTTGAATTCATATAAATGCACAAATTCTTAACAAGATTACCAATCAGTAGCTTTTCATTATTTATTTATATTTTATTTTATATAAAAAAGGATCATGTTTTGGTTCGGATTCCTGGGACGTTCTTGAAATATACAGATCTTAAAATATATATCTGTTACAGCGTAACGCTTGTGAAACTCCTTACCTCTTCATATTCGCCGTGCATTACACTCATGCATCAATTATCAAATTGAAAAAATACATCTATTTATTTTATTTACGGAGTACCGTTAGTAAGTTTCCACTTAATAGCCCCGTAAAATAAAAAGTTTCATACAGTTCATACAGTTTCAAACTGTAAAACCCTATTTAACCCCCTTTCGTGGTTAAATTTTCCAATTTTTTTTTAGTAGATGCCTATGTTATAAAAGGCAGCTTCTCCAAATTTCCTATTTCTACGCGTAGCGGTTTGCGCTGCGAGTTGATAGATGAGTTAGTCACTCAGGATATTCTCTTTTATATGTGTAGAATAGCGATCCGCCCCGGCTTTACTCGGGTAATTTCTGAATCAGCACCACCTACCTGATGCATTTGTGAATCTAAGCGATTTTCGAAATAATTCAATCACACACTAAATTTCATCAAAATCGGTCCAGCCGTTTAGGAGGAGTTGAGTCACACACACGGCGGGAAGAAGTTTATATAGGTATAAAGATATAAAGATAGATATAGATAGATAACGCTAGAAGGCTGAGAAGACGCACAATTATAAAGATAATTTTATTTAAATTATCTAAGCTATTTCTTGCAGTAAATTGTGAATTAATACTTTTGTTATCTAAACGCTTTAACCTCCACATTTTGACTCCAATGCAACTAAATCGCGTTATCTATGTAGATAACGCGATTTTTTTTGAAGATGGAGGATTTTATTTAACTAAGTAGTAAATAAAATGTAAATATTAGATCGAGTTCACGACACATACAAAAATGTAACAACGAAATAGTTTAATTAAGTTTACACATGTACATTAAGTTTATGTATGTCTTTACTAAAGTAAACCACAGAATAAATAATATTACAAGAACTTTAACGCAACTCTTGAAAATTACTTATTTCATGGTTGTCTTAGTTTTTTTTTACATTAAATTTAATTAGCTTTAGCTAGTGTGTTAGTAGATATTATTTCCCCGACTGCCTTAAAAGGGGGATAATGTTTTTTGAGTCTATGTTTTAATACATGTATGTCTACCTCATACATGCATACAAACTCGTTTAGGCTAAACAGCGTGCCACACAGCGTGCAGCATGTTGTGTGCATTTTAACATAATATGGGAAGTCGTTAGATTCGTCTTAGTTGTGGAAGAGGCATACACTAATGACATTACGCAGTTGAATTTTTTAATTGCTGTTTTAATCATTAGGCTTGTTATCCCTTATCATTCGTCCAAAGTAATTCATTCATGACGCTAATAATACTCCAAAGCAGGCAGACACGCTTTTGTTTAGCGATTATAATAGTCATGGAATAAATATTACCTATGAATGCGAAAAAAGCCTAAAAACCGGTGCCTTTTTAATTTTATTTTAAAGGATAGGCTTACAAACGAGCACATAGTCCACCTGATGGTAAGTGGTTGCTGTGGCCCATAGACATCTACATTTATCCTCGTTTGCGAATCAAAATGCAGATGCGTTGTCACCCGTGAGGACTAAGATGGAATGCCTCTTTTCCAGTAAAAAGGGTCTGCGGTTCTCTACACTCGCCATACGATTTATTATTTCTATTGTATGTTAATGACCTTCCCAATGCCACTTCACACAAATGTATCCTTTTTGCAGACGATACTACTATAATTGTTAAAAGTGATGGTAATAATTCATTAGATTCGCTTGCAAATACGGCACTAACAAATATCATAGAATGGTTAGAGGCTCATGATTTATGGGTCAATCTACAAATAACGAAGATTATGCAATTTAGGTCATGCAGGTCATCTAAACAACACTAATATTCTATACGACAATAACAAAATTGATGAAGTAGACAACTATTAATTTTTAGGAGTAAATATTGATACACATCTGAACTGGAAGGAGCATATTGGTATCGTTTGTAAAAAACTTCAACTTCGATTCGCTTTTGCTTTAAAAAGTGTTAGGCAAAATATATCAGTTGAGGCTGCTCTCACCGCGTACCATGGCTACGTATCATTAGTGCTTAGTTATGGGATTTTGCTTTGGGGTAACTCTGTTGAGGTAGAAAGAGCACTTTTAGTTCAAAAACGATGCATCCGTGCCTTAAGCGACATTTGGTATTTAGATAGTTGTAAACCTTATTTAAAAAAATATAATATTTTTCCATTACTTTGTTTATATATCAAAGAAGCCTGTCCCAGCATTCCCTAAGTATTTTAAAACCCGCCAAGATACTACAACAAGGCGTTTAAGAAGGAAATATGCAGACCTAATATATCAACCTCCCTGTCATAAAAATATGTATAAGAGAAATGTATATAACATGAGTATATTATTGTATAACACATTACCTAAGGATTTAAAAGAAAAAGAAGGAGTCTCTTTTAAAAATAATTTAACAAAATGGTTACCGGAAAATTGTTTCTATAGCCTAAAAGAATATTTAGAATGGAAAAATTAGTTCAATGATTTATGTGATCCACTTACAGATAATTTTTTTTGTATTATGTACCTAAATATTTGCACGTCTGCGAGCAGACTAAACACATGTACACTAGATTTAACTTAAGACCCTGTCAACTGTGTTTCTTGCAAATAAAGAATTTGTATTTTTATTTGTATACGAAACACAGCAGTGTTAAGCTGCTATTTTACCCTGGTATTCTGTGAGTGCGTGGTCCTTCCCCGGTCGAGCCGACCCATTCGTGCTACAACTATACTACTAATATAACTGCAGCATGGATCTACCACGTGTAGAGCCTTATAATAATCTAAAACTACAATATTTAGTAATGCCCGAAACGACTCCATAGCTCTGATTTTGTCACAAGAATTACCTCATACACCTACCATTATAAGAAATTGTTTCTTAGCACGCAAGTCAAGAGGGGTTCTCTTAAGACAGCTTGTACTACTTTGTTATTCAAGTGTTTAGAACGAAGATAATTTATATAGATACTTTGATTCCAATTTTAATTTTATTTGCATTAATCCATCCATGCATAATAGCCTATGAAAGACCAATTTGGAACTTAGATAGACTCATAGATTGACTCATATATGGGATATTTGCTATAATTAATTTGAATGCCTATTTATTTATGTCTTTAATTATTTAAACTGTTTTTCTCTGTATATGCCCAAATAATATCAAAGATTGTGGATTGGAAACTATTATTTAATATTAATAGACGAAAGATGTATGTAAATGGAAACAATTATAATTATGTATATAATAATATACAAATTTATAAAAATGAATAATTTTGATAAATTTGTATTGTATTGTTTATTATGCACATTTTTGGCTCTCGCTTTACATATAAATGAGTAATCTATAAATGAAATAAAATCGTTCTGAGAATTATTGTGTCATCAATATGTCAAATCGTAGAAAATCTTTCAATCTAAAC
The DNA here is from genome assembly GCA_033319125.1 of Parnassius glacialis. NCBI lineage: Eukaryota > Metazoa > Arthropoda > Insecta > Lepidoptera > Papilionidae > Parnassius > Parnassius glacialis. Next base: position 26,265,044 of record JAVANC010000027.1, on the reverse strand, counting down.
CTTTGCTGTTAATCGATTTTTAATTTATTTCGTAATAAAAATAGCGGAATTGAGGTTATACGATTGAGCCCGTACCATTTTGGACGCAATATAGTGTCGTGTAGTGTGTATTAAATATAGCTAGGCCGTAAATAGGTGGGCGTCATATTATGAACGTACTCGTATGTCTAGAGCAATGATCTCAGCTCGCTACTTTAATATTTGTGAATACACTCATTCATGGACCCCAACACCGCTCACAACATTACATAAACATATTTTTTTAACGACGATAAATTCTGTTTACTAAGAACCGCATGAAAAAAAATGCATGTAGTTTTCAGAAAAGTTTTCAAAATTAAACGATGAATCGAATAAATGAGCATCATAACATCTTTCAATGTAATCAGACCAATAAAAAAAGTCAAGAGCGAACAATTCGGTTTTAGAAGTGAGGCACGCAATATGAAGACGGAAGCTCGGTAGTCTGCTGCGGTGAGTGGGATAGCTTGATATTATGATGACATTATAAAAATTGCGAAATTATGCCGTCCTGTATAAACAACTGTAAAAATAATTCCTGTTTAACAAAAGTTTTCTAACAATATTTTACACCATTAAGTAACTTCTGTATAATTTAAATAAAATCGCAAAATGTTGTGAATTAACTTCACGTAACACAAATACTAATCACTATTACCTACTATACTCGTACTATATTTGTTGTAAGTTTAGAATATTTTTCTTATACCAAAAGTAAATAATTTTTAGAACCGTCATTTCAAAACAAGATATTATTATTGTTTATTTAGTGATTACGGTATTAACGGTTATTATGTTACTACGAATGATACTCCTTTTTAAAAAAAATCAGATGTGAGATAAGTTGGATAATGTTTTGTAACATAATATATGTATATAAGTCCATTTCTTTATCGTTTTAATATAATGTTTAGTACATTATACTGTTGTTGTTTTTACAATTTACCCTAGTGGTTTTTTTTTTAATTTTTGGCACCCATTGCGTTATTAGCTGCATGAGAGAAAAAAAAAGAATAGCTACAAAATGTTATGTTTTATTAGGAAAGTGTGGCGTGACCACTTTACTAACTTCGACATACTGAGGCTGCTTTCGAGATATAGTAGTCACTTACCATCAGGTGAGCCACATGCTCGTTTGCCCTTACCCTATAAAAAAAATAGAGTATGAAGAAACGTAATAATAGTATCATATAGGTAGGGAAATAACATAATGATATTTTGTTCCGAGTTACAAAGTCTAAATAATTCGAGATATTATCGCGTATAATTTAATGCTTCAACGGAATAGAAATGGCTTATTTCTTCGTCTTACTGAGGCTGACGACTTAACGAGATTCAAGTTATTCATGATCCATTGTTATACGTAATGTAAATACTCGTAGCATTGCTATAGTTTTTTTTAAATAAAATAATTGAAGTATCGGTCGCTTTTGTTGTTGCACTTTTGTAATTTTAATGGAAGTTTGATGCATCTTTTATAGAAATCCATGGGACTGATAAAAAGCTGTCCACGCTCCGAGAAATATCGAAATGACTAGATGCAAGGTCAGGCGAGGGCGATTATGTTAGTATATTAGGTGTTAGGAGACTGACATCTTTTCTAATTTGTTCCAAATAAATCAGTATCACTTTGTCACTTAGATAACTCAGTGGCTTAAAATAAATCCACTCCCAAAATTTTCATTTCGTCATAATTGTTTTTCATCTCTGGCCTTCCACCGCATTTGTGTTAAAGTTCAAATTTCTAGAACGGGAGCACATTACATTGAATGGACATTAATTTGAATTAAACAATTTAAATTCAACAAAACCCTACTATTAAACAAAAATTATTCTCGTGTGAAATGAAAATCGTCACAACTTGTCGCAAATTATTAAACAAGAGCTGAAGCTGGTTGCTTACTGACATACCCTACATGATGAACAATTCCTAACTCAGTCCCTGCAGCTTAACAGATGTGGTTTAATAAAATAATATTGTATAAAACTAAATAAAATGAAATAGAATCAAACATAAAATTCTTGCTTACGGCCCAGATACGCTGGTGGAAGACAAAGAAATGCGCTCTCTATAGATTAATTCAATGAAATCCACTACTTTTTAGCCACCAGGGCGGTGCCACTTAAAAATGAGGTGAAATATTTGACAGTATATGGCAGGTAAGTTAATTTGTTACGTAAATGTAAAGGTTAATGTTTTTTCTGAAATTTTATTTATATTTTATAATTAAGTATTAGATTAGAAATGAATAAACCAAACTACGGATAGATATTACTAAAAGTAGAAAAATTAAAAAAAGGGTTAAATAATGTAAAAAATATTATGAAACAAATCATTTATGCATTGTTTTGTGTATTTCTATAATACTCTAGAAACCCATAAACTTTTATTTAAAACACAACTTCTCAATTATATGACATTGTGTACAAAATAACTTTACCTCAGTTGCAACTAGCGACATCTGGTAAGCGTAGATTATTATTAGCCCTCATTAAACAACGCGTTATCACATCATATCTAGATGTGAAGGTTGGTTAGGTTAGGGTAAGGAAGATTAATTTAATATAATTTTTATTGAACAGTTAGTACATACAGTAAAAAATTCTTACAATGGAATAACAATGAAGTTAGATAATTACACTTGTGGGAGTGACGTTCCGTTCTCCTTGCTAAATTATACAATAGTCTGTATTAAAGGAAAAGAATGGAAGCGCAAATGTTTTTTCTTTGTGTACGGGGATAGTGAGTGAGTCAAGGCCTACTAACGAATCAATCACGATGTGGTTCATACTTCCGGATAAGTTTATAAAGAGACTGTCTTGGATCGTGATGTGAAGCCTCCCAGTGATATACTTTTTTTAAATGGTACAACAGACTAATCATTTTAGTTAGAACTAGAGAATATGGCCTGCTCAATACGTTACGTTACGACGTCGAGTTAAATCTTGAAATCTTTAGAGTTAGCGGAGGTCTAATTATCCATGGAGACGTAGGTATGCGTAGGAGATCAAAGGCCTGTATCAAAGCCAAAGCGCGGCCATTTTGCATAAAATTGTTTTTAATTAATCACTTAGACTTCTCATAAATATGTAGACATACGTTCAATTATTATTAGACTGTTTATGGTCACACTTGGTAAATATATACGTAATAATAAGTAGTTATTACATAATACATATAAATGTCATCCGTTATAGTTATAGATCACATACTAATTAATAATTATTATTGAATTTCAATCTACAGAACATAATACCCGTGATAGCGGCTCTTTTGTCGAATGTTGTGTTGTCAGGTTATTAAAACAATTATTTTAATTAAAATTATTATAGTAATATCACCTGACCGATTTTGATATTTTTCATAGGTATAAAACTTTTCTCATTAATCATCCGATATCCTCTAATTTTTCTGCAGTGAAACGTTACTAAAAAGTAAGCTATAAGCTCAAGCGTCTTGTAAAAAGAGTATTTTTTAATTTGCTCTTATTAATGTACATTTCATTACGGTCATGTTGTTAAACAAATTTCTAAACCCTATTTAGTAACATATTCATACGTGAAGGCAAAACCTTGTATCCCTATTTAAACATATTGCGCGTACGGAGGAGTATAAGATTTGGCATATTCAAGGTTTATAGCGAGAAGGAGTGTAGAAAGCCAACGAGAATTCATTTTTTACATTAATACTGCCAATGTCAAAGACCATTAAAGGTATAATCCAAGTATGTATTATACACGTTTATATATTTTAAGAGGTGGGACTTCCTTAGTAAAAATAAATGTATGAAAGGGTACCAAGCCACGTGATTAAAGTTTCTTTAATCATGTGACCACGCTACCATACCAATACTAAGACATAACATTTTATTTTTGAAATATAATGCTGACAACATAGGTGAATTATAAAAGTGCTGTAAATATTTAACTTCGAATAATTTTATCGATATAATGATCATCGATATATTGTTTATCGATATTTTAATATAATAAAAGTAAGATCTCTATACGGAATTGACTAGAAATAAATAAAACACTGAACATGTTTATATTATCCGATCAGGCAATCAGCAATTTGTTAGTATACCTAAAGTTGTAAGGTACAAAAATATCTTTAAAAAACAAAACATAAACAATGCACAATTATATTTGGAATTTATTAATTAAAAAAATAAATGGCGACTCCGTAGCGCAGTGGCTAAGCGTTTGGCTGCGGTACTGCCTACCTAGGGTTCGGTCTCGCACTGAACAAGTGTTTCTATGCCCTCAAATAAATATTCCACGTCTGTATACGTGTCCTTGTACAATTAATGTATGTAAACTGTTTCTTTTTATTCTTGTTTAACGTTAAGTTTTTTTTTAAACGAGAATAGGTAAAAATAATGTTTTTATATTTATTTAACACTGATTGGATAATTTGATTTCAAGTGTAACAAATACTATGTACAAATCGCTTCTTCACACAATTACTTTCAAATCGCAGGTATCGTTTACTAATAGTCACTTTCAAAAATAGTGCTCATTAATGCTAATGTTTGTAATTTATTTTGAAATTAAAAATTGATTATATATTGATTAAAATTGTTGTAAAAAACAGTAAACATTTATAATTAGATAATTACTAATAACTTCGAGTTTAGTTATATAATCGAATTCTATCCAAATTTAAAAGAATTTTATATTTTCTTTTGTTACATGTAGGGGATACAAGTCCATAGATTGAATAGCAGTTCGTTTTCGTTCGTCAGGAAGTTGGCGGTGTAACACATCCATGCCTTAGAAAGCACGTAAAACATTTGTTTCTGCACCTGCTCTCTCTTCGGTTGTATCGGATTGCCATCCCATCGAACTATGAGCGTCACGGAATAGAAATGTTTCGTATTTGTGCTTGCGCACACAATTGTACATTATAACCCTGTCCAACGTAGATAGCTAGTCTCCGGTGATACTGGCGTCCATGATCGTAAACCAAATGTTTGGAGGACATACTACAAATAAAGGTCAAAAATGTATTCGCGTTATATGTATATCATATTACAATTAAAGTCGAAATCACCACCTACCTTTCTTCATCTAAGGGAAATTTTTTCATAGATAACCTTTCATTGTTATTATTTTTTCCGCTTCTAACAACACATATTTTGCTAGTTTTATAATTCTATAAAAGAACAACGGCTCCTATAGCAAAATTAAAAGCAAACTATATAGTTAAAATCAAATACAAATGATGTAACCGTTTTATTTGAGATTTGAACCTATTTGATTTGACAATGTCAATGATAGATATTATTAAGGAAGTAGTAAGTAGAGATAACCGCCATTAAAAATTAGCACCCGTTTCGTACATATAATTCTTTCTATGGAAGTTGCACTAGCCTGCACATACCTGTCGTTTGAAAAAATTATGTCGTTTGTAGACATATGTATATACTACCAATCTCTCATAGTAAGTACACACATATGAATGTTATTACTCTAAGCTAAATGTCAAACACTTAATAATCTGTGGTCAAACAGTCCCACAGAGTATTGATTGTTGCCAAAGAATTTTAAAATTTGGTCATCAAATAATTACTGACAGCTTGACTGAATAAGCTGAGAATTTTGTGTGATTTTAAATTTCCCCTTTTCAATAGTGTGTGGAGTAGTATGTCAAGGAGTTAATTTTATATTTTGTATATCAGATATCTGTGTTTAATATATTAATGTTTGAGAGATAGTTGGAAAAGAAATACAACTTGCTTAAAATACAAACGTAACAATAAAGTAAAAATAAATAAAGTATTGGCCTATCGGGTAAGTAAGCTGGGAGACGTAATGGCTATACAGCTCGAAGGATCAAAAACTGAACCAACGGGAGAAAAGTTGCACGAGTTTTTATGCCAATATCTTTACAAACTTTTTTTAGATGGACAAACAGACAGAAGAAAAACATGTGTGCAGTTCACACGCGGTAAAAGTGAAACCTACGAAAAGGTGACCGAAATAATAGGAAACACTGTATACTGTATTCCAGGAGTCTGCAACCTTAACCAGCCTAAGGGCTCAGTCTAAAATAATTTACTCCTGAAGGGTGCATGAATGGTTGACGCAAATAAAATATTACACAAAGGCAAAATAAGATGCTTATTAAATGAGGCATACATACAGTCAAATACATAAGTCACTAGTTATTACAACAATTAGTCACTAATTATTAGTGTGATCCTTGGCCTTGCATTTCTTCCGACAGCGTGATGAAATCTAGCTCATAATTTGAAGTACCAGTCCTCATACAATGGTTCAAATTTACATTTGTCATTCTGCTTCTATATTTTGATTTTAAGTGCTTCATTGTTGAAAATATGGATTCGAATGCATACGTTGATGCACTATACGCGTGTATTTTAAGAGATAATACTCTTAAAATTAGATATTTATTTTCATTAACAATATTCCAAAAGTTTTCGTCCCTCATGTATCATTTCAGGCTGAAGTGAAGTTCTTCATGGTTATTATTTCCAGCTCTAATTCATCGTAATTTTCGATGGTTTTTGATCTTTTCCGAAACATCACCTTCTGCGAATGGGTTCATTATGAACTCCAAGATAGGCTCAAGATTCTTAAATTGTTGGAAACGAGAATAAATTTGTCCAAAAATCTATTTTGTTGTGGGGCAAACGAAATGGTATCAATATCTTATTCACATACATTTATGTGATCGAACATTGTCTTTAAATATGGTAAGTGTGAAGTTGAATTTCTCAGTAAATGGGATTTCCATGGAACCATAGATTCAGTTTGGCTTTAAATGAATTCTCCGATCCAACCATTTTCGCAACATGACGCTTTTTTCCTTGTATTTCCAGGTTCAGTTCATTCAGTTTTATTGTTATATCAGTGTGAAACCCCAAATCTGCAAGCCATGAGGGATGAGTTAACTGGGGATGATAATCCTTTCTAGTTGACATGATCTGTTTGGTTTCGTTTTAAACAGCGAAAGCGTTCAAGCATTTTGCCTTTACTCAGCTATCGAACTTCCGTATGCAATATCAAGTCCGCGTACTCGGCATCTTCATCTTGCAAAAACTGTCGAATAGAGTTAACTATCTTTATGACAATATTCATGACGTGTTCAAAACGAAGAATTTTGGCACACAACGCCTCTTGGTGGATGATGCAGTGGTAATGAACGAATTGAGGATACACATCATTTGCCATACACAACGCAACGAAGTCTTTTTTATTGCATACCATTGCAGGTGCACCATTAGTAACTATGGCAGCTAACTTTTTTAATGGTAATTGACTTTCTTCTGCAAAGTTTATAAATGCATAGTAAATATCCTTACCTTGTGTGCGCGATCCTTTTTCATATCACTCTCCAACTCCTATTTCATATCCGTAGCGATAACTTCGATTCTTCTCGACACTGTTCTGTGTAAAAATGGTATCGCTTCAATAGCCGCAATAATTTCAGTTTTGTTTTTAAAATTCTGAAAGGCAGAATCAGCAGCTGTTGAAATATGAAAAACAATTATGTATTAGAAAATACTATTTAAATAATTTAAAATTAAAAATTTTGTACAGCCGACTTCAATATAAAGAATCAATTCAATTCAATATCAAAAACTATTGGTCTTACCTTGATCAAATTCATGGGACCATAATGACAAGTACCAGCTTTCAAATAAAAAAAGAATCATCGAAATCGGTTCACCCAATAAAAAGTTATGAGGTAACACACAGAAAAAATAAACATACAGTCGAATTGAGTACCGTCTCCTTTTTGGAAGTCGGCAGAAAAAAAGCACAATTGTTACAAACAAACACACACGCCTATTATATTTCATATTTTTCACTCTATGTTATGGATTGTGAGAAAACCATTTTATATTCAACCAATTCTAAGATATATCTTTTGACGTTTCACATTAATCATTCCATTAATAATGTTTTACAAAGATACTCAGACGATTCAAAATTACCTTTTACATAAATCCAAAGAATAGGTTAGCGGAGAGGTTATCTATATTTCATTACAACATTCAAATCTTTCAAAGTAAGCAAAATACAAAAAAAAATAACCAGAATCAATTTTTATGCTTGACATTATTTCAATGATATTATGTCGCATCCAAGCACATTACTGTAGTGTTTGGATGATTCAAATTCATGCTAATGCGAATAATCGGTAAAAATATTCCAATAATCGAACCTTTCTGTACATTTTTTAATTTATTATTTGTTTATTTAAATTTTTAGTTTTAGTGTTGCATAAACTATATGAATTGTGAATTAAACAAGTCTAATTATTTTATAATTTATGTGAATTCCACTGTGTGCGAGTAAGTTTAAAATATGCCGGCTTGTACAATGGTAGTATAGTCATTGTAAACCATTTGAAAAGGAGTTGGCTTTCGATACAAAAAATTGACATGCGCAAAATAATTATTTAGAGTCATGAATGCAAAGAATAACATTTTACGAGAAATTAAAAATATAACCAATTGAGACAACGTTATATTCATTGATGAAACATTGCTAAACGCCAATAACACTGTGCTGCAGATATTGACAGACGATACGTGCCCGTGGGAAAAGGTGGGCGCCTCATAATTTGCCATGTGAAATCCGCCGGAGTAGGATTTGTAGAAAATACAACTACTACACAAGCGATCACTGGGTCAAAGTGATTGAGAAAGCAAAGAAAAATTATATGGGCGACTATGAAAGAGACATTCATTTTGAATACATTATAGAAAATCAAATAATAATTAATGTAAACAACGATGATGACGACGACAACTCAACTAGTTGTAATTAAAGTGATTAAATATATTTGTTTTTAATCTAGTCCAGTCTTTAATTTATATAACTTTATCTCTAAAAATTGTAAATAAAACTGTAAATGAATACCAACTCTAAAGAAATAATATCGATATCTCTATGGAATCGAATATTGTAGGTACCGATTTTTCAATTGGAATGCCCAGTCCAATAAATGTGACAGCTGTCATATGGTATTTCTTAGATTTGTTGAAGTATAATATGCAAAACGGCAACAGAAATAAATATTTCGGAAATACAACATGAGATCCCACTTGTGTTAGCGCGAAAATACAACAGGAAAGGTTAATTGTTAAAATTAATAAAAGTGTGAGAGCGGATATTCAACTTGCTCTCTTAGTTACGCAATTAATCATTGTCAGTAATAAGACAGCGTAACGCTCTATACATTCAGTATTGAGCAATTACAGTTCTACCACACCGTAACACGTCCCCACCAAAATCACAAACGAGTTTAACGTGAGGGACGTAATTACACGATAACACCAACAAAGTATGCAAACCAACAGCAACACTACACATCTCAGTTAAACACAGAGCAGCTTCTCAGCAACACCAGCTTCCTCGCCTGTAGCAGAAGAACCACCACCACGGACAGAACCACGATACTATCTTAGCTCTACTGCTACCTACAATGACTTAGACAAACTCTCTCTCGCACGGCGCCTACAGTGAACTTTATACTGCACAAACAACTGAGAGTTTCTCCCTCAATTGTATAACACGCCACCATCGATTTGACACTTCGCTAGAGTGACGCAACCTCTTGCTCACTCCAAATGATATTTTAAAGACGCGCCCACAAATATATTGAACATTTTTAGTTTCTTGATTAAATAAATACACCTCAATTTTCATTAATGAATGTATCAACTGTGCGTTGTAGTTGTAGATAATCATGATGCTCTTCTCGCCTCTAAAGTACAATAAAATAAAAAACCTGTGCCAATCATAATACCATTATGCAAGTAATCCTTCGATTTGTTTACACTCCAAGAAAGTGCTGATGTCAATGACATTATTTTGCAAAACTTAAAATAATTGCATAATAACACTGAAAACCTTTTGTATTGGTTACAAGGGTATGTTATTTTGAGTCGTTTACGTTACGAAAAATACACTTTGCATCATCCACCTTTTTTATTTATTTTAATTACGACTACAATGTTTATGGTGCTATAGATCTTATAAGTGCTGGCCTATAACTTTAAATAACATCGTTTAAAAAAGTTACTACGGTCGAAATTCAGAACTTTGGAGTTTATGTTAACGAATGTGTAAATCCAGCACATTCAGTGTGCAAACATGCAAACACAGAGGCAGTCATCGCAATTTTCTTTCTACCTAAGATTCGGTATACACCACTCTTTTACCTATTTTTTTTTTTATAGGAGAGGGGGCAAACGAGCATACGGCTCACCTGATGAATAGATGAAACTGAGGAGACACGACAAAGGGGTTCTTTTTAGCGGTAAACGCGCAAACTTGCATCTTCTGGGGATTGAACTAGACTAGATTTAGTCGCCCTCAGTCTGAAAATTTGTTCAACAAAGGCTCGACTTCAAACACTAGATTGTTCCGGTACTCGGCGACGTTTTCCTGAGAAATATTGGCACGGCCGGTGTATAAAGCATCAGCAGTGCTGTCGTCTGCATAGCAATGAATGTTACTGGTTAGCAACATATCATTGATATGCAGAAGAAACAGCGTTGGTGATAGCAAGCAGCCTTGTGGAAAACCAGCGTTAATGGGCTTGTAATCGGAACTTGCACCGTTTACTACGATCTTGATGGTCCAATCTGCAACAAAACTGGTGGAACACTCCAAACTAACGGTCGGTTGGAAAGCGTGTAAAGCCTTTGATTCTGCGCTTGATCGTTTCCCGTTCGTGTGGGATTGACGTCCTATCAGACTATGAGAGTGAGATAAAAGAGCTTGTTTACACACTCGTGCACTATAATTCTGTTCTGCGCAGATGGCTAATCTCCGTTGAGATGACCGTGACTCAAATTCGATTTGAAGAGAGAGATTCTAATGAGAGCTAATATAATTGTAAGTAACTAGCTGTCAGAAATTTCATCTTGGTCCTCAAAGATGACAATGCATCTGTAGCTTTCTTTGTTTGAAGTAGGTTGCAGGTATCAATACGCTGCAGTAGCCTATATCAGTTGGTGTGTCAGTTCGTTTGCCACAAACAAAGGAGATAAATTTGATTCCATACAAGCTTGAACCCGGCGTGAATAAACTTTAAATATGAATTACTACGGGGACCCTTTTTACTGGAAATGAGGCATTCCATCTTAGTCTTCACGGGTGACAACGCATCTGCATTTTGATTTGTAATAGAGGATATATGTGGATGTCTATGGGCCTCAGCCACCACTTGCCATCAGGTAGACTGTGTGCTCGTTTGTCACCCTTATACTATAAAAAAATTGCGCATGACAAGTTGAAACTCGAAGTTCGAATTCCCAAAATAAGTATCCTTTGGAACAGGCAATGATCAATGACCGTACAGCCTATTCAGTCGTGTCAGATAATATTTAAATGTTTATTTAGTTTAATAACATAGCCTATTCAATTGTTTTTTCTAAATATATTTCTTTTATTCAATATTGATTTCTACAGATTCGCCTCAGTGTTTCAATATTGTGATGTTTTTTTTGATAATGATGGCTATTTTATTTTAAAAATTGCCTTCATTATCTATTGCCATTGACATGATACAGAATTTTTTTTAAAAACGTTTCGTTTTTGCTATAGCAGTAGTTTTCGTTTTTCAGTTTTAAAAATGTATGCTTATAATTAACGTTTTATTATCTACTTATTTTTGTATCGGTTACGAAAGATGTCAATTACCCAATGTCATACATCTCTTTTACAGACCACCTGGTAGTAAGAGGCTAGAAATATTCTTAGGTTGTTAGAAATAATAATTGCTTACTAGAAATAATGTTGTGGAAATGCAATAACTTCCGCAAAATTTCTAGTGATAAATATTTAATTATTTTAGTTTTGTTGTGATTTTCACTAAAAATATCGCAACAAATCTTTTAATTTTGTCAATTATCTTCTAATGTTCGGTCCGGTCCTGAATTCCGGTCTCCGTGGATGGAGAAAATGATAAAGAACAAATAGCTTATAATTTTTAGCAGAACTATCTAGCAGAAGCGGTAGAACCACTTCATAATCTATTATTTTAGATTTTGTAATGAAATTTATTTTTAGTGGCGCAAGAAAGCTGTGTTGGCATTTACTTTGAATTAAATAGTAAAATATTATCTGTCACTTGTTTTTTAGACTTGAGTCGCACCTTCTTTAGGGTAAGTTATAGCATCCTGTAGGATAATTTAAATTATGTCAGCTTGAGAACCTCCTGCTGACATAATTAGAATCCTCATTAAATGGTACAATTTGCGTGGTAATGTGGGACGGTTGCGTTAAGACGAGTATCTATTGCATTGTGGAATGAAGCGACCTCTCTTCTGCTAACCTTGACGTAACCGCTCTAATTGAGAAGCGAAGCTCAATGAAACAGGTGTCGGCTATCATGTAGGTATGAAATGTATAAATAACCTTAATTACGCAGCCGATATGGTTTTATTGGGCCCCTCAATCGCGGTCTTGAGAAAATTAATCTCTAATCGAGCTAACCACGACACAGAGCACGTAATAAAGACATTTGTATACCTCTATATCTAATCCTAAACGGCAGAAGTTTAAAGTTAGTGAAGAGATTCGATATTTAGGACATGTGTCGAGTGACCTGTGGGATCTGGGCAAAGGCGGTTCATTGCCGTTCGTGCTTGTATTATTGGCGGGATATTTAACAAGCGAGCGTAATGATTATGTGCTACTAATGAAAACTAGTTGTCAATCGATTTACTCACCACATCTCTGGACTAAATTTAAAAAAGAAAATTAAAGATTTTTAAAGTTCTATATACCGATTCTTGTCGAATAATATTCCATTTGTACTATAGTGCTTTTGCAATGTTCGCTGAGATACGCATGCTGGCGCCCGATGTTTGGTGAGATAGAGTTCGGCCAAACTTAGAAATATTGGTCTAGCTTCTAGGGTTTTTTTTGCATTATTCTACAGAGCCGAATTTGGCTATGGGGATAAGCGGTCGCCGTACGCGTGGAACCCTGATTCGAACCCGACCAGCATCAATGAAATTGTTAATTAAAATTTTAATAGCTGATCTACCACGTGCTCGGTGGCGTAGAAAAAATATTAAAACTATACCGTTAGTATTATTAACAATTTTAAAACATTTGCGCTAATATTATATTTTAAACTAACGACCTGCCCCGACTTGCCCTGGGTAAAATCTATTAATGTGGGTAAGTTTCATTACAATCGGTTTAGTCATTCAGAAGATTAGCCCGGACAGATAGACAGACACATAGACAAACATTTTTACATTATGGCATGCAAATTACCCCCTCAGCTAGGCAGTTATTTCGATATTACAGACAGCCATACACTTTAATTTAAATTGTATGTATGTTTTTTAATTGTTTAAAGTTCTCATAAATATTGCTTTAAATTGATAATATTTATTTATTTTAATGTGGCATTAAATAGTTTACAATTATTAAAATATGTAAGTATGTACCATATGCTTTAAAAGTAGAGCATAAACCTAACGCTATGTACACAGCTTTGTTTAGTGAAATGATGGCGCGACAATATTTTTACCACTCAATTCATAACCAACGACATTAATATATATATTTAAATCTCTTTGTTAATAACAATTGAAATCTGTTTGATTTATAAGTTAGCAAATTGCGGAAAAGAATAAAATTTATGGTAAGTCAGACCAAATCATAGAAAGGCTCAGATTAAATAATAGTACTAACGTGTTACTGATACTACTTCTTTTTTAATACCAATATACCGATATAATAACATTTTCTAGTATGCTGGCCCATTTCTTATTGTTGTCAGAAACGAGTTCAAGTGTTTTTTTTATATCTTAAACAATACTGGGAATGATGCTACATTGAGACAATCCAGAGAGTTGAGCTCGTTACTAAGGCGAAATCGCATAACCATGCCTCTGCTTCTCCATAATTGGTCGTCTCGAATAAAGAGCCATATATTAATAGCTAGACTGTTATAAAAAATATTATGTTCGTAAAACACATAACGAGTATAGCTTATACGTATTTATTTTAGAGAGTATAGGCAGCAACCTACACAAAGATTGTATTTTCACAACCGCATCACTATGGCCAGCTAACCTACTTACTAAGTTAAAGAGTCATCTATGCAAACATGCAAATTATTAGTTTCCTGTTGTGAAAGTATCTTTGTATCTGACATTATTCAAATTTTGCTCCGATCTTACCATCGGACACTTTGATCAGTGTTATTGTCAGGGCTTGATTTACCCACAGGCTAACTAGGCTCAAGCCTAGGGCGCAAGGTTTGAGGGGGCGCTGCGATTACCATTGCAAGCACCACTTATGTACAGATTGAAATTTGGTATAATATTTTCAATAAAATAAGAGGTAAGTACCGCAAGTAATTTACTTGTTCTTCTTTCCTTATTTTTGGTACAAAACAAATAAATAGATTGTAAGAATAAGACTGAATTATTTGGTTTTTCGTTGACTGACTGGACGTGATTCAAATATTTCTCTCAAGCTATTTTCTCTAACTCTTAATTTTATTAGTGTTTTGCCAAGGCTGTCCAAAAGGGACTTTTGTCAGCCAACTGCTCCATCTCTGCACAGGGAGAACGATTCACTGGCTCATACCGCAAAAGAGAAAGTCGGTTCTCTTTTTGAGTCCAACTCACTCTCGGTGATACAACGATGACCATCCCACAGTGTGATTGCTCCGTGCTGGATGTGCGGCTTACACGCCGTTCAGTGTGCAAAGCGCTCCTCTCCCTGGACGTCAGTCAACAAGTCGAGTAGGCCTGATTGAGTCCTATTGTGCAGAAGACGTGTGCTCTGGAGTTAGCACCGGTTCTCACGCTTCTTTTCTGGTACTCCTACTCCCTAAACTTATGGAAAAGTGACCTCCTCGGAATAAAACAACGGAATTCATTATAAAATGCCAGTTCATAAGGTATTAATATAATAATTGGATTTGGATTTCGAAATTTTAAAAAGAATTCCCGGTCCTCAATTAGTCTTGAGCTATTTGTTAAGCGACATTCAGATTTCAGATAGCAAAGTGTACCGCATGCAGTTAATGTCGGCATTTAAATAAAAAGATCATATAGTCTCACTACACTTTAATAGTAATAGTAGTAATAGGCTATTTTACACAATGTAAAAAAAATAAATAAAATATATATTATAACAGATTTTGTAAAAAGTAAACGAGAAACTATTTATAAAAATGCATTATAAATTTTATATATAATTTTAAGAATATTTTTTTATCTGTGCCTCAAATTTGGAAAACCCTATCCGTGATATCACTGGTTAAGAGAACTAGCTAATATGCTGTGTCATTTCGAAATTTTCCAAATTATCATTACGATTGTTTTATTCCGAATTTTATTGAAAAGGCATCATGGAAGACGGATTCGTGAAAGCAGAAAGTACTAATCTTTATTCTATTAATTCGAATTCGTTTAACAGACTCCATAATCTTATATTTTGTGTAATTTACCAGCTAAAACATGCAATAATCTTTACGACATTTGAAATCAAAGCGAGTTTATTACTTCGCTTTTAGCACTAATGTTATAGATATTATAATATAAGCTTAGGTGAGAAAAACTTTTTGTAATATTTTTTTGTACAAACCATGTCACTATTCCCATATAATAGAAGAAAACACGAATTTAGTAAAACACTGCACTGCACTTGCTATCTTTTGTTTGATATAAACGATAGTAAAATATAAGTCATACTTACATCAAAGTGATCTTCATAGAAGTATAGTTTAGATTTTGTAGACAAAATCTTCAGGTCTCTTCTTACTAGTTCTACTAGTTCGTACTAGTTTTAACCAAGTTTTCTCATATTTAAATCATCTTTTGTTTGATGTAAACGATAGTAAAATATAAGTCATACTTACATCAAAGTGATCTTCATAGAAGTATAGTTTAGATTTTGTAGACAAAATCTTCAGGTCTCTTCTTACTAGTTCTACTAGTTCGTACTAGTTTTAACCAAGTTTTCTCATATTTAAATCATCTTTTGTTTGATATAAACGATAGTAAAATATAAGTCATACTTACATCAAAGTGATCTTGTCATCAGAGTGAGTTGGCATTTGAATCCATAACCTCCCCGGCGTTCATATGCTCGTATATTTCCATTCAGGCGCAACACAACAATGATATCATAACTCATCATTAAGTGGCGAAGCTTGCGAAGACACTTATTGATTTCACGATGTCTGTCCGTCTGTCCCACGATTATCTAGAGAACGGTTTCGAATTTTCAAATTCTGTTTTCAGCAATCGATTACTGATCACCCAGGCATCTGAACCTCCTATTTTGAAACTGATTGCTCAACGGCAACCGTTAGAAACCGCTACAAAGCTGATTGCTTCGCCACTTTGCTATGCTGTTAGCTTGCTAGGTTTATTAAATATACAAAAGTATCTTATTCCTTTGCAAAATCGCCAAAATTCTAGAGCAGTGACGTCACAAGTTGAACAGCATGGCGTTTTCAAGCGAAATTTTAAAACGATAGATTAACAGTAATTTTTATGGCACTATTCGGTTTTAAAAAATTTATATAAAAAATTATAGTGGTTCATTTCACGATTCATTTACAACACTTTTTGAAAATGGGTATGATACCCTATTAGGGCACTGTATTATTGTGAATATTTGCCACATTTCAATATAATATGGTACGTATGAAGATGTATTCGACTATAAATTATACCTCGGTGACGAAATAAAACAAGCGAAGCTTCTTTATTAGATAAATCTCTTTTGTTGTGACCATTAAGATAACTGTTTTACGATTTGTTGATTTGTAGTCTATGTATGCGCTTGTTAAAATAACAAACTAATATTCAAGTATCGTAAATCTTACAAACCAGGAAATAAATCTATAAGCTTATGTATAAAACAAAGATCATTTATGTCTTATTGTGTTAAAATCAATATGTGCGACGTGCAGCGACAACAAAACGTGACAATCCGATTTCACCAAGACAATACTGCGGACATTCGCACTCGCCAAAGTTTGCTGAATTCGTAATCAACTTAGTGTAAACATAACCGTAGATAAACTTCACAATCATTGACATTAATGTTTACTCAGATACAGTGTAGTACGTGACGTATCTTTTTTCGTAAATAAACCTTTTTTTTAACGCTCTTTCCATCGCAATTGTTGATAATCCTATCCTACTCAGATGGCTAGTCTCTATTGAGACTGGCCGCCGTGACTGCAATTCAGTCTGGAGGACATTATTATATACTTAATACTATTTTCTGTAAATTGGTACAAACTGAAATAGCGTGGTCCTCAGTAATGTATATATATATACGAGGGTGGATTGAAAAGTACTCGGCCTAACACAGATCCATTCAATTCTAAAAATCAAATCTACCCACATTATTTAGTTCAGTTCAGACTAGTTCATTGTGTGAAGTTCGAAACGTGTGCGATAATTAGTTGTGATTTTATAAATTTATTAACAAAGTAATCGGACATAATTTCCGCGAATGGAGCAAATCGAGCAGCGTGTCGGCATTAAGTACCTCCATAAGAAGGGGCTATCATCAAAAGCCATCCATGATGACATGGTCAGTACATTAGGCGATTGTGCTCTGTCATATTCATCCGTCAAAAAATGGATAACAGAATTTAAGCGTGGTAGAGAGAGTGTGAAAGATGAACCCCGCTCTGGAAGGCCTTCGACTACTGACGTCAACTACTGACGAAAATATTAAAAAAGTACTTGATTTAATAATGGGAGACCGAAGATTAGAGAGATAGCCGAGATTATAGGCATCTCTTATGAACGAACTCAAAACATCATTGTCAACGAGTTGGGTTTCCACAAGGTGTCTGCGAGGTGGGTTCCGCGACTGCTTTCAGTTGAACAAAAAAGGACGCGATTGGCTATTTCACGCGACTGTTTGGAGTTATTTGAAGCCGATGCAGATGATTTTTTGAATCGTTTTGTTACTATAGACGAAACATGGGTTCATTACTGTACACCGGAAACAAAACAACAATCAAAACAGTGGAGAAGACCTGGTTCACCACCCCCTAAAAAGGCTAAGTCGATTTTGTCGGCAAATAAGGTGATGGCTTCAGTATTCTGGGACTCGAAAGGTGTGATTATGATTGATTATCTTGAAAGGGGTCAGACTATAAACTCTGATTACTACTGCACCTTACTACGTCGTTTACGAGAGGAAATAAAAGAAAAACGTCGAGGAATGCTCAGAAGAAAAGTCCTGTTTCATCAAGATAACGCCCGTGTTCACACGTCAGTACAGTCAATGGCTGAAATTCACAACTGTGGCTTTGAACTGTTACCGCATCCGCCGTATTCACCTGATCTGGCACCATCAGACTTCTTTCTGTTCCCTAACCTAAAAAAGCACTTGGGAGGTCAAAGATTTTCGACAAACGACGAGGTCAAAGCAGCTGTAGACGCATATTTTGACTCTAAGGAAGAATCATTTTTTTTCAACGGTCTAAATGCTTGGAAGGGGAGGTGGCAAAAGTGTATTGAACTTCATGGTGATTATGTAGAAAAATAAAAATATAACTGATTTAGTATGTGTTTATTTTCTTGGTTAGGCCGAGTACTTTTCAATCCACCCTCGTATAAACTGGCCTCCAAAATAATCGACCCACCCGTTAATTTTGAGTAACAAAGTTGTTATCTTAAGTATGCGTTGACATATATGTATGTTTTTGCTTATGCGTTATAAATTAACATCTGAGTATCCACTTGACATTTTTTAGAGGAATACAAGTGCTTATGTGGATATTTGTAACATTTTAAGCGCACTGATAAAAATTGTCGACTTGTGCATAGAGTGCAAGCTTAGTTTATTTCGGACTTCTGACGCGTAATATTCTTGGTTCTGTACATCTCCGTGACTTAATCTTTTAATTATTTGTTGGAGCAGACATATCGTTACTTTTAACCATAAAATATGAACACCATTGAAGCAGAAGCCGCTCAAGTGGTAGCTCTCGTTCGTCAAGGGCTAAGTCAGCAAAATGTGGCAAGGAGATTAAATTTGAGTGGATCAGCAGTGTGTAGAGTTTATAAACGATACTTGAGACGGGAGAGTACCACTGGCGACCAGGGTCTGAAAGAGGACGTGTCACAAACCCGACGGAAGATCGTTTTATTTGTCTTGACTTCTTTGCGAAATCGGCATCTTTCTGCTGTTGATGTTCAGGGTAGGCTGAATCAAACTCGTGGAGTGTCTGTAAGTCAGAATACGATTAGAAGAAGACTTCGGGAGCAAAACCCGACACCACACAAGCCAGCGACGGGACCATAACTCACTGCCTCTATCTCATCGGCAAGTAAGGTTAGAATTTGCTAGGCAACACGTGGAATAGAATCTTGGTCAATGGGAGACAGTTCTCTTCAGCGATGAAAGCCGAATGACCCTTGTAGGCTCTGATGGACGTCGTAACGTTATGCGAAGACCAGGAGAACGTTATGCTCAGTGTTGCATAAGAGAAACAGTGGTTTGTTGGAGGCTCTACAATGTTTTTCGGTGGCATATCATTAACCGGATGTACTGAGTTGGTTTTCTTTCGCAATCGTGTGGTTAATGCTGAAAGTTACATTACGGACATTTTGCAACCTCATGTGATGCCTTATGCTGGGTACATTGGGGACAATTTTCAACTCATGCATGTTAACACAAGACCGCACGTCGTTAGAATTATAACTGGATATCTTCAGGAGGTCGAAACTCCAGTTAAGCAGTGACCAGCTGATAGTCTGGACTTAAATCCCATCGAGCATCTCTGGGACCAGATAAAAATAAAGGTTAGAGCCTGAAATCCAGTTCCCAAGACGTTGGATCAACTGGAAGCCGCCTTAACAGAAGAATGGGAACAGACGCCCCAAGAACACGCATAAAAAAGCTGATCCGTTCCCTTCATAGCGTATGCAGGCGGTGATGAAAGCAAGAGGAGGAAACACCTCATTTTAGAGTAAGGTTTACATTTTTTAAATATCAAAAAATGTAAATGTCGATCTTCACAACAAAATCGTAAATTTTGTAAAATGTTATGGTTTCAATGTCTCATCACATTTGTATGTAAAATATCCCTTTTCACGCGCCGTTTTTTAGTTTTTTACAACCCTATAGTTGCATTATTACATTATCAAGATAAAAAATACGTAGATGTGTCGAATTTTTTGGAGGCCAGTATATATATATATATATATATATATATATATATATATATATATATATATATATATATATATATATATATATATATATATATATAGTACATATAGTTCATGCGTACACAACATAATATAAAACACACGATATAGTTAATATACTTACAAATTTTAAGTTTGTTTTAAAATTATATCTCGCAAAATAATAATGTTTATAAGACAAGGCATCTCATTCCATCTTAGCCTTTTGCCATCTTAGATTTTCATTCGAAATCGAAGACAGAAAAAATATTTTTAAATACTTCCGCCATATGTTAGGTTGCTTATAATATTAAGTTTCCACAAAACAGTGACCAACCAATCTCAGCTAAACTTAGTTTTGCAAATCAAGCTTCAAATCAACCTAGAAATACTAAGCTTTCGAACGTCAACAACTCGAGATTATAGTAACGTATTGGTTTATTTTTCGTGAATGTGAGTTACATTTAGTACTTAATACTTAATGTACAGTGCTCATATCTGAATATTAAGTAGAAATGGCCTTGTAGTAAAAAAATAGAAATTTACCAATTATCTGAGATTAACCAACTCAGGTAATTGGTACAATTTTTTTATGGGCATTTATTGCTAGAAGATAAAAAAATCATTTACTAAATTAATGGCACATTTAATATTGTAAATATTGAAGATAACAGATTTGGCGATAACGCGGTACTTTTGTTATGTATGAGAAAATCGTGTTTCCTTTTGTATTGAGGTTAAAGATTATTGAATGTTTAAATTATTGTTATCTAATTTGACATTTATAAAAATGAAAGTAAGTATCTAGAGCGTTAAAAATAAGGTTTCCGTTACGAGCTTTAAAAATATGATAATGGTGGCGAATGTTATCTATACATATAATAAATCTGTAGAAAAATTTTGTGTTCACGATTCATGTAAAAACAACCAGACGCGTTTTCATAAAATGTTGTATATAGGCAGTAAATTACCGTGTATAACATTATATTTTTAACCGCTTACGGAAGAGTAAAAAATGGTTATTTTTCCTTTTTTTTAAGTTTATAATCATTATGGCTACTGATTGTTCTATTAGTTCTAAAGAGAATTAAGTTATACGTATAACAAATTTATAGAAAAGTGAGTGTATGAAAATGAAACTCATCACTCTACCAAACAGAAAGGACAGACGTCGGGGTAACGTCGGTCGGGCCAGCTAGCTTTAAACTATTTTACTAAAACAAACAAATCACTTATACTGTAAAATTTTGTGTTTTCTGTCATACATTTAAATGTTAGGTACAATAACATAGTGTTAGGTTCATAACATAATATGTACCTACATCCAATAGATAGCACTGATGTCAATGTATAATCTGACAGTTTAGGCGACCGGGCTATCTTTTTTATTGACTATTAATATATTCATTGTACTTAAATTAAATGATGGAAAAGCTAGGGCTTTTAAGTAAGGGTTATAACTACAATTAAAATTTTTCAAAACCTCCGAAGAAAAGAGCTGATGATCTTCAAACAGCTGAACAGATTTTTTTGAAACTTAGTTAAGAACACTCGATTAAGGCAGCATTCAATAAAAACAACTTAATCAAAATTCAGGTTCTGTTCAGGAGCTACCACATACAGGCACACATATACATATATATAAATATACACAGGTACACACTACAAACACGTAGTAGAGCGTGGTAGAGCCATGCTGCAGCTATATTAATAGTATACATAGTTGTAGCATGAATGGGTCGGCTCAACCGGGGAAGGACCACGCTCTCACAGAATACCAGTGTAAAATAGCATCTTAATGCTGCTGTGTTTTATATGGTGAGTGTAGAGAACCGGAGACCCTTTTTACTGGAAAAGAGGCGTTCTATCTTACTCCTCACGGCTGATAACGCATCTGCATTTTAATTCGCAAACGAAGATAGATGTAGATGTCTATGGGCCACAGCAACCACCTACCATCAGGTGGAGTGTGTGCTTGTTTGTCACCCTTATTCTATACAAAAAAATATAACAGACCTTTAATATGTATAACTTATTATTTATTCTGAGCTATAACTAAATATAAAAGTTAATATTATTGTACCTACCTCCAGATTTATTAAAAAAATGTATTGTTTGACGCGTAATGTCCATATTATTTTACAAATTTATTATTTTACAATGTATTAGATTTATATATGGGCTCCGCAAATATGATTTAATTTGCGGAGCCCATATATTATAGACGTTTTCAAGCTTCTGGACTGGAAAGGATACGGTATCAACATCAATGGCGAGTACATCACTCACCTTCGATTTGCCGACGATATAGTCCTTATGGCAGAATCGCTGGTGGACCTAAGCACTATGCTCAATGACCTCAATAGTGCTTCCCAACGGATAGGTCTTAAGATGAACATGGACAAAACAAAGATCATGTTTAATGTCCATGTCGCACCTATGCCGGTAGTTGTTGGGAGCACTAAGCTCGAAGTTGTTGACGAGTATGTTTACCTGGGACAAATAGTCCGACTAGGTAAGTCCAACTTCGACCGAGAGGTCAATCGACGGATTCAACTCGGTTGGGCAGCGTTCGGGAAATTACGACACATCTTCTCGTCAGGTATACCTCAAAACTTGAAAACGAGACTGTACAACCAGTGCGTGTTGCCAATGATGACTTACGGAACTGAGACGTGGTCCTTCACTGCTGGCCGGATGAGGAAGCTCAAGGTCGCTCAGCGAACTATGGAGAGGGCTATACTCGGAGTTTCTCTGCGTGATATACTCAGAAATGAGGATATCCGCAGCAGAACCAGAGTGACCGACATAGCCCAACGGATTAGTAAGCTGAAGTGGCAATGGGCCGGCCATATAGCTTGAAGAACCGACAACCGATGGGGAAAACAGGTGCTCGAGTGGCAGCCTCGTACCGGCAGGCGAAGTGTAGGGCGTCCCCCCACTAGATGGAGTGACGACCTGGTAAGATGTGCAGGAAGTCGATGGATGCAGGTGGCTCAGGACCGTGCTTTGTGGCATTCCTTGGGGGAGGCCTATGTTCAGCAGTGGACTTGTGAAGGGCTGTGATGATGATGATGATGATGATATATTATATTGAATCTCGCAAATAGCTCAAGTGGCTCCCGATTTGCAGCCAAGTTTGGAAAATAAAAGGGCCACGCACCGGCAGTGTGTATTTACGCGAACCATTTCGAGCTATTTTCAAACGCTCAATAACTCAAAAACTGGTAGACTTACACACACTTATAGCTTTGCATGCCTAATAGAATCATGTGAATACATAGAATCAAATTTCATGAATCAACCTATTATAGTTCTCGAGTTATTAATGTCTGAAAGTGTCATAGTCACTCACTAACTCTCCCATCGAAAACCTATGCCACTTCTAGGTTATTTGGAAACTATAAATTTGGCATATCATAAACCTGAAAACTATAAATTATCGATATTCGATGTCGACAAAATTATTGGTGCCGCTAGTTCCTGTACTGTACTTGAAGTTAACGCATCAACAATCACTTTGTCGTCATCGAGTGTATAGTCGAAAGCCTCAGAGTGTGTCCAGGACTGTCCGAGCTTGTATGTGGCGAATGGTTTGGCAATAATAGGCACGCGTACGCCGTATGCATACTGCCATACTGACGTCTGACGGACACTGTACGCTAAAAAACTAGTAAAAGTTTATTACCTTGTGACACATTATGTGTATTGCACTGTTATCATTTTAGTGAGTCACGTATAATTACTAATACGGGGTTCACGTTCTATCCGCAAAAGATAACACTCAAGGAAGGAAATGGTTATCTCTTCATGTTAAATCCATTTCCGATGTCTTCGTAACTTCTATAGTTTTTCTGTGTATTGGTGTTTCAATTTTGGGTAAAAAGATAAACTTAAAAGTAAAAGTAAAGGTTTGAGAGGGAATGGTGGCAAGCCTGCAGTACACTTTCTTAAATTTTTGTTGGGAACTTACGTGAGTACCTTGAAACTGGTGGAAAGACGTTATAGAGTATCACTGTAAAAGGGAAAATACTCACAGCGGAACTGTAAAAACTACCGTAGTATCAGCCTGCTTAGCATTATTGGAAAACTGTATGCTAAGATGTTGATAGAAAGAAACAGTTGGAAAAATTTGCTATGGGCAAGGTGTATTTAGTAAGGGGATGGGATGTATGGATCAGATCTTTCCTTTCTGGCCTGGAATATATGTATGCATTGCGTAAAGCGATACATGTTTAATGAGACTTTTGACGAACAAAACAAATAAAATAAATTTCATTATAAACCATATTTTTTTACCTACGTATTAATTATTGATCCAAGGTGCAAATTTAATAATACCATATATCATTAAATTGGATTACATTAAATCAGGTCAAACAGGTTTTTTTCAGATAATTGAGTTCGTTGGCCCCATTAGCGTTCGTGCACGTGTAGAAGTATGCGTGTGGTATTATTACAGATTTTATTATTAAATCGATAGCTCGCAAGCAAGGCGCTTTGCATTTCCGAAATAAATGAATACTACTACTATTAGGTGTTACGAAACACTTTTTTAATATTTTAATCAAACGGAAGCACGATGATTTCTTTTGTGATTTTCGTTTCCATGACATTGCAATCAATGTTCCCTTTATCATCGGTAATCAACTACTATAAATAAAAAGAAACATCAGAATCGCACCGTCAATTATTATTGTACTGTTGTTGAAATCGGAGAAGTCGAGTAACATGTCTTTTTTATTAGCATAAGGTAACGACTAATGCCCGATTCCTATATTCATTAAACTTTGGTCCTCCGTAACGATCCATTTTATTACATATGCGAGGTGCATCTAAAACAGTTTATATTACAAATTATTCATTCAGCAAATTAGGATGATGAAAAAAAAAACTTACTGAATATTGAACTGATAGAGTTTACATGCCAAGAAAACTAGAAAATTTAGAAACCCAGCATTAAACCGATTCTTAAAAGTGAGCCGAGCAAAAGTAGCTTGAAGTGGGACTGTATGGTATTTTTTTTTAATTATGATACCAAATATTCTCTATATATTTTATAACTTTTGAATAAATGTATGTCAGATAAATTACATAGACACTAAAGCACCTTCCAGGGAGTAAAACTATACTCAAAAGGTTATACTGGTTGGAATTATGAGGGCCGATTTTGAAACCCTATTCCTCCAATATTTGTTTGATGCAGTGTTTGTGGACCACCTCGATAGTTTCGCCAAGATGTACGATTGGATTTTCTAGAAGCGCGTTGAGGTGATAAATGTAATATCTAGGCAACATTCCACGTAAAGAAAGGTTATTACTGCACGGGAAAAAATTTAAGATTGCAGCAGTGATTGAGGATGATGATGCACTGTCGTCGAATTTTTTTCACCGCAGAGTACGAGAAAAAGGCATTTAAAACTGTAATGACCAATACTGTAATTGAACTAATAAGAACAATTTGAGCACCTTCTTAAAGTAATTACAGGGTTATAAGTACACAATTGAAATAATTTATTAAATCGTTATTAATAATTTTGTAAAACATCAAGTCAGAGACAGAGATGAAATACATAAAACGTTGTCAAAATATGATAGAAAATATTTCAGATAGGAGAACATAATATAACACTATATTTATCAGTAAAATAACATTATTTAGCATTTTCTATGATTTTATAGAATTTACTATTAAGACAACATTTGGTATACATGCGTTATATCGCTGTTTTTTTTTCCTGTTATTTCCTGTATTAAAAACTTATCCATATACTAAAACTATTCCCAGGCCAAATGTGTTATTTTTGAAATGTTTTAAGTTCTAATACTTCTTTATCGATATAGAGGCCCCAACAGTTTTTTTTGTATGTCTGTCACAAACACAATAGGATCGGAAACTACTAGATAAATTTAAATGAAACTAGGGTTGCTCAAACCCTGCAATAACATTTAAGATTTTTGTTATATAACGGTCAAGTGCACGTTTAGAGAAGCTTTATAAAGCGACTGAAAATCAAATAAAATGAATGTCAAGAAGTCGATTAACAATTAAGAGTTATCTATCTCACATTATGCCCTATTAATCATATATGAACATTTATATTGTTTAAATATTGTGTCTGTTTCGCGGACAGGAAGCCTGTTAATAAATAAATAAATAAGCTAAGCGACCACATCAGTAAATATTCTATTTTTTTATAGTCTATTACACAAATGAGTGATGACACCATTGCGAAGAAAGACATACACACAAGGAACTTATGTGCAAACACCGCGCCAGCAACTGGCACACGTGTGTCCTCTTGAATCAAATATGTACAAACAAAACAAATTCTGGTCACGAAGCAGCGATGACACGATATGCGCACTTTTACTGACTTATTTAATTATATAAAAGCTATGATGACACGTCGTAGTTTAACCACCATTCAAACCTAGTTTGGATCATAAAAGTTAAAATGTTTTCCTAATATAAAAACAGTCGAAGAAAGTTTTCCTTTTTTAAATTTACTCTCTAAATTTAAACACTGGCAGGTAATTCTGTAAGTACCCTAATATTGCGAAGCCGCGAGCGATTTCAGAAAATGTATATTAAGTATGTAAAATCATTAAAGTTTTTTTTACGTTTAAAATCTCGGTCTTGGATTTAATCAATAGCTTCTTTAATACAAAATGAAATTAATTGTTTTACCGCATACGCATTACGCATCATAATATTATAGTAATTTGTTTAGTTAGGTCTGAAGCACCTGTTGAAGACAGCAAACGTTCTTTAAGTTGTTAGTTAAGACCTTAGACGATTATATCGCACACCTAGATCTTTAGAGTTAACTCAAAAATTTCAATTGTTGAGTTATGTATACCATCGAATTCCTTAAGTCACTACCTAGCGACCAATAAAACAGATTCAAAAATAGTTCTACAACTCAAAGCTAGGTGACCGAAGTCCCTTTAGTTGAACGAGCAAGGCCCACCCCTTTCCATCAAAACAGGGACATCGCTAGTTGCAGTCAAAGCAGTCAATATTACAAGCGGAACGCGCGTGCCCTTCATAAACAAATTAGAGTTATTTTGATTTAATTCTGTGTTGTTCAGGAAACTAAATTAAGATTATTTTGAGTTGTCACCGTTTTGATGGTGAGTGCTGAGTAACTTAAAACTACATTTTGAGTTGAACTAGTGTTGTTAGTAAAGTGAGCAAAGTTTTTGTTTTCATTTAGAATTGTTACCGTGTTGTTGAAAAATTTTTGTATTTGTAGTTGACTCTATTTTGTTGAGTAATTTTTTAAACTCTTATATTTCTATAAAAAAACAAATTAAATTTAACTTTTTTGCTAGTGGTGAATAAGTCTTTTCATCTAAATGCATATATTATTTTCATACTGGCAATTACTCAGTTGTTGTGTTTTTGTTGAACAGTTTTTAAGTTAGAGCTGTTTAGATGGGCTACGGTGTACTGCATCAAGTTCATGAGATCGAAGCGTTAAATCGATTGCTTAATAAATCGATGTGGCGTACTGGACCTGATGATAAGTGAAATTTACAGTTTCCGTTTCCGAAAAATAATTTTCGTCAACGGTTTTTAGTAAATATGGTTAAAGAGAGGGGCAAATAAAACCATTAGCCCCAGCTTACTGACTCAATATGAAAATATGAAACCTTATACTAGACCTTTGGAGGAGGAGTTTGAACAAATAATACAGAAGAAGACTATACTAGTAAATAGTAAACAGATCGCTAGCTAGAAGATGAGCTCAAGATTAAGCAATGAAGACTCCTACAAGGAATTTCATTGCGCCTTATTCGTGGTTGATAATCTACTTCGAGTACGTCTAAACAACAGCAGAATATTTTTTTTATAGGATAAGGGTGAGCACTAAGATGAAATGCCTCCTTTCCAGTAAAAAGGGTCTCCGGTTCTCTACACTCACGAAACGAAACACAACAGCTTTAAGCTGCTCTTTTACGCTGGTATTCTGTGAGAGGGTGGTCCTTCCCCGGTCAAACCGACCAATTCGTGCTACAAGTATAATATAGCTGCATCATGGCTCTACCACGTTAAAATGGTGCAAGAAATGATTACATTTCACCAATCCGAATTGACAAAAGTTGCATTGATAACTCAGATAAAGATCCCAATTTCTGACTGATTCATTAAAGCAAAAATTCATCGTTGTCTTCGTGCAGTACCAACAGTAGTAGCTCCAAGAGTTTATCAAGTTCTAGTAATTCGTTTGACACCGAAACTGATAGTGCACATGTACAACTCAACCCTCAAAATGCTACGGTTGTTGAAATTAATGCCCAAGGCCCTTAATAGAATAAAAAGGGGTAAATAGAGAGTACGAAAACTAACGATGTGGAAGTCGAAAGTTGAAAAAGTGCCGAGAGATTCTGATTAAGTCCACCAGTCTGCCGAAGTCGAATATATAAGAATGACACGAATGCAAGAGAGAAAAATGTCGGCTAAAATGTAAAGATAAGATTGATGAAATATCAAGACAATTGCTTTTTGACGCATTTTTCGGACTCGCAAATCTTAAAAGTGATAAAAACAGCACGAGACTAAACGGCATCTTAAAATTGAACAGCGTTTGAATATTTAGGCACTAATGTCATGCCAATTGACCGTACTATTGGCATGACAGCTCAAAACTTTATTCTAACTCAAGAATAATTCTAGTGCTATGATTTGTTGACCTCAGAGTTTGACTCAGCATATTATTAAAACTGCTCTTGAGTTTTAACAGAGGCCTGAGTTTCATTCTGTAATAATGGTTTTATTATATCTATTAGAAAAATGTCATACTTACAAATCTGAGTCAAATGTGATTTTAGATGTTTTTCATGGAATGGAAGGTTCCTATATATTTTATGTTGCGTTACTATTTTATAAGATAATTTTATTTGAAGTATATAATTAAAGAACGTAAAAGGCTGTCATTATTTTTTATTTTTTAATGTAATATTATTATATATTATACTGTTAAGTAAAAATATGTTTGTTTTGAGTACTTAATTTAATGTTTTCTGGTTAATTCATTAGCCAATGTACTCCTATTTTTGATAACAGACCCCTCTATTAGTTGGATTATTATAAATAAATTCAAAATGCTGTTACATTTAAATTTACATTGATTCTTCAAAAGGGAGTCAACTAAAAACTAAATTCACCAACACTGGTTCAACTCTAAATACCAAAAAAATATACATACATTTGTTAAACAATACGAAAATAACTACAAAAATCCAATTTTCAGCCACAACAAACGATTAAAACACAAGATTTCTATAACATCTATCTTCTATCTGCATTTAAAAAGCATTGATAAATACAGAAAACTCCTGCAGTGCACAGGAATACGGTAATCAGTTTTTCGCCTTTTCTGAAAAAACTGTTTTTTTGAGTTAACTCTATTTAGATCTAGGTGTGCGATATTAAGTTTTTTTTTAATTTTGTTTCGTTCGTTCATTAATTTCTGTTAATTTCATCAGTTCGATCATTATTAGTGAATTTGTGTTTTATAATTATTGATCTCTAGCACGTGACGGTTTACTGCTGGCCTTCGTAATAATCGAGATGGTTTACTGACATCGATCGGGTAGCCATAATATTTTTTGATGTTTTCTATAGTCGTCTCTTATGCCACCTACGGGACAAAATGAACGTGTGGAAATTTTAGCTAGAAACGTTTAAACCTTAGTTTTGTAAACTAACTCAATTCTCTCTTGATTCAGCCGAGATCGAGACATACGGCTTGGTTTTGTTGTAACTTACTTTTGTTGTAGGTTTACTTATTTTATTATGGGTATTAACACTATCGTGAAAGTTAAAAAAGTAATGTTACTGCCTGTATAAGTCCCACTCTTAATATAATTTTTCAGACTGCATGTCTTCTCATTCACCGCCGAGTATAATATGGTAAATAAGCTCTTAAATTTGCAATTTAAAATTGAACCTGGGTTGCTCGCGAACTGTGCAATCTACAGCGAGCGCTTAGCCCTTGAGTTACCATGGCTCTAAAATTAATTTTAGATAATATTAATTTATTTTTATTATTAAAACAAAAACGAAAGGTATAAACTAATCTTTAATAAATTAATTTAAACTGACATTGAAAAATTCCATGAAAAATAAAGACTCATTTCTAAATTTAACATTGATATCAGTTTATTTGCAATTATCTTTATTTTTTTATAATGAAAATTAACTCATAATCTGTTTAGTTTGATAAAAGCAAACAAGATTGTGAAAGTAACATGTTGTCTGCAGCATTTGCTAAGTATTAAGTGAAGGTTCAACGAATTATAAACAGAGACTTCATTATCATGCACAGATTTTATTATCAGTCCAATGTACGATAATTGAATATGCTGAGATTTAATGCCATCTACACTAGTATTATCAGTTAATAAATATGTATACAATATTTCATTAGCCATTACTGACACAGATAAGGATCACAGCGACATTACATTGAAATTAATGTTTGTTTGTTTTTACTATCAGTTAGCGGTTTTCCCGGTCTTTGAATTTTTTTTTCTATAACGACTTCAGACGGCTACCAACCAACCAAAATTTTAAAAACTCGATAGATTCAAAGCGGTAACTTCGGAGATGACAATAAAAACAATAATGTGAAACTGAATACACAACACGGTGTAATTGATAGATTTTGTCGTCTTTTGGCCTCAAATTCTGTCACCATTGTTCCATAATTTGTGACGTTTTTGATAAGTTTTATCCCGAAAACTTGTAATATTGAATCACCAGATAGTTTTCTTCATAGACAGCGTATCTGACGGAACATAATTGACCAAATCGCTTACATACGTTGATGTGGTTGTTTTGGTTTTGACTCGCTCTTTGTTTTCAATCTAATGCTTGTTGACTTATTTGCCTGTCAAACTCATAGATTCATCAACATCAACGTGTCATATACGTTGCAATATGTTCCACGAATGTGAATTAGCATTGAAATGAGAATTAGAGCGATCTTAAGTCTAAAGATACTGTTTAACGTGTTTTGTATAAACTTCAACTCTTCTTGAACAAGTCCAAAGTGTTTTAGATAAATATGATTCATCAAAACATACATCAACCTTTTTAGTTTTCGTTGCGACATCTTGTATGCAGTACTTGGAAGTTTTTAAAGCATGTAGCCTACTGCGAATATCCTCGTGGTGGTAATGCCGTTTTCTCATTACCATTCTGTGTTGTGGGTTAACTCCCATCAGTCGGTTACCAGCGCCTCGATCGTCAATCAGCAGGGTGTTGGTGAGGTTAGAATTTGTAGACAAAAGAGAAAGAGAAAGAGAGAATATACTCTTACATCACAGCCTTTTCTAACATACGAGTATTCAGCGAATTCACTGCAAATTCACACTTTATTTAAGTAAAGTAAAGTAAATTTGTAGCCTATTTACGTCCCACTGCTGGGCACAGGCCTCCTCTCATTTCTGAGAAGGTTTTTAGGACAAGGAAATGTCCGCCGCGCTGCCCCAATGCGTGTTGGCGAACTTCACATGTTTTCAAAAGATTTTTTTTCTTATTTCTCAGACATGCAGGTTTCATCACGATGTTTTCCTTCACCGCCGTGCACGTGGTAATTCAGCACTTAAAATTGCAATTAACAATTTCATTGGTGCCGGCTGGGATCGAACCCGGGTTGCTCGAGTACTGTGAAGCTTACAGCGAACGCTAACCATCTGAGCTACCACGGCTTCAACATTTAAACAACACTGTAAAAATCATGACGGTTTACAGTGTACTGAGTGAATCAGCTGCTGTATTAAACGGTTGATTAATTGCTTCTTTTAGGACTCTTTCTCCTACGTCGATATACAAAGAAACCTTGTTAAATTTTACGGATTTTAACTTTAGCGCTTAATTTTCATCATCATCATCATTATCATCATCATTACAGCCATTCACAAGTCCACTTCTGAACATGGGCCTCCCCCAAAGAATGCCACAAAGCACGGTCCTGAGCCACCTGCATCCATCGACTTCCTGCATATCTTACCAGGTCGTCACTCCATCTAGTGGGGGGACGCCCTACACTTCGCCTGCCGGTACGAGGCTGCCACTCGAGAACCATTCTTCCCCATCGGTTGTCTGTTCTTCGAGCTATATGGCCGGCCCATTGCCACTTCAGCTTACTAATCCGTTGGGCTATGTCGGTCACTCTGGTTCTACTGCGGATATCCTCATTTCTGAGTTTATCACGCAGAGAAACTCCGAGCATAGCCCTCTCCATAGCTCGGTGAGCGACCTTGAGCTTTCTCATCCGGCCAGCAGTGAAGGACCACGTCGCAGTTCCATATGTCATCACTGGCAACACGCGCTGGGTATACAGTCTCGTTTTCAAGTTTTGAGGTATACCTGACGAGAAGATGTGCCGTAATTTCCCGAACGCTGCCCAACCGAGTTGAATCCATCGATTGACCTCTCGGTCGAAGTTGGACTTACCTAGTCGGACTATTTGTCCTAGGTAAACATACTCGTCAACAACTTCGAGCTTAGTGTTCCCAACAACTACCGGCATAGGTGTGACATGGACATTAAACATGATCTTTGTTTTGTCCATGTTCATCTTAAGACCTATCCGTTGTGAAACACTATTGAGGTCATTGAGCATAGTGCTTAGGTCCTCCAGCGATTCTGCCATAAGGACTATATCGTCAGCAAATCGAAGGTGAGTGATGTACTCGCCATTGATGTTGATACCGTATCCTTTCCAGTCCAGAAGCTTGAAAACGTCTTCCAATGCAGCGGTGAAGAGTTTCGGGGATATGACGTCACCCTGTCTTACACCTCTCTGCAATTGGATAGGTTTCGTACTCTGGTTCTGTACTCGGATAGCCATCGTAGCCCTACTGTACACTTCAACACTTCGATATACCGACAGTCAACTTGGCACCGCTGAAGGGACTGCAGCACCGCCCAAACTTCGACGGAATCAAAGGCTTTCTCATAGTCCACATACGCCAGACTACAGCAAATTGTACTCCTCGGACTTCTGTACAATTTGCCGAAGGGTATGTATGTGGTCTATGGTGCTAAAGCCTTTTCGGAAACCAGCTTGTTCGGGAGGCTGGAAGTCGTCAAGTTTGCACGCGAGACGATTAGTAATGACTCTGGAAAACAGCACGTAGACGCAGCTCAGAAGGGAAATCGGTCTGTGCTTCTTCAAGAGAGCGTTGTCGCCTTTCTTGAAGAATAAGACCACCGCACTTCTGCTCCACGCCTCCGGTGTAATGCCACCATGGAGGACGGAATTAAAGAGCTTCTGAAGGACTTCAAGTACCGGTTTTCCACCCGCTTTCAGAAGCTCCGCTGTAATTCCATCCTCGCCTGGGGCCTTGCCGTTTTTAAGTTGCTGGAGAGCCATTCTAATCTCGCTCAGACTGACGTCCGGGATATCATCGGAATAATGATAAGACTCGCTCTTGGATCGTTACTCACACTTGCGTGCGGCTCGAACGATGACGTGTACAGCTGCCCATAGAACCTCTCAATCTCACTTAAAATTAATTGCTTAATTTAATTCATATTTAATTCGCTTAATTTTCATTCATATTTAATTCCCGATGTTTCGGGCACATTTCGGCAACCCGTCATGGGAGTATTGAGGTGTTTGACGTCTTGATATCATAGGTAACCCGGGATTCCTTCAGTTTTAAAATATTATTCCCAATAATTAAGAAAATAAGAAGAAACCAAAACGTTGGGAATTAAATATAATTAAAATCAAAAGAGATAAAACCCGTTAAATTAGTTTTATTCAATGTGTAAAACTAGTTACTATTCAGTAGCTAAAGTGGGTATTACCGCACTTGTATTTTAATAACCATCAACGTAACAGTCATAAGAACTTACGTAATTAGGGTCGCTAGATCCGAAAAAAGAGAAATCAGCATTAATTTTAGCCGGACATTTTGTCGTAAAATTACACTTTCTGCTACAGGCCAGGGGAGACAAGAATGAGAGCCCTCTTAATGACCCGTCATGCGCAAGAATTGGTCCATTGTTTCCGCTGCAAGTAGGTTGGAGAGAGCGGCGAGTCTTAGTTTAGATCAATACTCCTTCCACCTCACGCGTTCCCCATATCAGCATCAGTAATATATGTTATGCGTACAGCAAGCAATCTGGACGTCTTCGAGGCAAGAGTGAATAGGCTTTGTTACGCTAAGACAGTGTTATTTACCATCTAGGGCTGCATCACCACTTACCACCAGGTGGGATTGTGGTCAAGCACCGACTTATAATAAATAAATAAAAAATGGCCAGGGTCGCAATATTATTTCCATCGGGTGCGGTTTGCATGTCGGCATCCGAACAGACTTGCCAACTTTTGAGTTTTAAATCATCATAAAAAGTGTAATATAAAGTCATTGAATACCTTTTCGTTAAAGATAATATATCAGAAAGAATGGAGTGTAATAAAGCTGTTAGAGAGTAATGCGTAAACAACACGATCAAAAGTGACAATAAAGGCAAAAGTGAAATTACTTTAGACATGTCATATCCATAATCATACCCTTTTCTCTATTATGTTGCCTTGCCGATATTTTTTATTACTTGCGCAACTGCTGGAGTATGTTAGTTTTTAGTGCTCAAGGTACCGTAACTTAAAAGAATAATTATTAAAAACAATGCAATGGCACCAAGAGACGAGAACAGAGAAAGGTTAACAAAATGACCGGTTTTGCATAAAAGTCAATGACTACCTGTGTAAAATTAAACAGCCTGTGAACTCCTCAGAGACGGTCACAGACCTTCTCTATCTAAGAATTTTAAAATGTGTTTTAAGTTACATAAATACGGATTTTTTTTTCAACATTTAAATACTTCTCTCTATAGTCCTCAACGTAATGTGTGTACAACAATCATAAGAATAATATAAACTCATGCCACGTTGACTATAACTAAAGAGAAAGTTTAGCTTGGTGTCTATGTATATTTACTAGTATAAAACAACACTAGCGATCCGCCCTGGCTTCGCGTTGCTGATTTCTGTATCTCGACTTCGCTACCGTGGCCAATTGTATTGTAATAATAATAATGTCCTCCAGACATTCAACTTCCTAATTCCGAGCTGCTACTGAGAATTTCTTGTCAGAAAAACTGATTCTGACCTGACCCGGGATTCGAAAATTCTCAAGATTATCAGTCGTGTTTACGACCACTAGACCAAAGGGGCAGTCAAACTATAACTAACTGGTTGTTCTGCACTTTCTACCATTAAATGTTTTTGCACAGACCCAACTTAGTAGCCAGGATTCTACATCAGGAGCTCGCTCTAAAGTCTCGTAGTTCGGAAATTGCTATATTATAATGCCGGAAATCGTGCTCAAAAATGACCGCACCAGGATCTACTGGGACTAAGCCATCATCACAGACAGGATTATTTTTGCAAATAAGCCTGATATTGTGTGAACTGACCTGGCACACTTAAGGATATTTTTGGTCAACATTTCCATTCCGTATGACGAGAACCTCGTGAAAGCCGAAACAGATTAGCAAACAAAATGTCTGGACCTGGCTCACGAGGTGAACGAGGTGAGTATTAACGTGGTAATGCGCTGCTACAGCTTTAATGGCTGTAGCACGAATGGGCTGGCTTGGTCGGTATTCTGTGAGATCACGCTCCGGCGTAAAATACCTGCTCAATGCTAATGTGTTTCGTAAGATGAGTGAAGAGTGTGTGACCTTTTTAAATGGTTGTCACCTCTGAGGATTAAAAAATAACGTGGAATCCTTTTTTAGTCCTCAGAGGTGATAACGATTCAAAATCGAGGATAAATTTAGGTGACACACTCAGCCACAGCATCCACTTACCATCGGGTGGAATGTGTTTGTTTGTCATCTTTATTTTATAAAAATATAAATTATAATATTAAATAACTGATATAATAATGTAAAGACCAAATTGCCAGGTGGAATCTGAAATTTAACACAAGGATACTATATATTACTTTATAGGAAGTAATATAAAGATAGGATATATAGGATAGGAATATAAAGATGTTTTTATAAAAAAAATTATTATCGAAGCATTATTGCCAATTGAAGAAATTATTTTCAGTCATATTTTCAATTTAAGCTCATGTGGTTCTAATATATTCCGTGGGTCAACGTGTGGGTGAGCGTTTTCATGATGAAGTATTGGATTGGAACAATTGACAACTTTCTGATGGTTGATAACGACCATGTTGATAAAAGCCACGCTTGGCAGGTGGATAACAGTTGCAGTACGCAGTATTGAATGTAGCAGCGTTATCAGTGCAAAGATCTGGCCTCTGCGCTCACTTTTGTTTGCCTATTCGTGAGCATTGATAAGTCTATCAAGAAGTGCATCAGTATTCTTGAAAAGCCTGTATGTCTCGTATTGGCTTAAAACAATGACAGCAACGAGGAAATAAATAAAAATTTAATCCTTCGTTGTTCGTTACTTAAAGACAAACTATGCCCTTGCTGAACATGAAAAAAATTCTAACAAACGCACTCACAATTCCTCGGTAATAACGCATTCGGTAAATGCATTGTCATTGTACTTAGCGTCATCTGCGTTTTCCATTATATGGAGAGTCGTTATCAGCTCCTTTCGCGACCTTCTGCGGGAACAATGGCGCTATAATGTGGCTACCTCACCGCGCTGCGTTTTATTGTAGCCTCGCGTGCATTATTTTTAGCCGCAGGAAGGTTCGACGCTCGTATTTCCTTGACGTTGCTTATTCACGGTGTGCTTATGCTCACTGCCGGTTTTTAATTAGCGATGACAAAAAAGATGCGGGTTGTTAGATAGATATTTGTTGAGCAGTATCCAAGATGATGATGATAATGATGAATTAATCGAGGTTTGTGAACATTTAGCAACTGTGATATGTATGAGCTTCTTCCGTGATTTTCTTTCTTTTTACATTAAAATTCAAATTATGCCAAAACTTCCAAATGGTGTAAATAAAAACTTACTGGAAAGAAAAAATTAAAATGTAAAAAAAACTTCTGCCTGTCGATAAAAAGTGTTTTTAGGGATCTATTTTAGGTCCACTAGGTTACCCCACATTATTGCGTTATAGTATGTAGTATCATAATTATAACATATAAAATATAAACGCCGAATAAAGAATACTATTCAAAATTTTTATTATTTATCAGACATTCTATTCAAAATGGTATGAGAGCTGATCGAAAAGTTTTTGAAGGTTTTTTTTTAGTTTAGTTTTCGTAGTTTTTTTAAGTTTTTAAGGGTCCTCCAAAAAAAGACAAATACAACAATCGCGGAGCATAGTATATAAGGTTATTTAATCTCTAGGAAGAAATAAACTCAACTTTATTTTCGCGTAAAATATTTGCTCAGGTCTGTTTTGGCTTTATCATTATTATGAGGCGTCGCTAAAGAACCGATTGTTTTAGCCTGCCAATGCTTGCTTGAATACTGCTGACCTACTTTTGGACCGACCCCACGCCGTCGCACTTTAAACGGCTCGATTTAGAATATTTGTGTACTGATCAATCGTCATTTATTACGCCTTAGCGCTACTTTTAATTTAGAGATACCTACTTTCTATTAGAGAATGATGAGATAGAATAAAGAGGAGCAACTGTCATTATAAGTACAATAAAATTCCGATGTGTCTATGCTGGGAATATGATACGTGTCTGTCTATATGGATATAATTAATAATTATATTTACTACTTTTGTACTGATGTTTACTTATTTATGTAATGCACAAAATAGTATATAATACTTACGGACTTAATGCCAAAGCAAGAGGACATTCCCTCCAAGTCAAACACGAAATTGAGCAGCAAAACCCTAAAAAAAAAGAAGGGGATAGTGAAAAAGTTAATCAAAATTAAAATAAAAAATAAATAAAGGATATCAATTTAAAATTTAAGTTAATACATGACAATAAACTTAAATTGATGGTCTAAATTTGAGATAATTTAAACTTGCAACGATTTTTTTTAATTATTTATTTTGTGGTGTTAACGGCTTAACGGTCTTTATTTCTAAAAACTAGTTGCAAGCTTTTTAAGATGGATTTCGTTCCAGAGAGGACAAAAATTTTATATATACGAATATGTAGGTACTGTGAAGGCGTGAGCAATTGAAATTACCCGGATAACGGATGTTTCAATAGTATTGGCCTTAATTTTTTCTTTATAATATTCTGTGAAAAGTTTGCCGTTGAAAACAATAGTTCGATGATTTATTTTTGACCCAAATAAAACACATCTGTTTCGCAGTAAATAATGAGTAACTAATGTATTTTTATATTAATTCTAGGTCCACGAAGAGGACATCGTCGGATTCGGAATTTCAAGCAATGGAAAGTTTCTAATGTCCTGTTCATCTAAAACAGACATGGTAATTTGGGATTTAAAAGGTCAACAGTTAGACAGACTGGATACATATTTAATGAGCACACACTCAGCGAAAATATCACCGTGCGGTCGCTTCGTTGTCGCTACGGGATTCTCGCCAGACGTCAAAGTGATGGAGGTCTGCTTCACGAAGACTGGCGAGTTCAAACACGTCACAAAGGCGTTCGAGCTATCCGGCCACACGTCCGGAATATATGACGTGGCCTTCGACGTCGACACCTCGCACATCGCCACAATATCCAAAGACGGCACGTGGAAACTATATCACACAAAGAGTAAGTACGAAATTGTTAATGCGTATTTACTGTATTATTACTGTTATCTTTTAACAAACGAACTACGCCATTTGCTAACAAAACTATTATTTTGCATGATCCACATTGTGCTCTACCTCTACGTGTTGTATTATTTAGTTTTTGTGAACTCTTCATGCGGTAATGCGGTTTAGATATAATACGTGTTATGTGTGCTTCAATGCTTATGTTTGTTTTACTTAGAAATCGATTTAATTGGATCCTTTTTAGCGTGCGCATAACGTTCGCCTCAAAATTTCATACAAATATGGCAAAAAAAGAACCTAGAAGAATTATGAATTACTACTTTCTTTACCACATTTTCTGCGGTGATAGAAAATATTGTGAGGAAACCTAAATGTCAGACAAATTATAAAAACAAATATTTAGAGGTGATTTGTAAGTTTGTCAATCCAACTCGAACGTAGAGCTAACATGTGAATAATTTAAAATTAAAAATTTTGTACAGCCGACTTCAATATAATTTATTTAAGAATAACTCAAAAACTATCGGTCTGACATTGATCAAATTCATATGGGACCACACGAGAACTATCAGCTTTCATATAAAAAAAGAATCATCGAAATCGGTTCGCCCAGTACAAAGTTATGAGGTAACACACATAAAAAACATACAGTCGAATTGAGTACCGTCTCCTTTTTGGAAGTCGGCAGAAAAAGGCATGTGCTCGGTAGTAAGGCGTTTGTAAGCTGCATTACTCTACACATAAAAGCATCAATTCAAGCCTTTTTTTAAGAACACAGACCTGCCCCATAGATTGTCTCATACGGGGAATAATTGCCGTAGTTGTCTCGCAGTTTTTTATTATTTTGAGTTGTTATCAGGAAAATGCTTCTGTCCCATTTTCTGTTTTATTTTCCTCTATCGCCTCTTACGATACGCATGACAGGATATGGGGTATTGGATATTATTATACCATGTATAACTCGGTATGTAAACTTTATTAAGGTTTGTTTTCAGCCGACTTCCAAAAAGGAGACGGTACTCAATTCGACTGTATGTTTTTTTGTGTGTTACCTCATAACTTTGTACTGGGTGAACCGATTTCGATGATTCTTTTTTTTAAGAAAGCTGATAGTTCAATCAAGGTCAGACCAATAGTTTTTGAGTTATTCTTAAATAACTTATATTGAAGTCGGCTGTACAACATTTTTAATTTTTAATTATTTGCTACGCGGAGGTAAAATTTTAATGGCTTTCAAACTTTACTAACGATGACACCATAGAGTAGACCATTAATAATCCTAATATTAACATTACAACATTAACATAACATGAACTAAATACAATGATTGTTTTTCGCTTATTTTATTATGATTTCATTATGAATTCGATGTAATAGTCTATATAGTTTTAACAGTGGTAGAGCCACGCGGCAGCTTTTGCTGTCGCACGGATGGGCCGGCTCAAACCGGGGTGGTACCACGACCTCACAGAATACCAGCGTGAAGTAGAGGTTTATCTCTGCGTTTCGCTTGGTGAGTGCAGGTGGCCGGAGGCCCTTTTTACTGGAAATGAGGCATTCCATCTTAGTCCTCACGGGTGACAACGCATCTGCATTTTGATTCGCAAACGAGGATAGATGTAGATGTCTATGGGCCGCAGCAACCACTGACCATCAGGTAGACTGTGTGCTCGTTTGTTACCACTATCCTATAAAAAAATATATGTGTAAGACAAAAACGATTGATCACTTTCATTAGTATTCTTTATCAGTCAACCAAGAGTAATAGCAAAAATTAGTGCAGAGTAAACCAAACAATAAAACTGTGGAAATTAAATCAAAATTATGAGCATCAAAACATTCTAATTCGCGATAGAATACGGAATACCTTGTGCAGATATAGCTTGCACTTGACCAATTTTACGTAAATCTTTTTTTTATAGGATAGGTGACAAACGAGCACACAGTCCACCTGTTGGTAAGTGGTTGCTGTGGTCCATAGACATCTACATCTATTCTCGGTTGCGTATCAAAATGCAGATGCGT
The DNA here is from genome assembly GCA_033319125.1 of Parnassius glacialis. Lineage (NCBI taxonomy): Eukaryota > Metazoa > Arthropoda > Insecta > Lepidoptera > Papilionidae > Parnassius > Parnassius glacialis. The sequence continues at coordinate 26,224,131 of JAVANC010000027.1, read as the reverse complement.
TGTCACCCGTGAGAACTAAGATGGAATGCCCCTTTTCCAGTAAAAAGGGTCTTCTGTGCTCTACACTCACCATACGAAACACAGCAGTGTTAAACTGCTATTTTATGCTGGTGTTCTGTGAGAGCATAGTCCTTGCCCGGCCGAGCCGACCCATTCGTGCTACAAGTATACTACTAATATAGCTGCAGCATGGTTCTACGTTTTACGTACGTAAATAACTTTATAAAACTACTTTTACGGATTTTATCGCGTTTAATTGTATTTGCTATTTCTAGCCCGTACTGGTTTACATAATGCTTTCTTATATTTACGCGAACACTACATATTTAATAAAAGTTTTTACGGATTTACACACACAGTGGTAACAGTGGTAGAGCCACGCGGCAGCTTTTGCTGTCGCACGGATGGGCCGGCTCGAACCGGGGTGGTACCACGACCTCACAGAAAACCAGCGTGAAGTAGAGGTTCACCTCTGCGTTTCGCTTGGTGAGTGCAGGTGGCCGGAGGCCCTTTTTACTGGAAATGAGGCATTCCATCTTAGTCCTCACGGGTGACAACGCATCTGCATTTTGATTCGCAAACGAGGATAGATGTAGATGTCTATGGGCCGCAGCAACCACTTACCATCAGGTGGACTGTGTGCTCGTTTGTCACCCTTATCCTATAAAAAAAAACACAACAATTAAACGCGATAAAAATCATTATAACTTTATATGTTGTATTTTTGTATAACTAAGATAAAACTATAACTTGCGAGTAATCTTTTCTTTTAAAACGTTAACCCCATTAGGATTTTCTTCTGTATTCTTGAGGCAGTTTAGAAACATAGATTGCACGAGGACAAACATCCAGATCTGGAACAATTATTTGTACGCCATACATTATTATACTTGTTCCGTGCGGGATTCGAACCGCTGCGGCCCCCAGCGCAACAACTCATTCCTAAGCCACTGCGTCACGGAGCCGTCAATTATTAATTTGACTCTTACACAAACAACGTCAATGAAGTGGCAATGGTTCGAAGTATATAGCTCGAATAACCGACAACCGATGCAGAAGAAAGATTCTTAGGATTTCTTACCATTCGTAAAGGTTTTCGAATGGTAGGCCCGCACCGGTAACCGAAGTGTAGGGCGGCTCCGCACTAGATAGAGTGACGACCTAGTAAGAGAAGTAGGAAATCGATCGACACATGTGGCTAAGGACCGTGTTTTGTAGCATTCCACGGGGCTGGCTTATGTTCAACAGTGGACTTGTTAAGGGCTGTAATGAAGAACGCAAAACATATTACGTTACTAATATTTTCATTTGATTTGTAGGGGAGGCCTGTATTCAGTAGTGAACTTGATATGGGCTATAATGATGATGGTTATGACCCAACAAATCGTTGCTTAGGGGCAGAAATACGTAAGAGTTTAAGTAAAGAGAACACAAAGATAATAAATTGAGTGATACAGAAATACATCTCGTAAAACGCTAAAAGCATGATAGATATGCTTATGTCAATTATCTACGCCTTGACGGCTCGATAGTATAGATAGCAAAGACATTTATATATATTACTAGCTGACCAGGCAGACGTTGTTCTGCCCTTTCCGAACAACCATTTGCTTTCCCAAAAAACTCCTGAAATTAGCAATAAAAAAATTGAGGGTCACTTATCGGGATAAAAACTACCCTATCTCTCAAGTTATACCAAACTGCACACAGTCTGCAAATTTTTTTTGAAATCGGTTCTATCTGTTGAATACTTACAGCAACACGTGGTGGTTATACTACTAAATTGTAGCTTATATTAAACGTTTGTATTTTTAACATAGCGCCATCTATTAAATATTTACTCCATCCAGTCAACAGATATCGTCATCTGACAGAATCGTTTGGAGCTAACAGATAATTGTCACTGTCAAATAATAGACAAATAATTTTCAATAAAATAATATTGTATTGCGACTATAAATTGAGATGTAAGCTATCCTATCTTTTAAGTTGGAGCATACTGCACATTGACCAAAAATTCTATTGAAATCAGTTCAGTAGTTTAGGAGTCCATCGCGGACAAACAACGTGACACGTACTTTTTATATATAAAGAATAAATCTCTTTGATAGATAGCTAGTAATGCCTGAGACTGGGTCTTTGAATTCCGTTAGTGAGAATTATTTGTATAGCATACAAATATTGATTGTTCCGGGTCTGGATGTTTTTCCATATGTAAATGTTGGTTAAACTATCCATAATATAGGGACAATTCCTACTGTGAGAATAACGTTTTTAAAATTATAACACACACAAATAGATACAATCGTCTTGTGTGGAGTGACAGTAGCTGTAGAAACTGTTATAGAAAAGATTTGATTTCGATACATTGAGTCGCTACTAACATTTTGCGAAAATATCATCATCACCATAAGCCCTCAAAGTCCTCTATTGGACATGGGCCTCTCTCGTTGTTGGGAGGATTTGCTGTGAGCTTGGCAGGCGGGTTAACAATCACAGTACTAGACGACTCTGGATTCTGGATTTTTATACGTGGTAGATAAAGCCACGCTGCAGCTATATTATGGTTGTAGCACGAATGGGTCGGCTCCATGATCTCACAGAATACCAGCGTGAAATAGGAGCTTAATGCCGCTGTGTTTCGTATGGTGAGTGTAGAGAACCCGACACCCTTTTTACTAGAATCGAGGCATTCCATCTTAGTCTTCAGGGGTGACAACGCATCTGCATTTTGATACCCATTAAGGATAAATGTAGATGTCTATGGGCCACATCATGCACTTGTGGTAAGTGCTGATGATGCTGATCCCCAAAACTGGTCTGGGTATTTTTACGTCTGGTGTAAGTGAGATGGTTGCACCGCAAAAATATATACACGCGAAAATATATATTAATCTAGCTGGCCAGGCAGACTTTGTTCTGCCCTTTCCGACGACCCTATATCCTTTAAAAAATCTTTAAAAATATTGAGGGTCACTAATCGGGATAAAAACTATCCTATTTCTCAAGCTGAAGCAAATAATACAGATTAACAAAATTTCATTAAAACCAGTTGAGTGGTTTCAGAGTTCATTGCGGACTTTGCGGTAATTTTTATATATAAAGATTGAGATTTTCCATGTCTAAAATTTCCTACGACAACTCTTGACTCCACTTATTGTGAAATGTGACTGCCTTGCCTTAGAATTTAAATATTCATAATGGAATTACCGACAACGGCCACAGTATTACAGAATTTATCTTTTCTTCACAAACAGGAAAATGCGTAAACATATCAAGAAACTTTTGATATATATGTATGTATGTAAAACGATATATATATACGTCACTGGGGTCTGTCCCGTATATTTTGTTGAACTGACGTAAGATATGTTAATTATACGGATTTCTTGCGATTTCACGTGACGTTCCTCGATGCGTGCGGCGAAACCTTGCAAAATTTTATTATATTGTGTTTGTTAATATTATAGCTAAAACTAGATTGAATTTGTTTTATAATGGGCGGGTTAAAGTAAATTAATAATCCTTTTTACGTCCCAATGCTGGACTAGGGCCTCCATCTGAACATCATGAGAGCTTTTTAGGACAAGGTGTCTACTGCGCAGTCTCAATGCGTGTTGGCAATTTTCATGCTAACGAATTGTTTTTTTTTTCTTGATGCTTTCCTTTGCCGCCAAGGTATCCTGGGTATTAAAACGTGCAATAGGCAATTACTTAGGAACTCTGTTTGCCCGTATACTATTTTAAGTCTCATGCTTATCCACTAACTTTTCCTTTCTATTATTAATTATAATAACGGTTTTTGTTTTAAGTGTAATTTTGTTATCAAAATTCCTCTGTGTGGCACGTACTATCCTATGATTGTAAATATACTGTTTCTGTTTAACTGCAACCTCAGTCACACGCGGTGCACCTTGCTGTCTGAGGAACGGATGGAGTACTGACGACGAACTGATGGCGAAAACTCCATCAAAATATTTCAAAACGAATGCGACTCTGCTCTCACCAGTCTGATAGCACACCTTCATAGTCTGGGTAAATCTATATAACTGCATATTCTTGAAAGACTTATTTTTATAATATTAGAGGGACAAATGGGGTAATGGCCTCCTTATGGTAAGTTGGTGCTATGGCCATAAACACCCATGTTACGTAGGACTATTATTTATTCTGTGCGCATATATTAATCAATCAGTCAAATACAAAAAAAAAATATATATATATATATATATATATATATATATTATTTTTTTATATTTGACTGCGATTTCTTTTGATGTTATTGCGATTTCTCACAGAAAACGATTACGCAAAGGACTGATACCGTTAAGAATGAAGTAAAAGAGGGTGGTGTACTAAATAATAATAATCTTGAATAAATAAATAATGAACATAGACCTTCTCTGTAGATCGCTTCATAGAGAGAACATCTGCCATAGTTTTCACGCTTGGCTGGCGGGTCGCGGGTCGGCAACTGTAGTTTTTTTTTTGAGTTGTTATCAGGACAACTATGCTGCCAATCTCCTATTTCAGACTCTCTGTGTCGCCGATACCTACCGATATGGGGTAGTGGCTTTGAGTATCCAGGCTGTTTATGTATATTCACAGGGTCGATATTTCGATTATCGAATAAGAACGAAGTTAAAGACGGCGGAGTGTACTAAATAACAATCTTGAATATAAATAATGAACACCGGCCTCCCCTCTAGATTACCTCAAAAGATCGAATAGTGAAAAATCGTGTATAAATTATATGAATGTGAAATGTCTATAGTTAACACTTTTTAGATAGTCTTTTCTGATTCTACTGAATAAACCATAACTAGCTCATTTCTTGCCCAATAATAAAAATACGCTTAAATTAAATATGACAGCCATCTTACTTATTAAAGATGTTGACTTTCCCGTGACTGAATCCGCCTATGACGAATATTTCCGTATAATTTCGAAAGCTATCAACTGCGCAGGCGGTACTACAGTTATTCAAATGTAACGCAACAACATAAGAAACACTAAATAGTACGCATATTACTCGTAACTGCCAGTGCCTGTGATGAAACATTTGTGTGATGTCATGGTAGGCTAGGATGCAATGTCACAGCACGACTCGAAAACCAACAATTTGTGTTTTAGCATAATTGTTGACTCCGATTAGGATTACTACCCAAGGCTCTCGACATAGTAGCCAAGTAGGCTGATCACTGTGTGATGGAAAGTTATGGCAAAATGATAACTGCCAAAGTGGAAAACAGTCACTGAAACGCCGATTAGACAAGGTTTAAAAAACATGACTAAAGTAATCATAGCGAATGTATGAATTTTTGTTACATTATTTTTGTAAAATGAGCATCTAAATATAGTCACTAACTACAAAGATATGAATGAAAATCCGGGGCAGAAAGTTAAGGTTCTTTTTATTGTGTTTATGTGTAATTTAAATTTAATTTTTTTTCAATAGACTGTACAATTAATTAAAACAAGTACATACCTGAGCTGGGATTAAACTGTATCTCAGGTGTATGTGCTAATAGATACATTAACAAATGTTTTTCGTTTCTTATATAAAATGAATAAGATACAAAGTAATTAGGGTTAATAGAAAATAACAGGATACTAATAATTATTAGAATATTATGTAAGTATAATAATTCGAAGCTTGTGCTGGATATTTCCACTAATACGTAAAAGATGACATAGTAATCTTAATATTATGATATAAAATTTGGTTACGTAATTTTTACAACCTGCTTTGTTTCTCATCTCTTTGTGCTTTTGTAATAAAATTTTTACGTCAAAGACGCAAGGGTTACGTTTTATTATTTGAACATTTGTATTTCATTGATACGTGTCACGTTTGAGTTAAGAATGAATCATTGAAAACATTACTATGAATCATTATTGCGTAGTATTATAGTAGATTTCTTTTAATGCATAAAATTCTATGAATAAACAGTTTCAATCTAATAAAAACAACGGTTTCTTGTTGGTAATGTTCTTGTGATGTTTAGTTAAACTACAACATGACTTTAAATTACTTTTTTGTTCTCTTATCTAAATTATCACACACGAATTCCGTCACCTAATTTTTAATGAAAGTTTTAGCTTATAGAATTAAACCTCGCAAACATGTTCCTTCTATATTACATTTACGCAATTTGTCCAGTCTAAATATTGAGCAAATCAGGAGGGACGCTGCTCTTACTGATCTATCTCCATTGGGAGCTGCTTCTTCAATAGATGACAAAATTTCCTTTCTGAACACCGTTATTCTGAATCTCTATAACGTCCATGCGCCAATTCATCAAGTAAGAGTAAAGCGTCCTCCTGCCCCTTGGACGACTGAGATCGTTTCCCTGGCTCGGTTAATTTCAAATGGCATTTGAGGTGTGCTTTCACCAGTTCAGGGCATTTGAGGTTTGTGTACCCCGCAGTTGTAGCGTAGGCTAAAACGTAGTGATTATATTACTCATAGGCTATTTTTGATTCAATTTATCTATTATTAAATATGAATTCAGCAGACGAGCAACTTTTATTTAACGAAAGACGAAGAAACTCATCTTTTTGTACTCAACTCCCTTAAATTAAAATTTTGTAAGTGTTTAAACGTGGCCATGCTTAACCGAATCAGTTCTTGATTATTCAAGACAATAGCCAAATCGTACCTTACAGCACATCAAAATGCCATAATATAGCTGTAGCATGGTTCTACCACATATTTTATTGTTTAACTATACTCAAACATTAAAATTATTCGCGTTTTCGGAATAGTTTTTAACATTAATCAATAAAATGAATTCGCCGCTAGTAGAAGAAATAAGAATTATTTCTTTAATAAACTAGAAAAAAGAAGAGATTTTTTAGTTTACTATTTTACTAGCTCGCCAGGCAGACGTTGTTCTGCCCTTTCTGATAAAAATCCTTAAATTCGCAATAAAAAATTTTGAGGGTCATTTAGCGGGATAAAAACTATCTTATCTCTCAAGTTGGACTAAAATGCACACAGTGTGCAAAATTTCATTGAAATCAATTAAGTAGTTTAGGGAGTTCATCGCGGACAAACAACGTGACACGTAATTTTTATATATAAAGATTATAAATTATTGTTACTATTGTTCAGAACACGCAATTTGAGATATACCTATTTTTATAAAAACATTTTTTTTTCTTAGAAACACCTACTTACGTCAATATCAAGTTACATATTGAATTCTCATTTAAGTACACAGGTAAATATGTAATATATTACCTAATATTTATTTTATAAAACCATTATTTGCTTAAAATTACCTACTTATGTCAATATCAAGTTACATATTGTACTTTCGATGTACACAGGTAAATCTCGCGACGAGCTTTTATATCATATAAACTGTGTAATGTAATAAATTGACGGGTTTGATTCAATTCAAAGTTTATTTTCTTCTTTCTGGAGTCCCCATTTAAATAAAAGGCATTTAAATTGCTCTATATTCAATAGATTGTTTTAAATTTATTTTTTATTATAATTAATCATTTATTTTTGACATGTTTCTAAGTCTGTTCATTTCATTTAATTTTAGTTAGTTTTGTTAGTTTTGATAGTTTTGATCGCCACCTTAGATCCACTATCTTGATTTCTTTTTATTACCCACATTTGATCCTTGTAAGTAGTCCCTACAACATTTGTTCGAGCACCAAAAAACAATCCCTAATCTTTGTCGAGTTATAACTTTTTAAAATTGGTATGAGAGCTATTTTGTTTTCCTCCATTTTGATTTTTTTTCCCCACCACTAAAGTTTGCAAAGGGTGTTGGTTGATATTAGTTACGACACGACCCCACTAAGTCTAACTGTTTAGTCGAGCAAAGAGCTGAACGCGGATGTCTCTTTATTTTTGTATTTTTCTTAGCAAACCTTCCATTTGATATTCAAATATAGCTAGTCCGCCATCTTGGGCGGTCGGCCATATTGGATTTAGAATAACGGCTTAAATAGGTTTTGGAATTCAGTTGCAACATTTACCGAACAATTCGACCCCAAGATCAGTATCGGGGACTCCAAAAACCCCGGGATAACAAAGTTACAGACGGATTGAAGCAACTAAGGTTTTAATCGCCAGCTTAGATCTGCTATTTTTAATTTTTTTCACCACTGCCGGAATTTGTCCAGGTTGTATGTCAACATCAGGTAAAACATGACCCCGCTAAATCTTACCGTTTAGCCGGGCAGTAGTGCACCATTTCTTCGAAGAACTAAACGCGGAGGTCATTTTATCCATATTCTTCTCAGCGAACCCTTTCATATGATATGCATATCATGGGTGTGCATAAAAAACATAGTCCGCCATCCTTGGGTGTCCACCATATCGGATTTAGAGTGACGTCATTTTATTTTTGTATTTTGCTCAGTAAACCCCATCATTTGATAGCGTAAGTTTTTAATAAACAAGTTAAATCAAAACTACAAAATTAATTAATAATAATCAAGTTTTAATTAAACATACATAACATTAAACTCTTAGAATATCACATAAAAATATTGAACTTTAGCATAATTAGTGTCATAAATTACTTTTTTCTTCAAATCACGATTGGCCATCTCTTCTGTAGTGCCAGATAGATATATTAGCAAGAGAGAGATTTCCAGTTTGTTAATCTGCATTTTAACAATTCTTTTTCTCTTTTTATTTTCTGTCCACGTAATAAACACATCATCAAACTCGGTGTTATTTTTATGTATCCATAGTTGGCATAAAACGCATTGAAGCCAGTCTGATGACATACGTATGTACGACCCAACGACCGAGTAACTTTATAATCCTTTAGTTAAAGGTCCAGTTTATGCCGGTACATCAACATTATTATTATTATTCATTTGTTATAGTCTTTACGTTTCCTCAGTTTGTTTTTAACAAAACTGGACTTTTTCTGATTTTTTTCGGTTACTACCACTTAAGGGCAAGTTTTTGGTGAATGATATTGTCTACTTGATCATGCCGACACTACATCAGGTGGACTGTGTGCTCGTTTGCCACCCTCTATTATAATTTGTCTCAAAAATCTTTTTACAAGCACCAGTGATGTGTTGGATTGTTTCTGAAGCATTACAACAGCGTCTACATGTGTTGGCGTGTAGATTTTTTATTTTAATAATGTGCTTTTGATAATTACGTGTCTCTATTACTTGGTCCTGAATTGCGCACATAAAACCCTAAGTCTCAGGGAAAAGCTCACCATGTTGAAGCCATGCGTTCGACGCTAATTTGTCTACGGTGGGTTGGTTCAAATCTTGGCGATGTTTTCTATGTAGAGACTTTTGAGTCCATATGTCAATTTTTGTGTTATTATCTGTAAGTACCTAAGTTTTTTGCAATGTTTTATCATACATATTAAGCGGTGTCAATTTTTGATTATGCTGTACTTTAGCATTGTGTGGTGATGATATTGTAGTTTTATGATAAAAGTAATTTCTCAGTGTTGTTATTTGTCTGTTATGTAAGTTATCCATGTCTATGAAATGAAGGGGAAAGTGGTGTACTTTCTCCTTAATTTCGTGGGAATGTTAGTCTTTGATCTTGGATGGTGTTTACGATGCTTCGTAAGAGATGTATTTATAGTGCGTTGTAGTTGTTTTAGTTCAGTTTTCGCCTGTGTAAGTATGCCAAAAGAATAAGTTAGTATGGGAAAGGCAAATGTGTTAATAGCTTTAAATATATTTTTACAATTTAATTGAGATGTTAATACTAAGCGAAGTCTATATCGGAACTGATCTGTTAATGTATTTTTAATTTCTTTATGGTGTATTTGTTTTGACTGATTATTTCGTAAATACTTATACACTCCATTTTTTTATATGATAGGGGTGACAAACGAGCACACAGTCCACCTGATGGTAAGTGGTTGCTGCGGCCCATAGACATCTACATTTATCCTCTATTACAAATCAAAATGTAGATGCGTTGTCACCCGTGAGGCCTAAGATAGAATGCCTCATTTCCAGTAAAAAGGGCCTCCGGCCACCTGCACTAACCAAGCGAAACGCAGAGGTAAACCTCTACTTCACGCTGGCATTCTGTGAGGTCGTGGTACCACCCCGGTTCGAGCCGGCAAAAGCTGCCGCGTGGCTCTACCACTGTTAAAACCATTTTCTTCTAAAGATTTGATTTGCATTCCTGTTTGCAATTGATGATTATGTTCATAATACTGTCCAGTTCTTACCAAATTAATGTTGCACTCATCAATGAATTTCATTCAAATATCTCGTGAAAATGAGTAGTAACATATAGCTTAAGATCGTCCATATACAAAAGATGACTAAGTATTTTTTCCTGTTTGTTAGTATGTAGAGATGATCTTGTGTTGTATGGTATTGTAACGGGTAGCCTATATTTTTTGAGTTTAACATTTTTGATAAGGGGTTTATTGCAAGGCAGAACCAGAGAGGACTAAGTGAATCTCCTTGAAATATGCCTCTCCTTATTGAATAATGTCTATTTCTATCATGCCATCTAGGGTGTTAAGTTAAAGTTTCGTTGTCCAAATGGCCATGGCAGCCTGTAAGAATTGTATTATGTTTGGATGTATTTTATATACATATTTCTAATAATTTTATTAACCAAGTGTGCGGGATTGAGTCATAAGCTTTTTTACAATCAATGTACACGCTAAATACATCTTTTCTTTTTAGTTGTACCTGTTTCAATACTACTGCATCTACTGTGAGCTGTTCTTTGCAACCCTGAATAAATTTCCGACAGCCTTTTTGTTCTTCTGACAGTTTGTTGTTAGCCTCTATATGTTCATAAATGGTTTCGGTTAAGCAAGGTGTAATTATTTTGTACAATGTTTGTAAACATGTGATAGGTCTGTATTTTGCAGGGTTGTCAAGATTGCTAGGATTTTTTGGTATCATATACGTTATTCCTGTAGTAACGTATTGCGGTATGGTATGCGGGCTTTATATGAATTTATTTACAAAACTAAACAGGATCGGGTGGATAGTTGTGAACTTTTTATACCAATAATTATGTATATTATCTCATCTAGGTGATTTCGAGTTATGCAGTTTTTGAATGACTTTTTGGAGTGTCTATTTTGATGTGTCGAAATCGCATGGCTTTTATCTGTGATGTGTCTATTTGATCCAATCGCTTCTGTAATATAATGTTTAGCTTCCACCCATATTGTAGACCAATAATTTTGTAATTCTCTAGGTAAGGGTAAAATATTTTCGGAGTCTTTCGTGTTGCTGATTTTATTTGTTACACGGTTTTTTATATTTCGGTAGAAAAGTTTTTCATTTGAACAAAATAGACTGTTTTGAGTTTTCGTAGAGAGCATGCTTTATATCTTTTTAGCCGACTACTAGTAAATTTAAGTTTTTTTTTCAGTGTTATTATCATTATTATATACTTTATTATACAAAGACAATAAAAAAAAAAACAGATTATCTATAGGAAGTAAAACTTAACGAAGTGGGTACAATAAGGCGGTCTTATTGCTAAAAAGCGATCTCTTCCAGACAACCCTAAGATTAGGAGAAAATTGTGACATTAAACTTTGCGGCATGCTACAGGGCCGCTTGCTTGCTACGACATTTTTAATCCTTATAGCAATAAGGATTAAAAATGTCGTAGTTTTAATTTTTTTTTATGTTTACTCGAATACAACACATTAAATAAAACAATGAGTGACTCTAAGGCGCCCGAAACGTCGGCAATAAAAAAATTTAAAACTAAACGCGATAAATTAGTTTTATTCAATCATGTGAAAAAAAGCAAGAATTATGCGGCATGGCATGGCAGCACTTTGAGTCACGTGGTATAGTCGCACCTTGTATCCGATACCGATGGATTGCATGCGACACTTTTATGTATCAAAACAGACAAATATTGATGGAGTGGTGGAATGAAAAATATTTGGATTTTATAGTAGATTATAGAAGTTATATTCTAGTAACATTTTGTTCAACTCTTGGTAGTAAAGCTGTATGGAGTAGTACTAAAAAAAGGTGCTGCTAAAGTTACTTAATCAGCCTTATTCCTAGGGTGTCCCTATCGATCAAGTAGACCAAAATATATATAATCGATATTGCCTCGGCCTTAAATATTTCCATTTGTAGCATACTACAAGACGACCCACGCCACAACATATAGCATGTTGCAATGTACCATGTTGTTGCATCAGCGTAAACCAAGCTTATCTAAAAGCAATTATTGTGTAAAAAAATAAATTTATCTTTAGAGCAAAAGTCGGATGTCTACTAGGAGGAAGATTGTGGCAAGCGTATTTTGTTGCATGATACAATAGCTAACATTTTGCGAAGCATGAGGGGAAGTTTTATTTATACCAACGCAGCAGAAATAAACGTATAGAAAAACGTACAGAATTTATAGCATTCGATTCGAATGCAAAATGCGGCATTTATATTTGGGTTGTCACATGACGTACGTTGTTGCTTCGTTGCTATCTTGATACAATTTTCGTATGCGGCATACTGCATTGTATAGTCTGTTCGCTTAGGTACGGTCGCCTTTGTGTCGCGCCGCCTTGACATATGCCGCATCATGTCAAATGCGCCGCCGCGATATCGAAGGTCGCCGCTTGCGGCGTACACCCGTAGGAGAATTTGGCAATTGGCATTTTAAAACGAAGTGCCGTAGTGAAAGGTTCTTTGCTACCTAGCTTGTGTTTATTATTTATATTCGTATTTTATTACAATAACCATAACAATAAAATGGTATTCTATTTTATTATTAAAATAGAAAAACATAAAAAATAATAAAATAAAAGCAAAATAATAAGTGCGAATCCGGGTGTACCGACACTATCTTAATGATCTTAATGAGTAGATTATAGATGACTATCGGGTGTTCTTATTTATTGCAAAACTGCGTTTGCTAAAATTCCTCTTATAAAACTTCGACAGTCGAGTACACACGTGGCGAGTCGCCGCATGTTCTGGAGACGGCCAAGTACACACAGACGGCAAACACTCCGCATATTGCGCTGTCGCCGAACGCTGAAGTTCTGGCCGTGTCCGTTGACAGCTCCGTAGAGTTTTACGACACCTACACCGGTCAGCTCTACGACACAGTCGAAAATATATACTCGGGTAAGAACTGTCATTTTAATTTTCTAACAATTTTGATTTTTTTTCTGAGGTATATCGAACAAGACGATTTAACGAAATTTTCCGAATGCGGCCCAGGCAAATTCGGATTTGTTGGAACCTCGATATCGAAGTTGAACTTGCCTCATCCATTACAGCTTATAAAAGTCCGCTGCTAAACATAAGTCTCCCCCATTAGATTGCCTTGTGGCATCCACGCTTGGCAGACGGTTCCCCAACCGCTGTCCTTTATAAATTGTGAAGGTATGAGGAAGATGCTGCTGCCCATCTCCCGTTTTAGTTTCCCTCTGTCTTCTCTTACGGCACACACGAGGCGAAATAAAAACGACTTACGACTTGTGGACTTGCCTATTGGACATTTTGTCTCTAGTACCTACACATATTTTGTAGCCCATTACTAGTCCACTGCTGAACGTAGGATTAAGGAATGCTACACAGCACGGTACGGAGCTACCTGCATTCTTCGAATTCCTAGATCTCTAGCCAGGTCTTCACCCCATCCAGTGGGGAGCCGCACTACACTTGCCCATTGTCACTTCGGTTTACTGATCACAATACTACAAAAATAAAAGAATCGCGTTGTGTCGGTCAGTTTTGAATTATTTGTTCGTAATGTTTCATTGTGAGCGGTCATCGAGCTTGTCAGGCTCAAGACGACTGAAACTTTGAATTATTGAACGCGTGCGCCCAAGGAAACTATCGATCGTTTGCATTATCAATGGGCGCACGTAAGCGATATGTGATGGTGTTGCTCAAATGCGCTTTGTTACAGGTTTAATAAACTACATGTTCTTCGACGCGAGTGGGAAGTATTTATTCGTTTGCGGAGACCGCGCAGTTAGAATACTCCATAATGTATGCGGATATCATACCACTATAGCCAGCTGTACGCGACTTCTGAGCTCCAAACAAACTTCGGCCACTGTGGAACGTCTTAATAAAACTATACAAAGTTGTAAAGAGACGCTGGCGAGCTTTGGAAAGTCAGTTTAATAATAAATTCAAACTATGAAAGTCAATTGCATTTATTTTTTTAATATTGGTTATATCAATAATTAAATAAAAAAATCTAGTACTATCTTGATTATATCTATTTTAAAACACTTCACAATGATTTAGTTTATATGTTATTAATGCCAGTTATTTTTGAATTAATGAATGAAATCCCTTTATTAGTTACATAATTGTAATTGAAAATCTTTACATGCATAATTTGATAGTCACGTCGGTTACATTTTGTTAAGTGATCTTAAGAGGATATCCGGGTGGTGTTTAGTCCATACAAAAGTATTCATCGGTGTTTTTCCTTGTTTAATGGCATATTTTATCGCAATATTTTTTACGATACAATATATTATTATAAATCTACTAATTTTTTTATATTATTTTAAAAACGCGGAATCTAAAATAATTAAAAGTGCTTAGTTATAACCGGCGCTTTTTTAACCCAGGAAACAAATTTAACCAGCATAAAAAAAATACATTCAAGGATAACCATAACCCTTCTTAAATATCTCTTTAGAAATTTTATAGAATCAGGCGTTAATTGCGGAAATCCGTTATATTAAATATGTCAAAATTAAAATATGTATGTTTGTAGGTAATGTTTTGTAAAAAAAAATCGGACCAGTTATGGAGGAGGAAGCAGGGAAATATGATTTCGTCAATTTTTGGGAGATGCAGCTCGTCTTGATTATCGAGCTCAATCGTTCGACAACGTGACAGAAATATATTGTTAAAACTATTTTTCAAATTACTTCCTGCCCAGATATCCTCTTTATTATAGTTTTCGATTTTAACCTACAGTACTTTATCATTGAAATGTAATTTAACATCCGTACACAAATACATATCGCAACGAGTATGTATAAGTAGTGGGATTCAGTAATTCATGGTGTTTAAATGTTATTAATCTGTAAATCTAACTGGCTGGCTGCTCTTGAGTATAATTGTCCAAAACGGAATCTATAGGTACCATTTTTAAATATTTTTCTGTATTAAACTGTTAATGTAAGTGTTATCTTCATCATGATAAAAGTAACTAAATTGACAATAGATACAACGTTGGTTCCGATTCATGGTTCCTATTTATTTTGTCTTTATATTGTCGTATCTAGAATCATAAATACAGATTTTAATTTATTTTACAAAATTTATGTAATAGTATAGGTAAAATGGTTTTCTTGTAAAGACTGCAAGGACATGACCATTTATACTTTAAGCAAAAAGATGTTGATTTATATTCCATTAAATGCTTGTACATAAATCTATTAATGATTTATATGTTTATAAGAATGTGTTTTATTTTAAATGAAACCTTTAAATGCAGCATAAAGTGTGTAAATGTAAATTCGTCATTCAACCCCATATTTAAATGAATTCCAATGTGTCGACGATATTAATCTTCTTCGTTATTTATAATAATTAACGTTTTGCAATAGATAATAGGCACCCAAACCTTTGTTTCCGTTAAAATCTGTTTACATTTACACACATCCACATAATGTGCTCAAATTAGCTGTAAAATAACAGCTAACTTCAGCACATGCCACCAGGGCGGCGCCACTTTTGAATGAGGTGAAATCATTGACAGATTTTATAGCGGGGAATTTAATTTGTTAGGAAAAAGGTACGGATTTAAGTTTCTTTCGTAATATTATCATATAATAATATAGGATAAATCTGCCGAAGTTTCTAAAAGAAAAAAATTTAAAAGGGAGTTAAAATAGTGCAAAAAATTAAAGAGAAAACCAGAGGCATTATTGTGTGTATTAATATAATACTCTAGAAATTGACAATTTTTTATTTAAAACTAACTTCTCAATTAAATGACAATGTGTAACAAAAAACTTCCTCAGTCCAAACTAGCGACATCTAGTTAGAGGAAGATTTTTAGCCCTTGTGGCGGCGCTATCAAAGTTTCGAAGTAAAGTATATAGAATAGCTCCGAACTACCGCTCGGAGCGTTGGCCGATCCAGGGCTTAACACCATGCACGGCGGGAGATCTCCCTTTTTCCTTTCATGGCCACAGTGGTGACCCCGACGTGATCACTTACCAAGTGCATAGTATGGTGTTAAATATTGTGGATTAATGTACGGGTATCCAGTCCGATAAAAATGTTGAAATGAAAAAAGAAATTTGACATTATCTATGAAACGCGTCAAAAATGTATGGCGTGAAAAAACATTGTAAAAACATATTGGGTGTAATTTGGGATTTCCCTGGGCTTCTATTAAAGAAACAAGACGAGCAGCCGGTGTTTTATTTTGGTGTCAAGATCCGGCGGATTAAGGGCCATTTCTATACCTTCATTGTAAAAACAAGGCCAATCAACCTACAGCTTCAAACGTCCAATGATAATTTTTCTACATATGGTATGCATTACACACCAGCATATCATTCGCACCGACTTCACTTGCCCTTACGCACACAGCATGCATTCACAACACTATCGACCTCCGCCCTGAGCAGGGGGGTGATGTGGCGGCCCTGTCGTCGCGCCACAAGCGTAACACATCGAAGCCTAAATTGCGCTATCAAAGTTCCGAAGTAAAAGCAGTATATATAGAATAGCTCGCCTGCGCCCCCTTTTTCTAAAGGGGGTCGCTTCCGATTCGGCAGAAAGGCCATACAGGGCAAAACCAGTCCCAGGTGGTGTTTAGTGGATTAGGTACTTAGGTTTCATAGTGAGTCCGCGAATGGCATGCTTAGAGCATTCACCACCTCCCTCCCCCGCTTCCCGGAGGTAGCCCTTTACATTGATTTTAGGCGCAAAAAAACCCCACTCGGAGCGTTGGCCGCTCCCCGGGCTTTAACACCTTGCCCGGCGGGAGATCTCCCCTTTTCCATTCATGGACACCCTCATTGATCTCAATATCCTAAAATATGGTGAGTGATCGTGTCAAATAGCTTCTACCTGGCACGACGACCATCTCTATCTCTATGCCAGAAAGCATGTCACATGTTGTGCAGTAAATCTCAGGAAAAAAGGCCAATCCTTAAATGGATGACTAATACCATGTCATAAAATATCCAATCCGACGGGGAATAGCGTCAAAGGTGAAAATTACACTTTAATTTATTGAAAACTTGACAATCGCTTGTCGCTAGGTTCCCGCTGTCGTCGAGTCTGCTTCATATAAACGTAGATGCATATTATTGTCTTACCGCGCTACTCCCACCTCCGGTGCTACGCCTGCCGCTTTTCATAGTAAACTCTAAATATGATGTAAAATCTATTTTCATACAGAACACAACTTTTATAGAAGAATGTACTTCACTGCCGCTGCAGCACGCTGGGCACGCATTTATACTAATTTAAAAAAATACTACGCGACAGCAACGCGCTACAGCGGTAAATGTTCTCGGTTGTTACCGGCGCACGTGACCTCGCCGGTTATCTTGACAGTGTCTCAAAAAGCGCTCTAGATAGTTCACTGTTGGACATGGACCTATCCTAGGTAGCGTTTTTAACAAAAGCGGCACGCGGGGCATCAGCAAGACTAGAAAATTGTATGGGGAGAAAATTTAAGTAGGTCAATTTTTTACCTACCATAAAACATGGCATCTTTGCCACTTTTGGAAGGACTTTAAAATCTAGAACCAATTTTCTAACAAAAAGGTACTCTCAGACTGGACGTCAATGTTAAATGTGACATTAAGGTAAGAGCATCAGTAAATGACCATTTAAGGGCACAGACTCCTTTTTTAATGCAGAACCTTAATTTTCATGCGAATCTAATGCGTGTTTCCTTTTTTAAACTCTGCGGTAGTTTTTTAACGAAACAAAACCAGTGTTTTTTCTTGTACAATGATTCAATAGAAGCAATAGGTAAATAAATAATGTTTCAGGATTTTTGGATTTCACATTTTAAGGGGAGGATAGGGAAGTCTGTGTAGGAGTATCGGTTTTTTAAACTAGAGAGAGGGAGAAAGTGAACTAGGGTGGGACAGAAGGATGGGAAGGGCTATAGAGGGGGGTAAGAAGGAGGAACAGTTAAAAACGTAAAACTACATGGAACAAGTCGCGGACGTCCGCTAGTTTGTTAAATAAGAAGCAAATTACAACAACTTGCGTGTTATTTGAAATACAATAAAAAAATCTACAATTCGTTAAAATTACAAAGAAGTTATATAAAGGAATGTATCTCTGGAACATCAAATACATTTCTCGTTGAACTGGTCTTTGTTGGTTCTTCTATATGAGCAACTACTGCATCCCAAGGATAGTCAAGCACGTCTTTATGAAATCAATTCGGTTTTACAAGGGGTCGCTCAACAACTGACGCTGGAGTTGAGCTTATTAAACATATTTTTTGTGCATGGGAGAATTCAGAGGATGCTTTGGGTATATTTTGTGACCTTTCCAAGGCCTTCGACTGCGTTCACCATGAGACATTAATCAGGAAGCTACAGTACTATGGTGTCAAGAACACAGCGCTTAAACTTATAATTTCATATTTAAGTAATAGAATGCAGAAAGTTATTATTAATGGTAAAAGTTCTTCCGGCTCATCTGTACTAATGGGTGTCCCTCAGGGCTCAATTCTCGGCCCATTCCTGTTTCTAGTGTATATTAATGACTTACCTTCTATTGTAGAGGATAATCATGATATAGTATTATTTGCTGATGATACTTCTTTGATTTTTAAACTTAAACGTAAATCATTTAAATGTGACGAAGTGAATAATGCTATATCAAAATTAGTGCATTGGTTTAACGTTAATAATTTACATTTAAACGGAAATAAAACTAAATTTATTAAATTTACAACAACGAATGTTAGAAATCTGAGTGCCAATGTGTTTTTAAATGGGGAAGAACTGAGCCCTGTTGAATCCACTGTTTTTCTTGGCATCACTCTCGACGCAAAGCTTCAGTGGGGCCCCCATATATCCAAACTAGCAAGCAGACTAAGTTCTGCAGCCTATGCTGTAAAAAAGATTAGAGGTCTCACTAGTGTCGAGACAGCTAGATTAGTTTATTTCAGTTATTTCCATAGCATAATGTCTTATGGGACTTTGCTATGGGGACATGCGGCTGATTCAGAAACTATTTTTGTTTTACAGAAGAGGGCCATTAGAGCTATTTACAACCTAAAACTGAGAGAGTCTCTTAGAGATAAATTTAAAGAAATAAATATATTAACTTTGGCCTCTCAGTATATTTACGAAAATTTAATGTACCTATGTTCACAAAAACAAAGGTAGTTTTAGTAAAAAAAGTGATGTGCATTCTGTAAACACTAGGAACAAACACAAGCTAGTGATACCAGTTTCTCGACTCCACAGAGTCAGTAATTCATTCTTGGGGCAATGTATACGCTATTACAACAAGGTCCCGGAAAGTGTACAGGCTCTCTCCATTAGCAAGTTTAAATGTTTTGTTAAGTTGAAACTGTATAAAAAGGGTTATTATAGTATAAATGAATACATGGTTGATAATAACCCCTGGGAATGAGGTGATCGCTTCCAAGCTGTTTCTAAAATAAATTTTGTACTTATATAGTTAGTACAACCATTATTGTAAAATTTGCTTTAAAAAAAGTCCCGCTAGGTTTCTTGCTGGTTCTTCCCAGGACAGAGGTTTTTTTTTCGAACCAGTGGTAAAGTAAAAAATGACTTTCAATAAGTATTACAAATGTGATCTATATTGAATAAAAAATTATTCTATTCTATTCTATTCTATTCTATGATCCGGCCATTTCCACAATCGACCGTTTGCTTTCATCGATGAGATTGTAGCTGTTTTTTTCATTGCTTTTAGTACTTTCCCTGGATAAAAGTTATTTTCATACTTAAATGACAAATTCACCATCTACTCTTTGAGGGGGTTTCAAACCCACAATGTTAGATTCTTGATCAGTGTCATTTTCTTACTCTTTCACACTTTCTCCTGAAGATACCACAGCATTCGAGTCAGAACTTGACGAAGAGAATTGGAGATTTTTCTTTACCCGCTTTATTTTGGTATGTTTTATTATTTTGAGGGCCTTGACTCTCTTTAGTGACTCTTTTTCTTCTTTCTTTATTAGCTTTTCAGCAGCCCTTTCTATTTTTAGTCGCTGAAGTTCTTTTCGTTTGCATCAATTTCCTCTGTAAATATTCCTGGTAACTTTTTCCTGAAACTATTGTAGGTATTCTTTCTTTAAGATGTGTTTTAGGTGTATCCTTTTTGTTGTTGTTTTTGTAAAAGAAATGTTTCTTATAGGGACTAGGTACATTATTTAGAACAACGTCAGAAGTGCTAGCAATAGTGTATATACCGGAATTTAATCCATCAGCAACAGCGTTAGTTGAAGATTTTGGAACAATTTCAAGCATACCGTCAGTAGCTGTGATGTCTAATTGATGTAGAGTGGTATCATATATTAAGTCAGCAACGCTAATTGCTGGCGATCCTGGTATTGGCATTAGCATCTCGTCACCAACAGTAATAGGCATCGCAGTTACTGATGATTCCGTTGCCAGCTGAAGTAGATTATCTATACCGGTGATGGCTGATGAACTAAATCCTACAAAATGCGGATCAGATAGTAGACAATCAACCACGGTAACACCTAACGATCCAACCTCTTCCAATGTAGAACCGTTAGTTTGGTTCAATTGTTGTAGCATTATCAGTTCATCTTTTGTTTTTTTCCACAAATTGAATAACGATAAATCAACCAAATCACCTGACCGTTCTCCCAATGTTGATTCAAAAGTTTCTAGTTTTTCAGGATTAATATTATCGTTTAAAAATTGTAAACCCCTTCTCAGGTAATGAATTTGTTTACTATCGTCCTGAATTTTGCTTCTCTCACTCTCAACTGGGACTTTTACCTCCAGCGAGTTCCACGGAAATAAGCCACATTTCCTGAAGCCATCTGTCAAAATTGATTTAGTTATGGTATTATCCATTACCTCGTGCAATAACTTAGCGAAATCTTTTTTCTTAAGTACGTGAGGCTCATCATTTTTTATTTTATCAAACCTCCAAATTTTTACACGCCTCCTCCATGCTTCCTTTAGTGGTTTAAATACTGCCACATCCATGAGTTGAATTAAATGGGTTGCGTTAGGATAAAGTGCCACTAACACGATTCCCTTTTCTTCACAAAACTGGCTAGTTTGAAGTGATGAATGAGATATGTGCCCATCAACAAAGAGAATAACCGGTAATAATATTTTATTCTTAATCAACCAACATATTAAAAAAATGCTTCACAACCTGAGTCGTCGTATTTTTCAAATACCCCAGTCTGAAGGAAAGTTGTCTGCAATATCTTGAGGTATCCTCTTATATCTGAACACTACCATGGTAGGAGCTAGGGGACCGTCTGCATTTCCTGTTACCAACACAGTTAAACATTCCTTGTCGTCGGCATTTACCTGCTGGTACACATTTTTCTCACCTCTCTTTGCAAGCACTTTAGGTCCTTTTGGTGTCAAAAAAAAGCTGTCTCATCGCAATTAAAAATTCGCGACGGATCATTCAATATATCAACATGGCCACTATCTTCTATCTCAGTATACACACGTTTATACCACCCTAATAGTTCAGCACTTGTTACCCCCGCTCTGGACGCCGTCAAATTTTGTGATATCCTCGTAGAAATGGTTGGGTGCCTCTGAATAAATGCTTTTAGCCATGTTCTACCTGGTCTTCCATTTTTAAATAAGCCACATGGACGTTTTATATCCTTCAAGTATTTTTCAACACTTACGATTAACTATTCAGTTGTCACCGGGAAACCCGCTTTTGCTGTATTCTGCACCCAGTCGCATATTTTTTTCTCTTCTTCTGGTGTAAAAATTGACGCTGGGCCCATCTTTCGTTCCATTGGTGATTTCTCTTTTACTTTATTTGTAAGCGTTATTCTTGGTACACCAAATTTTTTTGCAGCCGTTCTTATGGGTGTCTTATGAATACGAACATCGTTCACTGCTGAGAGCATTGCAACTTCATAATTTAGGAATGCGCCCTTTTTCCCAGACATCTACAACGTCAAAAATTGCTTTTAGTATTATACTTTACAATAAAGGTGGTCAACTACTAAATAAAAGTAACTTAGAGTAAAAGCAAATAAAATAGTTGAATTTTAATTAATTCCCTAATTCCCTTCATATATTACTTTGTACAGTATATTTACATGACAGACAATTTCATCAGTAGTTGACCATCCCGGTCAATTACTAGAAAATCATGGTAAATTTGAGTCAGTACTGGACCACCCCACATGTTGACTTTGTAAATAATTTTTGTATTTTAAATACCATGTTATACCTTAATTAATGCTAATCAAATAAGAAAATCAAAACATATACCATCAACAAGGTTATTAAGTTGCTAATATTTAACTTCAAAAATTTGCAATCCTTAAGACAGTGTTTACGAAAAAACGAATAATAGTTTTACGCTGCGTCACTCCACAAAACAACTGCCGGCCATTTTGAGTATTAGAAAATGGCGGATGCGCAGTTCGCATGATTCGATGATCAGATGGCAGCACTGACTATTTAATACGAAATTATTTTAAAAACATTCCGCGAATTCTTATTTTATCGGTTTATGTGAGTTCAACTGCAGGTACATGGTCAATTACTAGTGCTAGTGTAGCCTTATATTTTCATAAATTTGGTATTTATTAGTAAGTTTAGCACTAAAATGTTAATCTTATTTTGTGACAACTTAGCCATCATGATTTATAATGAACATAATAGGAATTCACTTCAAGGGTGAATGTAAGTTTACCACATAATAATACACAACACTCAGAGTTACGATTTTCTCCTTGAATATAGATTGCCGTTTTCTTTTCCTTCACTTTGATAAAGATGAATCGATTGACAATTCATTTGGTAAAATCGGTGTAATAGGCTGTGACGGTGAAACATCTATACAAACATACATGTCATCATACATAGAATGTCAAGAACATAACCCTTTCTTTGAATCGCCGTAATCGGTTAAAAGTATACGTTGATGTTAGTGACAACTCTGGCAAAGTAACCGTCATATCGTCGCATCACTAGTATGGTAACTTTGCCAAGTCAGTTTTATAGATAAATATTAAGACTACCATGTTAAAAACGAAATATTCTATATCCTAACCATAAATATTATTATACGTTACTACAAATAATATATAGATACCTACTTTCAGTATTTCAAACACAATCAACAAAAATTCTGAACCACTGAACAAAGAGGATACGTCGCCGGCACAATTCCGCGCCAAAATAAAATGCCAGAATTAACTCTCATTTTCCCATATCTAAAACAATGCAAGACATAAAAATTTTGACTAAAACATTTTCATCTCGAAAAACGTTACGTTGACCGTGTTAACCCTTTATAAGGCATAAGCATCTAGGGGTGGATAAGTAAAACTGTTGATGGTTTTAGACTATTTTTATTATGGTTTTTCACAAAATGCAAATAAGAAATTCAAAAATTTAAAAAAACACGGTGGTAAATATTTTCCCGCTGCCCGTGACGCCTTAACTAGCCTTTCCTATGCAATGCAGTAAAACATGGTGTTATGCAGAGCGGAACTTTGCATTTTTCACATATAACTTTCGATCTTTTGTCTTTTTCTTTTGTGCTACACATTCTGCAACGTTTATATGAAGGCGATTCAACGGGCATATGGTCTCCAACGTTGGTGAAACGAACTTCCTCTGCGACAACATGCACTGCCTTTTGGCGATTCTCAGAAGCAATTTTTTTTCTGCAGATATAGTTGACTAAACTACCAGATCGTCGTTTTCTACTGGAAAACCCACTGATCAGTCCTCTAGCGACAGAGACTCGAAATTCAAGATTGCTTAGTTTTGTCGCATTCTTATTTTGGCAATATAACAAGTATGCATTTGTTATACTTGTATCTAAAAGGAAAAAGAATATTCGGACCCACCATCTCCTACTTCTTCTGCCTACTGAATAGGTACTTTTTATCTGATCAAAGTGATCAACGCCTCCCATCCTTTTAGTATACTCCTTTATTGCTAACGGGCAGTTGATTTCTTGTTTTGTGCCGTCTTTCTGAGTCCGTAAGACAGTGGTTTTGCCAACTTTTGGATGGAATGCATTACTCAATAGGAGAACCTCTTTGGTATCTTGCCAAACTAAGAAAGATACATTTCCCTTGACTCTCCATTTATATTGTCCTTTTGCAAGCTTCTGATTCGTTTTTACAAGTACAGGCAGATGTTTTCTGTGTCTTCGTACAGTTCCTGTAGCATAAATGCCATTTTCATATAGATATTGCATTAGAGTGTAGTCACAGAAGAAATTGTCAAATGTAATAATAATATGATATTCCTCCAGTGCTTTATTTATCAGCTTTTCAGTCAACATCTTCACAACTTTGGATCCTAGTCCTTCCTCTGTTCCGGTTTTTGATTTTCCAGTGTATATGTAGAATTCATAGAGATACCCAGTTTTACTGTCACAGCGACACCATACCTTGTAACCTCTTTTTATGGGCTTTAGAGGCATATACTGTTTCATGGAAGACCGGCCTTTGAAGAGAATCATCGATTCATCAATACTTTGGGATGAGGAGTCTTTGGCATTTTTCTGACATGCCTGAGTGATAAGATCCAATAATGGGCGTATTTTGTAAAGTTTGTCATAGTTCTCGCTTGTCTTATCTGGTATCTGTGTATTATCATTCACGTGCAGATTTCGCAATATCTTCTTGAATCGCTTTACGGTCATAGTCTCTGCTATTTCATCTACCCTGAAACCAGGGTCGGAAGACCAATAAAGGTCAATAGAAGGCAGAATATTGTATCCCATTATTATAAAAATCCCTACAAAGGCCTTCAGTTCTTTTTTATCTAATTGTGTCCATCCTTCATCTTTCCTTTGCTCTGCATATAAGTTTGTTTGATATATTATCAAATCGTAGACTTCATCAGTGAAGAATTTTTCAAATACAGTTACAGGTCTAGTACGGCTGCTAAACATAATTGCCGGTTCCATCGGAATTTCATCGTAAACGCTAGGACTTGGCCGATCAGTTGTCCACATAGTTTTTTTCCATGTTTCCTCTTCGCCGTCTGAATCATCTGTTTCCGAATCTGAGTTAGTATTTGCTACTGGTGATTGTGGTTGTCGCCGTAAGGTCTGTTGAGTGCCAGAAGTACTGGGTGCATTTTGGATTATTCTTGCCCGCCTAAGCCGGTCACTGTTGGTTGGTTGAGGTGATGGACTAGGTTGGTTTTCAACAGACGCATTACTTATATTACTAATAAGACTATCAGGTGGATCAGGTGTGGGTGCTAGAATTCCATCATGAGGCTCATCAAGGCTCTCTAAAATTCTTTGAAGTTTCACTGTACTGTACTGCACATCTTCTTCATCGGATTCCAAATTATCATCTGACACATCGGGATCATCAGGTAAACCAAAAATCTCTTCTAATGCACAAGCTATTTCCAAGTCATTCAGTGCCTTTTCATTCATTTTCAAAATATAAATCTGTAACAACCAATACATACTGACAGCTCCACGGGCAAAGGGAACATTTTTACCACCACAAAAAGCCCCTACTAACAAAATCTGCAAAATGTAGAATTGAAAATATGCTTGAATATCAATGAAATATACAATAAGCTTTAGAAATAATAACAACTTACCGTTCATGAGTCGCAGATATAAAAGATTTATAAAGATTTTAGAAGTCGTACCGAAACACACCCGATTTCAGTCTTCCAAACGTCACAGTGTAAAATCTAAAATGGCGACGTGTCATTACCATAGATGAAAAATGTTGACCGGATATCCATAAAAATGTTGCCAATAGGAAAAAATCTTTCCCTAAAATTTGCTTAACTAATAATGTGAAAATTAGTGGTGGGAAATATATTCCCGCTGCCTTAAAAAGGGTTAATCGTAATTATACCCCTAATGGCAATGCTAACTCCCATTGGTAAAGTTGCCACTTGCCATACTTGACTATACGGGAAGACATGAGGCGCGATTCTGGATTATACTTTGCCAGGCAGCTATTTATTATATAAGACAAAGACAAGTGAATGCAAGATTATACGGTCATAAATACAGGGTTATTTTTCAAAGAATAACAAAATTTTAAACTAAAGTTCAAATGTATAAATAATAATTTACCTTTATTGCAGTTTTCGAAAATACGAGTGAAAAAGGCTTCTAATTTTATTTGAAATTATCCAAATTGAATGTGATTTATGGGCAACAACGTTTTTGCCTACCAACTTAACAAGTGGTAGAGCCATGCGGCAGCTTTTGCTGTCGCACGGATGGACCGGCTCGAACCGGGGTGGTACCACGACCTCACAGAAAACCACCGTAAAGTAGAGGCTTACCTCTGCGTTTCGCTTGGTGAGTGCAGGTGGCCGGAGGCCCTTTTTACTGGAAATGAGGCATTCCATCTTAGTCCTCACGGCTGACGACGCATCTGCATTTTGATTTGTAATAGAGGATAGATGTAGATGTCTATGGGCCGCAGCAACCACTTACCATCAGGTGGACTGTGCTCGTTTGTCACACATATCCTACAAAAAAAAACTGACCCTTACGAATGTGTGCATGCGCAGTAAAATCAGTTAAAATAATGCATTACCATGCATTTTGAATACAAAAGATAAAAGGACAGAATGTTTCGAGATATTTTTAATTATTTTTTCTTCACCATTTGCCTGTATTACTTATTCTGAACCTTCTCTGCAAATTTGGCCGGTTATTGCAAAATAACCCTGTAGGTGGATAAAATTATATGTCCCGGCCTGGAGGAGGTGGAGCGAGAAATATACTATAACGCGGGTTAAACAGGTGTGTTGGTTTTAATGACCAACTGCTGATTCGGAGTTATTAAAGAGATGATTTTAGTAGTTTATGGACTGCATGGCAAATGTAACTTTCACAAATTTTTGCGAAATATTGAGTTATTGCAAATATCTAATCACTTTGTTTTCTTGTGTAGTTCAACATCTAAATTACACCATAGCGCGAGGCGATGACGAGAGATATGGCGGTGCGGTTAGTTGCGGGACTTGCGAACTTGTGAACCCCGTTTTAACATACGAGTGCACATGCTGGGCGTAAAAGACGGTAGATAGGAAAACCAGGAAGTGGGCCTTGCAGTATTTGGACAGCAATTAACAAATTTCATAAACGTTAGGCGGTATTTGCAAGTGGATGTTATTTAGGGATAAGTTAAAAAGGACAGAGTTGTTTAAAACTTTATTGTATTTTGCATAAGTGACGTTATCGACAACAATACACTGAGATACTCCGTGATTACAATTAAGTACAGATGCACAGCTTCTCATAATATTATTTATTTTTCTAATTATAACTGACATCAATTGACTTCAGGGACAATTCCATAGACTTAAATGACTGCAAAAATATTCTGTATGCCAAAATAGTGTTTTTATTTTAGTTATCAGAGTATCATTATATTAGATAGTTTCAGTTACAGATTGTCTAGGTATGTACTACTAACAAATTTTTGTATTGATTCAGTATTACATTTTTTCTTCTAAATTAACAAATGCTCACTACGGGCAGTGTGTTTAGTTTGTGACAATAATAGGCCTCTTGCTTATCCTATCAAAAAAGCTTTTAAGACGCCGGATAGTGTGCTACAAATAACAAAAAACATGACAATAAATATATAATAGCTACTGAGTACTAGGTATAAAGTTACAACTATTACCTAAATTCAAAACATATACTGCCAGTTAATAAAATAATGATTAATTAAAAATAATTGATAACAGTACAGTTTCATCATTGGCCGGCATCTAAAAGCAGTGAAATTTATTGAAACATCATCTTTTCAGTAATCCAATGCTATGCACAAAATAGGTATTAGTTTCAGCTTGAATTTGCGATTTGTCCTGCGCATAATAGCAATTATTAATTGTATTTATTTGTTTATTCATGATCCCACTGCAGCTAAAAGCGGCTTTCAGACTAAGCTATAATATAATAGCATATAGTGTATAGCTCATAGCTCATAGCACATAAATATCGCGTACCATACATTGTTATGGACATGTTCACACTGTACTGTACTATAAATTATTGTCTTACTATACATTGATAAAATTGATGCGATGCGCTGAGTTCATGCGGCACTATATCGCGCGCCGCCCTCTTCCTCCTCCCTCACCCCCGGCCGTCACGCAAGCGAAACGGGCGACACAACACGTCAGGACACGATCCTGTGCAAGGATTAGCGCTGGCGCCAAATGATTGTTTTTGTCGTAATTTTTCTCTATTGTAGATCTAGGATTTCAACATGGAACACTTTATAGAGTGTAAGAAAATATCCGTGCCTGTGGAACAGTACAAAAATAATGAATTGAAGGATGCAGCGTTGAGAAAAGTAAAACAAAGAGTGTGATATACCCGGCAGTAAGTAAATATTATATTTAAAACTAATTAGTTATTTTGAATACGAGATAACTGATCCTGTATACGTGTGTTTTGCCATGAGACTTGTCCAATAGTCCAAGAGTATTAAAATATCGGCAAAATTCTTCCCTGATGACAAAAATTTCAGTGGAATATGTGAAACCGCAGTGAGTCAAAAGTATTAGTTGGTTGGTATTTAGTGGCTCTCTGGTAGTGCTGTTATAGTATTTGCTTTAATGAGAAAATTATGTAACACACACGTGGCTTTAACAATTATGTCAACAAGTTGAACACGCTAGCATGGCTAATCGTTCCATAGAAGTAATGCTATCCCGCAGTAGTGTATTTTGCTTTGTTATATCGTTTTTTATCATTGAATGGAGTTGATAAAAATGCTGCCTGGACATCCTATAATAATTTTGAAAATGCTCTTCGTTATCTAAATCCTCCAAAAATTTTAAAATCATCACGTTCTCCTCTGAATTTTATATTTGACATCCAGGGCCTGGCATTTTCTTCTTTCGTAGCATTAATAACAAGATAGTGTCAAATTCCGCATTATCATCACCGCTCGATGAGTTTTCAAGACTATCCAGTATTAAATCCATTGTGTTGATCATGATGTGTGCTGTGCAACTGTGCACACTTCAAAGATCGCAGTCAACTGAAATTGCTAAACACTATAAATGCTTGCGATAATATCGTGTACTGTGAAGGCCATGCTTTAGCATTAGGTCCTTCTTTGCTATACTATACAGCACTATAGTATAGCGTAGTCTGAAATTAGCTTTATTTATTATTATTTTTAACGATGTTATTGACATGCCTCTTTGTTCCATTATGTTATAAGTGTATGTTACTTCACGTCCTATTCCAATCAGATAACAATATATAATATTAATTGTTGTATGTTGTTTTTTTTTCAGAATCAAAAATTTTAATGATTTTCCGTTCTCAACATTTAAGTGCATAAAACATGCATCACTTGTGAGACTAATATATCAGTAAATTTGATATAACTGCTGTAGATATTGTATATGAAGTGAAATATATAAAAATATTTAGTGGAATTTTTCATTGTTATAATTACAAAAGGAACTTCTAATTTTATATTTGCTAGTTATACAATTTTCATGTTAAGACAAAATATACTTGATGTTCTTAAATATAGTATAAGAAAGAGAGAAAATTACTTTATCCTAACCTATTGAACTGTATCACAACAATACACAATACGCTCACATCATGTTTATGAAAGTAAGTTATGAAAAGTTATTTACAAAATAAGATTTGCTTTTATTTGCTGTCGCGCTATTCCTTAAACACAAAAACATTACTTAACAGAAGCAATAAAAATTATTTTCGATATTAAACATTATGAGCAATAAAACATAGTATGTATAACATTAATAGAATATGAGTTCGGTGAAATTAAAGCAATCTCGGGCGGGATTGATTAAGTAATTTTCCTCATTAGCCGCTTAAACTGACGCAATTTTCGACCCCTGCAATATCGAAACTATAGGAGTACAATTTTTAAATTCAAAAGTACATTAAAGTACATACTATTTTTTTTCATGAATATGTACTGCAAAAAAAAGAAAAAAAAATCTTCCGTGGTCGTGCCAGAAAGAACGGCTTGCTTTATCTTGCCGGAACATAATATATATTTACCTCGATCGAAAGAAGCGTTGTTTAGCAAATTTTGAAGAATCTCAAGATTTGAGGCAATTATTTACTTTATGTATTTCATTAATTATTCAGTTTGAACATATCTACGAAAAAGAGAGATTGAACATATCAACGAAGAGAGATTCGCTACCCACGTGAAATTTTGCCTAATTTTGAATTTAAACGCACTTTTTAGCGTTAATCAGGGGAAATTCAACTTATTTAAGATGATAGATAATGTGTAAATATTAGCATGTAACGCATCTTATCGAATATTCTGAGTTTGTGAAAATGGTAATTTAATTATGTTAACATTTTAATCAACAATATATAATTAGATGACGGGTCTGGCTTAAAATAGTGGCCGGGAAATAGCGCCTCAAATGAACTGTATGAGAGAAAAGATTAGGTCCATTCTGGTATAGCTGTTTACATCGTAACGTCTTTTTATATTTTGTCGTAAATACGATTTCCATTTTAATCCTGCGATACAGCCTTCGCCAAGAAGAATATGTCAACGTGGACAGCTTTTCGCTTTAGTTATAGATGTGGCCCGTTATCTAGTTCCATATAGATCGAAGTATCAAGTAATAAACTATGTCGGTAAGTATATTAACTAAAAAACACAAATATCGTTCATCGTCCGGGAAATGTATAAAACAAAAACAGATACTGTTTCGTTAGCATACTACCCATTTTTTTTAACAAGGACACACAACTTTAAACATAGCAAGAATCAGAAAACGGGTGGATTTATACAACAGAAAATATTTCAAAGTGATAATTGTTTATCATTTTTAAGGAACACCGAATTATAATTTTGCTAGGCATTGAATAAGTTTAATTCGTGAGGCCCTTCGTACATTACGATATTCAAAGTTCACTAGCATCCAGGATGTGGCGCCAATAAGTATCGCATAAACATTTGAACGATGACCGCACACATACCGGTATCAGCGGCAACCTACGTGTTCGCTAGTCTCAAGATACCCGCCATGTCGGTCACCAGTGCGTTGCGTCTCCAACAATTCTTCAAAGTGGCGGCGGAGAAACAATTTATTTACAAGAAGTTGAAAATAAATAACCACGTTTAATTATTCTATTTTTTATGAATAGGAACCATTTTAACAAGATGCCCATAAGATAGATTCTTTTGACATACGGTAAAATGATAAAAAACTTCTACCATCTTGTAGGTTGATTTAATATTTTACTAGAATCACTCTACATAGTAACAGAATTAAAACGTCCTTCATTCAACAGTGCGTCTAACTGACGATTTTTTTAAAATTTAAAATGGCGTAATAAATGAACCTCTAGTAACGAATAAAGTTTCTACTGGTATCCGATCAAAGCAGCGTATCTTGCTAATATCATAATATATGAAAGGGTTTATACCGCCTATTAAATTCCAAAGATACAAGTTTAAACGAAAAAGGGAGAGTAGTAATTCCCTTCACTGGCGTGGAGCACGCCATTCTAACATATATGCATGTTTGGTGTACAGCGCCACCTACATATATATATAGTAATTGTTTACTTCTAAAACAAAAGCATATCTTCTAACCCGACACTTCGTGGAGTGACTTCGCAATAATTATACCGGTTTTTTAAATAGTAAGTTTCTTTAATTAGTAAGATTAGGCTGTTTTTTTCAATTTGAGATTTACATTAGCATTCCGTCACTCCATCTTAGTCCTCAAGGCTGACAAAGCATCTGCATTTTGATTCGCAGACGAGGATAGATGTACATGTATACGGGCCTCAGCAACCACTTACCATCAGGTGGACTATGTGCTCGTTTGTCACCCTATTTCTATAAAAAAAAAACCTTTTTTAGATTAACACAGTACATTTGAAATTCTATAAAAAAAACAGTTAATGTTACGTAGTCATAAACAAAAAATTGCAAACTTAAATTTATAATAAGTTCAATGTAACGCAGTCCTAATTACATACTTCAGATTTTACCTGTAATAATAACAACTTGAGAAAATACTAAGAAAACACTAGTTACTATAGCGTATAGACGTCTAAGATTGTCATCCTCCATTTAATAGTTAGTTAGTACGTTATAAACATAACAAGATTAAAGATATCACTTACTTATCTATGAACGTAAATGTTTAATTATGTTGATATTCAAAATATGACTAGTTACTAAAATTAACGTTCGAACGTTTTAGAAGGCATACATAACTTTTAAAGCAAAATTTTTATACAGTAGTTATGAATTAGATATTGTTTTCAACAAACAAGTGTTTAATAGAACATTATCTGCTATGCTATCTTATATTATGTGGTCTTTGACTCATCATGGATGTTAGTAGCGTTGACAAAATGTTTAACTATATATATATAACCATATGCGTCTAATGAGGGTTAATCATTTTACGCTCACCAGATGTCACCAGTTACGAGCGAGGTGAAGTTATTTGTTACACAAGGTCATTTTAATTGAGAAATTGCGTTTTAAATAAAAGTTTATCGGTTTCTAGTGTGTAAGTACACAAAACAATGCCCCAGTGCCCAAACAATGTACAGTAGACTCGATAATTACCACCGGACCAGTTAATAATGATTTTATTCCATTTATCAGGTATTTTTCAAGGGACTGAGAAAAGATTTCAAATTATCGAGAGCTTCAAATTAACGAGTGTCAAATTATCGAGATTCGACTGTATAAATTGTAATTTTTTGCACCTTTTTTAATTTTTTTGTTATTTTTCCCACTGTTAGGAATATCTATAGTTTGGTTTATCTATTTTTAATCTAATTAATAAAAAAATTACTAATATTTCAAACA
The DNA here is from genome assembly GCA_033319125.1 of Parnassius glacialis. Taxonomy (NCBI): domain Eukaryota; kingdom Metazoa; phylum Arthropoda; class Insecta; order Lepidoptera; family Papilionidae; genus Parnassius; species Parnassius glacialis. The sequence continues at coordinate 26,191,148 of JAVANC010000027.1, read as the reverse complement.
GAAACACATTATAACCCTTACACACTTTTCGAAAAAATAAATTTCCCCCGCTATGAAAGCTGTCAATTATTGCAACTCATTCGTAAGTGGTGCCGCCCTGGTGGCAAAAAGTCGTGGATTGCTGTCAAACGTGAGACGTTTGAATATAAAAGTTTGGGCGAAATCCAATTGGTGAAATATTATGTTGAATCATAATGAGCTTTCCGCACATAACAGAAATCTGGACTTTAACCTATTTAGTTACGTGCTTGATCATACTTTTTAAATGACACAAATGGGTCCAGAAATTATAAAATTATCACAAGTTTTCTAAACGCTTAATTAAAACTCGGCGCCCGCCGGCCGCCCCGAGCGATGACGTCATCATTCCCTCGCGCTGTCCTCGCGTTGAACTGAACACTCCATTCTTACCGCATTCAATCTTAATAAAATTTGTTGTATAATGAATGTTGTAAACTACCTCCCTGTTTTGAAATTAAATGTATTTTGTAAGATTATTTATACTGTTAAGGTAATTTTAAAATAAGTGAATTAAAATAAATGAGTTTGTAGAAATCGCTCCACTAAAATCGCATTAACCTCGTTATTTTTAGTCGGATCGAGATAATGTTTTCACTGTAGGTACTAGATTAATCAGTTCTATATTTCTACATACTTAGTTAAATTCATGCGGAAAGCTTATTGTATTCCAAGGTATTGATTTCGAACATCTACATGAAACGGTTAACTCACGCGACAATCATTTAAAACTATGTGTCATTTTCCTTCGAAATTTTAAATAGCTACAGTCTTCAAATACAAATGTAAACATTTTATTACTTTAAAACAATCATTAGCTGATCGATATTTTTTATTTGATGAATGTAAAATTAGCCTTTAATATTTTATATTAGATCATTCCAAAAATTTTTATTAAAGCGTTGGGTGCAAGCATAGCCGAATTAAAAATTTAGTACATTTTTAATTAATGTTGTGCTGTAAACGCTAGCAAGTTTATTACTGATTGTAGCACTTGCATACTATCATAGCGTATTTTTAACCATACAGTAGTTGATAACATTATTCTTACGTTGTGATTTTTCCTATGATTTTTTATGATATGTTTCTCAAGTTAACAAATTCATTAGGCGTGTTCAAGGCCTTTCTAAATCGTTCATTTATCGCCATTTATCCAAGCTACATCAGAACACGGTTCTTGAAGATTTTTACTGCTTTCTGTGGGACCTATGCGCTTCATTGCTAATATAAAAACAATATGCCCAAATCCGGCACCATGTAAGTATACATAGATCCATATATTATGATAGCAGTTATTTTATTGTAGTTAAAGAAGAAATTAATTAATCCAGAGACCGATAAAAACATTTTTAAGTAAGTCATTTTATTTTTATCAGCTGTTAAATTATGCCAGTCTACTGTTTAATTACTTTTGCCACATACATTCTGGTGTATTATCGTTATATTGGTCGATATTGATTATTCCTTTAAGTCACATCTAAGCTTAATCCATGCAAAATTATTTACTGGCAAAGCTATTTGTTTTACTTCGCTAATCAACTGCTACGTAATTTGGTCAAAACATTTTATGAATTATCAACAGCAACACTTAATTCAAATTAGAATTGACAAATAACTTCCTTTTCTATGTGCCGATATATCTTAACACTCCTTTGTCAATAAAAACTGACTATAGATTGCAATCTAGCGAGATCTAAACTAGTAAAATGGAAGCTTTTCTGTGATGAAATATGACCTTATTTCATTGAGCAATCACGTAAATGTGAATATCTAACGATGAACAATACTGGATGATGGCTTCAAATTATCGTTGATATTATATTAGTTGATATTAATTTGGAAAAGTTAAACATGTTATTAATATTTGTGGATGCTGTAGCAAAAATAACTATTTGTAACAGTGCGCAAATGTGCATATATATATTCAGTAATATTGAGATATAATTTTAGTGTCTTTAGAAAAATTTCAATACTGTTAATTTTCAGAGATAAGCGTGCGTAATTAAAATCTACATTATAAAAGGGTCTAAATTATTACGTAAATATTGTTCGACGAATATTGTCACATGTCATTGTCATGTTACTAATGTGCAATAACAATACTTTAGTAACTGAAAACGGAAAATACAAAATCTACTCTTCCATTTCAATTAAGTTTAAGCAGAGGATATACTGAAACTTTTTTATTTATTTCCTACTATATTTGTTACGGATACTGGCCGAATAAATTGTTTACATAGTGGATAAAGTCCGAAGAATAATTTAAATAAGTATGAATTCAGTTATTTTTTTTAAAATATGAAACATATTTATCAAGTAATATCATACAAAAATCCCGGACATTTATATTATTTTAGAATGTACAAAAATGCGGGTGAAAGAAAGGTTTGCAACATTTTTGAACATTACCCGAAATCGAAAAATATATTTTATAAGGATTACTTCTTTAAATGAAATTATTAGCCCAAAACCTATTCATTGTTTTTAGCACATCCTTATATTTCTTCCAATAATAAATTTTCGAATCTTCGCGAAAATAATACCCATTCATTACGACGTTATTCTTATAGCGTCGTTTTAAATTTTGAACTTGATATGATTATATAAATGCAAACTTTAGGACTAGTTTAATAAAAAATAGATCACCAATAACGACGAAGTATTAATATAATTTAAATTTAGGAAAAATAGTGTCGTTGAATAATCACGTTACAAATAACACAAACAATATACTTAAATATATAGATATACAATTCTCTTAAAATCAGTCGCGAATGTAGTCAAAAGTTTCTGACGCAGAATAATGTTCTACGGAGAAATTAAAAAAAAAATACTAAAAATAATAAGGTAATATTACGAAACTTAAAACGAAATAAATACTGTAAGTACTACGAATATCGTAAATTGAAATACAGTCGACGGTGGCCGCCGACGTGACTTTGGTACGAGTAGGTCCCGATCCAGTCCGAGAATATGGCCAAGTTCGTTTCTCAGTTACAATATTGGACTAGCATGAAATTCGTTTACAATTCGCCCACTTGGCTAAAGTTTCTTCCTCCTTTGTTCATTGCCATTTGGGTTTCTGAAATACAAAACAATCTATTTTTAGTATTCTTATAGGTAACATGCAGAAGTTCTAGCTTGTAAGCTTTTATGTAAAAGTAAAGTAAGTAAAGTTACAGTCTATATATACGTCCCACTGCTGGGCACAGGCCTCCTCTCTCTACTGAGAGGGTTTTAGGGCAAGGAAATGTCCGCTGCGCTGCCCCAATGCGTGTTGGCGAACTTCACGGCGATATGCAGATATCCTTACGATGTTTTCCTTCACCGCCGAGCGCCGAGCACGTGGTAAATCAGCACTTAAAATTGCAATTTACAATTTCATTGGTGGCGGCGGGGATCGAAACCGGGTTGCTTGCGTACTGTGAAATTAAGAACGAGCGCTTAGCGCCTCATCTACTACGGCTTTGTATACTACACAAGATTTTGTGTAGTTAAATACAATCAAATTATTGTCCACCGGCAGTGTAATAGAACATTTTATTAGGATGCTGTGGTATGAATAGTGGCAAATTCTATATCACTATTAAAAAAGCACGTGTGCAGTTCACACGCAATAAAAGTGAAACCTTCAGAAGAAAACTAAGCTTCAAGAGAATGAGACAAATGCAGAGTATCAGCTGTAGGATAACTGTAGGGTTTATTTATTTTAATATTGTTACTAAGTTTAAAAATTATTCATAATTTTAATTTTATTCTACATACATATTACATTAAATATCATACAGACTCCAAGTTTTTAATTTCATCATCCTTAAATATTTTCTTATCAAGAAATTTCGTCCTTAATGAAGATTGTGCATGTGATCTATGAGGAGTAAGGATTGCTCATAGATCACATACATAATCTCCATACATAATAGAAAACACTGTATATACTGTCACAGAACAGATGATGAATACTGTATTATATCTCATTCTCTCGCAGGCTAGATCCTATGGATGCATATGTTTGTCTCTTTTTAGACCGCTTTTTGTTACATCGAGTTTAAATCACAACGATTCTAAAGAAATTTTCATTTCAATTATGAACCTATTTTCATGGTCCTTTAACAAACTAATGTGTTCAGTATCGCACAAACAAGATTAAATAAATGTACTGTCACAAGTATTTTTCTGATACTATTATAATGAGATTCGGTTGCGTGCCCGTTAAGATTTAGAACTTGCAATAATGGGAGTACAAGGATATAATATATTTACACAGCTGGTACCCGGCGCGTAGCAGCCGCAGAAGAATTAATTGCAAAAATATCGTTTCAAGTTTGGAAGAGTTATATTATTTATGTAGAAATGATAAATACATTTATAGAAGTTGAGTGATACATAATTTTCAAATAAATTTTTTGGTACGATACGCCCGCCACCTGCTGTAAGTAAACCGGTTCAGTGCGGGTGACACGCCAGGCGTACCATCGAATACTTTTGTGTGTGGTGTATGACACGCGAGGCGTGTATTTTTTAAAAATCGTTATAACTCGCTCAAATTGCTTTTTTGGAAAATTTATCCACAACAAAATATTCATTGTTTTGCAAGTAGTTCATGCCTGCGGCTTCGTTTCTGGATATTTTGAAAAATTGAAATTTTTAGGAATTGACAACCTTTTTTAACTTGTACATGGTACCGTTTTTACTTTATAGGTTTTTAAAACATGTTGTGGAAAAATACTCTAATAAGAAACAAATGAACAAATAATAGCACTCATTGCGATCGCTCACAAACTCAAGTTGTAAACAACTTTCTAGAAAACAACACTCCTGTTAAAAAAAAAACAATGCCTTTATCTCTTTTGCTTAAAATGGTTGAAGTGCCGACTTATTACAATAATTTGTCCGAATGGACCTACGAAGTACCATGTGCTCTTGTGATATGGAATAAGGTTTATTTTTGCTTGAAACAGTTCGAAACCGTTCATGCACAAAAAAAGTTTATTGTCAATCCGCCGCCGTATAGCGCCGGCGTTTTTTTACTTTTGAAAACACTTGTTTTGCTATTCTTACTAATTAGACGTTTTCAGATCGACTTTACTTTTACATTTGTATAACATTAAATAATATTTAACATTTGTAAATATCAATGAATGATATACCTTTTTTTTTCAAATTAAACTTCTTCATTGTTTGATATTTACAAATGTTATTATTAGGTGAAAATTTAATTTAATAAAAACCAAGGTTTCCAGGGTGATTTAGCTGTACCTACTTCTATAAATGATTTTTTTATAACAACAAATAATAGTATAAAAGGTTTGTAATCTCTTCATAAAAAAGTCACTTTCTCTCAATTTCGAAGAAAACGCTTAAAAAACCACGTAGTTACCCACTAAAAACAAGTATCCTTCCATTTGTAACTTACGTTTGATATCAAATAAACTTAATTAGGTCTAAACAAGTAAAAAAGCATAAATAAGAACATTACTTTTACACATGGCGGATGGCACAATAGGCGTGTCATTTTTGTCTGTGGCGCTTGACACGCCCGGTGTATCATAAAATATTTGTTCGCCGCCACAGCTAAAAGTTGTCGAAAATTGGTGCCGCAACGAATCGGTTAACTGTACTACAATGCCTATAACCTTTACGTAAGTGCCAACAATAAACTGACAAAGTTTTAGCGCAATCTGATGAACGGTGTGGCAGCGCATAAAATACGAACAAACAAATATTATTTTTTATATATGAGAAGATATTTGAATGGAATTGTTAGACTAATGAAAATAAATACATATAATATTACATATTATTATGTCTTATGTTAACTGCTATTTTTTACGGACTTTACGGGGTTTTGAGATTGTAGGTGGGAGAGTCATGCTGCAGCTATATTAGTATTATAGTTGTAGCACGAATGGGTCGGCTCGACCGGAAAAGGGCCACGCTCTCATAGAATACCAGCGTAAAATAGCAGCTTAGCAGTGTTAAGCTGCTATTTTACGCTGGTATTAATAGCTTAACACTGCTGTGTTTCGTATGGTGAGTGTGGAGAACCAGAGACTCTTTTTACTGGAAAAGAGGCATTCCAAATAATATGTGGAGACTTTAATATCTATCTCCTAGAAGCTTCCTCCATCAATATTAAATTTAGATCATTGTTTAAATCATATGGTCTTTTTAATTTATTTTTAGAGCCAACACGTATTGCTTAATCAAGTGCAACATGTATAGACAACATTTTTACAAATGTGAAGCCATTGCATAAATGTATAATTCAAAAATTAAGTTCTGATCACTGTGGACAAGTAGTATTGTTACCTTATGTTCACAAAAAGCAAGTAGATGAGAAAGTTGTGTTTGTTCCAGTAAATGCACGTCGCTTGGAGAAATTTAGAAATAACATAGTAACAAAACTTCCATCACTTTCATACCAAAATGATCCAAATTTTTTGTATTGAACATTATTTAAGCTTATTTGCAATGAATTTAATAGTACCTTTACTTCTAAAATATTCTCCTTGAACCGTCGGAAGCCATTCACTGAATGGGCGACGATAGGAGTCCATAACAGGAGACATAGGTTATATGATCTTTACCATGAAAGGTCATATAATCATAGCGTGGAATTTAGGGAATATGTAAAAAAATATTCAATAATATTTAAAAGAGTGTGCTCCACAGCCAAGTCTTTGCATTTGAGCAACAAAATTAAGACGGCTTCTAATAAAATTAAAATGACATGGAGTATAATTAATAGCGAAACTGGTAAGATCAACTCTCGCAATTGAAACTACCAGTTAAGTGTTAACAACAAATTAACTGTATCAGATCAGGACGTAGCAATGGTTTTGGAGAAATATTTTACTGATATTCCGATATTAACCACTAAGTCACTGAATTCTTCTCTTGCCGTCGCCGAATCATTACTTAAACAAAATGTAAATGCGTGTACAAAGAATTTTACACTTCATAAAGTATCATCAAAAGATATTGTAAAATATTTTAAAACTATTGATGTTAAGAAAACTGCGGATCTGTGGGGGATTTCCGTTAAAGTTATTGTGTCTATAATAGATACAATCGCGCCTCATTTAGCTATTACTTTTAATACTAGTATCGAATCTGGTGTGTTTCCTGATTTAATGAAGCATAGTAAAGTAATACCTTTATTTAAAGCTGGTAGTACATTAGACCCCGCCAATTTTAAACCTATTTCTGTACTACCAACACTATTTTTTTTTAAATAATTCTTGAGCAAATGTTAAATTCCTTTAATATAAATAAATTACTTCATAAAAATCAACTTGGTTTCACAAGGGGTCGCTCGACAACAGATGCCGGTGTTGAGCTGATTAATATATCTTTAATGCATGGGAGAATTCACAGGATGCTTTGGGTATATTTTGTGACCTATCCAAGGCTTTCGATTGGGTTCACCATGAAACATTAATCAGGAAACTTCAACACTACGGTGTAAGAAGTAATGCTCTTAAATTAATTATTTCATATTTAAGTAAGAGAATGCAAAAAGTTGTCATTAACAGTATGAGCTCTTCCGCGTTGATGGTACAAATGGGCGTGCCTCAAGGCTCAATTCTCGGCTCCTTTCTGTTTCTTGTGTACATTAATGACTTACCTTACATAGTAGGGGATAATTATGATATAGTATTATTTGCAGATGATACTTCTTTAATTTTCAAATTAAGTCGACAATTACAAAATATGACGAAGTAAATAATGCTATACCTAAATTAGTAAATTGGTTCAATGTTAATAATATGCATTTAAATGATACTAAAACGAAATGTACGAAATTCATGACTCCAAATGTCAAACAATTCAATACTAATGTAATTTTAAATGGGGAGAAACTGAGTCTTGTAGAAACCACCATTTTCCTTGGAATCACACTAGACGCGAAGCGTCAATGGAGCCCCCATATATCAAAACTAGCCAGCAGACTTAGTTCTGCAGCATATGTTGTCAAAAAGATTAGAAGTCTTACCAGTGTTGAAACAGCTAGACTAGTTTACTTTAGCTATTTCAATAGCATAATGTCGTATGGTATTTTACTATGGGGACACGTAGCTGACACTGAACTTATATTTGTTTTACAGAAGAGGACCATAAGAGCATGATTTAAAGCTTAAAAAGTCGCTGCGACAAAAAATTAAGGAAATGAATATATTTAATTTGGCCTCTCAATACATTTATGAAAATGTAATGTACGTACACAAAAATAAAAGTAGGTTTACAAAAATAAGTGATATTCATTCTGTAAATACTAGGAACAGACACAAGCTAGTATATATAGTACCAGTTACTCGACTCCATCGAGTCAGTAATTCATTCTTGGGGCGATGTATACGCTTTTACAACCAAATTCCAGAAAATATACAAAATTTGACCTGCTCAAAGTTCAAAAACTTTATTAAACTAAGTTTGTATAAAAAGGGTTATTATAATATTAAAGAATTTATGGATGATAATAACCCCTGGAAATGAGGTGATCGCTACCAAGTTATTTCTAATTTGTTGTGTTGTTAATTTGTGTAACATACATGAGCTTGTAAGCTGTTATTTAAAAAAAAAGTCCCACTGGGCTTCTTGCTGGTTCTTCCCAGGACAGAGGTTTTTTTTCGAACCAGTGGTAATTAAACAAAAGAGTGACTTTCAATAAGTATTATTTATAATCTATATTGAATAAAAAAGTTTCTGTTTCTGTTTCCATCTTAGTCTTCACGGGTGACAACGCATCTGCATTTATTCGCAAACGAGGATAGATGTAGATGTGTATGGGCCATAGCAACCACTTACCATCAGGTGGACTGTGTGCTCGTTTACCACCTTATTCTATAAAAAAATATGATTGTGTATACTTCGATATACCAAATGGAGATTTGGCCGCTTCTAAAAATTACAATAGGATTGGGTTAGATCGAATCACATCGCTTCCTGCGGTCATAGTGGGTTTCGACACGACTGTGAAGTGAACTTTGGACTATTGAAGTAATGTGCACTACTCATAAGAAGAGACATCGAGACTTGGTTGTATGCAACCCGGGTTAGAGCCCGCGGGCTCAAAGTTATCTTAGTCTGTATCAAAAAAGGTATTCATGAAAGGGAGCAACCCTTTCCCGTCTGTCCGTCCGTCTGTTCTAATACGAAGTACAATATTACTTCAATGAACTTTTGAGCATATTGATGTGAATAAGTTTTAAAATTTGCTTTCATACTGGGAGGCAATTCAGAAAACTGATAACAAAATTTGGGGATAGTTTAGTGTTGCAGCTATATATTTATCATCTATATCTAACATTTAAATACACCACAGCTAAAGGATCAAAAACTTCGTTACTTTGAGTGGAGACTATGATGCATCGTGCGCGTTGGAGGTGACACGCCGCCATTTTGAGGTCGTTTCTTTACGAAACGTATTAACATAAAACACATGGGTGGTTTTTTTTTTTATAGAATAGGGGTGATAAACGAGCTCACAGTCCACCTGTTTGTAAGTGAATGTTGTGGTCTATAGACATTTACATTTATCTTCAATTAAGGATTAAAATGCAGATGCGTTGTCACCCCTGAGAACTACGATAGAATGCTTTGTTTCCAGTAAAAGGGATCTTCGATCCTCTATACTCGCTATGCGAAACATAGCAACATTTAGTTGCTATTTTATGCTGGTATTTTGTGAGGGCGTGGTCCTACATTGGTTTAGCTGACCCATTTGTACTATAAGCATAATATAGCTGCAGTATAGTTCCACCACGTATAAAACACGACATAGCTCTGAGGTTGATGTAGTGAGTGCGGTACTGACCTCACCAGTAGGCGTGCAGGCGCAGGCAGTCGCCGGCCAGGTCGGCGAGCAGCGCGCGGCGGCGCGGCAGCAGCGCCAGGCCGGCCACGCGGCGCGGCCGGCGCTCGGCCAGCTCGCACGCCGCCAGCACGCGCCCGCCCGCCGCCCCGCCCGCCGCGCCGCTCGACACGCACGCCTCCAGCGCCAGCAGCGCCGGCCGGCCGCGCACTGCGCGCGTGCACACGATCACCCAGCCCGAGCAGCCCGCGCAGTCCGCGCACCGCTCCAGCGCCACGCCGCCGTACCCACCGCGACCTGCGTCACGAACCCACCCACACTACACATAAGCTCGCCCCATAGATTCCTTCATCATCGTTACACCTCCTTACAAGTCCACTGCTGAACATAGCCCTCCCCCAAGGAATGCCACAAAAAACACGGTCCTAAGCCACCTGTATCCATCGATTTCCTGTATGTCTTACCAGGTCGTTACTCCAGTGGGGGGCCACCTTACACTTCGCCTACCGATACGAGGCTGCCACTCGAGAACCTTACTTTCACATAGTTGTCGATTCTTCCATTGCCACTTCAGCTTACTAATCCAATTGCCTCATAGGGGGATTCTTGCCATAGTTGCCACGCTTGGCAAGCGGGATGGCAACCATAGTTTTTTATTTTACTCGTTATAAAAAAGGCACTGCTGCCAATCTCTTTATTTATTTCCCTCTGTCGTCTCTGACGACAACCACAGGATGATATAGGATAGTGAATATTCTTTTACCGCCACAACATAGTAACCCGATTCTGCGCAAATAACTCTCCTAAAGGCGCTACTACACATTCATTCATAAACTAGTCGATTCCTTCAATTATGAATTACAAATGACTGATGGAATAATAGCTTACTATACGATAGAACTCTTTTTTGCCTAAAAGTACCTTTGTAACGCTTGCAGCGCTTACCCAGTGTGGTTAAGTTATAGAGCTATAGAAAGACAGTATGATTACAGGCTATAAAGCTTTCCATCTAGTCCTCATAGGTGCTAACGCATCTACAGAAAAGACTTCTATATATTCTATAAATAGCGGCACGAAAGTCTAGCAGTGACCGTTATTGCGCATAAGTCTTTCGATAAGGTATCATGGGGTAGTAAGCGGGTCGGGAGCGGGAGTGCGTCGTTCCCAGGCACGGATGGACTTTCAAATTCTATGTGCGGATTTATACCACTACCTCGGCAGTTAGGAAAAACATCGTAAGGAAACCTGCACATCTAGAATGTATAACCATGATCCAATTTGTCTGGTTCCCCTGTCTAAGGGTTACGAAGATCAGATGCCAATCGCTTAAATGTAATAACCATGGATCAGGGTCGTACAATGGTTGCCATATATGTGTGTCAAATCAAAATTGAATAAATTTTGCAGAAAATACGAAAAAGCAAATAAATAAATATTCCAGATCTCCCCATCCCCTATGTGATCGAAAATAAGCAAATCAAAGACCCCGCCCCCCTTTAGTAGTTACGTAATACTTGAATGGCCCCAAATACGAAATAAAGTTACATTTTTTTTATGGGATTCGGTGACAAACGAGCACACAGTCCACCTGATGGTAAGTGGTTGCTGTGGCCCATAGACATCTACATTTATCCTCGTTTGAGAATCAAAATGCAGATGCGTTGTCACCCGTGAGGACTAAGATGGAATGCCTCTTTTCCAGTAAAAAGGGTCTCCGGTTCTCTACACTCACCATACGAAACACAGCAGTGGCTGCTATTTTACGCTGGTATTCTGTGAGAGCGTGGTCCTTCCCCGGTCATGCCGACCCATTCGTGCTACAACTATACTACATAATATAGCTGCAGCATGGCTCTACCACGTATAAAATATGTACTAATCTTAAATAAACTTCAAATCGCGTTGATTGTCAAAGTACACACATAAATAATGACAGCGTTAACACATATACACACATATTCACAGTCACATTAAACAAAATCATTGTTAGATTATTGAAAACAGCAATTTATAAAAACAAAGAACTGGCTTTCCTCGCCTACTGGCTGTCGACTAAAGTAGTTACGGAGATTCGACTGTAACTTAGTACGCAATGTATTAAGTATGGCCGTAGAGCCCACGGAGCAAATACAAAGAAGATATGTTGTAATTAGATATCACTATGTAACAATGCGCGACAATTTGCGGGGTGAGGGGATGTTAAGTTATATCGGTGGATGTTAAGCACTTAACTATTTTCCTTCTACCGATAAATAGTAAAACTACTCGCATCGTTCCATATCGATGTTGCAAGGTAGCTAACCTTAACGATAGATGGCAGCCTGTTCACAAAATGATTAGAAAAACTATAAAAATAATATTTTGGCGATTAAAAATTCTTTAGAACTGAATACAAAACAAATTTCAACACCTTCGTATAGTTATTTTAGCAATACTGAGCTTAATTACCTTTATATTTTTAGTTCCTATGACACAAAGTGTCGGCATCTACTGTCGAATATATTTAATTACGTTTGAATGCCGACGCGGAGATTTTTCTAGAACTATTTTAATAGGTATAATTTTTTGCATAATAGGTATAAAATTACTTACAAATGAAATGTGATGCCATCCATAGCATCAGAGCGTCTATCTGAGTAGTTTTTACACGATAAAACACAACACTTCATCCTTTTCTTCTTAATACTACGAAAATACACCGATTTGCTATTTTCACAGGACGAACGCTGACAGTACACTAACTAAAGCCACGCCCACTGTGATGACGTCAGGACCTAGTTAGAATCACAGTGCACAGTTGCTTATCCTCCTCTTTTTTATTATTTTATTTTGTATTTGCTCCGTGGTATAGCCCGTCTAGTAGTATACATAGGGTAGGAATGAACTGCAATAGCCCTTTACCATCAGATATACTGTAGGTATTTATATCACCTCAGTTTTATAAAAAAGTAAGTTTCAAATACTGACTTCTGAACTATGGATTTCTTTAATATTTTAGGTGACTTCTAAAAGGGATGGGTTCTCAATGCGACGGTAAGTATGTTTTTTCTTTACTTTTGTATGTATAATACCAGATGTCTTCGTCAATTGCAAACCGATTTAAATAATCCTTTTTGGAGTATATTCCTTAAAAATTGATTTTCATATTTAAGTTCACGGCACAGAAATTATATGGTAAGTGAAATCGAGTGGCAACAAAAAGTGAAATCGTTATGTTGCCTCTTCCCGTGCGCATCTTTTACTGAACGCGTGTAAAGCAATAAGTCTATACTATAATAATACGCCAAATGGCTAAAACACGACAAACTTGAATTGAATCGGTATGGTTAATTTTACATTGTTCTTACTCGAGTCGCGCTTTGAAGCTGACATGCACACATGTTTTCTATTAAATAACTTATACTTAAGGAATGATCCCATATACTTGGAGAAAAACTTAGCGAACGGTGGATAACTATTAAAAGAAGTTTTTAATGTAAATATTTAGAAACATTATATTATGTTACTTTGAGCTTGATACTCTTTAGTTCACTAAAGGATTAAAAAAAATAATTAAACAGAAGTCGCTAAAATTCGTAAATTTCACCTCAATTCACGAGACTATTCACTTCAGTTTGAATATTAACGTGTTTTCAAACAATCGACGCGAGGCAACAATCGACTAGAGGCATAAAAAAGAATATTGCTGGACGTGTGGTACTCGAGCGGCTACAACTTCGTGCATACCGCACACCTCTCTCTTTCACACCTAGATTACCTCGTTGTCACTTTAATTTTATAAAAAAGACACGAAAGGAAAATATACGTAAGAAGCTGATATCCAATTTGTTCCGATAGGAGTTCTGCAATGTTTATATATTAGTCTGTAATTATTTCTTATATACAATAGTAAAGAAATAAAGGGAAACAAATTACTATGTAGTAGTAGCAGCATAAACGATGTTAATTTTTGTTAACTTATATCAAATTCAGTTCAGAAATAAAGAGTCTTATTTACCTTTAGGCACTGGTGCTAATGTGTTTTTCAAATTCCCCTCAGAGTCGTAAATCCGCACAGCAACATCAGCTATGATAATCATGTCTTCGGATAAAGCCAGGCCTCCGACAAGCCCTAGTTCACCATTACCGATCTATAATTATAAAGCAAAATTTTAAAATAAGAACAGTTTAGACGATAGTAGTACTTACTGGGTCCTACTAATTTTCGTTTTGACTGATATCTGTTACGGACTAAGAGGACCCATACACCTACAATAATATTGCACAATGTTGATGATTGCACAATATTATTGAACATATAGGGGTAGTATTGAAGATTGAGCAATGATTGAGTAAAATATTGAGGACTTAAATTTTATTGCACAATATTTATTTATTGTGTCTTGTGTATGGCATATTGCGCAATATTTTTTAGTCTACAGTTCGGAGCGGTCGCGTACGCATGCGTGTACTTTTGCAGCAAAAATGGCACAAGAAACTTCCGCGAGAGAAAAGGAACGAGAATTCATTATCGAGTGCATTCAATTATATCGTGATTTACCTGCTTTGTGGAATGTTAAAAGTAAATTGTACCATGACGGGGTCAAAAAGAGTATGGCTTATGATTTGTTGCATATCTTTATCAGACATGTTGCACTGAAGAAAGTATTGACGAAAATGATTGGCCAATTTTATTATCTCAATTTAATTGTACCGTGTGGGTTTCGGAGCTCATCAATAATATTGTGCAATCATCAGCATTGCGCAATATTATTATAGGTGTATGGGTCCTCTTATGCTAATAATTTAAATCAGTTTAGATGCTCAATTTTGAATCAATTTTAAAAAAGAAGAAATCTTTTCCTAATCGAGTAATTTTAATTTCGAATGTAGTCACAGAGCAATACGGACCATCGGCATACCCGAGGAGAGTAGCCATAGTATATTTCCCTGATACTGCACTATCTGTAATTTTTTGCAGACGGAAATCTACGCACACAATAGTTACTATGAAACTCACACATAATTAAAACAATAAACTAACAATGTCACACACACATAGATACATTATAACAGTATCGCTCGGTGACAGCGACGACTCGGATCAGTCGCTCGACCGATCTTCATACAGATCGGTCGAGCGATTGTGACAACAAACCCGAAACAACACGACCGTTTTTATAGTAATTTTTAAGTTTAAAAAGAAGTAAATAGCAATAATGTGATTAAAAATTACTTGTATATGTGAAAGGTTTTGTAAATTTGACGTAGCAGATCGCTTTTTCGGCGTTTTTGCGTACAAAAACGCCGAAAAAGCGATCTGCTACGTCGTAACGTCAACTAGATTTAGTCTAGTGAGCAGTGCGGCTGCAACTAGTTTTATTGTATGCATAGGACCGCGTGGACTTATACTTTGACAGGGGGAACGCCTGTGTATGGTTACTCCCCTCCGATTCGCCGGTGGCCCGTGTTGCTCTATGAATGTAGTTAACCAATACTCATGTCAATTGAAATATTTTATGAGCTGTTAAAATTAAAACTATCTACAGCAAATGTATGAGAATACTAGTAAATGACGTCAATAACTGTTCAAATAAAGAAGACTGAAAAGTCGAACGACAAAATGTCACGTACGAGGACAGAGGTCTGCGAAGCTGTGGTTAGCTGATTATCTCTTTCTAAAGCTCGATCTGTTAGAATTCCTGTACGTAGACCCGTATTCGCATTGCCACCGCACCGGCGCGGAGCGGCTCCGCATCGCATCGTTAATACAGGGTTATTTTTCAAAGTAAACTTAAGTTCAAATATATAAATAATGAATTATCGTTATGGCAGTTTTTGAAAATACAAGTACTATATGCTACTACTTTTATTTGAAATTATCCCAAATTTTATGAGATGTATGGGCAACAACTACGCACACGCGCGCTCCTGTGTGTGCGATTCAATATACAACGCTTTTGACAACCGATCGACCTTTATGAATGTGTGCGTGCGTAGTAAAATAGTGGGCGTTAGATATTTGTGAATGACAATTAGTTAAAATAATGCATTACCACGCATTTTGAATTTAAAAGAATAAAACGACAGAATGTTTGAAATATTTTTTAATTAATTTCTGTTCACCATTTGCCTAAATTACTTATTCTGAACCTTCTTTGCAAATTTGGCCAGTTATTACGAAGATTTAGAATATATAGAATATTTCGAAGACATGTGATCTTGCCTTAAAACTCTCTTTTATTGCTTGTATATTTTAACTCGCGTTACGGCTACAGTTCCATGTAACTGCCGTACATATATTAGGCGGATAAAGTAAACTGAAGAGGCAATGGATCGGTTATATAGCTCGAAAAACCGACAACCGATGGGGAAGAAAGGTTCTCGAGTGGCAGCCTCGTACCGGCAAGCAAAGTAGGGCGGCCCTCCTCTAGATGGAAGAGCGGAGCGAAATCTTACCTCTCGTTCGATGTTGCCGTGCGCATCGAAGATGAAGACGGCCCGTGCGCCGTTGTCGGCGACGGCGAGGCGGCGTGAGGCCACGTCGGCCGCCACGCACACCGGCTCCACCAGCCGCTCCGACCGGATCGTTCGCACCGTCGACCCATCTATTCGCACCTGAACACACCACACTTTGTCACACAAACACCACTTGCTTTGTACGTGGCTCTAACACGACTGGGGAAGGACCACGCTCTCACAGAATACCAGCTGTTCGCGCAAAAGCGCTAATGTCAAGCATCGACGTTAGATGGCACTCGGCTCGGCGCGATACGGAATGAAGTTCGTGCGTGTTGAACGTCCGAGCGTGTTGAACGGTGGGAGTCGAGAACGCCCTAGAAAAATTAAGAGTCCAAACTCAGCGATGCGAGAGATAGCACGCGTTCTTTTTGTCGGGAAGTCGGAAACGGAATACGACACGCGCATCTAGGAAATATACGGTTTACCATACGTAACGCGCATTCCTGTTTTGTTAGCTTCACCCGGGACTTAGTGTCTAATTCAGGATCTGTATAAGTGGATTCGACTGTATTAGTTACTAGTGCGGTATTTGATATTCTAGAAATAACTGTGACCTTTGATCCGTACGTTCTGTGTTCATTTCGCGAGTTAGGCGTTATAACAAACGAGAGTTAGTGGCTTCTGTAGGGTAGTTAATCGTACGACAGAGTTACTGGACCTTCATCGTAACTAACGAAGAAAGTGACGTGAGGTGGAGAGGTGCTGAGATCCGAACTGCTGCAGATGGTAACGGTCTAATAAGGTCAATAACACTACCACCTACACCCAGATACACATCACTGACCCTTACTTTCCTAGCACTATACATCCACACGCGACATGACCCAATCCTGAGGGACCAGTCGCCTTGGATAGGGGTAAGTAAGATCCCTTTATTAGAATGTAACGCTTCCCCCTAATTGTTATTGTAATTAGAAACTTTTCACCTTGGCCTGTAGCAGGCCCGACCAGCATCTGCTTGTAGGTTCTCCGTCTATGGGCCCGCGGGGGACCCTACTCCTGGGATAAGCACCTGCTGGCCGTAACATTTGGTAGCAGAGCGCGATTCTGGGATCGATTCCCGGTCGATCCACCGACCATAGTGTTTGATAAAAGTTAAACAATTTTGGTGGCAGGGAGCGTTGGGTTGATTGGTTTAATTTTGTGTCTACAATCACGCCCGTCCGTAATACGTAAATTTTTTTATTTTATTATATAGGTAATAATAAAATTCCTTTCTTTGTTGGCTTGCTTTGTTGTTAGCGGGTAAATTTGAAAAGCCACGCCCGTTTAGCGCGCAAGCGGGAGTTTGCGTCATGTAGGTAGATGGTTATTTTTACGTAATAGGTTAATTATCGTTGTCGGATAGTTATAGTGGATTACTTATCGAAAGGTCGATTTCCGAGCGTGGCATTTTTTGTTGATGTGTATCTTCGTTTATGTATATTTCGTATTGTAATTTGTATTTGAACTGAAGAGTAGTAATTTGTATTTACGTAATTTGAATTTAACTTGATTTGATCGCACTAGTATTTGTTATTTGTTAATTTGATTTGTGTCTCTTCTTTTGTACTAACTTGTATTTGGTTTGATAAGTAGCGGTTCTTATTTGTGTAATTTCTATTCAACTCGATTTGATAGGAACTGCATTTGTTAGCTGTTGGTTTTTTTTTGTATTTGTTATTTTTGTAATTGTGCTCGAGCCGCGTCGTAATTGTATTTAATAGTGATGTCCTCGCCCAAGATGCGAATCCGTTGCCTGAGGACTGAGTTACGCTGGGCCACCAGCGCCCATGCTTTGATAGGTCGACCGGATAGGGTCCATAACTTGATGAAGCGGTTCGAGCAGGTCGATGCTCGAAGGGCTGCAGTGGAGGAGGCTTACGCTTAGCTCGAGGATTCGGATGTGGAAAAGGGAGTCCTGGACTCCTGCTTCGCAGACTACTAACAGTTCTTTTCGCTCACGGACGAGTTGATCGAGGCTGAAGGCAGGTATGCCGAGGAGGCGCGTGAAGCTCGGACGAGCGGCCTGCCCGAATCCTTTCGAAAGCCGCCTCAGCCGGAGCTGTTGGGACGACTCCCAACTCTGGACTTGCCAAGGTTCTCCGGGGTCCTTTCCGAATGGCTGACCTTCGTTGGTCTTTTCGACGGCCTAATCGACGCCCGGAGTGACTTGACCCCGAGCCAGGAGATGGCGTACCTCCTGGCCTCACTGGAGGGGGAGGCCCTGGGCGTTGTCAGCCATTTGAGATTGTCGGACGACGCCTACCAGACTGCTCGGGACCTCCTAGCCAGAAGATACGCCAACGTCCGGCGAATTGCGGACGAACATGTTAAGCATCTTCTAAGCCTTCCGCTGCTTAGTGACCGGGCCAGACTACATCCTGACCTGTTGGATCCAGTCTTGGTGGCCTGTAATACGTTGAGGCGGCTGGATTTACCAGTGGGCGAATGGGCCTTCTTGTTGCTCCGCATCGTGCTGTCCCGTCTACCTCTCGACCTTCGAATGCATTTTGAGGAGAGGTACGGCGGGGACGAGGCCTCCTATATTCCGCCCTTGTATGACCTGCTGCGGTTTTTGGAGGAGCAGTGGCGACAGATCGAGCACATACATTTGTTGGCACTGTCTAAGATATTTATTTGAAACGAGAAATAGGGCTGTCTCTTACGTTTATTGTTTTGTTTACTTTGTCAAGTTGACCTATGTGCATCGGTGATTACTTTGTTTTAATTAATTCTGTAATTGAACATTGAGGCTTTTGAAAAATTAGTTGAAATATGAGCATAGGACTACCTGCCTAAAGGGCTATCTGATTTGTAGATTATCAGATGGAAATCAGCTGTCGCACCATTTGGTAAATGATTATAGGTGGATGGCTTGGTTATGCCTACTTGTTTGAAAATTCATACTAGGGACTATCTGTGCGTTTCGTTCGGCTCTCCACAGACGACGTTCAAAGGGAATTTGGGGGTGCTCTCTGCACTGAAGCTTAGGAGGTCCCTTTAGGCCGCTTCGTGTCGCGTCGCTGTTTGCAGACCTGATCCGGTCGGATTACGGAACTAATCATAGGAGCGCAGATAGGTGTTTGAAGGAGGTCGTAGGACTTCTGTCTAGGAGTAGGACTTATCTATGTGCTGCGCTGTCCAGGAAGGGCATCCAGTTTAACCCTCCGGCTAGCCCACGTTGGGACTGTAATTTTGAGGCGTTGGTTAGGGTTGCAAGATCTGATGGGGTGCGTAAGGTCTTGCAAGTTGCCGTCGCGACCCTGTCCCGCTGACCGGTTTGCTCGCGGACCTAAATCCTTATGTCCGGGACGGGGGTTTGTTCGCGCAAAAGCGCTAATGTCAAGCAACGACGTTAGATGGCACTCGGCTCGGCGCGTTACGGGATGAAGTTCGTGCGTGTTGAACGTCCGAGCGTGTTGAATGGTGGGAGTCGATAACGCCCTATAAAAATTAAGAGTCCAAACTCAGCGATGCGAGAGATAGCACGCGTTCTTTTTGTCGGGAAGTCGGAAGCGGAATACGACACGCGCATCTAGGAAATATACGGTTTACCATACGTAACGCGCATTCCTATTTTGTTAGCTTCACCCGGGACTTAGTGTCTAATTCAGAATCTGTATAAGTGGATTCGACTGTATTAGTTACTAGTGCGGTATTTGATATTCTAGAAATAACTGTGACCTTTGATCCGTACGTTCTGTGTTCATTTCGCGAGTTAGGCGTTATAACAAACGAGTGTTAGTGGCTTCTGTAGGGTAGTTAATCGTACGACAAAGTTACTGGACCTTCATCGTGACTAACGAAGAAAGTGACGTGAGGTGGAGAGGTGCTGAGGTCCGGAGGTCCGAACTGCTGCAGATGGTAACGGTCTAATAAGGTCAATAACACTACCACCTACACCCAGATACACATCACTGACCCTTACTTTCCTAGCACTATACATCCACACGCGACCTGACCGAATCCTGAGTGACCAGTCGGCTTGGATAGAGGTAAGTAAGCTCCCTTTATTAGAATGTAACGCTCCCCCCTAATTGTTATTGTAATTAGCTTTTCACTTTGGCCTGTAGCAGGCCCGACCAGCATCTGCTTGTAGGTTCTCCGTCTATGGGCCCGCGGGAGACCCTACTCCTGGGATAAGCAGCTGCTGGCCGTAACACTAGCGTTAAATAGCAGCTTATGTTGCTGTGTTTCGTAAGGTGAGTGTAGAGTACCGGATACCCTTTTTACTGGATACGAGGCATTTCATCTTAGTCCTCAGGAGTGACAACCTATCTGCATTTTAATTCTTAATCCACGATAAATTTAGATGTCTATGGGCCACAGTATCCATTACTATCAGATAGACACTATTATTCTATATTAAAAAAAAACATGTTTGCAATCACACGCGGTAGAAGTGAAACTATCAAATGAAATGAAATATAAAAGAAATACATTTCACAGCAAATTATTTATTTAATTTGATAATTTTCGACCACAAATGCGGCATAAAATATAACATAAAAGCTTACTTTATTGTAAATAAATGTTACTTTTTTTATTGTAAATAAATAATACAATCCTTACTTTTAGACATGTAGAATCTAAAGTTTATTGTATTATATCAAAAGAATATTTTCTATCGACTAAAATTGCTTTGTAATAGCGACGTTCTACTTCATGCTATAGGTAAAATCATTGTTCACGCCCTGATTTGCCCCGACCAAGGTCAATTATCCCGGAGCCCATGAGCGGAACAGTCGGCGGGCAACAGAGGACGGGGCCCAAATGGCCTATGGTTGAATGTTCTAAAACGGCTGCCTAATAAGCAAGCACAACTTACCGATCTCCTGGGGTAGGGTTGAACACTTGGTACAAGTCAGGTGATAAGTGAGGTGCATGTAACTAGTGTGAAGTAGTGTGTAGTAGTGTGTAAAATGTGAAACCTGACTTAACCAAGGTTATCGGGCAGCGGCCTGGTCCGATGCTGCCCCACGATGTGGTATCACTCCAGCGGACATCACCAATTGACAACTTCTGCCTTCATTTCACTATTTCAGTTTATGTTTATGTATCAACTTTATTGTACATTTAATTAACTTCAAGTGAACCAATTCAATGTTCATCGAAATTCAAACAAGTGACTCACGACACAAGTAACGAACAGTCGTTCAAAGTTCAATAGTCAATGTTCCGGGTTCATTTAGCACAAAATTACAAACACACACGTACGAACGCGATCTCTCCTCGAGTCACAAAGTTCAGCGTTCCAAACAACAAACTAAATTCTTTCGTACGATATTAACTATCACTCATGCAAATTAAATATTGCAAATGCGCTTCAAAATGCAATGCAAATTAATGGCAATCAGTTACTCTAATCACTCAAAACTCAAATTAGACCTCGTGTCACGTAACGGTCAAACAGACACTCCATTCAAGGCGGTATTAAAGATACTCAAATCTTCGATAGTAAACTAGGCGCGCAGAATACTCAAATTCGGACGTTGATCGCAATCAATGTTAAGTCCCAAAACAATTAACCGATCCGCGCAGTCAATCTATTTTTTTAGACTCAACAAACTCCTCGTCGGTGTATAAAAACTTGCTAACAAAACCGACACTATAGAGGTTATACGGTACACGACCAAGCCTTTCTAGTGACTGCACTGCATTAAACGCCTTCGACCCGCCCCGCTAGCAACCAATCCGATCTCACACGAACGTCAAACTGGTAGGAAATCACCGCGCGGAGCGCCCGCTAGTGTCAAATCTTGAAATTAGCGTTTGGCGCCAACAATCATGTTATAGAATAAAAATTGATTGACTCTTAAGGTGGTCCCTAAAATAGACACTATAATGGCCTAAACACATCTAATTTAATATAAATCGGTAAGATATGAAATCGTGGATTGTTAACAATGGTTTGGATATGATAAGTTTATTTAATATAATTAATTTTATTTACTTGATAATAAATTTGCAATTTTTTAAATTGTTTATTTTAACAGTTTAAAGTTATATTTACAATTTTTAAACACTTTATACTGATCTAGCTGTGGTCCGCGGTTGCACCCGCGTCTCAGACGCGTGACATGACACCTCGCATATATAGATGTTCACTGCTGGTTTCTCTCGGTTCTCGTCGGGTGGTTATTTAAATTTTTCATTATCTCGTAAACTATGCGTCCAAATAATATGCTATTAAGAGCAAAGTTTATCTTCATAAAATTGTTTAATGATGAAATAACTATCGTTCGTAAGGATTAATATGCCGTGCCTAATAATAACGCTCATAAATCACTTTTTAATTTGCAGTATGCAGTAAATTAAAAATTATTTATTATTGTGGTTTATGTATAAGAAATAGGCCTATGGTATCGCAGACTTTTTTAGATGGGGGAGAGATCTATATTTTTGTAGATCATTGTATTTACGTATCACCAGGCTTGTCTCACTCCACGCTTTAGGCATGAAAATATACCTACGCTGCGCGGTCGCCCATAAGGGGTCAATTCCGTTAAGTAAACAGGCGCGCGCTCGACAGCGCGCCTTACGTTAACAAAAAAGTATTTTTCTCTTATAAGTATTTGGGCACTTTTAATATTTATTGTTGAGGTTTTATTCAAGTATGGCCTCTTAAAAAGCCAAAAGCTTAGAATAATAATACCAAGAAGTCGAGTCCGCGTCCGTAATGTGAGGCAACTCAAACTAAGCCAGTATGGCTTAGTTCAATACTCGGCCCGTTAGTGCTCAAAGTCGTGTCGTGTTGACAACAGCTCCCGAAATTTTAATTAAAAATGACGTTTTATGCAGTGAACGGATGTCAGTACATCAGAGAAACACAAGAAACATAATAACATTACATTTCACGAGTAACTAATGCTTTTGAACTTATATTTTAACGTAAAACATTCATCAAAAATAAATATGAATTTTTAAAAACTGACATATAACATTATATGGAAATGTTGCCAAAGTGAAAGAAAAATTCTCCCACCTTTTTTTAATTAAAACTAAAACACGTCAATAGGAATGAGGGCATCCACGACTTTTTCTGCTACCAGGGCGGCGCCACTTTACAGTGAGGTAAAATATTTGACAGATTTCATAGCGGGGATAATAATTTCTTAAGAAAATGTAATATTTAAGGTTTCTTTCTGTATTATTAGTTATATTTTATATTAATTACATTAGAAATGAATAAACCAAACTATAAAATGTAACTAAAAGACGATTTTTAAAAAAAAGACTTATAAAGTGCAAAAAATTAAAAATTCAAACCTCTGACGCATTGCGTTGTGTAATAATATAATATTTTAGATAATGATAAACTATTATTTAAAACTAATTTCTCAATTAACTGACACTACGTTACAAAAAACTTTACCTCAGTCACAACTAGCGACATCTGGTGAATGGAAGATTATTAGCCCCCATTAAATCGAGTGCGTAACGCAACTTGACAACTTATTACTACGAGGGCTGCCAACATTGAAAAAATGCAACGCATTGTTTTTATTTATCGACGGCTCCGTGGCGCAGTGGCTTAGCAATGAGTTGTTGCGCTGGGTGCCGCGGGTTCGAATCCCGCACGGAACAAGTATTTGTATGCCTTACAAATCATTGTTCCGGGTCTGGTTGTTTGTCCTCGTGCAATTTATGTTTGTAAGCTGCCTTCACTTTTTATATGGTCTGATAATAAATGCATGTTTGGTTTTCGTTTTATGTTTCTTTCTGATCCTATCATTGCGGCTTGTGAGACAGAAAACATCAGACACAATCGAAATAAAAGCAGTTGGAAGCCCACTAAAATACAAAAATTTGTTCTTTAGATTTTTTCATAGGATACGGTGACATACGAACACACAGTCCACCTGATGGTAAGTGGATGCTTGTGACCCATATACATCTACAATTATCCTCAATAAAGAGATGCATTGTCATCCGTGAGGACTGTGTAAAACCTAACAAAATTAAAATTTTCTTGTGTTTTTCGTATTGTAGCTTACATTATGCATGCAGTAAGGTGCGGTACACCATTACTCGACGATTATTAAAAAAAAATTGCTAAAACAAACTGAATAATAGATACTGAATACGGTCAATGGTTCGTCGTACAGTCGTGTGTCAGGCATCCATATGCCACAAAACTGATATGTTCGGTTTGACGATGCGCATAAATGCGTACTTCAAGCATTAGAATATTATAAAGTTCCGATAAAATGATAAAAAGTACCTCGGTTAAAGTGCGTGTCCGCCAATTAACAGCTACCACTCCCTCCGCTGTTACCGCAATCCCTGTACAACTACGACCCGCTAATCCTATAACAAATTAATCAACAATACAATGCTGTGAATAAAAATTAATGACACACAACTGATATTTTTGGCTCGACGAAATACGTATTTTATATTTTCTTTTTGACAGCTCTTCATCTTAAAAAATAAAATTAAAATCTTTAAAAAGTATTTCAATTGGCATGGGTATCATTTTAACTACGATGCGTTTTTAATGAAAATTAAAAATACCTTACAAACTTACCTTCATTTACAATATGCGTTTTAAAAGCGAATGTTTCGTCATCTAACACCTTGACCCTTGAGTTGCCGGCATCCAGCACATAGATTTCGCGTCTCTTTGGGCATCTGAAATTGTAAATTTTACATAGTTAATTAAAGTTTAGTGTTGTTGCCGTGGAGTGTAATGTTATCCAAACATGTGATATGTATAACGTTTGCATGCGCAGTTCTGTCAGCGCAAAAAATTATTCATCGTCGGTAAAAGTACAGACACAGGATAGGTACATCGTTATCGATAGTTTATCCACGAAGAAGCGCGCCACTATCTAGTGTGAATATCTACATTTTTGTTTTTTATATATTAAAACTATTTTAACTACAGTGCGGCAAATAAACGGAAGTTGCGCCATAAAAAAAGATATTAAACTTAAGACGAGCATATACGCCGAAAAACGACGTGTCCGATCCTGGCTTAAATATTATTTTTATTTTTTAAACACACACGTCATACAACTAGCTACGGAACCAACCGTACAGTGCTGCCGGCTCTAAGATTATAAAACGTTTCGTTTCTAAGCGAATAGTCCGGAGATAATTTTGACGCGAACTAAGCGAAATAATGGTTTCAAGTGGATTTTGATAGGTAAAAGTGCTGCAGTTTTGATGTCTGTGCATGTGAACTGTTCGTGGAAACGATGAAATAAGTGCTAAGATAGGATATAAGCCTCAAGTTATTTCTTTTTCTTAAGCGCTTTGAGAAAATGGGATACTATTTTCATCGAATGCTTGCTGCCAAAATCTCTCAAAATTATCACAATCTAACGCACCAACATTTATGAAAAAATTTGTTAACATATTTATATTTTGTAAATGTATTACAGTGTATGACGTATTTTTGGCTGAAATGCTAGTAGCCAATGCCACAACAAAAAAAATATCGGGTGGGGTTGTGTCGTAAACACGGTCGTATGTTTAACGTGAATACGCGCGTACGTAACGAAACGACCTTAAAATGGCGGCGCGCACTCTCCCGTCTCGCAGCGTGCGATGTATCAGTCCTCACCTAACGTAACGAATTCTTTTATCATTTAGCTATCGAGTGGTGTAAGTAAATTTTCTACGTAGATGATATGTAACTGCAACACCAAAGTGTTTTGTTATTGCTATTATGTTGTATTATGTTGTTATGCTTATTAAATTGTTAGTTTTCTGAATTGCCTCCCATTATGTAAGGAAATTTAAAGACGTATTCACATAAAAAAAATTGTCGGGAGAATGAGGTAAGCCGTGGTAGATCAGGAGCTAAGCGCTCGCTGTAAATTTTACAGTACGCGAACAACCCGAGTTCGATCCTCGCTGGCACTAATGAAATTGTTAATTGCAATATTAAATGCTGATTTACCACGTGCTCGGCAACGAATAAAAACATCTTGAGGAAATGTGTCTGAGAAATGAGAAAAAAAAATATTTCGAAGATGTGAAGTTTACCAATGCGCGTTGGCGCAGCGCGGCGGACATTTCCTTGCCCTAAAACCATCTCAGAGATGAAAGGAGGCCTGGGCCCAGCAGTGGGACGTATATAGGCTGTAACTTTACTTTAATGAGGTGTACCTGGCGACGGCGACGGGCTGGCTGAGCTGGTCCTTGCCGGTGCCGCGCGAGCCCCACACGAGCAGCGGCGCGGCGGCGGGCAGCACGGGCGCGCGCAGCGGCGAGTCTATAGGTGGATCATTGTACCTGGCGACGGCGACGGGCTGGCTGAGCTGGTCCTTGCCGGTGCCGCGCGAGCCCCACACGAGCAGCGGCGCGGCGGCGGGCAGCACGGGCGCGCGCAGCGGCGAGTCTATAGGTGGATCATTGTACCTGGCGACGGCGACGGGCTGGCTGAGCTGGTCCTTGCCGGTGCCGCGCGAGCCCCACACGAGCAGCGGCGCGGCGGCGGGCAGCACGGGCGCGCGCAGCGGCGAGTCTATAGGTGGATCATTGTACCTGGCGACGGCGACGGGCTGGCTGAGCTGGTCCTTGCCGGTGCCGCGCGAGCCCCACACGAGCAGCGGCGCGGCGGCGGGCAGCACGGGCGCGCGCAGCGGCGAGTCTATAGGTGGATCATTGTACCTGGCGACGGCGACGGGCTGGCTGAGCTGGTCCTTGCCGGTGCCGCGCGAGCCCCACACGAGCAGCGGCGCGGCGGCGGGCAGCACGGGCGCGCGCAGCGGCGAGTCTATAGGTGGATCATTGTACCTGGCGACGGCGACGGGCTGGCTGAGCTGGTCCTTGCCGGTGCCGCGCGAGCCCCACACGAGCAGCGGCGCGGCGGCGGGCAGCACGGGCGCGCGCAGCGGCGAGTCTATAGGTGGATCATTGTACCTGGCGACGGCGACGGGCTGGCTGAGCTGGTCCTTGCCGGTGCCGCGCGAGCCCCACACGAGCAGCGGCGCGGCGGCGGGCAGCACGGGCGCGCGCAGCGGCGAGTCTATAGGTGGATCATTGTACCTGGCGACGGCGACGGGCTGGCTGAGCTGGTCCTTGCCGGTGCCGCGCGAGCCCCACACGAGCAGCGGCGCGGCGGCGGGCAGCACGGGCGCGCGCAGCGGCGAGTCTATAGGTGGATCATTGTACCTGGCGACGGCGACGGGCTGGCTGAGCTGGTCCTTGCCGGTGCCGCGCGAGCCCCACACGAGCAGCGGCGCGGCGGCGGGCAGCACGGGCGCGCGCAGCGGCGAGTCTATAGGTGGATCATTGTACCTGGCGACGGCGACGGGCTGGCTGAGCTGGTCCTTGCCGGTGCCGCGCGAGCCCCACACGAGCAGCGGCGCGGCGGCGGGCAGCACGGGCGCGCGCAGCGGCGAGTCTATAGGTGGATCATTGTACCTGGCGACGGCGACGGGCTGGCTGAGCTGGTCCTTGCCGGTGCCGCGCGAGCCCCACACGAGCAGCGGCGCGGCGGCGGGCAGCACGGGCGCGCGCAGCGGCGAGTCTATAGGTGGATCATTGTACCTGGCGACGGCGACGGGCTGGCTGAGCTGGTCCTTGCCGGTGCCGCGCGAGCCCCACACGAGCAGCGGCGCGGCGGCGGGCAGCACGGGCGCGCGCAGCGGCGAGTCTATAGGTGGATCATTGTACCTGGCGACGGCGACGGGCTGGCTGAGCTGGTCCTTGCCGGTGCCGCGCGAGCCCCACACGAGCAGCGGCGCGGCGGCGGGCAGCACGGGCGCGCGCAGCGGCGAGTCTATAGGTGGATCATTGTACCTGGCGACGGCGACGGGCTGGCTGAGCTGGTCCTTGCCGGTGCCGCGCGAGCCCCACACGAGCAGCGGCGCGGCGGCGGGCAGCACGGGCGCGCGCAGCGGCGAGTCTATAGGTGGATCATTGTACCTGGCGACGGCGACGGGCTGGCTGAGCTGGTCCTTGCCGGTGCCGCGCGAGCCCCACACGAGCAGCGGCGCGGCGGCGGGCAGCACGGGCGCGCGCAGCGGCGAGTCTATAGGTGGATCATTGTACCTGGCGACGGCGACGGGCTGGCTGAGCTGGTCCTTGCCGGTGCCGCGCGAGCCCCACACGAGCAGCGGCGCGGCGGCGGGCAGCACGGGCGCGCGCAGCGGCGAGTCTATAGGTGGATCATTGTACCTGGCGACGGCGACGGGCTGGCTGAGCTGGTCCTTGCCGGTGCCGCGCGAGCCCCACACGAGCAGCGGCGCGGCGGCGGGCAGCACGGGCGCGCGCAGCGGCGAGTCTATAGGTGGATCATTGTACCTGGCGACGGCGACGGGCTGGCTGAGCTGGTCCTTGCCGGTGCCGCGCGAGCCCCACACGAGCAGCGGCGCGGCGGCGGGCAGCACGGGCGCGCGCAGCGGCGAGTCTATAGGTGGATCATTGTACCTGGCGACGGCGACGGGCTGGCTGAGCTGGTCCTTGCCGGTGCCGCGCGAGCCCCACACGAGCAGCGGCGCGGCGGCGGGCAGCACGGGCGCGCGCAGCGGCGAGTCTATAGGTGGATCATTGTACCTGGCGACGGCGACGGGCTGGCTGAGCTGGTCCTTGCCGGTGCCGCGCGAGCCCCACACGAGCAGCGGCGCGGCGGCGGGCAGCACGGGCGCGCGCAGCGGCGAGTCTATAGGTGGATCATTGTACCTGGCGACGGCGACGGGCTGGCTGAGCTGGTCCTTGCCGGTGCCGCGCGAGCCCCACACGAGCAGCGGCGCGGCGGCGGGCAGCACGGGCGCGCGCAGCGGCGAGTCTATAGGTGGATCATTGTACCTGGCGACGGCGACGGGCTGGCTGAGCTGGTCCTTGCCGGTGCCGCGCGAGCCCCACACGAGCAGCGGCGCGGCGGCGGGCAGCACGGGCGCGCGCAGCGGCGAGTCTATAGGTGGATCATTGTACCTGGCGACGGCGACGGGCTGGCTGAGCTGGTCCTTGCCGGTGCCGCGCGAGCCCCACACGAGCAGCGGCGCGGCGGCGGGCAGCACGGGCGCGCGCAGCGGCGAGTCTATAGGTGGATCATTGTACCTGGCGACGGCGACGGGCTGGCTGAGCTGGTCCTTGCCGGTGCCGCGCGAGCCCCACACGAGCAGCGGCGCGGCGGCGGGCAGCACGGGCGCGCGCAGCGGCGAGTCTATAGGTGGATCATTGTACCTGGCGACGGCGACGGGCTGGCTGAGCTGGTCCTTGCCGGTGCCGCGCGAGCCCCACACGAGCAGCGGCGCGGCGGCGGGCAGCACGGGCGCGCGCAGCGGCGAGTCTATAGGTGGATCATTGTACCTGGCGACGGCGACGGGCTGGCTGAGCTGGTCCTTGCCGGTGCCGCGCGAGCCCCACACGAGCAGCGGCGCGGCGGCGGGCAGCACGGGCGCGCGCAGCGGCGAGTCTATAGGTGGATCATTGTACCTGGCGACGGCGACGGGCTGGCTGAGCTGGTCCTTGCCGGTGCCGCGCGAGCCCCACACGAGCAGCGGCGCGGCGGCGGGCAGCACGGGCGCGCGCAGCGGCGAGTCTATAGGTGGATCATTGTACCTGGCGACGGCGACGGGCTGGCTGAGCTGGTCCTTGCCGGTGCCGCGCGAGCCCCACACGAGCAGCGGCGCGGCGGCGGGCAGCACGGGCGCGCGCAGCGGCGAGTCTATAGGTGGATCATTGTACCTGGCGACGGCGACGGGCTGGCTGAGCTGGTCCTTGCCGGTGCCGCGCGAGCCCCACACGAGCAGCGGCGCGGCGGCGGGCAGCACGGGCGCGCGCAGCGGCGAGTCTATAGGTGGATCATTGTACCTGGCGACGGCGACGGGCTGGCTGAGCTGGTCCTTGCCGGTGCCGCGCGAGCCCCACACGAGCAGCGGCGCGGCGGCGGGCAGCACGGGCGCGCGCAGCGGCGAGTCTATAGGTGGATCATTGTACCTGGCGACGGCGACGGGCTGGCTGAGCTGGTCCTTGCCGGTGCCGCGCGAGCCCCACACGAGCAGCGGCGCGGCGGCGGGCAGCACGGGCGCGCGCAGCGGCGAGTCTATAGGTGGATCATTGTACCTGGCGACGGCGACGGGCTGGCTGAGCTGGTCCTTGCCGGTGCCGCGCGAGCCCCACACGAGCAGCGGCGCGGCGGCGGGCAGCACGGGCGCGCGCAGCGGCGAGTCTATAGGTGGATCATTGTACCTGGCGACGGCGACGGGCTGGCTGAGCTGGTCCTTGCCGGTGCCGCGCGAGCCCCACACGAGCAGCGGCGCGGCGGCGGGCAGCACGGGCGCGCGCAGCGGCGAGTCGCGCACCGCGCGCGCGAACACCAGCACGCGCACGCACAGCGCGCCCGCGCTCCACGGACGCATCGTGATCCTGACACAACATAACACTTTATTAGCTTACCTTCAAATTGACCTGTTCTAAGGAGTTCATTACAAGCTTGGATAAGTTATGTGACGAGCACGTGTGCGTAGATATATGGATTTAAAAGAAGCCAGGGAGGTGTGTCGCCCGTGGGTGTCGTAAGAGGCGACAGAGGGAAAAATACAAGAAGTTGGGCAACAGTATCTTACTAATAAAGCCTGCCAAGCGTGGCGAATATGGCAAATATTCTGCCTATGGGCCAATATAGGACGCCTTCAGTAGTGGACTTTTGATAGGCTGGAAGAGTAAGGGTAAGGAAGGGTGGTGTGTCAGGATCGTACCCCTCTAGATGACAAACATGAGAGTAACCGAAATGCTACGTGTGCATAGTACCGGTAGAGGCCGGAGTCGAGGTCCGCGACGGCGCAGGGCAGCGGCGCGTCGTCGAGCGTGGCGGCCGCGCTGACCGGGTCGCCGCCCGTGCTGCGCGGCTCGCCGTGGTAGTCCACCGTGCGCAGCACCACCGACACCTCCAGCCCGCACACGCACGCAGACTCTGAACAACGGGTCGTGTTCCCTCAGTGCACCCAAACACTCCCATGTATATAATACTAGACGGCCACTACGGTACTAATACACTGCGCACTAAGTTACGGTCTATTATCCGTAAATTCTCCAGTCGACTGCGAGCGGGCGAGAAGACTAGTTCTTTGTTTTGTAAACCGCGAACATTGTTTTCGACCATCTAACACTGATCTCGTTAAATGTGACTAAGAACGCTGTCATTATTTATTACACTTTCTCAGCGTAATTTGAAAGTTTATTTCAGATAAACATTTAACTTTATATCGCATTTGCCTAGAAATTTGTTCGTAAATTAATTTACAGCTGCATGGCATATTTACCGTGCCAGCTAATCGCTCAGCGGCTGGGCTCCAGCCAGCGCATGCGCGTGCGAAATCGCCAGCAAGGCACACCCATGCGATAATAGTCTTTGATTGCAACCATTGATGTTTAAAAGTACACATTTTATGTGCAGCAATATTGACCGAAAAATATGATCCTATATGAAATAATTTAAAATTTTGTACAACCGACTTCAATATACATAAATTATTAAGAATAACTCAAAAACGATTGGTCAGACCTTGATTTATACGGAACCACATAAGGAGCACTAGCTTTCAAATAAAAAAAGAATAATCGAAATCGGTTCATTCAGAAAAAAGTTATGAGGTAACACACATTAAAAGAAACATACACTCGAATTGAGTACCTCCTCCTGTTTCAAGTCGGTAGAAAATTGGGGAATAGTAAGTAACATATTATGAATATAATACAAGATAGAATAATTTGCGTATAGGTTGCAAATAATAAATTAGAATTTAGCGTAATACTTATTGATAGACACTTTTATTTCGGTTCGGAAAAATTTTCTTGCTAAAGTAACCAAAAAAACTCAGCAGAATTTGTTTTTCAAACTAAAAATTTACATTGATTCATTGTAAATTAAGTGGAAGTTCGTTTGTCACTTTAGTTTTATAAAAGAAAAAGTTATACGGTGAATTACAAAACTTTAAAACCACTTGGCAGTGATCAACTCATTCCCAGGGTTCATTATCAACTAAATTTATGAAATGAAACTAATTTTTTTCAGATTTTATCGCGTTTAATTTAACTGTTTAATTATGGTCACGGCGGGGGGGCTGAGGTGTTTGACGTCCCGATGTCATAGTTATTTATTTTTGGTCCGATCTGCGCAGATTGAGCCTTACAGTATCTTGAAGTCTTGCAGTGTTATGTTTGAGTTTGGATTTAATTTTATTAATTATAAGATCCCAAGCAGATGGCAGCACCCATCCATCTTATCTATTTAAATTAGGATGTTTTTTTTAATTTTAAATCTTCGTGAATCATCCTTGGTAGGAATCGGCGTTCTTTTGCGAGAATTTGTGGTCTATCAAATCTAATGTAATGGCGGGGACGATCTTGAACATGTTCACACACTGCAGACTTCCCGGAACGTCGGTGCTTCAAGTCAGCTATATGTTCTTTCACGCGGGGTTCTATAACAAGAGACGTCAAAAACTGATGGTAGCCGGGCTAATTATGACATCGGGACGTGAAACACCTCAGTCCCCCCCCCTCCCGTGACCATGGGTGATGTAAAACACCCGAAACGTCGGGAATTAAAAAGTTTAATTAAACGTGAGAAAATCCGTAAACATTAGTTTCATTTAACGTGTACTCTTCGCGTAAATATAAGAAATCGTTAAATTTATTAATATTATTTACTTTTTATACGGTCTTAATTTAATAACAAGTTCAAATTTGAATATTTTCTTGTATATTTCCTTGGACCTTGTTGTTAAAAAAGACAAAGTGCAAGTGCAACAACAAAACAAAGCAAAATGTATAATATGATAAAAATAGGTATGAAACTTGCGCGTAATTTTATCATTAAAAGGAAATTTTATTTAATTACAAAACAGCAAGTGAGAGTAGAGGAAAGGAATTCGCAATGAACATGTCAGTTTTATTATATTGTATGCTCCACATACAATACAATAAAACTGAGATTTCATTACTATTTTAAGATCACGAGCTGTTGTAAATGTCTGGGTATTTGCTACAGTGTTCAAAATTTATATGCTAAATTATTCATTATAATTTTAATCAAATAAATGTATTCAATAAAAGATAAAAAAGTGTTTTTTGTAAATAGCATAAGGGTGACAAACGAGATCAATAACACTCAAAGCGCAGATGCGTTGTCACCACAGAGGACTAAGATAGAATACCTTGTTTCCAGTCAAGAAGGTCTGCAGTCCGCGGTCATTCCCTGGAGCCGACCCATTCGTGATACAATCATAATACACGAGCTCGTAGCTGCAGCATGTCTCTGCCACGTATAATGGAATGTTGCCTCTTGAATGTTACTTCATAAATATTTAATAGCCATAACACCCTACTTGATTTGGAAAGATTAAGACACACAATCGGAGAAGACATCGCGTAACGTACACACAAAAATGCAGTCGAATTAATAACCTTTTTTTAAGCCAGCCAAAATAGAAAAAGAGAACTCTAAAAACAACCGATCATTTATAAAACAATTTTTTTTCTTGAACTCATTAACTTATCGTTTTTTATACGTGGTAAAACCACTGTGCAGTGTTTCATGGCACAGAATACCAAAATGAAATACCAGCCTTACGTGCTGTTTCATATGGCGAGTGACGAAAACCGGAGACCCTTTACTGGTAACGAGGGTTTGCATTTGCGCTCAATGTCAACCATACTTTAGTAAAAAATTATGAGATCATATAAAAAGCAGACTGAAAAAACTACAACAAAATCATTAATAGTATTAATAGGACATAGAACAGTTTATTAATTTTTACTTCACATTAAGAATAAAACTCACCTAATTGTAGTGTACACAAGCCGGGGAACGTTGTACTAGTCCGCACCCGTCCTAATTCAGCCAATGCCTCAACGAACCTCTGCTGGGCGTCATTGTGGGCGAAATCGACGGCTAAAAAGGCATTCTCCCTCGGTTCAGCCAAAGCGGCTGCGTCACCAAGTCGCGCACCTAATGCTGCCGCGCGGCTGCTAACCTCGCGAACTTCTACTTGTTGCTGGAGACCTGAACATTCTGCTTCAACCTGCATACATAATAACTTCATCAGAAAACAGATAAACGAGGATCTGGTTACTTACTTTATAGAGTGGCCATAATTTACCAATTGCACCTTAAAAATTGTTTTTTTTTTAGGTTTTGCAACTGACGTATGTAAGCATAAAACAAATTTGTTACTATTATTGAGCTAACAGTTGACTAGAACCGGATGTTAAGCGGCTACTGCAGACTACGGAAACGGGCCACAATCGCAACAGGCAGGTTACAGATGCGTTTTCACCTCAGATGACTAAAATGAGACTATAGTGACAATAAAACTTGAAATCATACTTATTAAGTACGCGAAAATTCTTTTTTGAATAAGAAATACTTTATCAGCATCAGTGCTGTTATCCCAAAATACCACACCTAGCGTAGCCAGGCGTTTCATACGCGTAGTAAATACAGATTTTTCAGTCTGTTATATTTTAAGTTCTGTAAAAACGTATGTAAAACTGGACAACTTTTTGACAACATTATTAAAGTGTTGGAAGGGACTTTAAATCTTCATATATATTTATACCCAAGAGACAGCGAGAGTTTACTAATGTGTTGCGACTCATACAAAATCTATGGAAGACTTGAGTTCGGAACGGATTTTTTCCGTTCGGAATTCCGAACCCACAGGCGTTTATGCGGAATTCCGAATCGGAGAAAATTCCGTACGAAAAATTTACATACGTTTGACGGGTCCTTGATTTTATATAGAGTTGCTGTATTCGGAATGCCACATCGGAATTCCGACAGAATTCCAGATTTGGTGGTTAATGTATTATGCCTATTGCCTATATGTGGAAGCTTTTTATTTTTCATATACATTTTAATATAGTGATCTAGATTGTAAATGTAGCTGGAAGCTCCCCAAATAAAATAAAATAAATAAACCACGCAGACAAATTTATTGTTACATTATACACGATCCATTATTGCCATTTGTATTTTGCGGATCATACCATCAACATTTTTGAAGTTATCGTGAGGTCTTTCGTTAAGCGCCACGTGCAAGTGCAAAGATTTCAGAGAATGTTTTATTTATTATCGATGTAGGCTAAATGTTTTGTCACTTTTGTGTTTTTGTGTAAAGAAAATCTTTTAAGGTATGTTGTAAATAAAACGTAACGACGAGAAAAATTGTTTAAAATGACTAAGGGCAAAAAAATTGGGAAACTGAGTAAAACTCGATCAATACTTCATCTAGTTCAAGTTAATTTTATTGAAACTTGTCTAATTATGTTCATCTTTTTTCAAACTTCCCAGAAATGTAGATTGGTTTAAGCGCCAAAAAAGTGTTCACATCTTAGTAAGAACGGTTAAACTATAGACATCCGGTACTCGCGTACTGGGGTGGGAGGGGGAAGGGGGAGGGGGAGGGTTCAGGGGAAGCCTCCCCTACCCTTCCTCCATTGCGGAAATGTATAGTTTATGAGTAATATTTTTTTTTGTAAATACATAACCTCACTTTTTTACACAGGAATATTGACACAAAGTTACTTCTGCAACGGCTTCGGCGCTGCGAGAAGTGCAGCCCCTTCGCCCTTGCGTAGCAAATCACAGGCACCCATGCTCACCTTCGCAGCTTCGGCTTATTGGTCGCCTTTGGCGACCAGCCTCAGCCGCTACGGCTCACACAGGCGCCTGCGATTTGCTACAGCTTGCTTAGTCGCAAAAACAGGAAAACACAGCACTAAGCACATGAGAGAACATTCGCGTAACCACTAGAGAAACGGAATGACAATTAGGCTTGCCAACTCCAAAAAAGCCATTTTCGGGATTACCCAGCTCGACATCCGGGACTTGGCTATATTACGCGGGACACAACACACCACATACAAATTGGTTAGAAAAAAAACACATTTTTGATCAAAATTAATGTTAATTTGTTGTTCAGTCTTGACGTGGTCAACAAACAGCTTATTTCTGCTGTATGTCCATGCATTTCCACAGAGAGAAAACACTCTTTCTGCTGATGCATTTGAAAGTGGTATCGAAGTTACGGCTATGGTGTAGTTCGTACGAGATAGATACTAATATCATATAATTACTGATTTCCGGGACAAAATGCGTCCCGCAGGGGTTACGGCGGGACGGTCTAAAATTGACCCAGAAGCGGGACGTCCCGGAAAATCCGGGACGGTTGGCAAGCCTAATGACAATTGACATTTGACACCATAGATAATACATTATATTTGATATTTACAGTTGCCCAAATTATGGGCGTCAACACCGTCCCGTTTCACACTTTTTTACATCGGTTTTTGACATATAATCTTATAACACTATACAAAATATCATATTTGCGTTTCGTTATACGGAATTTTTAGTGAAATTTATTTTTATCGCAATTAATTCAAAACTCATTTCCGACATTCAAAAACAGTGTAAAAGGACAAGCCTCCTAAACTGAAAACATAATTAAAATCAAGTACCGGATATCTATAGCCAATCCAAAATTTGATAAAAACTTGATAGCTATTACATACATAAACACTCACGCCTGTCACCCAGAGGGGTAGGCAGAGACTATGGACTTCCATTTGGCACGATCCTGACAGACCTCTCTTGCTTCCTCCACATCCATATACCTACGCATACACGCTCGTCGGTTAAAGGTACTTTTGATTTGGCCCATTTTCAATATATCGCCAATTTGGTCGATAAATTTTCGCCTAGGGCGACCCTTCCCGACTCTGCCGTTCACCTCTGCAACATAAATTTGCTTTGTCACTCTTTCCTCATTCATTCTTTCTACATGACCAAACCACCGAAGCATTCCTTTCTTAATCCTGGCCACAACATCATCTTGCAAACCACACTCTTCTTTTATTAAACAATTTCTCACTCTGTCCTTCAGATTCATCCCTAACATACTCCTTAATGACCGCATTTCTACAGCATTTATTCTACTCTCGTGCTTCTTCTGCCACACCCAACTTTCACTACCATACATTAAAGTAGGCACTAACACAGCATTGTGAATTGCCATACGTGCCTTTTTGGACACATTCTGACTTTTCACAATAGAGTGTAGAGCCCCATTCACTCTATTTCCTGCATTCACTCGTCGTTCTATATCCTTATCAACACAAACTCATCAACTTGCTCTACCAACTCCCCTTCTATTCTTATTTCACATATCGTTTTGCTTTCTTCTCTTTCAAAAACCATAACTTTCGTCTTACTTGCGTTCACTTTCATTCCCTTTTCTTTTAATGTCCTGTTCATTAATGTAACCATCATTTGCAACTCGGCCGCCGAAGACGCAAGTATGACTTGATCATCGGCGTACAAAAGGCATTTGACGGTTAACTCACCCATTCTTAACCCGCATTCTTCTACTTTCAAATTTTCCAAACAACTGTCCATAAATAGGTTGAACAGCCACGGGGAAGCCACACAGCCCTGTCTGACACCTTTATGGATGCCAAACCAGTCCGAGTAGGCCCCGTTGACCCTGACACAGGCACTAGAATCCCTATATAGAGACTTCAATGCCTGTATCAGACCAGCGCTCAACCCAAATGTGGTCAGTGTTTGCCATAACACGTTTCTGTCCACTCTGTCATAAGCCTTCTCCAAGTCTATGAACTCACAAAAAACTCTTTGGTTTTTGGCCAAAAACTTCTCCGCGATCATGCGCATGGAAAAGACCTGATCCGTACATCCCATTCCTTTTCTAAACCCCGCTTGCACATCCCAAATTTTTCCATCAGTTTCTTTCATAACTCTTTCAATTAACACCTTAGCATACAGTTTACCCACAATGCTAAGCAAGCTGATACCACGGTAGTTTTTACAGTCCTGCTGTGACCCCTTTCCCTTATAATATATTGGGACTATAACGGCTTTGCACCAGTCTTCCGGTACCCGCTTCAGTTCCCAACATAAATTAAACAAGGTGTACAGCAGGCCAGCAACCACACCCTCTCCAGCCCTTAGCATTTCGAGTGATACTCTATCATATCCGGCTGCCTTACCTGCTTTCATGCTTTTCATTGCTTTCATTATTTCATCTACACTTATCTCCCTACCTCTCTCCACTTCTTCCGGAATTTCTATTTCACTTACTTCAGACGACTCTTCACTCTTAAACACGCTTTCAAAGTATTCCTTCCATCTCTTTAAATTCGAAACTTCATCATTCAGCATGCAGCCATTCTCGTCTCGTATAGCATTCATTCTAGGCTGTTTTGAATTTCCCCTGGCAGTTCTTACGAGCTTCCAGAACATTTTAATATTTGCCTGGAAGTTATCAGATATTCTTCTATCATTCTTATCTATCCTTTCTTGCTTTTTCCTTTCAACAACTTCTTTTACTCTCTTATTTATACGTCTAAAGTCTGCCTTTTTTCTTTCTATCTCATCATTCATACCGCCAGAATTACCAGCTTTGGTTGCTAGTAAATTGCTTGATAGCTATTCTCACATAATATCTCAAATACAAGTAAATCTTAAGGATAGGAGTCACTTTAAAACTGTTTTTGTATTTTTATAATTTCAATTTAGAATTGTTATATTACAGGTTATAATTACTTGATTAGTTGTGATGATACATTATGGTTTATGAAGAAATGGTAAAAAATCAACTCAACCACATTTATGTCTTCAAAATTATGTTTTCATTTGTCAATATCAATATCAACATCTGCCAACCTGTACTGTCTTCATATTCCCTCATTTTGTAGTGGCTTTTTGTATACTTTGCAACACTATGTTAAACTTTGACTTAGAATTAATAATAAATTAATAATTAATAATTTTTTCTTTTTTTATATATGGTACCTCCACACTAGGATTTTTTCCTGTATTGTAGACATTTTATAAACATAAACTGCACATGGACAAACATCCAGACCCGTAACAATTATTTGTAGGCCATACAAATACTTGTTATGTGTGGGATTTGAACCCACGGCCTACAGTGCTGCAACTGATCGCTAAGCCACTGCGCCACAGAGCAGTCGTGTACTATTAAAATTAAATCCTACTTACTTTGGATGTTTCAGCATCAATCAACTTTAGTTGTTCTTCAAGCAACTTCCGTTTATGTGTAGCAGCGGCCGCAGCAGCTGACTTCAGCTCACTGTGACGTTTATCTAATGCTGCCTTAAGTTCTGCAAAATGTCTGTCAATTGCTTCCTCCGCTGCAGTAGCGGCTGCTTCTAGCCTTCTTAGCTCACTTGCAACAGCTTCTCTAGCAGAACCTAGTTTACTAAGGCATTCATTGGCTCTATACAACAATATCTCTGACATTCTTTTTAAGGCAATTGAGAATGGCACTACAGTATGATCACAGGGTGTGTCGCTATGTGGGCCGTCGGCGCAATGACGACAGAAAACACAATCACAAGTCTCACAAAATAAGAGCTCTCGGCCTGGATGAGAGCTACACTGAGGTATTACTTCTCTTCGTTGTCTTGCCATTAAGTCAAGTAACTGATTGACGAGAAATGAAGGTGGTAATGCTGGCACACCACCGCGTGGTATGGTAATCAACTCACGACAAATGGGACATCGGAAGCTTCCAGCATCCCTTGTTTGTGATGCAGCTATTCGAGTTAGGCAATGTAAGCATACAGTGTGGGAACATGGCAAAAGCTTTGGTGTATGTTCGCCTCCATCATAAGTGCCTGAAAAGATATCCAAGATTACTTAAAAAGGATGACTTAATTAATTTAAACTTATAATCTTGATATAATAACACCGATAAAAGCATAGAAATAAAATTTACTAAATTATTATTAGTTCATTTATTCAACATAAAGATAATACAGATATTTGTGAGATGATAAACACTAAAGAAATGTTTGTTCAATAAATAGCATGATTTAAATGAAGCAGATTAAAGAATGTTTATGTCTAAAAGGGGTCAACATTTTTAAGGAATAGTTAAATCTTTCAATTATTTATAATATAAATATTATATTTAATATATACAAACATATAATTTCATACATAATATGTTATTGTGCTCATCAAATGTGCATTAAAAGAAATATTTCATGTACAGCAAGGAAAAGGTGTACTAACATAGACAGGTGCCGCATGTGAGGAAGCTCTCATTAAAATCCTCATAGTTGATGGAGACGGTCTCGACGAGCGTGGAACTCATGCTCGCCATCCCGACGCCCAGCCGTGAACTGTTATATGCATATTACAATATTTAAACAAAACTATGATACTGGATATGTTACTAAATATTGAATTATGATTTATTCCATATTATGTAACACGAGGAAAAATAAAAAGTAAAAGAAAAATAGACATTTTTGAGTTGAAAATAACTCTACTCTCAGAAATCATTTGCTGTCTTTATTTCTCTGCAGTCTACAGGAACAAAATATTAAAATTCTAAAATTTTTCATAGAACAAATGTTTTATCATAAAACTTGGATTATTTAATAAAAAAAAACAATTGAAATAATGGTAGTAATCAGGCAAATAATATGATGTCAAATTAGCTTGTTAGTTGTTACATAAATCATAATAATTGCTCTAACCTGTTTACAGTTGGTTAATAAGAGATAATGTGTACAGTGCTCTGCAAGTTGTGAATCACCAATTGGTGCAGATTGTTCACTTATTTTATTGCCTTCAATTGAATGGGGTTCAAAATGTGCTTGTCATACATGCTGTGATATTTTGAAAATTATTGGGAATATAACAATATTAAAAAATTAACCGGCCTTAATCAAATAAAAAAATAATATTGCGATTACATTAATGTACAAAATTGAGATTCTATTTACCTTTTAATAGTATATAAGGCATAAATAAAATTTAAGAACCTTTTTTTTTAATACTGATACAAAAATTACCATTTGGTTGATAAATCTTATCATTTAAAGTTCCCACGGAAAACAAGGCATTATAAATAGGTATACATAGATGAAAAAGTGTAAGATTGTGTACAGTTAATTTAGTACTTAGGACACAAGTCTTAATTTTCACTAATTTCTAAAGTCTACAACTTTTATAACATTTATTCTGGTCTGCTACTATGTTCATGCGTGAACTATTCAATAGTACACAAGATAAATCTAATGGTACAGGTGATGTAAAAAAGTTTGTCAAACAAACTGCTAAAGCAAAGTTCATTGAACTGCACAGTTATCTTTCTATTTGTGTTCTCAAACAAGGACTCTACATAACAGGTGTAGTTAGCAGGTTCGTGAGAAATACCATGAGAAATATATATATAATAATAGAACTAATTGTTTAAAGCTCTAGACAAGAAGTTTTAGTACATATTAATAATAAAAAAACACTAATATGGTTGAGAAATAAAAAGTAATGATGATAACATGATTTCTAGTTTTAAAAATAGTTAAAGAAAACATTGGTAATAATTGAAATACTAATATCGCAAGGAGTAAACGGAAAAACATGTACTTACAGGAATGAGCAACAATACATGGACGTAAATTCCGATATTAATTGGTGTTATGGACATATAATTTATCTCATTTTCTAGTAGTTGATTTGGTTTCAATAGTTTTTCGGTTATCGCTTTTAATATGTCTATAAATATTACTGCAGGTTTTAGTTGAAAAATAAGGAAAAGCGCATTTTTTATTACTAATATATGCCTCCTATAGGCTTGTGCACGTAACAGCCAATTTTAGGATCTTTTAGTGTGAAAGTGCTTATAAATGCTATTTATTGAGCACATTCAACAATACAATTTTAAACAAATGCTCTTTCGTAATCGATCGATATCATAGGAAAACTATACTCATGACAAAGAAATATTCACAGTATTAATTATCAGCAATTTTATAACATAACTAGTATTGGATCGAGTTTTAAATTGACTCAGCGGCACGTTGGTAGTGTTTCATTTTTAGTTATTCTATATTTGGAAAGGTTTTGTTTCCAAATATTTATCAAAACTATTTTTGTGTCAACCAATAACCTCACAACAAAACGTCAACTGTCAAAGTCAAAGGATTTTTTTTGGAGTTTATGGCCTGGTATCTAGACCTTTAGGCCAAGTCTTGAGTATTATTATTCAGTTTATTATAATTTCCCCAAACCTTGTCTTTATGTATTATTATCCTTCATAGTTCACTGCTTCACAATATGTTGATGTGTCATATTGTGCAACCCTTGGGAGATTTCGACGGCAACTTGAGCCAGCAGGCAGACCACGTGTGAAGCACCAGTTTTCAAATAAAAAAGAATAATCGAAATCGGTTCACCCAGTAAAAAGTTATGAGGTAACACATAAAAAAACATACAGTCGAATTGAGTACCATTTCGTTTTTGAAGTCGGTAGAAAATGAGAGATATCCGTGAATTTCTTCAACATATAAAAATAGCAGTAAGTCAGGCGAATTCCACTTCTAAAGGTTAAAGTAAGATCATTTACGTAGTTCTTATTTGTATTATTTGAGGTGTTTCATATATATTGTCTCATGAAGATTTATATATTTGTCTTTTTTAATGTCGCTTTTTGGTTTCATAGAGTTTCAAGCTACGACAATGCTAAAGAAGTGTTCACTTCAAAAGATTTTCAAGGACCTTGATTTATGTTTCTTCAATCAACAATAATGATCACTAATGTTTACGCGAACACTACACATGAATGAAACTAATTTTATGGATTTAAATAAAACGAGTATTTATGGATTTTATCGCGTATATTATCATTACAGCCCTTCACAAGTCCACTGCTGAACATAGGCCTCCCCCAAGGAATGCCACAAAGCACGGTCCCGAGCCACCTGCATCCATCGACTTCCTGCATGTCTTACCAGGTCGTCACTCCATCTTGTGGGGGGTATATTAACTTATTTTATATTCCCGACGTTCCGCACACTTTACTCATGGAAGGGGGGGGGGGGGTTGACGTCCTAATGTCATAGCTAACTACGGCTACCTCTAGATACGAGGGTGGATTGAAAAGTACTCGGCCTAACACAGATCCATTCAATTCTAAAAATCAAATCTACCCACATTATTTAGTTCAGTTCTGACTAGTTCATTGTGTGAAGTTCGAAACGTGTGCGATAATTAGTTGTGATTTTATAAATTTATTAACAAAGTAATCGGACATAATTTCCGCGAATGGAGCAAATCGAGCAGCGTGCCGTCATTAAGTACCTCCATAAGAAGGGGCTATCATCAAAAGCCATCCCTGATGACATAGTCAGTACATTAGGCGATTGTGCTCTGTCATATTCATCCGTCAAAAAATGGATAGCAGAATTT
This sequence comes from Parnassius glacialis, assembly GCA_033319125.1. Taxonomy (NCBI): domain Eukaryota; kingdom Metazoa; phylum Arthropoda; class Insecta; order Lepidoptera; family Papilionidae; genus Parnassius; species Parnassius glacialis. Next base: position 26,147,619 of record JAVANC010000027.1, on the reverse strand, counting down.
AAGCGTGGTAGAGAGAGTGCGAAAGATGAACCCCGCTCTGGAAGGCCTTCGACGTCAACTACTGACGAAAATATTAAAAAAGTACTTGATTTAATAATGGGAGACCGCAGATTAAAAATTAGAGAGATAGCCGAGATTATAGGCATCTCTTATGAACGAACTCAAAACATCATTGTCAACGAGTTGGGTTTCCACAAGGTGTCTGCGAGATGGGTTCCGCGACTGCTTTCAGTTGAACAAAAAAGGACGCGATTGACTATTTCCCGCGACTGTTTGGAGTTATTTGAAGCCGATGCAGATGATTTTTTGAATCGTTTTGTTACTATAGACGAAACATGGGTTCATTACTGTACACCGGAAACAAAACAACAATCAAAACAGTGGAGAAGACCTGGTTCACCACCCCCCTAAAAAGGCTAAGTCGATTTTGTCGGCAAATAAGGTGATGGCTTCAGTATTCTGGGACTCGAAAGGTGTGATTATGATTGATTATCTTGAAAGGGGTCAGACTATAAACTCTGATTACTACTGCACCTTACTACGTCGTTTACGAGAGTAAATAAAAGAAAAACGTCGAGGAATGCTCAGAAGAAAAGTCCTGTTTCATCAAGATAACGCCCGTGTTCACACGTCAGTACAGTCAATGGCTGAAATTCACAACTGTGGCTTGAACTGTTACCGCATCCGCCGTATTCACCTGATCTGGCACCATCAGACTTCTTTCTGTTCCCTAACCTAAAAAAGCACTTGGGAGGTCAAAGATTTTCGACAAACGACGAGGTCAAAGCAGCTGTAGACGCATATTTTGACTCTAAGGAAGAATCATTTTGTTTCAACGGTCTAAATGCTTGGAAGGGGAGGTGGCAAAAGTGTATTGAACTTGATGGTGATTATGTAGAAAAATAAAAATATAACTGATTTAGTATGTGTTTATTTTCTTGGTTAGGCCGAGTACTTTTCAATCCACCCTCGTATAAATTATTAATTTTTGTTCCCATCTACGCAGTATGAACTTATAGTATCTTGCAGTCTTGCAGTTGTATGCTTGGTTTGGGATTTAAATATAGAATTCCAAACAAATAGTAGCGCCCAGATATCCTATAAGGGTTCCGAATTACTAACACATCTAGAAAAGCTAAAGAATTATTAATAAGTAAGCAGGGATTTCTCCTCAAAATCTTCCATGAATATATCGGCGACAATGGGAAATACAGGTGAGCCCATCGCCACACCATCTACTTGCTTATAGAACTCTAAAATAGGTAGCCAAATGTAAGGCAGTGTCTGAGTAACTCTGCTTATTCTATGAGCATGTTGTTTTCTGCCAGCTTTCTAGTTACAATTGAGATACATACATACAGTCTTCAACAGGTAAGCATGTGACCAGTTATGAGAAATTATGGTCAGTTTTGATATGCAGTCAAATCAAAACTGACCATAATTTCATTGTGTGCCAGATGTAGATCTTTGATCTCGCTGACAAAGTGGTAGGAATCCTTTGTTTTTGCTTTTGTATGCCCCTGAGTGGTGAGAGTATTTTCGCTAAGTGTTGAGTCAATGTGTAAGTTGGTGAATCGATTTGGCTCACTATGGGACGTAGTGGAGCATTGGGCTTGTGTATTTTTGTTAACCCATACAACTTCGGTGGTTTGGCACAAATAGGTATTATCGATTTTTCGTCGAGATTTAATTTTTCGAAGTGTTTCTTTATTAGGTCATTAGTTGTTTTAAGTGTGTTATTTGTTTGGTCGTTTTTAACCTTTTTATAAGTACTTACGTCCGACAAAAGTTTTACGGAGTCCAATCTACGTAGAACGAGTTTATAGCTTCTAGTATCTTGGAAGTCTTGCAGTTGTATGCTTGGTTTGGGATTTAATTTTATAATTGCTATCATCGCAAGTAGATAGTAGCACCGTAGTAAGTAGTGTTAGTAGAGATTTCATTTTATAAATTTTAAGATCGCAGAGTAGTAAAAAATCTGTTTATATAGTCTCTATAATTCATGATAATATCGGATATGATTAGTTTGATAGACGAGTATTATCAAAACGTTTTGGAAGCTGAAGGTCAAATAAATAAGTCTATTTGTGTACACCGAAGCAGTTGAACTGATACATGATACACGTTACGGATTAATTTTACCATAAATTCATGTAATTATATTTTTGAGACCTTTATTCAATCTGAGTGTTAAACTGTTTAAAATGTTCAAAAGTTTTAGGTAAGTTTGTAACTCCTTTACTGTGCCCGGTACTACAAATAGATATATTTTGTTGCTTTTAAACATCGGAACATTTTCGTTCAATGACATATGAACAACATCAAGACTAATAGTCTATTGTATAGGATTGTCTACATTTGGAACTTTTGTTTTAGGTATATTTATTATAGAAGATATTCAGATGCCCCAAAGCCGTTTGATACTATACCCGGTCTATCATCTTTACCTTTTTTGGGTCCAGTACACCATTTTATGCCTGTGATAGGTTTGTATAAGACGAAATGGTCATATATCATTAGTTATATAATTTACCAGTACCCTATCTGTGTTGAAATATGCTTTCACCCGCTTTTTACGAACAGTTATTATGTTACCGAACAATATTATGTTTTCACTGTAAAACTTATTGCTTTATTTTAATCCTCCTTATTTTTGATTATTTCATGAAATTTAGTAATATTCCTGGTGGTATGTGCATTAGAAAATGCAATGAAATTTTTTTTTATAGAATAAGGGTGACAAACGAGCACACAGTCCACCTGATGGTAAGTGGTTGCTGCGGCCCATAGACATCTACATCTATCCTCTATTACAAATCAAAATGTAGATGCGTTGTCACCCGTGAGTACTAAGATGGAATGCCTCATTTCCAGTAAAAAGGGCCTCCGGCCACCTGCATTCACCAAGCGAAACGCAGAGGTAAACCTCTACGTCTCGCTGGTTTTCTGTGAGGTCGTGGTACCACCCCGGTTCGAGGCGGCGCATCCGTGCGACAGCAAACGCTGCCGCGTGGCTCTACCACTGTTAAAAGATGCAACGTCTCTTCGCAAAAAGAAGCAAAGCATCGCAACGATTTTGTACTTTCTTACTTATTTTTAATTAATCGTATGTCTGTCAAGTGATCCAACATTGGTGGATATTTCATTTCATCGCAATGGTGCCAACCATCATCAGTATTTGGCATATAGGCTGAGTTTGGTTTGGTGTTCATCAGGCGGGCATCTAAGGACTCGTCCGTCAAATCAGTTGCACCGCGTGCGGAAGAGATCGATCTAGACGAGATTGATCCGCGGAGAAAAAGTTAGTATATCCCCCCCCCCCCCCATTCCGCTCCCCTTGACTGTATTATTGATATAGTGGTCTTTAAGCGCAACTGCTGATGATGTGGTTCCAGAATCCCGGTTTGGGACAAAATAAGATATTGGGTTTTTCTGGCAAAGAATTCTCAGAGCTGCTCGGTTTTAAGAAGTTGGCGGTGTTTCGTCCCATACCTACCTCAGAAAGCCATTAAAATCATGTGCCTGATCTCTCTCTGGTGGTTTCAGATTACCCCATCGGATTTGAGAGTGAAGATACAGTATGTAGTCCATGTAGGTACTTCATGCACTAATGCTATTCCATCGGAATTTGAGAGTGACGGAATAGAGTTTGGAACTGTTTGTGCATAGGGTGGGTGTACCAGTCCCAAAGCAGTTAAGGACACATTTTCACTTCGAAATGCTCTGAACTGGTATTATTTAGTTTTTTGGGCAGCACCCTAAAATAAAAGTAGCCTAAGTTACTCCTTGTAACATCAGCTATTACATGTTTTTACAAAATGTATTACATGTTTTTGGGTTACAACCAGTGGCGTAGCGTGCCTTAGACGGGCCCCGTATCAAAATTTATTGGGGGGCCCAAATGAAGAGTAAAACTTTTCCCAAAGGGAACAAAGACGCTTGCAATGCTCCTAAGAACTAAACTAGCCAAACACTTCAAATCAAATATACACTTTTGCACGCCTCATAACGCAAAGCGTTTTAAGGTAGTGCTTTACTGTCGACACGCCAAGGTCAAGCGATTTAGTGTACTTAAAATGTCTGTCATAACCACATTGCACTTATACCACAGAATAATGCGTATACGATAATATGAGTAGCCGTAACAAGAAAACATTCTAATTAATTCATCTTATATTTTTTACATAATCATTTTACATTGCTACTTTGAAAAAAAATTTACGCGGACGTCAGGATGTTGATTTTGTATGTTTTTTTTTATAGGATAAGGGTGACAAACGAGCACACAGTCCACCTGATGGTAAGTGGTTGCTGCGGCCCATAGACATCTACATTTATCCTCAATAAAGAATCAAAATGCAGATGCGTCGTTACCCGTGAGGACTAAGATGGAATGCCTCTTTTCCAGTAAAAAGGGTCTCCGGTTCTCTACACTCACCATACGAAAAACAGCAGCATTAAGCTGCTATTTCTGAACAGTGGTAGAGCCACGCGGCGGCTTTTGCTGTCGCACGGATGGGACGGCTCGAACCGGGGTGGTACTACGACCTCACAGAAAACCAGCGTGAAGTAGAGTTTCACCTCTGCGTTTCGCTTGGTGAGTGCAGGCGACCAGAGGCCCTTTTTACTGGAAATGAGACATTCCATCTTAGTCCTCACGGGTGACAACGCATCTACATTTTGAATTGTAATAGAGGATAGATGTAGATGTCTATGGGCCGCAGCAACCACTTACCATCAGGTGGACTGTGTGCTCGTTTGTCACCCTTATCCTATAAAAAAAAATTACGCCGGTATTCTGTGAGAGCGTGGTCCTTCCCCGGTCGAGCCGATCCATTCGTGCTACAACTATACTACTAATATAGCTGCAACATGGCTCCACCACGTAAAAAAGTTTGTGTAATCGACTTAATTTAGTAAACATCATTATTTTTTCCCAGTAGGTGACACTCCCTGTTAAAATTATAGAGCGCTAAATTTAAAACACGTAAATAATATATTTTAAAAGTCAGGAATACAATTTACTTTTTCATAAAAATTAAATGAAACGCTCATAAGGCGTGCACTTCTAGATTTTCCTAACTCTTCTTGCCTTTTGTTCTGCGAACTTATTTATTATCATTCATAGCTGAAGGTGATTTCAGTTTTTCTAAATTTTCTGCCTTTATAGACAAAAGCGACAAGTCTGATAGCCTTTCCTGTCGCATAGAAGTGCTTAGAATTTGCTTATACACTCTCGGGGCCCCTGTAGCCCGGGGGCCCCGTATCATTGATACGGCTGATACGGCGGTAGCTACGCCCCTGGTTACAACGTAGATTTCTTTTTATTCGAAAGGCAATATGGTAGAGAATAATAATAAATCATAAACCACTCTTATAAGAATACAACTTCTTTTCGACACTCCTATATGTTTTTAAAAGTACTCTAAGTTATATATGGGCTAGCATATTGATGTTCAAAACGCTTGTGCACTTGTGCACTGCGCTTGTGGCTGTCGGTCTTTCGAGCCGACCAATTGTCACTTCAGCTAACTTATCCGTTGGGCTGTCGGTTACTCAGGTTCTACTGCGGCTATCCTTATTTCTAAATTTGGTAGTAGTGAAACCCCAAGCATGGCCCTTGCCATAGGTAGCTCGCTGAGCGATCTTGAGCTTCTTCAGCCAGCAGTTAAGAACCACGTCTCAGATCCATAACTCATCACTGGTAATACGCACTGGTTCTACAATCTTGTTTTCAATTTTAGAGGTATACCTGACGAGATGTGTCGTAATCTTCCAAACGCTGCCCAATCGAGTTAAATCCGTCGATTGATCTCTTGGTCGAAGTTGGACTTACCTAGTTGGGCTATATGTCCTAGGTAAACATATTCGTCGACAACCTCGAATGTGGTACCTGCTTCAAATAACCACCGGCATAGGTATGACATGGACATTACGCACCTTTTTTGTACAGACTTCAAAAGGAGGAGGTACTCAATTCGACTGTATGTTTCTTTTTATGTATGTTACCTCATAACTTTGTTTTAAGTGAACCGATTTCGATGATTCTTTTTATTTGAAAGCTGATGCTTCTCATGTAGTCCCATGTAAATATGATTAAGGTCTGACCAATAGCTTTTGAGTTATCCTTGATAATATTTATATTGAAGTCATTTGTATATAATTTTTAATTTTAAATTATTGTCCATGTAATACATATTCGTTGAGATGGGGAGACTGTTGAGGTCATTGAGCATAGAGAGCTATATCGTCGGCAAATAGAAGGTGAGTGATATATTCCGCATTGATGCAAACTTCTTCCAATGCAGGGGCGAAGAGTTTCAGGGATATAATTTCACTCTGTCTTACCCCTTTTTGCAGTTGTATCGGTATTATGCTATGGTTCTGCACTAGGATAGACATCGTAGCCCTACTGTTTAAACACATCAGCACTTTGATATAACGACAGCCAACTTGGCACCACTGAAGGGACTGTAGCACCGCATAAATCCCAAATTTCAACGAATGCATCAAAGGCTTTCTCATCGTCCACATATGCAAGACAAAGTGGCAGATTGTACTTTTTGGTCTTCAATATGCCACTTTGTCTTACCGACGATGTAAATAATTATAATTTTTATAGATTAAAATGATTCTTACCGAATAGATATATTGTTAAACGATTTTCACAAGCAACCAATTCTTATTACAATCAAATTAATGATGTAAGTATATGTATGCGGTATAATGATGTAAGTATATGTGTAAAGTCAAATGATGTTTGCGTGGAGTCTTTCTTAAACTTACAATACATAAAGCGCAAATTTCCCAAGAGCCCGCGCCACAACAGAAGTCTTTCGATGAAAATATGAACTACTTAACAAAAAAACTTTATTTCTTCGAAATAAAGCACTGCGTTTTAAAGCGGCAAGGATTTTATTGAATACTGAATGCATTGAAATTTGTATACTTTTTTTGTGTAACTAGTGCATGCACGTTACTAACCTTAAATTAATCTTTATATATAAAAATTACGTGTTACATTGTTTGACCGCAATGAACTCCTAAACTACTGAACTGATTTCAATGAAATATTTCACAATGTGTGCAGTTTAGTCCAACTTGAGAGACAGGATAGTTTTTATCCCGATAAGTGATCCTCAATTTTTTTATTGTGAATTTAATGATTTTTTTAGCACACATGGTCGTCGGAAAGGGCAGAACAACATCTGCCTGGTCAACTAGTTAAATATAAAACTATTATTAATTTATTTTAAAGATAACATTCTATTTTATTCATGTACTCACTGGCCCTCTTGGACCGGGGTTCCGTTCCGGCTGGGGACCAGTGGCATTTTTCCCGGTTTGCCACCCTATTGTTACACCACTGAATAGATCATTAGGAGCGGTACCTGCTTTGAGGTACCATTGGCCAATTAGTGACCGCCAGTACGATTTCTGTCGGGATCGCTCAGCTTGTGACCTTTTAGTTTACCTAACACATCGACGGTTGACACATGAAACGATAAAGCAGAGACCTTGGCGCTTAGTTTGGACATAGCGAAGGCCATGGAGTTTGCCATAAAGCGCTTCTTTCGAAGCTTGCCTCTTATGGGTTTCTCGAGAAACTATGCAATCGGGTCACCAGTTTTCTCGCTGATCGGAGAATTAAGGTCGTAGTCGAAGTATGCAAACCAGTAACATTCCTTGTTTAACAGATGACAGCTTTGGGGATGCTTTATACACCGGCCGTTCTAATATTTCTTGGGAATACGTCGCGTCCGATATCTACTTACGTCCGAAGTCGAGTCATTGTTAAACAAAGTCTCGGATTGGGTCAGCTAAATCTTATCCAGTTCAATCCTCAGAAGACACAGGTTTGCGGGTTTACCGCTAAAAGGAAACTGTTTGTCCTATCTCTTCAATTTTAGAGGGCTCCCCTTGTTGCCTGAGCCAGCATGGGAATCCTCAGCGTCGATGTATCGTTCAGTTCCGCGGTCCAAGGAAAGGCTAAATTAGCCTCTAAAAAGTTTGCCGTGCTTAATAGTGCGGGACAGTACTAGTTCATGCCGGCATACTACTTGCAACCTTACAAAGGTCAAACTCAGCCTCACATGGAATACTGTTCTTATCTCTGGGCTGGGGCACCGCAGTGCCAGCTCCTTCCACTTGATCGCATCCAGCGCAGAGCGGCTCGAATAGTTGACGATCGAGTTCTCTCTGATTGGCTTGACTCACTGGCACTGGGAAGAGATGTTGCACCCCTTTGCACATTCTATTGCATATATCACAAGGAGTACTCAGAGGAATTGTTCTGACTAATTCCAGACGCTCAATTTCGCCGTCGCAATTCGCAAATCAAGGCTCGCGATACCATCCATACCATCTGGATGATTGGCGGTCCACCAGTGTGCGATTTAGAAGTTTTTTCGTCGCACGACGTTCTTTGTGAAATTGATACCATCAGTGATTTTTCCGGTCCGATACAACTGAGGGACTTTCAAGAAAAGTCTGCCCTTTTTTTTTAAAAGGCATGCAACGCACTTTCTATTTCCTGGCATTGTAGTTTTTCATGGGCGGCGGTAGTCACAAATATTTTCCATTCTTGCATATACGGCATGGTCAACTATCAGGTCAGGAGGTCAAGAGCTCATGTGGTTTATTTTTGACTATCGTCTTTTACGATTTCTTACGCCGCCAGCACACAGCAAATATTGTATTGATATTTTATAGGCTAATCAGTAATATGTTTCACATCTTTATGTAGGTATTCTTGATTTTAGGATCGATTGGTCCGTCGGCAAATTTTTATGATTTAGCCCGGCATCTATATGAAAAGTTTGGAAACATAGTCAAACTCAATGGTATATTTGCTAGGGCTAATATGGTTCTATTGTTTGAGCCGCAGGATTTCGATCAGGTACATTACTTATATTTTCAAGCACTAGATACTTTTGTATAAAAATAAAATGCATGACTTTATAATAACACATTTTGTCAGGTTTACAGAGCTGAAGAAACAGCCCCATTACGGCCAGGGTTTGATACATTGGTATACTATCAAGAAGAGTTACGAAGAGATAAGTATGATGGGGTCTATGGACTAACTACAGCGTAAGTTTTCACGTTAAAGAAACATAAAACCTTTAAAACTTGTTTAAATTGTCAAAAAAGTCATTTCTAATTGAATTTTTGCCGTATACAAGGTTAAAGTTAACTATAATTTATAATACAAAATACCTGGTCACGTCTAGACCATGGGACACATAAGACAATGAAAAATACCATAGTTAAAACTTAAACAACAAATAAGTTTATTAAAATAATTTTATTCAACTTTTAGCTGTGACATAAATTATTAGGTATTTTAATAAAGTAATAATCATAATGTTAGATGGAGTGACGACCTGGTAAGATATGCAGGAATTTGATGGATGCAGGCGGCTCAGGACCGTGCTTTGTTTGTGCTGTTCCTTGGGGGAGCCCTACGTTCAGCAGTGGACTTGTGAAGGGCTGTAACAAATGAAATCATAATGATTATCAGAATTAAGGACAATTTATGCTAGACCATGAAAAGCGCAAGTCGCGTTCAAACCATTCGGGGCTTGAACCTACGGGCTACACGTTCTTATATTATAGTGTTCACGGAATTATAACTATACACTCAGATACAATCATAGCATTGTAAATTATTTTAGGTAATAGTTCATAATTAAGTTGCGCTGACCGTGAATTGTTTTAAATATCGTTTGGTGTGTATTTGCAGTGAACCGTAGATCAAATAATGTCTAAACTTTTCAATAATTAAGGATGTTTATTATGCAATACAATGCTATTAATTAATGTAGTGACAGCATAGTTATCTAACATGTCTAATTTGTACATGTCAATTTAAAGAAATTAATTTAGATATTTTATCATTATCATCATTAGTCTCATCACATGACAAGTTGAACTCTATCTGAATGCACTGCTGAACATAGGCTTTCCCCATCTAGATGTTACAAAGTAGGGTTCGAGTCACCTGCATATATCGGCTTCTTACTCGCACCCACTGTAGAGGTGTCACCACAGAATAAATAATAGTACCTCTATCTAGTTGTAGGTGGTTGCTTGCTAGTACGAAACTGCCAATCGAGACTTTTAATTCTCCATTGGTTTCCTATTTTTTATTCGTTTTTTTTATTATTTTTATATATTTTATTCGATTGTTACTTGGCTTTCTCTGTTGCCTCTCAAGACACCCACGGAGTGACATGGAGTAGCGGATTTTTTGTAGTATAAGGGGACAAACGAGTACACAGTTCACCTGATGGTAAGTGGATACTGTGGCCCATAGCGATCTTAATCCTTAACACATTAATCCTCAATTAAGTCTAAAAATGCAGATGCATTGTTACCCTTGAGGACTGAGATGGAATGCCTCGTTTCCAGCAAAAAGTCTCCGGTTCTCTACACTCACCATACGAAACACAGCAGCATTAAGCAGCTATTTCAGGCTGGTATTCTGTGAGATCGTGGTCCTACCCCGGTCGAGGCGACCCATTCGTGTTATAACCATGATATATCTGCAGTGCGATTCTCTAACGCCACCACTTCACGGGGATTACATTACCTCTACATATTCGACGTACATAGTCCGTTTTTTCTTCGAAAATTTACGCAAAGTTTATCATTACTAAATTACCTAACAGTATGTGATCATTACGTGTTGCAACAAAAATGCTAGGAAGCCACCTTGTTAACACTGCAGTACACGCGTGGGGTGAATATTCACCCCAGACCAATGTTTTCGAAATTCGAGCTGTTATCGGATTATTGTTGGTAGTGTAAATAGTCTCGATCTGTCGGAAGGAAGGAAGGAAGACGGAACCTAAAAGACTTTTGGGACAATTCTAGAGGCAGATTAATTGAATTAGTCTATTTGACTATGTCATAGTATAGATTTCTATTTGTCCTTCGCACTATTCGATTGTATGACGTCACAAGCAAACCTCAAAGGCAATTACTAGATAAACTTGCAGCTATACGTGAAATTGTAATTTTCAGTAGTAATAACAATTATAATCCCAGTGAACAACTAACTATTGATGAACAGATTACTGCATTTTGAGGACGCTGTGGTTTTATCATGTATATGCCCAACGAATCTTCAGTTTGGAATAAAAAAAAATGTGGTAGATGTGAAAATTCAGCTTAGCCTGAAGGGCCTTTCAAAAATTCTAACAAAGTTGTGGATGGTACACATCGAGTGTTGTATGCCGTCTTCAATCTGGGATGTAATATCACGATGGATAGTTATCCATCATGTAACCAGTTGGTTTACAAGTATACCGTTATCTCAAGATCTGTTGAAACGATAAACTACCATGGTTGGCACCCTCAAGTTTAATACACCAGAAATACCTTCAATTTTCAAAGAATTACGTCAACGAGAAGCAAAAGGTACTATTTTTGGATTTCAGAAAAATTCAACTTTTGTGTCATACATACCAAGAAAAAACAAACCCGTGATTTTGTTATCGACAATGCATCATGATGGCACAATTGATTCCAAAACAGGAGCTAAACAGAAACCAGAAATAGTAACTTTTTATTATAAAACCAAATGCGGGGTAGACATTGTTGATAAGATATGCAATAAATATAATGTTTCAAGAAACAGTAGACGATGACCTCTTACTATATTTTTTGACATATTGAATCTTGCAGGTATAAATACCTAGGTAATTCATCAGATGAATAGGATAACTAACAATGAGCAAACATATATTGCACGAAGAATTTTCCCGCTGGATGTGGCGTTTGATTTGGAGAAACCCGCTATAAACTTTAGAATTGGTGTTCAAAATATTCCACGGGAACTAAGAATCAAAGCTCAGATACTTCTAAACAGAGAAATTATGACATTGAACAAAATCCAGGTCGGAATATCCAGAGAGCAGGAAAAAGTGGTGGATGTGTTTATTGTCCAAGATCACGTGATCGTTCTGCTTCAAAATGCTGATAAAACATGCAATAAATGGATCTGTCCGGATCATCAAGTCCTAGTTTGTTCATATTGTCATCAAAATAAAAAAATATTGTTAAAAATAATAATGAAAAACCTAAAATATCTGGAGACTTTGTAAAATTGTTGTCATTTTCCTCCTTTTCTTAAAAATTACTCTTTTTGGTGTCCATTTAATTAAAATATAAAAGTACCATAATACTTATAGTAAGTAATAAATACATAACAATATTTAAACGCATTTTATTTCATATATTATTATATTAATCACAAAATAGATAAATGAATAAGGTCTTAATATTCGCTCCATGCGATCAGAGCAGAACATCAGAAAATTAGGGCGCGTATACTGTTGTGTTAAATTAGAATCGAAACAGAAAAAATCAATGTGATTATTTACCTAAAGATTTAATATATTCTTTGCACTATTTGTTATTACTGTGCATGAAATAATGAATGCATGACATGTTCTGAGGAAATCATCTATACAATAAATTTTAGAAATTAGTAAAAGATTTAGATACTGTAACCTAGGCATAATAATGCCGTGTAGTGGCGGTCAAGAATATCCACTACCCCATATCCTCCCGTGGGTGTCGTAAAAGGCGACAAAGGGAAACAGGCGGGAGATGGGCAGCAGCATCTTCCTGATAATAGCCGAAAGTACAATAAAAAAACTGCGGTTGCCAACCCGCTCGCCAAGCGTGGCAACTATGGCAAATACCCCCCAATGATGAAAACAACAAACAGACGGCCCCTAGTCCCCGGCGGCCCCGCTATTCCTGGCTACGGTGGCGACCATGGTAACGGCGGGGCAGGGGGTGCTAAGAATCTCCGGTGGAGGTTCGGTTGCCACCTACGACGACTCGACCTGGCAACGTACAACGCACGCACCCTGAGGACTGACGAGAAGATCGTGGAGCTGGAAGAAGAGATAGACAAGTTGCGCTGGTATATTATAGGATTATCCGAAGTCCGAAGAGAGGGGGAGGACACGGTAATCCTCGAATCCGGCAACTTGCTCTATCACCGGGAGGGCGACCATCTGTCCCAAGGAGGTGTCGGATTTATCGTCCACAAGTCTCTCGTTAACAACGTTGTAAAGATCGGGAGTGTGTCGACGAGGGTTGCGTACCTTATACTCAGAATCACCAAACGGTATTCGCTGAAGGTCATACAGGTTTACGCACCAACCTCGGCACACCCCGATGAGGAGGTGGAGGAAATGTATGAGGATATCTCTAGAGCCATGCATTCCTCCAAAACCCAATATACGGTGTTAATGGGAGACTTCAATGCAAAACTAGGCACAAGAGAAAACGGTGAGCTGAAAGTAGGGAAATTTGGAATAGGGCAACGGAACCCAAGGGGCCAGCAGCTGGCCGACTTCATGGAGAAAGAGGGACTGTTTATGATGAACTCTTTCTTCAAGAAGCGGCCCCACAGGAAGTGGACCTGGTCGAGCCCCGACGGTTCGACAAAAAATGAGATTGACTTCATTATGACGACCAGACGACAACTGTTCAGTGATGTCTCAGTGATCGCGAGGGTGAAAACCGGCAGCGATCACCGAATGGTTAGAGGCACACTGAACCTAAATGTTAAGTTGGAGAGGTCTCGTCTGATGAAGTCAACGCTCCGTCCCCCTCGTGCACTAATCCAAAGTCCCGAAACCTTTCAGCTCGAGTTACAAAACTGTTTTCAGTGCCTAGTAGACTGCAATGAAGTGGACGATATGAATGACAAGCTCGTGGAAACTGTCCATGCGGTCGGAGCTAAGTTCTGCAAGACCCGCCGCAGAAGAACACAAAAACTCTCCGATCACACTCTTAATCTCATGGCTGTTAGACGGGAGATGAGGCTACATTCTTCAACAGATTTGACAGCATACAGGCAACTGAACAGACAGATCTCTAAATGCATGCGGCGAGACTTACGCAACTTCAATACAGCTCGTATTGAAGAAGCGATCGAGCGGAACCAAGGCTCCAAAGTCTGCCAGAGATCTGTCTGCCAGAAAGAGCCAACTGTCAAAGCTGAAGACCGAATGTGGCAGCATCGTTTCCGGGGCACCTGAGATTTTGAGTGAGATTGAGAGGTTCTATGGGCAGCTGTACACGTCATCGTTGGAGCCACACGCAAGTGTGAGTAACGATCCAAGAGCGAGTCTTATTCGACACTATTCCGAAGATATCCCGGACGTCAGTCTGAGCGAGATTAGAATGGCTCTCCAGGACCTTAAAAACGGCAAGGCCCCAGGCGAGGATGGAATTACAGCGGAGCTTCTGAAAGCGGGTGGAAGACCGGTACTTCAAGTCCTTCAGAGGCTCTTTAATTCCGTCCTCCATGGTGGCATTACACCGGAGGCGTGGAGCAGAAGTGCGGTGGTCTTGTTCTTCAAGAAAGGTGACAACGCTCTCTTGAAGAACTACAGACCGATTTCCCTTCTGAGCCGCGTCTACGTGCTGTTTTCGAGAGTCATTACGAATCGTCTCACGCACAGACTTGACGACTTCCAGCCTCCCGAACAAGCCGGTTTCCGAAAGGGCTTTAGCACCATAGACCACATACATACCCTACGGCAAATTGTACAGAAGTCCGAAGAGTACAATTTGCCACTATGTCTGGCGTATGTGGACTATGAGAAAGCCTTTGATTCCGTCGAAATTTGGGCGGTGCTGCAGTCCCTTCAGCGGTGCCAAGTTGATTGTCGGTATATCGAAGTGCTGAAGTGTTTGTACAGTAGAGCTACGATGGCTATCCGAGTACAGAACCAGAGTACGAAACATATCTAATTGCAGAGAGGTGTAAGACATGTTATATCCCCGAAACTCTTCACCGCTGCATTGAAAGACGTTTTCAAGCTTCTGGACTGGAAAGGATACGGAATTAACATCAATGGCGAGTACATCACTCACCTTCGATTTGCCGACGATATAGTCCTCATGGCAGAATCGCTGGAGGAACTAAGCACTATGCTCAATGACCTCAATAGTGTCTCCCAACGGATAGGTCTTAAGATGAACATGGACAAAACAAAGATTATGTTTAATGTCCATGTCACACCTATGCCGGTAGTTGTTGGGAGCACTAAGCTCGAAGTTGTTGACGAGTATGTTTACCTGGGACAAATAGTCCGACTAGGTAAGTCCAACTTCGACCGAGAGGTCAATCGACGGATTCAACTCGGCTGGGCAGCGTTCGGGAAGCTACGACACATCTTCTCGTCAGAAATACCTCAAAACCTTAAAACAAAATTGTACAACCAGTGCGTGTTGCCAGTGATGACTTACGGAACTGAGACGTGGTCCTTCACTGCTGGCCGTATGAGGAAGCTCAAGGTCGCTCAGCGAGCTATGGAGAGGGCTATGCTCGGAGTTTCACTGCGTGATAAACTTAGGAATGAGGATATCCGCAGTAGAACCAGAACCGACATAGCCCAACGGATTAGTAAGCTGAAGTGGCAGTGGGCCGGCCATATAGCTCGAAGAACCGACAACCGATGGGGAAGAAAGGTTCTCGAGTGGCAGCCTCGTACCGGTAGGCGAAGTGTAGGGCGTCCCCCCACAAGATGGAGTGACGACCTGGTAAGACATTCAGGAAGTCGATGGATGCAGGTGGCTCAGGACCGTGCTTTGTGGCATTCTTTGGGGGAGGCCTATGTTCAGCAGTGGACTTGTGAAGGGCTGTAATGATGATGATGAGGCATAATAAAGTCGCAGAGAGTAATAGCAATTAATACTGTGGTAATAGTGTTCTGTTCTATTCAGACAGAATGCAAATGCTACTCAATTGCTATTTTGGTTCACTCATGTATTTTGAGCAAAATTGCTATTATTCCGTAATAATTGATATAAAAAGGTTTCTATCCATGTTTTTTTTAGTTTATTTAGTTTTATTGTGCACCTTTTTATATTTACAGGCAAGGTCTGAAGTGGCGTGACTTTCGAACAAAAGTAAACCCAGTTTTGTTAAAACCGAAACTGGTAAAACTGTACACACCAGCTTTAGATGAAATTTCAAAAGAAATGATAACAAGGTAACAACAAAAAATTGAAATGTTTAAAAGGCGAAGTTTGCAGAACTTTTATATACATATTTGTGAAAATAAGTGTATATTACCTAGTTTGAAGAATTTGCTAGGCGATCGAGCTAGCCAGCTACTGAAGTGGTTAGCCTACGCAGTTTATTTCTTCAGATAATAAAGCAAAGCAAAACATAACACATTATCGACGGTACTTAATTTACGAAATTTATCGCGTTTATTTAATTTATTCTTACTTATTTCAATTCCCGATGATTCGGATTTGAAATATTATAAATATATAAAAAAATATTTTTATATAGACACAATATGATCTAATAATGTATAATACTCTATCTCTACCTGAAAGAGAGATATAATGGCAGATTATATTTTCAACAGATTTGAAACAGTTTAAAGTGGTTACACTCTGGTGATATATTAAAAGAACGATTATATTTTTCCAGGTTGAATAAATGTAAGCATGACAAGAACTATCTGCAGTGGAATTTGGATTTGGAAATAACGAAGTGGTCATTAGAATCAGTAGCATACATTGGTTTAGGCACAAGGCTTGGGTGCTTCCAAAATGGAAAGGAGAACCAGAAAGCAAATATTTTAATAAAATGTGCTCGAGATATGATGGAGCTTGCATATAAATTGGAATTCTTCCCAAGTCCATGGCGATATTTCGCAACACCGAATTTCAAGAAAATGATCAAAACTTTAGATACACAGTGGGAGTAAGTTAAAGTTAAAGTTACAGCCTATATACACGTCCCACTGCTGGGCACAGGCCTCCTCTCATTTCTGAGAGGGGTTTAGGGCAAGGAAATGTTCACCGCGCTGCCCAAATGGGTGTTGGCGAACTTCACATGTCTTCGAATTTTTTTTTCTTATTTGTCAGAAATGCAGGTTTCCTCACGATGTTTTCCTTCACCGCCGAGCACGTGGTAAGTCTGCACTTAAAATTGCAATTAACAATTTCATTGGTGCTGGCGAGGATCGAACCCAGATTTCTCGCATACTGTGAAACTTAAAGCGAGCGCTAATCATCTGAGCTACCACGGCTTACTGGGAGTAAGTATTATCCTTTAAATTTTTCTGGTTTTGTTACATGAGCACCGAAATTTAAATATAGCTAATGTGACCTTAGAGGAAAATTAAATAACTCAATCGTACCAGTGCAATATAATTTGTATATATTTTTTAAATAGTTTGCTATTCAGTTGTTAGTGCACAGATGGTCAATAATGAGTTTCATCTATTAATCGGGTTACTATTAACAAATTAAAAACTACGCGTTTTTTTGAATTTTTCTATAATCGTCATTATTGCCATTTTATATATTGGGCCTATCACAAGATAACTATACTGCTATACGTAGATTTCTACAAAAGACAGTTCGAAAACCTTGTTTATTTATTTATTTATTTAACAATTTATGTACACACAAACAATGGAAAGGACACAACATGATGAAGAGTTTGTACAAGGGCGCTATTTAAATGATAATACCAAAAAATATTCTTCATATTTGGTTTATTGCTAGAAATGACTATCAAATTTATTTTAATAAAAGGAATAGTTTCCAGTAACGACTCTACGTTTAAATTTACGGAACACAGTAAGCAGTTAGAAGTATATATGCCTAACACCAAAAATAGTTGAAGTATGCAAACCAATACTACCTACCACTGACTATCGCGATGCGACACAGGACAGCCCTACCGTAAGATAAAGTTATAAATCGGAATAACTACGACGGACGGAATGACGACTACGATTAAAACTTGTTGAAAACCGATCTAAGCCAGCTGTCCGAGCCGTAATTTATACTGCTAGAACGAGACCGGATTAGAAGTGCTATCCTCACTTCTTTGTATTTTCTTTTATTTTCTACCCTCATTTATTGCACGGCCTCTCTGACATAACACACGTCCTTTTGTGTCGTTGCTTGAAGCCACCTAAAAAAACCTCTTGTCTCAGCCTTTTTTGACATGAAGCAACGAGTTGCAACACCAAACTCCTTTCACAAAGTTTTAAGTCGTCAGCGCACATTCTACGTGATTCTACAGGGGTTTCCAGCTACAGAACTTATTGTTAACATTTAGGTACAAAGATTTCCCGTAGAGCCCGGGAGTCTCGAATAATATGTACCTTCTGCTAACACGCAAAATCCGCGGTTAGGCGTGGAGTTATGGATACTGGTCCAACTCAATTAATGAATCATCATAGAAAGTCACGCAGTACTTTCAGTTACAACCGACATTATGCTAAAACAACTGCCTGTCGTTATTGTCGAAGTTTAAATTAATCGTGGGTACTTTTAACTTTAATAAAAATAATTTAACATTTATACTAGAACGATCTGCAAGTGTTTTCACCCGTAATAAATTTAACACATTGACAGTATCTACACCAAAACAACATTTTCACCACAAAAAATTATGGTATCTAGTACATGCCAGTTTGTCGTGTATACCACACAATGAACACTAAACAATTTTGTTAAACAAAGGCATTAACGAAAGATGGATGACATAAAAGTTATTAATAAAGGGAAAATGTGCCAGTAACGACTTTAAGCTATAAAACATTCATAGTATGCAATTAAAAGTAAATACAAGATGCGTAACAACAGTAAATTAAGCCAACAAACCAACAGCAACACCACCAATGCTGCGAAAACCACCAACAGCGATGTGACACAGGGCAACCTCTCCGCAATATAACCTTCTCTACATTTGTAAAAAAAAAACATAACGGATAGAATTACGACTCCGAACTCGTAGAATTACTGACAAGCTAGCTGCCAGCGCTTTATAAAGCTGCTCGAATGAGAAAGGGATGGGTTTAAGACAGATAAATACTCTCTCTATAACCATCTTTTGTTACGGGACTTAAATTTTTGGTTTCTTTTTAGAATAAGCGAATATTATATCAAAGAGGCCAAGAAAAAAATTGATGAACGGAAGCACAGTATACCAGAGGAAGACAAGAGTATTATAGAGAAACTGTTGGCCATTGATGAAAAAGTAGCCATTATGATGGCGAATGAAATGCTTTTAGCTGGTATTGACACGGTGGGTACTTACTAGAATAAAATAGTCCTAGATCAAATGCAACTTTTGTTTTGTTTGTCATTATAAAAATACAAGCAATTATTGAATTAGCATGAAATCTAAAGTATATGCAAATAAATTCTAGTAATCATATAAGTACCTATAAAATATCAAATATAATTTTCAGGTAGCTTTTACAACTATTGGCCTGCTATACAATTTGGCGACTCACCCAGAAGCACAAGAAAGATTACGCATGGAATTGCAATCTGATCAATCTAACAAACCATATCTTAGAGCGTGCCTTAAAGAATCGATGAGATTATATCCTGTATTGCCTGCAAATCTACGTCGGACTTCCAAAGAACATGTCGTGGCTGGATATCATATACCAAAAGGGGTGAGAATTAAAAGTCTTTTAGCTTCAATTTTATTACTTTTAATTTAAGAATTTACAGGATGTCTTCAATTGAGTTCAAGGTGAAGGCAATAGCATAAAAACATGAGGTTCTCACCAAGAAAAACATCAGAACATGACACGGGATGACTTCTGTTTATTATTAATATTCACCTCTTTCTAGAATCACGTGTGGCCGTGTATGTCTACCATATTCTATTATACTCTAAACTATCAGGTCGATATTGCACAGTATTAAAGGGATGCCTTGGAGTTGGTAAAAAGGCTTTTAGCTGTCGCTTTATTGCTTGATACTATGATTTGACTTTTTTTTTGTAAAATGTCAGTAATGGTTTCAGTAAAACTGTGTGTTACCTAATGGATCATATTGTGTAAATCTGTAACTTAACTGATTTTTTTAATACTAGGTGGTAGGACTCCTTTTCTGCTTAGGAGTCCGTGTGGGTTGGTACCAGCCTCTTACTCATCATTATAGCCCTTCACAAGTCCACTGCTGAACATAAGCCTTCCCAAAGAATGCCACAAAGCACGGTCCTGAGCCGCCTGCATCCATTGACTTCCCGCATGTCTTACCAGGACGTCACTCCATCTAGTGGGGGACATTTCGCCTACCGGTATGAGACTGCAACTCGAGAACCGTTTTTCCTCATCCGCTGTCAGTTCTTCGGGCTATCTGGCCGGCCCATTGCCACTTCAGCTTACTAATCCGTATATGTGCCGCTAAATTAGCAGTACCCGCACTGCTGTGTTTCGGTTTGTAGGGTATAGCGCCAGTATAATTACAAGTTGAGATGCATTCTATCAAGGTAAGGTTCTTCATACATACATACATATAATCACGCCTCTTTCCCGTAGGGGTAGGCAGAGACCACTTCTTTCCACTTGCTACGATCCTTACATACTTGTTTCACTTCGTCCACTTTCATTATTCCCTTCATACATGCTCTACGGTTTAGGGTACTCTTAACCTGGCCTTTTTTCAAGACGTCCCCAATTTGGTCTAGAAATGTCCGCCTAGGTCTACCCCTTCCAACACTTTCATTCACACTCGCCTTATACACTTTTTTCGTCAATCGTTCTTCATTCATTCTCTCGACGTGGCCAAACCATCTCAGCATACCTTTCTCAATTTTTGTCACTACATCTTCTTTCAGACCACAACTTTTCCTTATCTCACTATTTCTTATCCTGTCACTCAGTTTAACTCCTATCATACTTCTTAATGCTCTCATCTCAACTGCATTTATTCTGCTTTCATGTTTCTTCTGCCATACCCAACTTTCACTTCCGTACATGAGTGTTGGAACCAACACCCCCTCATGCACAGCCAAACGAGCCTTGTTAGACACCTTCCGACTGCTCATAAAGGAGTGCAAAGCTCCATTCACCATGTTTCCTGCATTCACTCTTCTTTCGATATCACTCTCACACTTTCCATCTCTTGTAAACTTTGACCCCAGATACACAAACTCTTCATGTAGTCTAAATATATCTATTTTCGTGTTACGCGCCACTTCAATGCGTCACTAGTAGCAAGCTGAATGGCACGTCAGGTCATGCGGCGTCACGCCATGCGAATGGGCGCTACTACATACAATCGCTTTGAATGTTGTGAGGCGAGTGACAAGTTACGCGTCAAATCACGCATCAAATCACGCGTTACGTTACTTAGGCGGGCGCCGTGCTATAGTCCTCAGAGGTGACAACACATCTGTCGACTTCTTTGTTCGCCATTAGTGGTAAGTGTCGATAGACTGCAAAAGCCACTTATTATCAGGTAGACTGTGTGTGTGGTACACATACAGTGACAATAAATAAGAGTTTATCATCTATTACTTTTAAAGCGTTACATCGATAATTTTGGGAGTGAACACGTTGGGGTTTACGAGGACTACTGGATCAAGTAAACCCTTTGCTCGAGAAAATGACTATAAACCTGGTATTACCCGAACTCGAACATATCAACGCCGTGAATGGCTAAGATAAAGGCAGTATTTGCGAAAGAATATGGTTGGATAGATCGCACCGTCCGTCTTGTTTGACATTAATATTTCTGCCACATTAATACTTGTGTTCAAAAGCTCAGTTCAAGTTTCGAAAATTATCATCGTGATCGAAATCTGCAAGAAGTATAAAATCTAATGCTTATATTACGTACTTGACTTGCATGCTACAATTAATTTTAATCTTTGTTATATTATAAACAGATATAATTTTAGGTGGACGTTATTGCTCCCAACGAGTTCTTATCTAAATTGGAGAAAAACTATGCAAGGCCAATGGAATTCCTACCAGAAAGATGGCTAGTAGATAAATTAGATCCACTATATTATGGGAAAGCTCATCCAATGACAACACTACCTTTCGGATTTGGAGTGAGAAGTTGTATAGGAAGAAGAATAGCAGAGTTAGAGATTGAAACATTTATAAAAAGATTATTATGTGATACAAAAGTAAGCTGGGAAGGTTCTTCATTGGAAGTTGTCACAAAAGTCTTTAATAATTTTAAAAAGCCATACTATTTCAAATTTGAAAGCATTTCATAGTAAAAATGTAAAAAAATAAAAAATGTCTGTATTAATTTTATGTATATTACTTGTAAAAATATTATAATAAAATTATTCTTAATAAAAATTATCATTATGAGGGCTTTCTATACTTTCCTTGTACCCAAACCCTGTACATTGTTAACATCTTGCCTCGATTCACTTGAAGTCTTCGATCAATCAAATTTTGCTCTTCCAAAAAGCCATTGTTAACAAATAACTGTTTAACTTCTTCTTGAGTAAAGAAGTATACCTTGGTGTTATCTCCACGAGCATAGAAATTGTCAGAAATACAACGACCTTTCTTGAATCTAAGTTGAGCTAAGTCATATTTACCATAGTCCCGGAACACCACCAATCCTCCTGGTTTTAAATATTTATATATATTTTTTATAACACCTGGCATTCTGAAATGAAAGTGTTTTAATGTAGTTTAAAAGCAAGATTCATTGACTTCTCCATTATTAAAATCAGCATACACTGATCTACTGTCTAACATACGAGGCCAGCTAAGCATGACAAATTAATCCCAAATAGGTGAGGTAGGAGCCCAAAGGTGGAACATTATGTATTTTACTACGAAAACGATATAGGAGTCTTAGGGTGCGTACAGATATATAACATGTTGTGTAACTTTTGTTTTATAACACGTTCACATTATGTAACATTGTTTTTCAACATTGCAACATATAACAATACTAAACACATTAGAATAACAATGCATTATAACAATGTTATATGACATTGTCGTTTGTTGTTCTGCCGCTCGAGTTATATAACACGTTTTATAACATTCAGCCTCCACGTTACTGAAACATGTTATATAACCACGTATTATAATGTGTAGGCACCGTTGTAATTTTTTTTAACATGTATATCAAATAGTACTTAATTGGAATTTTTTTGCATTGGTAAAATTCATGATGGTTAATTTCCTTTTACACAATGGAATGGATTCCCAACACTCCCTAAAATAATGTACATGTAAAATTGATTACTTAAATTTTAAATCATCGTAATTATATACTCTGTCACTATAATAAATGTTATTATATGTATTGTAAATATCACACCAGTCTTGCTTTCCTGCATCACAGGTGTGACAATTAGTGAATTATATAATAATAATTACAATTGCACACTAATGTCTACAATGAATTTCCACCGGGCGAGATTGTGGTCAAGCACTGGCTTATAATAAGTAAAAAAAATTGTCTGATTTCTTATTTGGGTGGCGGGTGTATTTTAGATTCCTCATAAATAAAATAAAAATTGTTGCATTTATCATTAAAAATATGTTTTACACGCATTTAATTTTCTTAATTCTACTTCTTCTTAAAACTATCATTACATTCGTTTATTAATTAATAAATTCATAATTCACTTTTTAATATTAATAATAACATCAAAAAAGTAAGTTAAAATAATATTAATAAATTCATAACTTTTTTTAAAGTAGTAATGATTAATAGTTAATAGTAACAGTTTTAGTTTAATAAATTCATAACTTACTTTGCAGGATCAATTGCAGACAATACAAAGATTATAGCTATGATGTCAATTGAATTTTCTTTGAATGGGACTTGCCAGTCAGTAATTGTTGCATCTAATACAAACACATTACATCTTTTCGTATCATAGAGTTTATTTTGTTGCATAATGTGAATAGCTTTGGATGAGAAATCACAGCCATATATAAATAAATTGGGATCCTGGCTGTACTGTAGGATGGGAAAGATAGTATTTCCAACTCCACATCCTATCTCAAATATATAACGTTTAGTATTTTTGTCAGTGGTAACTGATTCTGTTACTTTAACAGGTTTTTTATCAATATCTGGGTACACTCTTTCTGGTGCAGATGTGTTATCAGGTGCTAATTCAGGGAATTCTGTGAACAACCAGTGGCGATCCTTGAAGAATCTGAAAAAACAAGGAAAATTATTTATTAATATTAAAAAAAAGATAAATTTATCTGTTATGATGTTTAGCATACAGGAGATCAATAGGGGACTGGTAAATATACAGGCTGTTTAGAAGATGGGTGCAAATGAAAAGCCAGAAGGGTATAATACCTTAAACCATTTAGAACATAAGCTGAACTTGTCTTAAACGAAGTATACTCCTCTTTTTAAATTGATTTTTTTTTCAATTACTTGCTAATAGTGTCCAGTAAGGGTTGTTATGTTATTATTTTTTATTTATGTAATGTGTGATTACCGTAAAATGGGGCCTTTTGAGACACCAGGGGCTATTCACAACATTTGTAGTAAAAGATTTGATTGAATATATTTTTTTTCTAGCATTATACTACAACTAATGTCAGTGCCACCAGTGAAATTTAGAGGTTATCAAAGTATAAGCAAATGCTTAGATAATTTATTGAAAAAAGCTTGTTAAATCGAGTTAATTTGTAATTTGCAATTGAATTGTGTATTTGTAATTTGAAAATGGTTTCAAGGTATGGTCCTTTTGCACGACAACACATCTGTTCACAAGTGTCATGTTGTAGATGGTTTCCTTACACATATGGGGCTTCCAAACTTTAAATAACCCTCCCGGTAGTCCACATTAGCCTCCTTTGGATTATTATTTGTAGCCAAATATGAAAAAAGGGCTTTGCTGAAAAATTTTACAGATTTATTTATTACAGACAGGACAGTCGGCAGAAATTGCCAACTTCATTTATTTGTTATATGTGAAGTCGGCAATTTCTGCCTATTTTGAGGGCCTTGACAAAATGTTTTTTCCAAAGTATAAATAAGTTATTTGGATGGTCTGAGAAGTGTCTTAGGGTTAATTGAGAATATCAAAAAGAAAAAAATTATTCCATATTCAATATTACCCCCTTTCCCTTAAATTCCGCGAACTTTTTGATCTCACCTCGTAACAACTGTTATTGGCCACTATTAGCAGTTAATGGAAAAAATGGGTTTTATTGCCAAAAACCTTAAAAATTCAATTAAAAAAAGGAGCAGACTTTGTCTAAGACAAGTTTAGCTTAATATTTTCTAAATGGTTTAACCGGTTCAGTGCGGGTGACACGACAGGCGTGCCGTAGAGTACTTTTGTGTGTGGCGTATGACACGCGAGGCGTGTCTTTTTTTAAAAATCGTTATAACTCGCTCAAATTGCTTTTTTGGAAAATTTATCCAGAACAAAATATTCATTATTTTGCAAGTAGTTCATGCCTGCGGCTTCGTTTTTGGATATTTTGAAAAATTGAAATTGTTAGGAGTTGACAACCTTTTTTAACTTGTACATGGTACTGTTTTTACTTTATAGGTTTTTAAAACATGTTGTGGAAAATACTCTAATAAGAAACAAATGAACAAATAATAGCACTCATTGCGATCCCTCACAAACTCAAGTTGTAAACAAGTTTCTAGAAAACAACTCTCCTGTTAAAAAAAAAATGCCATTATCTCTTTTGCTTAAAATGGTTGAAGTGCCGACTTATTACTATAATTTGGCCGAATGGACCTACGAAGTACCATGTGCTCTTGTGATATGGTATAAGGTTTATTTTTGCTTGAAACAGTTCGAAACCGTTCATGCATAAAAAAAGTTCGCTAATAAATAGTCTTTTGTCAATCCGCCGCCGTATAGCGCCGGCGTTTTTTTCCTTTTGAAAACACTTGTTTTGCTATTCTTACTAATTAGACGTCTTCAGATGGACTTTACTTTTACATTTGTATAACATTAAATAATATTTAACATTTGTAAATATCAATGAATGATATACCTTATTTTTTTTTCAAATTAAGGTTCTTCATTGTTTGATATTTACAAATGTTATTATTAGGTGAAAATTTAATTTAATAAAAACCAAGGTTTCCAGGGTGATTTAGCTGTACCTGCTTATAATAAATGATTTTTTATAACAACAAAAAATAGTGCAAAAGGTTTGTAATCTCTTCATAAAAAAAGTCACTTACTCTCAATTTCAAAGAAAACGCGTAAAAAAACACGTAGTTACCCACTAAAAACAAGTATCCTTCCATTTGTAACTTATGTTTGATGTCAAATAAACTTAATTAGGTCTAAAGAAGTAAAAAAAGCATAAAAAAGAACATTACTTTTACACATGGCGGGTGGCACAATAGGCGTGTCATGAAATATTTGTTCGCCGCCACAGCTAAAAGTTGTCGAAAATTGGTGCCGCAACAAATCAGTTAAGGTATATAAGCATCCCCTTCAGTCTTTGCACCCATCTTCCAAACATTCTGTATATATACAAATACATTATACAGAGGCTTAAAATATATTAGTGTATATATATATATATATAAACCAGATGGATTTAGTAGACTCATAGAAGTTACTTCATGTAATGTATGCAATGTTCGAATACATCTTTATTCAAGACGTGTGATAATCTTTAAATAAATTGAACATATCTATACTAAATAATATCTACAAAGATAATCATTGATTAGTTGTTTTCATTACTTGTTTCAGTGACAGTGTCCAATACAAAAATAAATGGTTAAAAAGGTTATTTGTCTTTGATTACACTGAGTCTTCCCCAACTCCACCTAGTTGTGGCACCTATTTAAAAATTAATTGTTCACAGATTTTTTTTAATCAGATATAGAGACCTGCACTTTGAACTAACTTTATGAATGGTTAATCTTTGTATATAATATCATCATCATCATTACAGCCCTTCACAAGTCCACTGCTGAACATAGGCCTCCCCCAAAGAATGCCACAAAGCACGGTCCTGAGCCACCTGCATCCATCGACTTCCTGCATGTCTTACCAGGTCGTCACTCCATCTCGTGGGGGGACGCCCTACACTTCGCCTACCGGTACGAGGCTGCCACTCGAGAACCTTTCTTCCCCATCGGTTGTCGGTTCTTCGAGCTATATGGCCGGCCCACTGCCACTTCAGCTTACTAATCCGTTGGGCTATGTCGGTTACTCTGGTTCTACTGCGGATATCCTTATTCCTAAGTTTATCACGCAGAGAAACTCCGAGCATAGCCCTCTCCATAGCTCGCTGAGCGACCTTGAGCTTCCTCATACGGCCAGCAGTGAAGGACCACGTCTCAGTTCCGTAAGTCATCACTGGCAACACGCACTGGTTGTACAATTTCGTTTTAAGGTTTTGAGGTATGTCTGACGAGAAGATGTGTCGTAGCTTCCCGAACGCTGCCCAGCCGAGTTGAATCCGTCGATTGACCTCTCGGTCGAAGTTGGACTTACCTAGTCGGACTATTTGTCCCAGGTAAACATACTCGTCAACAACTTCGAGCTTAGTGCTCCCAACAACTACCGGCATAGGTGTGACATGGACATTAAACATGATCTTTGTTTTGTCCATGTTCATCTTAAGACCTATCCGTTGGGAGACACTATTGAGGTCATTGAGCATAGTGCTTAGGTCCTCCAGCGATTCTGCCATAAGGACTATATCGTCGGCAAATCGAAGGTGAGTGATGTATTCGCCATTGATGTTAATACCGCATCCTTTCCAGTCCAGAAGCTTGAAAACGTCTTCCAATGCAGCGGTGAAGAGTTTCGGGGATATAACATCACCCTGTCTTACACCTCTCTGCAATTGGATGGGTTTCGTACTCTGGTTCTGTACTCGGATAGCCATCGTAGCCCTACTGTACAAACACTTCAGCACTTCGATATACCGACAGTCAACTTGGCACCGCTGAAGGGACTGCAGCACCGCCCAAATTTCGACGGAATCAAAGGCTTTCTCATAGTCCACATACGCCAGACATAGTGGCAAATTGTACTCTTCGGACTTCTGTACAATTTGCCGTAGGGTATGTATGTGGTCTATGGTGCTAAAGCCCTTTCGGAAACCGGCTTGTTCGGGAGGCTGGAAGTCGTCAAGTCTGCGCGCAAGACGATTCGTAATGACTCTCGAAAACAGCATGTAGACGCGGCTCAGAAGGGAAATCGGTCTGTAGTTCTTCAAGAGAGCGTTGTCACCTTTCTTGAAGAACAAGACCACCGCACTTCTGCTCCACGCCTCCGGTGTTATGCCACCATGGAGGACGGAATTAAAGAGCTTCTGAAGGACTTCAAGTACCGGTCTTCCACCCGCTTTCAGAAGCTCCGCTGTAATTCCATCCTCGCCTGGGGCCTTGCCGTTTTTAAGGTGCTGGAGAGCCATTCTAATCTCGCTCAGACTGACGTCCGGGATATCTTCGGAATAGTGTCGGATAAGACTCGCTCTTGGATCGTTACTCACACTTGCGTGTGGCTCCAACGATGACGTGTACAGCTGCCCATAGAACCTCTCAATCTCACTCAAAATCTCAGGTGCCCCGGAAACGATGCTGCCACATTCGGTCTTCAGCTTTGACAGTTGGCTCTTTCTGGCAGACAGATCTCTGGCAAGGACTTTGGAGCCTTGGTTCCGCTCGATCGCTTCTTCAATACGAGCTGTATTGAAGTTGCGTAAGTCCCGCCGCATGCATTTGGAGATATGTCTGTTCAGTTGCCTGTATGCTGTCAAATCTGTTGAAGAATGTAGCCTCATCTCCCGTCTAACAGCCATTAGATTAAGAGTGTGATCGGAGAGTTTTTGTGTTCTTCTGCGGCGGGTCTTGCAGAACTTAGCTCCGACCGCATGGACAGTTTCCACGAGCTTGTCATTCATATCGTCCACTTCATTGCAGTCTTCTAGGCACTGAAAACGGTTTCGTAACTCGAGCTGAAAGGTTTCGGGACTTTGGATTAGAGCACGAGGGGGACGGAGCGTTGACTTCATCAGACGAGACCTCTCCAACTTAACATTTAGGTTCAGTGTGCCTCTAACCATTCGGTGATCGCTGCCGGTTTTCACCCTCGCGATCACTGAGACATCACTGAACAGTTGTCGTCTGGTCGTCATAATGAAGTCAATCTCATTTTTTGTCGAACCGTCGGGGCTCAACCAGGTCCACTTCCTGTGGGGCCGCTTCTTGAAGAAAGAGTTCATCATAAAGAGTCCCTCTTTCTCCATGAAGTCGGCCAGCTGCTGGCCCCTTGGGTTCCGTTGCCCTATTCCAAATTTCCCTACTTTCAGCTCACCGTTCTCTCTTGTGCCTAGTTTTGCATTGAAGTCTCCCATTAACACCGTATATTGGGTTTTGGAGGAATGCATGGCTCTAGAGATATCCTCATACATTTCCTCCACCTCCTCATCGGGGTGTGCCGAGGTTGGTGCGTAAACCTGTATGACCTTCAGCGAATACCGTTTGGTGATTCTGAGTATAAGGTACGCAACCCTCGTCGACACACTCCCGATCTTTACAACGTTGTTAACGAGAGACTTGTGGACGATAAATCCGACACCTCCTTGGGACAGATGTTCGCCCTCCCGGTGATAGAGCAAGTTGCCGGATTCGAGGATTACCGTGTCCTCCCCCTCTCTTCGGACTTCGGATAATCCTATAATATGCCAGCGCAACTTGTCTATCTCTTCTTCCAGCTCCACGATCTTCTCGTCAGTCCTCAGGGTGCGTGCGTTGTATGTTGCCAGGTCGAGTCGTCGTAGGTGGCAACCAAACCTCCACCGGAGATTCTTAGCACCCCCTGCCCCGCCGTTACCATGGTCGCCACCGTAGCCAGGAATAGCGGGGCCGCCGGGGACTGGGGGCCGTTTCTTTATTACATCCATTCATAAGGGGGGTATTTGCCATAGTTGCCACGCTTGGCGAGCGGGTTGGCAACCGCAGTTTTTTTTTTTTATTATAATATTGGCTATTATCAGGAAGATGCTGCTGCCCATCTCCCACCTGTTTCCCTTTGTCGCCTTTTACGACACCCACGGGAGGATATGGGGTAGTGGATATTCTTGACCGCCACTACACGGCTATTTACTAATTAACCTATATTAAGTAATTATTTCATATATAAGTGTGATACATGTATATACAGTTGCTACATATTCTTCGGGGATCGTACTCCATTCATTGGTTTATGTACATCTTAACGCTAAAATATGACTAAACAAAATAGAAGGGATATTCTAAGTTGAGGTGGATTTCCGTTTGGTTGTATGAAGTATGCGTGTGTTCTTTCCTACCTTACATTGTGTTTACCAATACAATAAATACAATATAAGGCTTTTTTTAATTGTAAGGTTGATTACACATGAAATTACAATGCTAGTAGTAGGTAAATTAAAAAAAAAAATCACGAGGTACTTGTACATCACTTAGGGGCCATCCATAAATTACGTCTCCTTGTCACAGGTGGTCACACTTGTGACCTCGCCCCGCTGGTGCGGCGCCACATCTTTAATATTATTTATTATTATTTAATTTAATATTAAATATAAATCGAGTTAGTAATATTTTTAAGTTTTGGTTTATATAATATGTCACATTTTGTGGCACCTTAACGTGTAATGTAATTATTGGATGGCCCCCTAATAAAAAAAATATTTATGTATTCAGTCACATATCACCCTTCTAAGTAATACATAAGCCGACCTTCATACAATATAAAATTATGATATTGTGTAATGGATAGACTTTTAAAAGAACAGTCGCTATAGGTTTTCCGATACTTAGTTAAGTAAAACAATGAAAATATTTTCAAAATAACCCAGTAAGAATTCAATTGTGTGTTACATTAATTTATGTTTTTCAAAGTGATAATATCAATTAGCAAGTTATTTCGATAATTTGTAAATAAATAATAACAAATAGAATCTAATCACATATAATATACAAATAAATAAAATTGAAGTGTCTGTTTGTAATGTCAAAATTACAGCATTTTACTAAATGCATATGAAAGTATAAATGGTAATTATAACAAAAATACACCTTTTAAAATTTTTGTCTGTCTGTCTGTTTGTTCCGACTAATCTCCGAAACGGCTGGACCGATTTTGACGGGACTTTCACAGGCAGATAGCTGATGTCATAAGGAGTAATTTAGGCTACTTTTATTTTAGGTAAATAATTAGGGTTCCTCACAAAAAAATTAAAACCCTAAATGTTCATGAACATTAGTCAATAATAAAATTAAATCTATAAATATGTATATTTGTATAAATATTAAATAAAGGACACATAATAAATTACATATACCTTTCCTTTTTATATAATTGATAATGATCTTTAAGTGCCCAGCTTGATAAAAATCATTAAATTTATGATAACTAACAGAATTAAGTCTTACTATGCAGTAAACTATTATATTAAAGATGTTAAAATTTAATAAGCTAAGATCTGTGTAAGATATAATGATGTGTCTTACTTAGTTTGAAGAACCTCCCACCCTCCCGCAATTGCTTTTTTTTATAGGATAAGGGTGACAAATGAGCACACAGTCCACCTGATGGTAAGTGGTTGCTGTGGTCCATAGACATCTACATCTATCTAGTATTACGAATCAAAATGCAGATGCATTGTCACCTGTGAGGACTAAGATGGAATGCCTTGTTTCCAGTAAAAAGGGTCTCCGGTTCTCTACACTCACCATATGAAACACAGCAGTGTTGAGCTGCTATTTTGCGCTGGTATTCTGTGAGAGTGTAGTCCTTCCCCGGTCGAGCCGACCCATTTGTGCTACAACCATAATACAGCTGCAGCAAGGCTTTACCACGTATAGAACTTGCTTGCACTATCCCAGTCACCACTAATCACTACATCACTGTACAACTGTAGATAATAACATGTGTTTCATCTCTAAACGAGGCATCCTCAAGGGACATAGACTGTGGTAGCTCACCGGTAAGTCCACAGTGGTCGCTCTTAAAACTAGGCAAAACACATGATTTTATTTTATTATATAGATCTCAGCTAATATATTTTTCAGGAGTTCCATTCATGCATATGACAACACTCAGAAGCTGATAATCACTTCAAGTACTGTTGATTTATGTCAAACATCAAAAAGAACTAAATTTGGATAGCACTACTGATTGGATTGAGTTGAATTTATCATACAGCTGTTTACCTATTTTGATGGATATCATAAAATGCATCCCAATACTTATCAGCATTATCTTCCAAATCTTTCAAATGTTCTTCAGTAAAGGTTACTTCAGAATTTTGTTGAACCTTATCCTTAGCAGCTTGTTCCTGATTTGCATCCCATTGAACATTGTCCCTGAAATTATATACTTTTAAAGTTAATATCTGTTCACAAAGTATAATTAATAAAACATATAGAATTTACATGAAGTACCAAGCATTGAAGAGATATAGGTATTTATTATCTAGCAAATGACGAGTACCCCCGGCAGGTTTTTTTCTGTGTCGTGTTTTCTCTAATTTATATAAATAGTCAAAGCCTTTGCCGTGCTTACAAAATCTTAATGGAAAGTTAAAAACAGTACCAAGCGTTATGTTTGAAGACCTCATCCACATTTTCCAGTATTCGGTTACCAAATTGTGGTCTTTTTTCACTTGAGTCCATAGGTGTTTAATATTGTAGAGTAAATGTAATACTATTTGGTGTTTTAAAATGATTGATTTTTAAATATACGGTACTATTTATAAATATATTGAAAACACGAAATATTATCCAAAAAGCATATTTTCCATAATCCTATCATCAGTTGTCATTTGTCAAATGTCAATTATCTGTCAAATGTCAATGCAATGTATAGACAATGATTGTATTTGAATGACCATAGACCATAGGGTCTATGGTCATTCAAATATAATCATAGAAAGGGGTTTTAATAGTTTCAAGTGGGTTTTGATATGTAAAATTGGCGTGATTTTGTGTACTAAATATCTGCGCGTGTGAACTAATAGTGGAAACGGCGAAACAAGGGCTCCAATGGTGATGTGAATCGCAAGACAAGGTTTTTGTCTGCTTAGGCGCCTTGAGATACTATCGCCAACTCTCCGCTAGGTCAGGTTGCCGTCAAGAAGCAGTGCACTAAAAAGGATTATTGTCACTTGATACTGCGATAAATGAAGACATGGCTTAAAGAACAAGCATCCAAGTCAAAAATCTTAGCTACCTACCTATTTAAAAATCTTACCATAGACAATAATTCTAGTGATACAGTTCGGCCGTTCAGAGAATGCGTTCCTGACACCTATCAGTTAGTCACGACTAGTGATGGGCACAACATAACATTGAGTTCGTTACCGTTCCTCCAAAATGAACCGCCGCGTTATTTTTAAGATTATTTTCGTTTTAAACTGGCGGAATCATTTAAAATTTATATTTTAGTAATTTAAGTGGAAACCAAAAAAGGTAATATTAATATAATGAAATTGTTACAATCTGTATTTCTACGCAATAAAGTACATTGAATTGAATGTGCGTACAGAATATTAATCAGACTCCGATTCGCTTGAGGAGGTGGTGTCTTCATCATCATCTTCGCCTACATGTATAATTATATTATTATCAATAACAGAATCAATCCTGATATCTCGGTCAAAATGTTCCACAATCAGGTTTTTAGTCTTCTCAACAACCTTTGCCCAGTCATCTCTTGTGACTTCCCTGCAGGCTTCTTTTAATAGGGTCATCATCTTTTTCGTGCTGAATGGCGGGGAAGTATTGTGGCGGGCGGCCTAACCTTTTATTTGAGCCCAGATTAGCTCAATCGCGTTATATATATATTGGCAATGATACGGTGGAATTCTTAGAACGCGATGACCGTACTCCAGAGCCAGTTCATCGATTTCGTATCGCACATTTGCTTTAACTATTTATTTTCTTTAACTAATTTAATTAGCTCTGGTTTTAGCATCTGCATATTTGCGTCAATGCCTTTTACTTGTAACCAAGCCACCATTTCTTCTTTTTTATTAGCTTGGGTAGGTGGTTTCTGTATTTGAACCGAGTGATAGGAGGCATTATCCATGAATATTACAGAAGGCTCTGGTAGGTTGGGCAAAAGCACGTTCTGGAACCACTCTTTAAATGTAGTGGCATTCATTTCCTCGTGGTAGTCATTTGTGGTTTTTGATTGAAATGCCAGTAACGCGTTCTCCACAAAGCTGTATTTTGCAGAACCTGCGTGGCATATTATCAGACGGTCCCCCTTACCCATTGGTACTTTCGACGTCGACGCTTGTGTATCATCCGTCCAAGAACGGGAAACCGTGTGATTGGCGTTTAGCCATGTCTCGTCAATGAACACGACATTATCCCAGTTATCAATATTTTTTGCTTCTCTCAAAAAACTTATCCGTTTTAAAATTATGTCGTATCGTTCTAATAAAATTTTTCTTTTGTCTGTTTTTTATACGAAAAACCAATATCTTTTAAGATTTTGGTTAAAGCAGTTTTACCCCTGCTAAACAGTCCAGCTTCTCTTAACGATGCCAAAAGCTTCTTCCTGTTGAGATATTCATTTCTGGAATAGTAACCATATATATGATTTCTGATTGCATCGGCGTCAAAGGTGTCAATATCTGTCACGGGTTTAGTTCTACGTTTCCTCTTCGGAGTACGTAAAATAATATCTTCCGTGCCAGTACAGCCGAACTTTTCTTTATTAATATTTGTTATCGTTCGTTTGCTAACTCCAAGCGCCTGAGAGACGCGTTCTTGTACTTGTTCGACAGGTAACAGGGGTCCGCCATTTTGCCGCTCCCGCTCAAAGTAATCTTGCAGCTTGATGATTAACTCACGGGCTCCACTTTTCAATGTCCACGTTAAGGCATTATTATGCACCAAAAGTAAAAAGAACGCAATACAAAACACAATCGAAGTCCGATTTAGCGCCGATGTCAGTTTGAAAAGCAGAAACAGTACATTAAACGAAAGCCGGGTAATCAAATAAAAACAGATCGAAAACACTTGAAGAACGTGGTCTATGCGCACGAAACGACAACAGATGATTGTTTTAGCGTCACAAAATGGCGGCCCATAACGCCATTTGGGGTTACCATTTTCAACCCAAATAAAAAAAAATGTTACTTTCTTTCGCGCGTTCGGCTTGGTCGTAGTTTTATTTTTATATTCAATAAAAGTTATCTTATAGCCCATTATATTCAAATTCTTAAAAAGAAAAACAAAACGTATTATTTTATAAAGTATAACTGTATAAGAACAGATTACGATTATGTTATTGCCTGTTATTGTTAGCACAACACTACAAATAACCTTGTAATAGCGCAGTATAGATTTAAAAAAATATTGTTTACCAAGTTATTTGACAATCAGTTTGGCACAAAATTATAACATTCATTGATTATTGATATAATAATGTTGTTTTAATGCTCATCAATTGTTAAAACGGTAAACCACCAGCAAAAATATTTTTATCGTAACTGCAACGCCATTACAAAGTTACGTCGTCAGTTCAATCGCGACGTGTCAGGAACGCATTCTCTGAACGGCCGAACTTTAGTAACTATAATATGACATGTTTAGATTGTCGGCTATAATATGATACGTTTTCACGTGGTAGAGCCATCTTAGGTGATGCTATATTACTGGTGCAGCTCATCTGCAGCAATATTACTGGTATAGTTGTAGCACGAATGGGTTGACTCAATCGGGGAAGGACTCCGCTCTCGCAGAATACAAGCGTAAAATAGCAGCTTAACGCTTCTGTGTTAGTGTAGAGAACCGGAGACCCTTATGATACCCTAACCAGGGAACGAGGCATTCCATTTTAGTCCTCACATCTGTATTTTACAAGTTTGCAAGTTACCCTTGAGAAGAAATGGACAAAATATGACAAAACATTTACAAACAACAGTACGAGAAGCTTACAAAAATCTAAGGCTTTTTCGGACATAAACTGTATCAAATATGTTTATTACGCGTAGGATTGAAGCAAAACGCAAGTAGCATTTAGTCTCCTTTACGCACAAACAACAAATTAAAATAATTCACGCAAAGTTTATAAAGAATTTGCATTATAGAACTCACACTTATTCTAATTATGTTACAGGCTGCAAACATCGTATAATAGTTCATCCAAATTCAGAAACCAAAAAACGTCCTTAGAAAATAAACGTACTGTCTTAGATATAATGTTATTGTTTAATATATTCAATGGCTACCTAGATTCTCCGGTTTTACTCTATGCAGTAAACTTCTAACGTACCGAAAAATCTTACAAGACATACCAAACCAATTATTCGCTCGCAACGCCCTAATTACGCTAGAAGCTTACTTTTGACTCGTATTCTGATACCTATTAATATACCATTAAAGGATATTTATTTATCTTATCATTAGATCGCAAACTGATTGTTTCATGTCCGCCTCATCGATACCTATATTTTGTGACATACCCAGGTATCCATACCCTTGGGAAGAGTTTTATGTTGATGGGCATAGCTAACTCTATTCTCTCAGAGTTAGCAACCCTACCTTTCAACTTTTTTCATGAAGGTCCATTTTATAGAATTGCTAAAATCACAAGTAATATTTATCAATTCTTAAGATGGGAGCGACTGAAAAATACATCTTTTTATCCTTACGCGGCTTTGCGCATCCGTCATTCGATCACCTAGTAGATAAAGGATTGTAATCCATGGCCCCATACACTGCTCTGCAAGAGCCGTGGTAGCTCAGGTGTTTAGCGCTCGCTGTAAGTTTCATAGTATGGGAGAAACCCGGGTTCGATCCCCGCCGGCACCAATGAAATTGTTAATTGCAATTTTAAGTGCTGATTTACCACGTGCTCGGCGCCGAAGGAAACCTGCATGTCTGACAAATAAGAAAAAAAATATATTTCGACGACATGTGAAGTTTGCCAACACGCATTGGGGCAGCGCGGTGGACCCTTCCTTGCCCTAAAACCCTCTCAGAAATGAGAGGAGGCCTGTGCCCAGCTGTGGGACGTGTAAATAGGCTGTAACTTTTATACACTGCTCGAGGAAGTCTCTAATTTTAAAACTGTCAAACTTGTACAGGTCGAGGACCTTCTTTATCCATGTATGAGGCATCGAGTCGAATGCCTTTCTATAGCCTATCTAGGTGGCGAAGAAGTTCCAGCGGTAGCGCTTAATAATTCTTTCAAAGGCCGCGTCTATGAGAAGTCATTTCTTGGTTCCCCGGCCACCACCCCGATATGCTTTTTAAGCGAGCGACATCATCTAATTTAAATTCAAGTGACGAGTGATTCGGGCGCACAAAATAGATGTCAGTGCCTTTTATATGGTGGATAGATATGTAATTGGGCGGTATTTGCTTGGGCCTGTAGTGACTTCTTGTCGTAAGCCTCTTGAAATTGTGGGGCGAGTACAGTGTGACACACCACAAACCTCTTCATCAAGTAGCGATGCAGCCAGTCGAGTCCCGAATTTTTTCAGTTTGGGGTCTTACTGACCGTCTTAGCTACGTTATCCGTTATTATGACGACTTCTGTCCAAGGGACCTCGTTGTGGTTTACGGCATCTCTGATCACAGGCAGCGCCAGAATGCGACAGAGTCGGCCAGATTCGGTGCTGGGCCCATTTCACGTACCATTGGTCTCTCTAATGGTTTAAAGAGCCTCTTTTGATCATTCTGGAAGAGACGAGTCTTGTCTTGAACCTAATCGAACTCTCGGTATATCGCCTAATCCGCTTTCTCCAAGCAGCGATATCCTCTCGGTGCGCACTACCCTTAGCCTGACCTGAAGCATATCAGTATGCCTTTAAGGGCCCTATCCTTTATAATTCGATCCTCAATTGTTATTCTCCAGGCTGGGATTGCGCTTCTTTAACTGCTAGACGTGCAGCCGTGGAGAGCTTGGCGCCAATAATATGGAAATCTGCCAGCGCGCCAAAAATAATTGAATTCATTTCACTAAGGTCCCGGCTGGCTTTTAATGTTCGTGCGTAATGTGTTGAATTATTTTGATTTTTCTTTATCTCTTAAAATATGCGTCTAATTATCAAGAGCAAAGTTTATCTTCATAAAGTTGTCTTGACGATGAAGTAACTTTCGTTCGTAAGGATACGATCATAAATCACTTTTTAATTTTAAATATTTTCACAAAATACTTTATCGTGGCTTATGTGTAAGAAATAGATCTATGATATCGGAAACTTTTTTTATAGATGGAGGAAAGATCTATATTTTTGTAAAACATAATACTTACGTATCACTAACTATTACGCCAGCGCACGCGGACAAGGCAATTCGGGAGCGCTTTTTCTTCCGACTTGCTTAACAAAAATCAATATTTAAGGTTAGCTGAGAGATGTAACCTAATGCTAGATAGCCTATACTATTTCTCGTGAATCTGGCTATCACATACAAAAATAATTTATCAAATCGGACTTTTAGTTCCAGAGAAATCGGTTCACATAGAAAAAAGTTATGAGGTAACACACATGAAAACAGTTTATTTGTGTACGTCCTCCTTTTTTGGAAGTCGGTTGAAAATTTTACTCAAAGATCTTTAGCATCGTTGTGATTTGAAATTCAATGAAACGAAAAAGCGACACTAAAAAGAGACAAATATGTAAATCTATAGAATAGTCCTAAAGAAGTTTTCACATTAAAAACTTATTTCGCGCGGGATTCGAACCTGCGGCCCTTAGTGCCGCAACTCAATGCTAAGCCACTACGCACGGGGCCGTCAAACTTAAAACTAACTGGCTAAGCTATAATAACAATTAACTAGCTGGGAAAAAGTGTTTTATGAAAAATAAGATAAAAGCGAAAGTAATTTAGACGCGAAATCCCGTTGAAAACCTTTCCCTGGTAGTTGATAACAACATCTTACGAAGAGTTACGAACGATTTCATTTGCGAAGTTGCCCCGTGGTTTTGAAGCGCAGGGAGTGGCAGGGCGCAGGTATCATGTGTGACAGTTCTGAAATCGACGGCGCAAGTTGCTCGAAGCTTGCAAAGTTAGTTAAAACGTTTGCATTACATATGAGATATTGTTCGAGTTGTACATAGAAATTGTTCAAGGAGTTTTAATGTAATATTGGATTTACTTCATTTAACATCTGGGCCCAATTACGTCGTCGTCTCGTTTTATTTAAAGTCATAGTTTCTATTTCGAATATTTTTTTTTCATTCAATATAGATATTACATGTAACTCTTATTGAAAGTAATTTATTAACCAACTTCAGAAAGGAGGTGGTACTCAATTCGACTTTTTTATGTGTGTTACCTCATAACTTTTTTCTAGGTGAACGGATTTTGATGATTCACTTTTTATTTGAAAAATTATAATTCTCACGTCTCATATAAATTTGATCAAGGTCTGACCATTACTTTTTGAGTTATCCTTAATAATTGATATTGAAGTCGGTTGTACAAAATTTTTAATTTTAACACTATTTCGGAAAAAACCTTTGTCCTTGGGAAGAACCTGCAAGAAAACTAGCGTAACCTCTTTTCAAATAAATTATACAATGAGAAAAGTTGAACAAACTATTTTACAAAATTTATTTTAGATACAGCTTTGAAGCAAAGACATTTAAGTAGTAGTATATATATATATTTAAAATCTCTTTGCTTGGAAGCCATCACCTCGCTCTCAAGGGTATTTATCAACCTTGTATTAATTCATTTTATAATAACCCTTTTTAACAGTTTTTGTTTACAAAAATATTTAAAGTTGGAAATAGATAGACCTTGTATATATTCTGGGACTTTGTTGTAATAGCAAATACATTGCCCCATGAATGTTTACAGAGTGCAGGTATATGACTTTCTACTGAAACTACTTTCTTTTTTGAGAACATACATTAAATTTTCGTAAATATACTGAGAGGTCTAAGTTAATATATTAATTAATTATATGATATTCTTTGCTATATGTATCCGATTTAAAGTAAAGAATTATACTATATATTTGAAAATCTTAAGCTAGTGTTTCATTAACGAGAGATAATACCGATTCTGAGAAATTAGTTTCCGATTCAGAAAACCGTACTTTAGAGCGAGCTTCTGGTGTAGAATCCTCCCCACTGGGTTGTGTTTATACAAAAACTCAGAGATAAAAAGCGCCGAACCGATGGACAACTTTGGCAGATTTCGATGATACATAATGCCTTTAGGATTTGTTTACTAGGACTTTAATTTGAGGCAGTTTTTGCGTGACGTCTATGCTAAGCCGTGGATTTATTATCGGCTGCAAAAAATAAATGGAAAACCTGAAATTTTCTACTAGAGCTTAAACGTTGAAAACTTCGCTGAAAACCACTTTTTTATGATTTGTAAATAGTATTTTGGTAAATGTAAGGTCTTTGCAGGAAGGAGGATTTGCAGTTGTTAGGTACATCAGACAGCATTCCATGTGACATGTAAGTATATTTAGATATCCCACATCTTATATATTACTCTTAGTTACAGATATTGTGTTGTCAAGATTAAATTTATAGAGGGTAAATTTGCCCCTTGGCCTCTAGGTATTCAAAGCATTTAATCGCCTTTTGCATCCTCAAACATCTTTTTTTTTTTGGGAAATATGCGTTATTATTCTGTTAATTCTATCATGTTTCAGAAACAAAAAGCTATCGCTTCTATTTACAAATTAATTTTAATGTTAATATCATGTATGCTGGCTCTAATTGTAACTGTAACGATGATTTATTGTTTGCACATAATATAGGGAAGCCTATTTCTAAAACAGACACCCCACTAGGCTCCATTAGAGCAGTGATATCGGTAGGGCGGTTCGGGGGTGCGAGGCAGGGGTGGGATCTACAAACAATCCCCGCGGATATTGAACGCCGATGCGTTCGGAAATGCACCGCCGCCGCCGGCCGCCTGCAAGGCAACGATTCACGTCTCATCGCGCGGCATCCAGCATGTGAAGAAATGGATGCCCTCAATTTCATCTCATTTATAATCAGATATTAGGGTAGGTAAATGCTTTAAAACGATCGTTTATTGAAAAGTAGTACAATATAGTACTAATAGTCATCTATACAAAATACTAATAAATAAAATTCAAGTGTCTGTTTGTAATGTTAAAATAACAGCTTTTTTCTAAATGCATATGAAAGTATATACGATATATACGAACAAAAAAACAAATTTTAAAAATTTTGTCTGTCTATCTGTCTGTTTGTTTGTTCCGGCTAATCTCCGAAACGGCTCGACCGATTTTGATGGGACTTTCACTAGCAGATATCTGATGTTATAAGGAGTAACTTAGGGTTCTTTTATTTTAGAAAAAGAATTAGGGTTCCGCGCAAAAAATTAAAACTCATGAAATCGTAGTAAATTACACGCGGGCGAAGTCGCGAGGGACAGCTAGGTAATAAATAATTATTGACTTTGAATTTATCTACTTTCGAAACTTCTGAGTATTGTTTAAGATTGTACTGTTTTCTTCACTCATCGCCGTGTGAGCTGTGCCGTAAGAACATTTAATGCCTTATTATATACTAGCTGTTCCCCGCGACTTCGCCCGCGTGAAATTTATTACGATTGCATTTCATGGGTTTTAATTTTTTTGCGCGTAACCCTAATTATTTTTATAAAATAAAAGTAGCCTAAGTTACTTCTTATAAAATCTGCTATATGTTAGCGAAAGTCCCGTCAAAATCGGTCCAGCCGTTTCGGAGATTAGCCGGAACAAACAGACATACAGACAGACAGACAAAAATTTTAAAAATTCTTATCTTGTTATAAGTATCGTTTACACTTTCATATGTATTTAGTAAAAAGTTGTTATTTTGACATTACAAACAGATACTTCAATTTTATTTATTTGTATAGATTTTGATAAATATGAGCGTAGGAGGCAACTTTAAGAAATTCCAAAAAAATTCATAGTCTCCAATAAACGGTGATATCACCATCTATTATATAAGCCAGTTTTAAAATAACTAGAACGGTGACGGGCAGCATCGTTAAAGGTGCAAGACCAATGTTACTGCGATTGACAGGTAGCCTGCCAAGCGTGTTGATTATGGAATATCGAACGGGACTACTACCCTTGAAGTATAGTAAACTAAATAGGAAATAAATACGCCATTTCAAAGAATAGAATAGAATAAAATATTTTTATGGAATATAGATTATTACAGAATACTTACTTATTAAAATGACTTGACCTGGCAAGAGAGAAATCGGTGAATGTACATAAAAACATACCCGTCGAATACAGTGCCTGCTCAATTTATCTCGGTTAAAAATTCAAGACAAACTACATTGCACACACATGAGTGACATGTGAAATTAGTGAAGTTGTTTTGTTATGTACATATACTAGAGCCCAATGACTTCGTCAATCTTACTTAGCGGTACCATGTAGCAACATCTATGGAAATGTATTAAATAAAGAACGATGTATTTAGCGCGTCAAATTTTCATATCGATATACATCGCAACCGCTTCCGTAGATAGATAATAGATGGCGCTAGAGTAGTCAAGTGAGCTCGGCCACGGTTCTTATTGCTTTGTAAGAGAGATGTAATTTACTCTAAGTTTTAAGATTAACGTAGTTTTAAATAATGGTTTTTAATCGTTTTTTGCACAGTTACACATTTTTCTCAAACATAAAGCTTTGTTTTAAAGAAAAAAAAGATACTACGAACG
This sequence comes from Parnassius glacialis, assembly GCA_033319125.1. Lineage (NCBI taxonomy): Eukaryota > Metazoa > Arthropoda > Insecta > Lepidoptera > Papilionidae > Parnassius > Parnassius glacialis. Next base: position 26,105,184 of record JAVANC010000027.1, on the reverse strand, counting down.
ATACCTCTATTGTCAATATTCGTTTTGATAGACGACAATAGTTGTTATCCTTAGTTGTGCAATAGACTGAAACTAGGCAAAGACGTTAGACAAGATGTATGCAGTATGTACCTACATACATGAAAATTTCCCGTGTGACTGGTGGTAAGGTAAACACTAGGAACAAACACAAGCTAGTGATACCAGTTTCTCGACTCCACAGAGTCAGTAATTCATTCTTGGGGAAATGTATACACTATTACAACAGGATCCCGGAAAGTGTACAGGCTCTCTCTATTAGCAAGTTTAAATGTTTTGTTAAGTTGAAACTGTATAAAAAGGGTTATTATAGTATAAATGAATACATGGTTGATAATAACCCCTGGGAATGAGGTGATCGCTTCCAAGCTGTTTCTAAAATAAATTTGTACTTATATAGTTGTATAACCATTATTGTAAAATTTGCTTTAAAAAAAGTCCTGCTGGGTTTCTTGCTGGTTCTTCCCAGGACGGAGGTTTTTTTTTCGAACCAGTGGTAAAGTAAAAAATGACTTTCAATAAGAATTACACATGTGATCTATATTGAATAAAAAATTATTCTATTCTATTCTATTCTATTATTTTTTTTCAAGTTGTTAATAACAATAGCTACCGTTTACCACACGTGGTACATATTTAAAAAAAAGAATTTTGTATGTCAAAAATGTTATTGGATGTTTTTAAAAAAGTTCTTCGATTACAAATTATGTAAAAACTAAATACGAAAAGTACTATAGTCTTAAGTAAAAAAATCAGGCACCAATTAAAATTTTTTTTCTTTGTATTACCTATGATATCTCAATTCATGAAAACAGACGTAAAGTTTTGGAAACGTTTGTCTTTAAATGTGAAATATATTTCATCTTTTAGTAATTTACGTCCATATAATATTATGTTGGCCGGAGCTATACGCACTATTACTTACGGAACGTAGATATTGGGTTAGGTAGGTGGGGAGCGCAGCCATCTGTTGCGGTCAAGTGTGCTCGTTCTGAAGTGGGATGAGCCTCCATCCTTCATGGACCTAATAAAACGATACGCACCTCTCTATTTATACTGTGCCTCAGTGTACTCGTGCTACATTTCCGACTATTATATATTATAACTTATAACGTACGTTTGCGAAATAAAATCATTTTCAGCTATCACTACGATAAGTAGTATGTGTAAGTACAATTTATAGTAAGCTAAATTCATAAAAATGTAAATGTCCGTTTGTTCAAAATCTTAAGCTTTTCACATTTTGACACAACGATGCATCTAAATTCGCGTGTGTGTTTATATATTATTTTGAAAAAAAAAAAATTGAGTCACAACAACGTGTAGCCGGGTACAAAATATGAGGAATATTAATAATAACGTTTAAAAAGCCATAAGAGATTTCATAAATCCTTGTTAGATACATCCTTTTTCATAATATAATGTTGTCTTAACTGTCCTAATTTATCACAGCGTCATAGTTTTTTGAGTTTTAGGCCAGCATGATGAAAAATTGGGAGTTTACTATTTCCATATAGATCGCATTTTAAGACAAGGATATATTTTCCTTAAAATACATATTTTCCTTTTCCTCCCCTTATGATATGCTATACGAGTCGGGTATCGTCAGATACCTTCTTCATACACACCAGGCATTACAGACATACGGACAAACCAGGTTATATCTTATATCGTTAGATACCTTAAAATTTAATGCTTAATTTTTAAATTCCACTGTATATTCTTTTTTGTATGTATGTTATATAATATATGTTAACGTTGTTAACCAATTTTAATGATTCTTTGGTGGTTCCATATACATTTGACGAAAAAATTTCACCCTTCAGGGTGGGAAATAGAAGATCATTTTGCAGTTTCTATTACAATAGTTTTAATGTAATTTAGAAGATATTCTAGTTTTCGATTTTCTAGAATTGTTGCTTTTACTTCGTAATAAATTTTATGACTCGAGGTTTTTTTTATAGGATAAGGGTGACAAACGAACACAGATTCCACCTAATGTTAATTGGCTGCTGGGACCCAGAGACATCTACATCCTTTCTCGATTACGAATTTTGTTGTCGTTGTCACCAGTGAGGACTAAGATGTAGCAGCGTTAAGCTGATATTTTACGTTGGTATTCTGTGAGAGCGTGGTTCATCCCCGGTCGAGCCGACCCATTCGCGCCACAACTATTCCTACTACTAATAAAGCTGCAGCATGGCTCTACCACGTAAGAATTTACAGGAAGTACCCTATGGTTATGATGAGTGAGTTTGTGAGTATCAAAATATCTGACATAAATAACCATCTGTTGAATCTCCAAGGGGCCGCAGATTTTACTATTTGATACCTTCACCCGTTCTTAAAACAAGTGATAGAATTAAAAATTTTGTACCACCGACTTCAATATTTAAAATAAGAATATTAAAATGAGAATATTATAAATGTAGCCGAAGTCAATTAAATACGCATTATTTATGATAACTTAAAAACTACTGGTCAGATCTTATGAGACCACATGAAAAGCAGCTTTCAAATAAAAAAAAGAAATCATCAAAATCGGTTCACCTTGAAAAAAGTTCTGGGGTAACACACAAAAAATACGGTCGAATTAAGTACCTCCTCCTTTTTTGGATATCTGTTAAAAACCCAAGCAAGTGCATGTCGGGCCACGCACTGTGTAGAGGTAGTTGCCCGTCACAATACGTGAACTTACTTGAAAGGCCCTTCCTGATACTATGAGCGTATTAGGGGAATCTGCAGTTTGACCGCTGTAACGACTAAAATAGGCCTAAATAGTACGAAGGTAGATGAAGGACTTATTTTCCAAGCAGACTTATAGGGACTAGTATTTAAAAAAAAGATTTAAAACTTTTCACTTTTGAAAATAATACAATCTACCTACATCATTCAAACGCCAAGTCCGTACAAAAATGATCATAGTTCCCTATCTATCAATTAGTTCCCGGCAGCGTAACCCTAAGATATAATACATGCCCCTAACGAACCTTCATTCGATTAATATCTATAACTATACCAAACCATAGCTTTGTAGCACCTAGGGTGTCTGAGTAAAACCGCGGACGAACGGACATGGCGAAACTATAATGGTTTGTTGTTGTTTAACTTCGGAACCCTAAAAGGGTCTTGACATTACAAAAATATGAGCTTGTGATATGCCTTAGTCCATTTAAAAAGGTCAAAAAATTAAACGATTAATAAAAAAAATACATCAAATTAAAAAAAAAAACAAAATTATTTCCTTACCTTCAGCTTCTTCGTATAGCTTCTGAAGTCTGGGCGTTAATACTTCTATACACTATGTCTTAGCTCCGACTTCAGAAGCTAATTTATTTTATATAATTGAATAGAGAATGACAAAAGAGAACACAAACCACCTGATGGTAAGTGGATGCCGTGGCTCATAGCCATCTACATTTATGCTCAATTATGAATTAAACTACAGATGCGTCGTCACCCATGTGGCCTAAGACGGAATGCCCCGTTTCCAGTAAAAAGGGTTTCCCTACACTCACCATACGAAACACAGCATCATTAAGTTTCTATTTTACGCTGATATTCTGTGAGAGCGTGGTCCTACCCCGGTCGAGCCGACCCGTTCGTGCTACAGCCATTATATAATATGTGAAAATGATTACATTCTTTTCAGTTCTTTGAAAGTGGATTTTTCTTTTTATTTAAAGTTTATATTTCGAAATATCTATCTTGCAATGTGACCATAGTTATAAATATGTAACGTACATATAAATCTGATAAATAGTTCATACTGAAAAATTATCGACGACTGTAGCCTTTACATTTTAAACTTAAGAGAAAAAAGTGCGTTATGAACTGTGTCCTTAAAACTGTATAGTTCAATCTGAAATCAGATATTGGCAGTGAAACGCTTAGACTTTATTTGTTTGTTATCCCAGTACCCAGTACGAGTATTTATTTATTTGTTATCTGTCATAACAAAATATTTATGCTATTTATCCTATAGTTCAAATAAGATTTCGGAGTGTGATTTTAGAGTTAAAACGGTTTTTTATTTAGTTTAACTGCAATATTATTCCGAGTACATTTGATTACTGAAGATTAGTGCGTCTTTTGTGCAAATGTAACTGCGTTCAGACATGGTGTTTTGGCTTAAATCCAATATTACAGCGCTTAGCCTTGGGGTATAACTTAATATCCCGCTCCAAGTCTAGATACTTTTGTGGTGTATTACATCAAATAGCTGGCAATTTTTATTTTATTACAAGTGTTTAAAACACCAATTACAAGAATGTGTGCTAAAGAAACTGCCGATTGTATTGTTTTATTAACTTAAATATTTTTTTGGTAAAATGAAAACATTTGTACACTTGTTTCGCTAAGCGGCATTAACAATTCACGTAATTGAGATAATTACGCAAGAGTTGGTAGCAATTAGAGTCAGTCAGAGGCGTCGGAGGGTGCTCCTCACAAGAGCCATCTGGCCGGGATCCAACGTGCTTCTCCTTAACACGGGAAATTCACTCGTTCACTGGGATTTTACAATGACGATTTCACTTGAAAGACGTAAATCGGATAATACTTTTGTGGATGGTACGAGGTTTCTTTACTATTATTTTTCATTTTATTCTTGTGAAAAGTTCAATGCTTTAAAATTTACAAATAAGCGAATAGCATAAGATTCAAGAACATAATATGTATAACTATTTTAATAAATAAATATTATAGAAGTAAAAATAATGATCCCTTTATCAAATCAATAAGGCACATAGGCGTTAAGATTTTTAACTACAAGAGAAAAGAAAGTATAAAAAATATGATAAAATTGTTTTAAATACTTGTAACTTAAAAATATTTTGTATTCAGAGGCGTTTTCATTGTTTCGTAATGTATTTACAAAAATATAAGAATAATAGTATAACAATCGCTTTTTAAATCACTTCATAAAGGAGAAGCTCATCAATTCGAAAGTTTTTTTTTTAAATATTAGTTACATCTCGTATTTCTCTCTAACATAATATAACCGAGTTTAATTAACCGATTTTGCTATTGTTATTTTTTGTTTTTACGTCTGTCAGTTTACATTTTTTGAAATAATTTAATAATTAGGTTTATAAAATAGAGTACGTACCTTATTATAACATAAGCCGTATCGTAACGGCGTAAAAAAATCTCTCTTCGTGCCGTTTTCACCCTCGTGAGTCGATTAGGGAAATGCCAAATAGATTTCGTTATCTATGATGACGGTTATCTTACACCTAAACATATTTAGACCGGTGACATCTTAAACGTTCGTTGACTTTTATCCTATTTATATATGTGGTTTCCTTAACCCTAGATTCATCAGCATGTGAGACCACATTACGTTAACGCTTATAACATTTAGACTGAAAAAAAAGAGTTCAAAACCTAAGTACCTTCTTAGATCGGTTATTAATTAATAGTACACCGGTCGCAATCGAGGGGACACATATTATCTGTATTATGAGATATAGCAATTAAGTCGTCCGACGGACGAATGTTTATGAATAGTCTGTTTTTTATAAAACATAAAGATATAGTGTTTTTTATAAAGCCGAAGTTACAAACGAACTTACAGACTACCTGATGGTAAATTCAATGCTTTAAAATACAACTACAACAAATTTTAACCCACTTCAAACGTTGTGACTTAACGAGGGTGTGCTTATTTGAAAACGTGATTTCATCAGAACTTAAGTGTTATTCAAGGTAAATAAACATTATTAATATCTTTCGTCTATAAATTAATAATAGGTACTAATTTTGGTAGTATGAAAATATTCTTTTAATTATTTTGGACGGGCAAGTCGTCACTGATTAACCAATCGCGGCGGCGCGTCGATGGGTCTCGTAAGAATTGGGCAGTATGGAAAACTTGTTAATATTATTGAATCAGCAAATTCATGCTCCAATCTACAACCATTATCAATACTAGTTGAAAAATTTGTGTCCAATATTATTTTTATTTCGTAATGTTGTTCAGTGATAAACCCTGAAATATTGATAAACATTTTTCGGTATGCCTAATCGTGTTATTGAATTTGGCTTAGCTCCAACGTTGGCGGTCGTAGCAAATATTGTCAAGGCTTCAACGACTGAATAGCTTACATACATTTTTGAGATCGTAACATAACTTAGTGTTAGGAAAAATAACACATAATATAATATTTTTTATCAATTATTTCGTGTACCCGACAAAACTTTGCAAGGAAATAATTATTCATTACTGATAGGCTTTTGACCTATCGTTATTTTATTATCTTTTTTTCCATGATGAAAAAAATCTAGGTACTTCCTTGTCGGTTCATTTCTGTTGTCATACGAATTATTAAATCAGTGTAGATTCATCCAATAGGTTAGTCAGACCTATTGTCCTAGATAAGCGAAGGAAGTGCTAATTTGGTAGGAACCACGCGGTATTATCACAAACTTATCATCGCGACAACGAATGCATTGTGTAGGTTATCTTTTTTATCGCTCACCTAGCACAATGTCTTTTATTAACTGTCCAATTCCCAAAATAAAGCTCTTCGAATTATGGGGGGTTTTATCAAAAGTACACATATTATGGAAAGTGAGTTGGGCATTCAACCACAGTTCGTAAGAAGACAATATTTAGCATATAAATACTGTAACAAAAACATGTCTTGGACAGATAATGCTACAATTAATATACTGAATAATCTTAGTTCTGTTATTACGAGGGTGGATTGAAAAGTATTCGGCCTAACCAAGAAAATAAACACATACTAAATCAGTTATATTTTTATTTTTCTACATAATCACCATCAAGTTCAATACACTTTTGCCACCTCCCCTTCCAAGCATTTAGACCGTTGAAAAAAAATGATTCTTCCTTAGAGTCAAAATATGCGTCTACAGCTGCTTTGACCTCGTCGTTTGTCGAAAATCTTTGACCTCCCAAGTGCTTTTTTAGGTTAGGGAACAGAAAGAATGATGGTGCCAGATCAGGGGAATACGGCGGATGCGGTATTACAGTTCAAAGCCACAGTTGTGAATTTCAGCCATTGACTGTACTGACGTGTGAACACGAGCGTTATCTTGATGAAACAGGACTTTTCTTCTGAGCATTCCTCGACGTTTTTCTTTTATTTCCTCTCGTAAACGACGTAGTAAGGTGCAGTAGTAATCAGAGTTTATAGTCTGACCCCTTTCAAGATAATCAATCATAATCACACCTTTCGAGTCCCAGAATACTGAAGCCATCACCTTATTTGCCGACAAAATCGACTTAGCCTTTTTAGGGGGTGGTGAACCAGGTCTTCTCCACTGTTTTGATTATTGTTTTGTTTCCGGTGTACAGTAATGAACCCATGTTTCGTCTATAGTAACAAAACGATTCAAAAAATCATCTGCATCGGCTTCAAATAACTCCAAACAGTCGCGTGAAATTGTCAATCGCGTTCTTTTTTGTTCAACTGAAAGCAGTCGCGGATCCCACCTCGCAGACACCTTGTGGAAACCCAACTCGTTGACAATGATGTTTTGAGTTCGTTCATAAGAGATGCCTATAATCTCGGCTATCTCTCTAATTTTTAATCTGCGGTCTCCCATTATTAAATCAAGTACTTTTTTAATATTTTCGTCAGTAGTTGACGTCGAAGGCCTTCCAGAGCGGGGTTCATCTTTCACACTCTCTCTACCACGCTTAAATTCTGCTATCCATTTTTTGACGGATGAATATGACAGAGCACAATCACCTAATGTACTGACCATGTCATCATGGATGGCTTTTGATGATAGCCCCTTCTTATGGAGGTACTTAATGACGGCACGCTGCTCGATTTGCTCCATTCGCGGAAATTATGTCCGATTACTTTGTTAATAAATTTATAAAATCACAACTAATTATCGCACACGTTTCGAACTTCACACAATGAACTAGTCTGAACTGAACTAAATAATGTGTGTAGATTTGATTTTTAGAATTGAATGGATCTGTGTTAGGCCGAGTACTTTTCAATCCACCCTCGTAATAATAGATACTGGCACAATAAAAAAAAAATTACTTTTACTTGCATACGACGACTGTAAACTATGTAATATTCACAATTCTTATCCATTACAAATGCTTAAACTCAATAATTTGGGTTTCCTATATAGATATAAATGAAACTATTCAAGTGAATTTAGATTGTGTTCAAAAGAAGAAAAACAGTCAGCTATAGATCTTAAAACCAATGTATTAAAGGAATTAGATGAAAAATATTCTAACTGACACCAAATATTTACTGATGGATCCAAGAATCGTGTAGGCTTAGGAGCTGCATATTGTCATCCTAAAGAAAAAATTACAGCTATGTTTAGAACAGAACTAAGACTATCGATACTGACGATGGAGCTCGTTGCAATATCTGAAGCTTTGAAATATATTAGCAATTTAAGCGGACAATATTTTGTTATTTTTTCAGATAGCAAAAGCGTTAAGCGCTAAATGTTGTAAACATTTAGCTCGATGCGCCTCTGGTCATAGCAGAGGTGCACCGATAGCTTATGGGATATTAAACCAACTATATGATTACAGAAGTCGCTATATAAATATAAAATTGCAATGGGTTCCATCGCATATAGGTTTAAAGGGAAACGAAGAGGCTGACCTATTAGCAAAAGCCGCTATAACGCAAGGAATCGAATCAAATATTTTACCAATTTACACGGAAATCTTGACAAAATTCAAAAACCTTTGTTATGTTAAATTTAGAGAGTATTTTGATGAAAGAAGCAGGGAAAAGGGAATATGGTGTAAAACAATTCAAAGTCAGCGTCCTCGGTTACCGTGGTATAATAATATTGAAATGAATAGAACCATATAATTGCTATACATAGGTTAGGTTCTGGGCACTACCCCAATAAAAAAATTGTATATTTGATGAAAAAAGCAGACTCGCCCAATTGCGATATTTGTCATATTATAGAAGATGTCCAACATATGTTAGCAGAATGTGTCAAATATCAAAGGGAATGGGAGAATCTGGTGCAAAAATTTAATATCAATTTAGGTGAAACGGGTTGGTTTTTGAGTATACATGCGGAGCCACACTCAGCGATAGCAAAATCATTCATTTCCATATTCTTAGCACATTGATTCCCCCTTTCTAAATAGCATTTGTGTAACAGGAACAAGTAAGGCTACGATAAGGGTGACATATCCTTGTAGGATAAAAGCCTTTTTAAATAAAGATAGATAATAAAAAGAAAAGTGTCCAATTCAATTTTCTAACCGGTTATTTACAAAATGTAACATGTAGTGGCGGTGTAAGATTACCCATCACCCGTAGATACTGTAGGTACCGTAGATACCGTAGATATCGTAAGAAGCGACAGTGGGAAACAAACCAGGAGATGGACAGCAGCGTTTTCCTAAAAACATTCAAACAATAAAAAATCGCAGTTGTCAATCCGATTGCCAAGCGTGGCGACTATGGCAAATATTGCCCCTACGAGGCAATCTATGGGGAGGCTATGTTCAGTAATGGACTTTTAATAAGCTGTAATGACATTTACAGAAATGAGTGTATGAAAACAGACCGGAATCAATTTACGCAAAAAGATCTTTATTTAGTAACTAAAATTTTTAGTTATTGTAGCGGGCTGCTTGGCAGTAATTCGGAGTTCAGTAGGACTATTCAGTCTACAATTTTGTTTCATTGACACAGGGAACAACTCTTTACCGGTCTGGATATTTTAGAATAAACATCCACAATCAAAATAAAGTCATGTTGTCATCCCATAAAACTAAGATGGAAAGTCTTGTTACTTTATACAATTCGATTTTGGATTTTCGGGATTTGTTATTGAACATCGTAGAAACAACAACATTATGGTGTTTTTACAAAAAATCGTCAATCTTTTTTTCTAAACCTTCCTTTTCCTGAACCAGACTAAAAATACTCTGGAAATAATAATAAAGTAAACATGTCTCTCTGACCAAGATACTGACGAGCGCAATTTTAGTGGATAAGTGGTTAAACAGTAACGTTCATGATAATAAACGCAAGAGCTTCAAATTCATTCATTCAATCATTCATTCATAATTCATTCTCACATCAAATACCACTTGTTTGTAACTATAAATGTAAAATTCAGTATCAAGGTAGATCACATCATAAGATGAATATATATTTTATATATAAAAAGCATCAATCTAGAAACTACAAATTATCGATATTCGGTGTTGACATTTAGTTGTTACAGTTAAAAAAAGACACACAGAATAGTGAAATAAATATTATATATGATTAATGATTAATAAAAGGATAAAGATTTTCAGAAATTAATGATATCCCATCAAAACTATAAATATGAAAAGTGCTATTGAAATTACAAAAAAATATCCTAATTTCATTAGATAAGGTGGGTACTACTATCTAATTGGGATCCTGTAATTAATAAAATAATCCAAACCCAAGCAAGACTTCGTGATAATATAGTAAGCTTATTTTGCGTAGATCGGACCAAAATTAATTATTAAACGCGGAATGTACTCCGGGTTGACTATGACATTGGGCTGTCAAACACTTCAGACCCTCCCGTGATCATGGGTGCTGTAAAGCACTTAAAACGACTGAATTAAATAAGTTAAATTAAATGTATTAAAATTTGTAAAAGTAGTTTTATTCAATGAGAAAAGGGGGTCAAGTTCGGTACAAACGACTATCGGGGTTGGCGGTAAAAGAATTGCATAATCCATACTAAACGGTTGCCAGGTTCTGTAGCAGTTCCTTAAAAAAATTGGTTATAGAAGTGTATAATGAATGCTCTTCAAAATTCCGATGATCAGATGTAAAATAATATCTATTAATTAGTTTGATAATGAATTTGTAACGTGGAAAGTTTCTAACCAACTTAATCATAATAGATATTAACTAGCTAGCTGCCTTGATTTCGCCAATGATTCCGTCTCGATTCCGGGATTTAGATTTAAGATAATCAAAGATCATTTTTAATAAACTTTTCCAAAAAAAAAAAAAAACATAATTCGTGGATAATTTATAGCCTAGATGATTCTTGTCTCTATATGTTCGTAAAGTTTCATTAAGTAGATACGGAGGGCCACACTGAAATGATCGGGTTACAGTTACAATAAAACCTTTTTTAGAATTTGAATACTGGCTTCTTAGAATCTTACTGACATTCAAAAAATAAAGTAAAATGTTTATAAACAAAAACTATGTTGGTTTAAAGTTGACACGTCGTTAACAGAAAAGGAGCTCACGCGTGAACATTGCCGTGCCATAATCATTTTCGTCGCGGCTTATCTCTAGATAAATGTCCCAACGAACTTGTTTCGATTTATGATGTTGAAGCACAGAGTCAAACGACAATATACCGCTGGTATGTCGAGTTCGAGAGTTATGCCGTGTAGTGGCGGTTAAGAATATCCACTACCCCATATCTTCCCGTGGGTGTCGTAAAAGGCGACAAAGGGAAACAGGCAGCAGCATCTTCCTGGTAACGGCAAAAATACAATAAAAAAACTGCGGTTGCCAACCCGCTCGTCAAGCGTGGCAACTATGGCAATATACCCCCATGATGAAAGTTACGAAGAGACGGTCCTCAGTCCCCGGCGGCCTCGCTATTCCTGACTACGGTGGCGACCATGGTAACGGCGGGGCAGGGGGTGCTAAGAATCTCCGGTGGAGGTTCGGTTGCCACCTACGACGCCTCGACCTGGCAACATACAACGCACGCACCCTGAGGACTGACGAGAAGATTGTGGAGCTGGAAGAAGAGATAGAAAAGTTACGCTGGCATATTATAGGATTATCCAAAGTCCGAAGAGAGGGGGAGGACACGGTAATCCTCGAATCCGGCAACTTGGTCTATTACCGGGAGGGCGACCATCTGTCCCAAAGAGGTGTCGGATTTATCGTCCACATGTCTCTCCTTAACAACGTTGTAAAGATTGACAGTGTGTCGACGAGGGTTGCGTGCCTTATACTCAGAATCACCAAACGGTATTCACTGAAGGTCATACAGGTTTACGCACCAACCTCGGCACACCCCCATGAGGAGGTGGAGGAAATGTATGAGGATATCTCTAGAGCCATGCATTCCTCCAAAACCCAATATACGGTGTTAATGGGAGACTTCAATGCAAAATTAGGCACAAGAGAGAACGGTGAGCTGAAAGTGGGGAAATTTGGAATAGGGCAACGGAACCCAAGGGGCCAGTAGCTGGCCGACTTCATGGAGAAAGAGGGACTCTTTATGATGAACTCTTTCTTCCAGATGCGGCCCCACAGGAAGTGGACCTGGTCGAGCCCCGACGGTTCGACAAAAATGAGATTGACTTCATTATGACGACCAGACGACAACTGTTCAGTGATGTCTCAGTGATCGCGAGGGTGAAAACCGGCAGCGATCACCGAATGGTTAGAGGCACACTGAACCTAAACGTTACGTTGGAGAAGTCTCGTCTGATGAAGTCCCCCTCGTGCTCTAATCCAGGGTCCCGAAACCTTTCAGCTCGAGTTACAAAACCGTTTTCAGTGCCTAGAAGACTGCAATGAAGTGGACGATTTGAATGACAAGTTCGTGGAAACTATCCATGCGGTCGGAGCTAAGTTCTGCAAGACCCGCCGCAGAAGAACACAAACTCTCCGATCACACTCTTAATCTCATGGCTGTTAGACGGGAGATGAAACTACATTCTTCAACAGATTTGACAGCATACAGGCAACTGAACAGACAGATCTCCAAATGCATGCGGCGGGATTGACGCAACTTCGATACAACTCGTATTGAAGAAGCGATCGAGCGGAATGAAGCCTCCAAAATCTTTGCCAGAGATCTGTCTGCCAGAAAGAGTCAACTGTCAAAGCTGAAGACCGAATGTGGTAGCATCGTTTCCAGGGCACCTGAGATTTTGAGTGAGATTGAGAGGTTCTATGGGCAGCTCTACACGTGATCGTTGGAGCCGCATGCAAGTGTGAGTAACGATCCAAGAGCGAGTCTTATCCGACATTATTCCGATGATATCCCGGACGTCAGTCTGAGCGAGATTAGAATGGCTCTCCAGCACCTTAAAAACGGCAAGGCCCCAGGCGAGGATGGAATTACAGCGGAGCTTCTGAAAGCGGGTGGAAAACCGGTACTTGAACTCCTTCAGAAGCTCTTTAATTCCGTCCTCAATGGTGGCATTACACCGGAGGCGTGGAGCAGAAGTGCGGTGGTCTTATTCTTCAAGAAAGGCGACAATGCTCTCTTGAAGAACTACAGACCGATTTCCCTTCTGAGCCGCGTCTACGTGCTGTTTTCGAGAGTCATTACGAATCGTCTCGCGCGCAGACTTGACGACTTCCAGCCTCCCGAACAAGCCGGTTTCCGAAAAGGCTTTAGCACCAATACATACATACCCTTCGGCAAATTGTACAGAAGTCCGAGGAGTACAATTTGCCACTATGTCTGGCGTATGTGGACTATGAGAAAGCCTTTGATTTCGTCGAAATTTGGGCGGTGCTGCAGTCCCTTCAGCGGTGCCAAGTTGACTGTCGGTATATCGAAGCGTTGAAGTGCTTGTACAGTAGGGCTACGATGGCTATCCGAGTACAGAAACAGAGTACGAAACCTATCCAATTGCAGAGAGGTGTAAGACAGGGTGACGTCGTATCCCCGAGACTCTTCACCGCTGCATTGGAAGACGTTTTCAAGCTTCTGGACTGGAAAGGATACGGTATCAACATCAATGGCGAGTACATCACTCACCTTCGATTTGCCGACGATATAGTCCTTATGGCAGAATCGCTGGAGGACCTAAGCACTATGCTCAATGACCTCCATAGTGTTTCCCAACGGATAGGTCTTAAGATGAACATGGACAAAACAAAGATCATGTTTAATGCCCATGTCACACCTATGCCGGTAGTTGTTGGGAACACTAAGCTCGAAGTTGTTGACGAGTATGTTTACCTGGGACAAATAGTCCGACTAGGTAAGTCCAACTTCGACCGAGAGATCAATCGACGGATTCAACTCGGTTGGGCAGCGTTCGGGAAATTACGGCATATCTTCTCGTCAGGTATACCTCAAAACTTGAAAACAAGACTGTACACCCAGTGCTTGTTGCCAGTGATGACATACGGAACTGAGACGTGGTCCTTCACTGCTGGCCGGATGAGGAAGCTCAAGGTTGCTCAGCGAGCTATGGAGAGGGCTATGCTCGGAGTTTCTCAGCGTGATAAACTAATAATTAGTAAGCTGAAGTGGCAATGGGCCGGCCATATAGCTCGAAAAACCGACAACCGATGCGGAAGAAAGGTTCTCGAGTGTCAGCCTCATACCGGCAGGCGAAATGTAGGGCGTCCCCCCACTAGATGGAGTGACGACCTGGTAAGATATGCAGGAAGTCGATGGATGCAGGTGGCTCAGGACCGTGCTTTGTGGCATTCTTTGGGGGAGGCCTATGTTCAGCAGTGGACGTGTGAAGGGCTGTAATGATGATGATAATGATGATGTCGAGTTCCGACGCGGTCGTGTGTCGCTCAGCACTGTTTCTTCTGCAGGTCGACCAAGAACAGCGGTCACACCTGAAAACATCGTAGCTGTACAAACTATTATATTAGATGACCGTCATGATGTGACATACGAGCAGATTCAGGCTGTTATTAGTATCGGAATGACTGCAATTCAGTCGATATTACATAATGAGCTGTGTGTAAGAAAGCTGGTTTCCCGCTGGATTCCCCACAATTTGTCCGAAGAGCAAAAGACGGCTCGTGTAGATTGGTGCCGGAATACTCTGCAACACTTCAACGGAGGGAAGTCAAATGCCGTTTATAAAATCGTCTCAGGTGACGAATCATGGATTTATTCATACGAACCTGAAAGAAAACATCAGTCAGCAGTTTGGGTCTTCGAATACGAGGTCAAAACAACGATAGTGGTTCGCTCCCGCAGCGTGACAAAGAAAATGGTCGCTACGTTTGTCTCGAAAAAGGGGCATGTTGCTACAATTCCTTTACAGGAACGCAAAACGTTTACTGTTGAGTGGTATATCACGGTTTGTTTGCCAGAAATGATAGCCGAACTCCGAAAAATTAACCCGAAACGTCGCATCATCTTAAATCACGATAATGCGAGCTCCCATACGGCTCGGAAGACAAATTATTTTTGAAGCAGGAAAACGTTGAGCTGATGAGCCATCCTCCGTACAGTCCTGACCTGAGCCCAAACGCTTTCTTTACATTCCCTAGAATGAAAGATTTATTACGCGGTCAACGGTTTGAAGACCCCGAAGCAGCTGTGGAAGCGTACAAATCAGCCATTTTGTCAACATCAACTTCAGACTGGAATTACTGTTATAATGATTGGTTTGCACGAATGGAAAAGTGCACTAAGTTGAACGGAGAATACTTCGAAAAACAATAAAATACAATTTAGCTATACTGTGCATATGGTTTTATATACATTATGGTTTTTCTTATTCCCGATCATTTCAGTGTGTCCCACGTACAATTGGTTTAGCCATTCCGAAGATTAGCCTGATCAGACAGACAGACAAAATATATTAAAGATATTAAACATTTATTATCCAAGATCTCCGTAAAAAATAAAATAATGTATCTTACCTAGTTTGAAGAGCACCTCCCTCCCTCCTTCAATTGTATGCACTATCCCTGTCACTACTAATTCCTATAGCCTATAGCCGAGGAATTGAGAATTGACCACAAAACAATTGTGACCCACTTAAAAAAGTCTGGTTTTACAAAATACCTCGATATTTGAGTACCACACGAGCTCACTGAAAGAAACCTACGCAATGTTCCCTTTTCAATGCTGAACTGTTCAATGCTGAACTATTCCATGCAAATGGAAAAGAATAATACGTATCTTATTATTAATAAAGTTTTGTAAGTAATAAGAAGGAAAGTGTTTTATAATTTAGTCTCGTGTATGCTACTTTTACTTTACCAACTGTGGCAACTATGGTAAATATCCTCGTAATGTGGCATTCAATGGGGAGGATGCAATGAATGAATGAATGCTACTTTTTAGGGCAAAGGTAAAAGGCCGGTTATGGGAAAATAACCCTGTATAAAAAGAGATATATTATTTCGTTACAACATATCATAAGAAAGGTTTTCACCTCATTTAGCATATAATCAGACATACAATTTGTTCAACGGTGCAATGAAATCGAGGAAATGGAAATTCACCTAGGAACCAATCAAGACACAAAGCGGGGGTGACTGCGAGCATTTTCGAATTGATCGTACATTTTATATCACGTATGCCTAAGTAACATATGTAGTTATAACGTGCAGATTAAAGGGTGGTTATATGTAGCTGTCGTGTGAAGTGTCTTCCAGCCGGCAGTGGTGAAGTGGGCAAGCAGTGCGCCGAGGTCGAGGGCCCCTGGCTCTAGGCCAAACTGTTCACTCGCTTTGTATGTATATTTGCCGCTTTGTATCGATTTGACTCACTGAAACTGTAATTTTTGGTAAGCGTCAACCACTCGTATTACGCAAATTATTTGTAAATTGTAAATAGCATACTCGCTTTTGTATATTAACATCAGCATATCTTTTTATAATTAAGTTGTTAAAATTATACACTTTGGAGCAAAGGTAAACCAAGCTTAATCGAAATTATTATTGAAAAAAAAACATGTTGTGAAAAATTATATAATAATATTACTTATTTAAAGATATTTAAAGAAATAATACATTTAATGGTAAATGATTTTCTACAGATTTAATACTGAACACTATACGATGCATCTGGCATTGTATGAAGTCAGTCCAGTTCTTATTGTGTTTGTGTATTTCTTATTATTCCTTAGCTTTTGTGTATTGTCAACGTTGTTATTTAGAGTATGCTTTGGTATTCTGTCGTAGATTCAAGTAACAAGTCGACTATCACCGTCTTAAGGGAATATTTTTATGAATATTTATTTAATGTGTGTGCGTGTGTGCGTACGTATGTGTGTCTGTGTGTGCAACAGCAATCGATCATGGCGGTCAGTGTTAACGGACACTAGACGTATTCGCAGGACATCACAGGATTCTAGTGTGCACGGACAGGTGCACTTCCGATTCTGTACTTTTAAAAGAAATACTTTCAACTGGCTATTGCATGGATGTTTCATAGTGAGAGCATAGCGAATTTCAAGCACTTTTTTTCAAGCACAATTTTAGTGTTCTGTATCTTAAAAGGAAAAACGGAAACTTTGTTGTCCGTTTGTCCGACAGTTTGTCCCTCCGTCAAGACTCTTTTTCTCAGGAACGGGTCGCGGCATCAAGTTGAAATTAATATCAAATTCTAAGGGTACATTGAATGTGTAATCATCTCAAGTCAATTATGTCACATATTTTAATAGTCACAAATTTATCTATGAAACTTTCGAGGTACTTTCCATTGACCTAAAGTAATGAAATTTTTCAAGAAGTGAGGTTTCACAACACAAGTAAAAAAAAAATCGAAAATCGTTAATATTTATTTCATATACAAAAAATAGTTTCTCCGATTACCTGCTAACTTACATTTGCATATTTTTGCACTGTACAATTTGTCCACTTTCTACTTACATTTCTTTAGTGTTATGTTTAGTGCTTGCCTTACCTATGATTTATCAATTTCAGTAATTTAATTATTTTAGTGAAATGAGGTACTTACTTAAGTATATACGAAACCCTAAGAGCGCGAGTCTTACTGGCACATGTCCGATTTTTTTGTTTGTGTTTACGGAATGTTTAATTTTTAATCATGTGTATAAATATTTCATGGTATGCTCCGTAATATTGCGATGAGCTTTTTGATGAAGAAAAGCGTTGTTCATTGCAAAATATATGACATAAAACAATACTTAATATTGAATACAGATCGACTAAATACAGAATAATATTAAATACAACTAAGAAAGAATTCGAAGAAACACAACAAGCATAATATCCCTCTTTCTAGATACATTTTTAAATACTTATGCATAACTTTGCTTATAGTTAAAATAAAACAACCATTTAAATGTTTGATTAATATATTATAGAAAATAGTGATTAAAGCAGTTTACTATTGATAGACAACATGATGGAATGTGAATTCATATAGGATAATACGAAACGTTGGTAGATGTAGAGAGGAGCCTGTGTGCGCTCTCCGTCGGACTGAAACTTGAGTGGGCAACTTTGTCGGCCAACGGAGAAACTTCGTTTTTCATTTAATTTTCCCGAAACGAGTGCAGCTTACAATATTTTCAACGCTTGCAACTTTGGTTTTCGTTATAAATTTCATAGCCGTACGGAGCGTTCAGAGCGCACCTTAACCACAAAGCGACTCGAATTTTAATATCATAAATGAGTTTATGTTGGACATGCTGTTATGTATTTTCTAGGACCTATAACTGTGTTTATTGAACGTTGAATATACGTAATTTAGATTTAAAGCCAGCGGTACAAGATAAATTTATTCCTTGAGGATATTAGAATTTTTAAATATTTGCATCGTCTCTCGCGGAAGTCGAATGCATTTGTGTACGTTGTTCGATAAATAAGCTTAAAGCTGCGAAGCGTGAGCGCACGCTTCGATTCTAACGCCGGGAGACGACGTGCGTGTGCAATCCCTGTGTGGAATGTTTTGCAAAGCCTTTTTGGAGTTCGCTTCTCGCTGAGGCTCGTTCCGGCCGACGATAAGGACTGATCTGCGGAAGACAGCGTTACAGCGTGCTGTAGACGCGATCGATACTGCAACGGGGAGCGCTCCGCCGCCTCCCCCATCCCACTTTCACCCACCACTGCCCCCTTCCAACCCGGCGGCTGAAACTTTCGCGATAAGTACGGAACTAGCGCGTGGCGTACGCAATGCAATATTGTTAGCCGGTTACGAGTCTGAAACAGCGGATATTAAGGCTACAGAGGCACCGACGTCCCGTTTTTACATTGTGAGTCTGAAATGAAAGCGGAGCTACGTTGCATTGTACTAATTATTATTTTTAGTAGACATTTCAACTTACTTACCTACAGCTAATCGAAATTGTAGGTACTTGCTAATTAAAATGTGTTTGCTTTTACGTATATCTTTTAACACGAACACTTTAGACGATTGGTTTAAAGATAAGCTCTTTGAGAGGATCTATTAAAAGCGTTATCGGCATTGCCTTACCAATAGCCGTGTTTTAAAGAGAAATACGGAACAGTAAGTTGGTTAGGCCCCTTTCTGCATAGGACTTAGGACTTACTTTCTGGACCCCTTCTTACCTACTATTCCTTGCGCCAAAAAGCAACGCACCCATTAAGAGTTATTAATAATATTAATAATGATTTGCTAGTATTTAAAAAAGGTCCCGCTGGGTTTCTTGCTGGTTCTTCCCAGGACAGAGGTTTTTTTCTTGAACCAGTGGTAATTACACAGAAGAGTGACTTTCAATAAGTATTATTTATAATCTATACTGAATAAAAAAGTTTCTATTTCTGTTTCAAAGATTTTAAGGATGAATCGACGCTTTTATTCCTCTTTCTCTTCATTGGTCATTCTAATCTTCTTTATTTTAAGTTGAATGAAGGTAATCGTGGGCTGCAGTAGCAACCTACCATATGACTGTCGCCAGCTCGTTAGCTACTTTAATATTTTATGAATGGAAGAACTACAAAGAAACCGTCTTTGCACTGCATACTGAGTAATTGTGTCAACCATAAATGATCTTCTTGACCTGACTTGAGTTTAATATAGATTAATAAGCAAATTCTGTGTCCTAGTGACGCAAATTGTTGTGAACACTGATTTGCTTGATACAAGCTTTGTCTTAGACTCAATGAATCGTTTGCCGGACCATATTATAAACAATTGTTTGCCAGTTGTGTTGGAAAATTTTTGCGAGCAACGTCCTCGAAGCAGGACTCTCTTTAACTATGAGTTCGCTTCAACACACTTTGCCGATGAACAAGTAGAACATTTGACTACGCCAAGTATTCGTACGACATAAGTTATCCGTCATAAAATACCGACCGTTCAGGTCGGTATTTTAATTATTATTTATATATAATTATATATTTATATTTTAATAATTTCAAAATACCGACCTGAACGCTAGTAATTTCTATTCATTTCCTAAAATCAAAAAATTGCGAGGTATTATTAAATGTTGCGCTTTACGCACCCTGACGATTCAGTACTGCTTTCAAAAAAATCTTGGAATAGACCGCTAAAAAGAGTGGGTCCATTGCATCTCTCAATGACTCCATCAAATGCGATAATGCAAAGACTATAATTGAGACTACTTTAAAAAAAAACGATTAGCAAATTCCATTCCTTTTCGATTTTATAAAAGCTCAACACCAAATAGAAAGCATTTCTATTATTTTTTTTATATCCCTTTAACGTCTGTGACACGAGCGCCTGTAGCTGTGACTATTAAGCAATCAGTTAGTAGCCAGCCAGCAAATCAGTTAGTACCCTTTAGTATTTTTTTACCTGGGAATTCCTTTGGGTAGATATTGTTATAATAAAATATTTAATATTGCATTTACTGTCACATTACAGGTAAAGTAACCAGTTGAATTCAAAGCATTTAATTTTAAGGCTGACATGCCTTAATTCCTTAATTATAGTTAGTTTATACGTGGTAGAGCCATGATGCAACTATTGTAGCAGCACGAATGGGTCGGCTCGACCAGGGACAGACTACGTTCTGTTAGAATACCGGCATACAATAGTCGCTTAATGCTGCTGTGTTTCGTATGATGAATGTAGAGAACCAGAGACCATTTTTACTGGAAATTAGGCATTCGATTTTAGTCCTCAGGGGTCATTCCTAGTGCATCTGCATTTTGATTTTTTAATTGAGGATAGATGTAGAGCATCCACTTACCGTCAGGTGGACTGTGTGCTTGTTTGTATTTCTATAAAAAGTTGTATGTCTCGACTACGATAATAGGAAATAATCCCATATTAGGATAGAAATACTCTCGGCAGTGGATTTATAAAAGCTATTGACATCAATCATTATTTATATTTACAATGTACAATTCAATTGAATTACGCCGTTTGCCGTATTGAATTATATCCCAGTTTTTATTTACGTTAATTAATATTTTTTGTTTCTTCTTTTATGTACAAGTAAAGTGTGATTTTCTTTGAAAAAAAAAATGATATAAAAAGGCGTTGTATATAGACGAGGTAGCGAGTTTCAAAGAAAGTTGGTTGTGGCCGTCGAAGACAAAGTTTCCGAGTTATAGCTCGCGCACATAACTGTTTGCTTCCACTCTCGTCCAGCTGTTTCGTTACTTCTCGTTTATTTTGTTATATCTCCATAAACTTCTCAGTACTGTACGCATTGGTATTCTATTGTCTGTTTTCTATTGTTGATTTTTTTTGTATATGAAAATAAATAGTTGAATGATGCCTGGGGGTTTGGGACGCTCACTTGAACAATGTTATGATGTAATTTATTTTCTTTCATCTATCTATCTTTTATCATTTCACTTAGATATAAATAAATATATCAGAAATAAGCACAACTTTTAACGGTTCCGTATATAAACATAAAATGGTAGCATTATATCAACGTTCATAGTTAACTCCTTTTTCATTATGTATAAATTATAAATTTTACTTTATAAGGAACCAAGTTATGCTTCAGTTATATTATGTTTTTTTTTTTATAGAATAAGGGTGACAAACGAGCACACAGTCCACCTGATGGTAAGTGGTTGTTGCGGCCCATAGACGTCTACATCTATCCTCTATTACAAAAATCAAAATGTAGATGCGTTGTCACCCGTGAGGACTGAGATGGAATGCCTCATTTCCAGTAAAAAAGGCCTCCGGCCACCTGCACTCACCAAGCGAAATGCAGAGGTAAACCTCTACTTCACGCTGGTTTTCTGTGAGGTCGTGGTACCACCCCGGTTCGAGCCGGCCCATCCGTGCGACAGCAAAGCTGCCGCGTGGCTCTACCACGAATAGGTCGACTTGATCGGGAAAGGAACACAATTTCACAGAATACCAGAGTAAATTAGCAGCCTGATGCTGCTGTGTTTCGTATGGTGAGTGTAGAGAACAGGAGACTCTTTTCACTGGAAACAAAGCATTCTATCTTAGTTTTCAGGGGTGACAACACATGCATTTCGACTCTTAATCGAGCATATATGTAGATATCTTTGATCTCCAGCCTCTAGGTACCATCAAATGGACTGTGTGCCTTGTATGTCCCATTATTGGCTTCCTCTCATTTGTACACTTATATAACAAGAAATAGTATGTTCTGTTACTCTAAAGTGATTTAGGAGGCTTTATAAATATTTGAATACCTATTCAAATATTTTTTTCCCACGGATCCAGTTTAATTACAATACTTTTCAGTCAATTCAAAGCACATGTGGGGCGTCCCCCTTCTAGATGCAGTGACGATCTGGTAAGACATGCAGGAAGTCGATGGATGCTCAGGCTCAGGACCATGCTTTGTGGCATTCCTTGGGGGAGACCTATGTTCAGCAGTGGACTTGTGAAGGGCTGTAATGATGATGATGATGAAAGCACATGGGTTAAACAATATTAATTGCTATTTAAATTGGTTTAAGAATTTCAATATTGCTTGCGATTTTTGATAGTAATTAATGAATAAAATGATTTAAAATATAATAACTTTTAATATTTATTATTATTAGAATGCGTGACAAGTATACTGCTGAACATAGGCCTTTCTCGTTGATGGCCAAAAATACATCATGCCTGTTTCCATCGACCCTCTATTTGTCGGCCCAATCAGGTCGTTTTTCCAGCTAATAGGGTGCGGCGTTGTCGGTACTTAAAGATAAAGCTGCCACTTAACAGTCTTTCTTCCATATCGGTTGCCGAAGAATAAAGTTAATATACTGAGTGACGAAAAAGTTACCACATAAAATGAAATATAATATGCTACATAAATTATGCTACATAAATTTCTTTAAACATACACCACTATAAAAATATATAACAATTAATACATTAGTCGCGGTAGCATTTTTTTCGTTTTAATATTAAATAACATCATGTAAATGCATACAGATATCACCTGATGAATTCTAGAAAGTCAAAGACCCATGCCATTTGAAGGCGAAGGATAGGTAGTTTAAACGTTGTCAATCCGAACTACTCAAATAAAGAAAAAATCAAACAAAAACTGTACTTACGGGTAACAATTTAAGGCATAATTTTATGCGCGAAATTAAAAACAAAGGGACCGCGCGCTGCGGGTGTGTGAAAACAAATTTAAGCGAAAAATTTACTTAAAATAATGAAGTTAAGGCATAATTCTCTATGCGCGAAGTGACAAGAAATGGGACCGGGTTTCGAAATTATTATTTTTCTGGCGCGTGCGACATTTTGTAAGTCACTTCAGGTCAGTAACCTATATATTATCAAGGCTGATTTATTTCTTGTCAATTTTTTACGCTGTTTATTTTGTTTGAAAAATGCATTTTTTATTTTCTTTTATTATTGTTTATTTTATTATTTTAACAGACATATATCAACTTGTATTGACTGCTGTGCTATTTAACGTGATAACCTATTCGCCACCCAGTATATTAAAATAATTTCAAATATAAAAATCATTTGAGCTGTAATCTACATATACTGTTAAAACTAGCATACAAATAATATATAAATAGTCTATGTAGTACTTTAAAAGACGGTAAAAGCTTATCATTTTAAATTTTAGACGGCGTAATTACTACACCTTAAGTTTCATTGAAATTAATGTTAACATATGTATTTTTATGTAATCTCTTATTAAACACAATTTTTTTACTATATTTACTACATTACGAATGTTGTTTGTTATTTTCAATATGAACAATTCTCATAATAAGCAAGTAACGTTCATGTTTTTTTTTTATAAAACTAAAGCGACCTATGATCTTACAGCCCGCCTGATGCTAAGTGTCCACTGCATGTCCATGGACTCCAGAAACTAACTTCAAGCAAAGAAGAGAGGCTACAAATGCGTTCTGACTCCTGAGGACTATCATGGAATGCCTCACAGCCTGTAATGAAAAATATAATTCGATGCGAATTGGGACTTACGTAAATAAAAAAAAGAAATTTAATAAAACTTATTAATTGCGATAAACTCCGTAAAATTAGTTTTATTTAATGTCTAGTAAGCGTCTAAATTTTAGAAATCATATTATGGACGAAATTAGTTAAATAATCTAAACCTAAATAATGAACAAAGATATCGTGTCACATAATATATTATATATTAAAAATGAAAATACAGTTGAATAGGAGTACCTAACATTTTTTGATGGCGTTAGCTTCCTGAAATTATTAGATAATTAAACATTTGAAAAATTGCACAAATCTCAATACCTATAGAGCTCAGAATACAACGACCCTCCTAGTTTTATTTAAACAACGTGTAAAACAATGAAAACAGCGGGATCGTTCGGCGCTCCTGGATTAAGCAAAACAATATTTGTAGTAACATCGGAGATGGGCGCAATTATAGCACTCAGTACAGCCCAGCGCTTTAGCGCTGCACTTAAAAACGTTTTAGTGTACCTAAGTTTGCAGAGGATTACAGCTCTTGCGGTGCAGACGATCAAAATTGTCTCAGGATTGAAAAACCTAAGGATGTCGTGAAAGTTTAAAGTTTGAAACGATATTTTAAATCTATTTTTTGAAGGCTGATTCTTTTTATAATTATTTAAATTATTGGTTTAAGCAGATATTTTTTACTAATAGAACTTACATTATCAACAAATATACTCTCATGGTGACAAAGAGTATAATATGCAAAAATTGTTGTTGCGTAATTTTTAAATTATAAAAAATATGCATCTAACGCAAAATAATAAAGTAACAATGATGATATTTACCTCGGTTCTCGGCTGCTGCCTTCATTATAGGACTCAAGACTACTCGTACTCGTATTAACCTCGGCCACGTACCCGATAAGTACTTGATATGAAAAATCGATTAATATTGATGCTCTATTTGGGTTAAATGAATATAACATATTATCTTAAAATTGAATTGATTTTGAAATAACATCAGAAAAATATACCATAAAATGTTATCATGTCATTGTACCCGATAAAGAATTCAAGATATAATGATGCTGTGACAAATAAGTTCAGGATAGGTGTACAAAACAAAAATTATAAGGAGAGGTACAACTGACAACGGAACCCTAAGAAACAACGTCCATGATATTACGCCTGATATATTAGGATTAAGTAATATTGTCGGTTTAGTGCGGGTGGCTCAGGCCGCAAAGTAAATATTTTTACTGTCTAGAACTTCGAACGAGTGGCGCACGATGGGCTCGTCGCGGAAACTTGCGTTAAAATAATTAACTCAAACCTTATACTTGCTAACTTTGAGGCTAAAATTAGAAAAGCTATCAAAAGCAAAACAGCAAAAAATAGAACATGTAACTTCTTGTTTGTCATTTTAAATGGCTACCCTTTCTTAGATAATATTTTTTAAACCGAGCTCACATTCAAGACCTGATTTATCCACAGGCTAACTAGGCTGGATTCTAGTGCGCATGGTTCCAGTGGGCTTGCTTGGGGCTTGGGCTGAGCTTGCCTTTACAAGCACTAATATTCTCAATAAACAGTAGAGTAAGTGCCGCAAGTATTTTACTTGTTGCTTTTGCTCTATTATTGGTATAAAAAAATGAATTATTTGGTACCTTTAGTCTTTCGTTGACTGACTGGACGTGATTCAAAAATTTTAAAATTTCTCTACCTTTAATCTTATTAAGATGTTTTACCAAGGCTGTCAAAGAGAACTTCTGTCAGCCATCTGTTTCATCTCTGCACAGGGAGAACGACTCACTGGCCCATGTCGCAAAGGAGAAAATCGACTTTTAGGTTTTCTTTTTGATTCCAACGCGACCTTCGATAATGGAGGTACACACCGCCGACCATTCCGTGGTATGATTACTCAATGCTGGATGTGCGGTTTAGATAGCACTCAATGTGCAAAGCACTCCTCTCCCTTGACGTCAACAAGTCGAGTGGGCCTGATTGGGTCTTTCCAATTTACTCAAGACGGATGCTCCGTAGTTTGTATCGGCTCTAACGCGTCTTTTCTGATACTCCTAATATAATCCGTCCTAATATAAGAAGTAATCTTAAACTTATAGAAGGCAGCTTTAGTGCACCCTATCCCTAAAAATGCATCTACTCAGACCCGTTCTAACTACAGACTTATCACCATCACCTCCTTGTTGAAAGAAACTGCCAGCTCATAAAATACCTTGAGGACCACCAGATAATTAGCTGGTGTTTCTCAAGGAACACCTAGTTCTAGTTGTAATCTTTTAATTTACCTGACTCATAGATGAGCAGGAGCAGTAGGGTTCAAGAGGGATGCCTTGGTAGTTACTTTGGACATAGCGAAGGCCTTTGATGGGCTCTGGGACAAAACGCTTCTTTAGAACTTCCTTCCTATGGGCTTCCTTTTGTTTTCTACACCGGCCATGCTAATATTTCACGTCATCAAGTATCATCAAGAGCAAAATCTCAGATTGAGGACGACTCTAAAATAGTTTAATCTTCAGGAGAAACATGTTTGCGCATCTACCACTAAAAAGAACCTCTTTGGCGCATGTCCTCAATTTCAGGGCACACCCATACTGACTCAGCCAGCATCAAAAACCTCTGCATCGACATATCGAATGACATAGTCTTACTTAAGTAACAAAATTAAAACTGCATTCAATAAAATAAAAATGACGTGGAGTATGATTAATAGTAAAACGGGCAAGGTCAAACCACACAAATCGGATTTTCAATTGAATATTAATAATAATTTAACTTAATCTGATCAAGAAATTGCTATGGCTTTTGAGAAATACTTTACTAATGTTCCTTTTTTGACAACAAAATCGTTAAATTATTGTTAAGCAAAATGTAGTCCTGTTCAAATACCTTTAAATTACATAGAAAATTGCCAAAAGATATCGTTAAATATTTTAAAACTATTGAATTGGTGGATACTTTAGGTGTATTATGTGGCCTTTCCAAGGCCTTTGACTGTATTTATCACTAGACATTAATCACGAAGCTACAGTACTATGGTCTCAAGAACACAGCGCTTAAACTTATTATTTCATATTTACGTAATAGAAGTAGTTTCTTCGAGTCACCTGTAGTAAAGGGTATCCTCAAGGCGCAATTTTCGGCCCATTCCTATTTCTAGTATACATTAATGATTTACCTTCCCTTGTAGACAAAATCATGTTATAGTATTATTTGCTGATTTGTAAACTTAAATTTCCTTGATTTTTAAACTTAAACATTAATCATTTTAATATGATTAAGTGAATAATGCTATACCAAAATTAGTGCTTTGGTTTAACGTTAATAATCTACATTTAAACGGCAATAAAACTAAATGTATTAAATATACAACACCGAATCTTAAAAATCTGAATAACGATGTGTTTGAAATGGGGAACAACTAGCTCCTGTTTTTCTTGGCATCACTCTCAACTCAAAGTTTTAGTGGGGCCCGAATACATCCAAAATAGTAAGCAGACTAAGTTCTGCAGGTTATGCTGTAATCAATATTAGAGGTCTCACTAGTGTCGAGGCAGCTTGATTAGTTTATTTAATAAGCAAGTCAAGTCAGGATTATACGTGGTAGAGCCTTGCTGCAGCTATATTAGTAATATAGTTGTAGCACGAATGGGTCAGTTCGACCGGGGTAGGACCACGCCTCACAGAATACCAGCGTAAAATAGCAGCTTAACACTGCTGTGTTTCGTATGGTGAATGTAGAGAACCGGAGACCCTTTTTACTGGAAAAGGGGCATTCCATTTTAGTCTTCACGGGTGATAACGCATCTGCATTTTGATTCTTTATTGAGGATAGATGTACATGTCTATGGATCATAGCAACCACTTGCCATCTTGTGGACTGTGTTCTCATTTGTCACCCTACCGTATAAAAGAAATTAAATATGTAGGCACGACTATAAAACACTGGACAGATCTAGAGTAAGGTTTTATTCTGGCAAAGCGTCGTGTCTGTGGTATTGCCACGTTACCGTGCCATTGTTATTTTATAGTATTTTTGAAATTAACATCATCGTTAAAGCGTACCATTTATTTGTGACGGATTGTTAACGATCTGTTTATTATATTTTCTGATACTTTATGTTGCAATGCACGCATATTTGCGCCATCCATCATGAGTGCATCTGGGATGATCCTCTTTGGTCTATAAATATATTAACTTAAATATATTTTTACAAAAACAAAAGTAGTTTTAGTAAAAAAAGTGATATATACACTCTGTAAACACTAGGAACAAGTACAAGCTAGTGATACCAGTTTCTCCACTCCACATAGTCAGTAATATATTCTTGGGGGCAATGTATACGCTATTACAACATAGTCACAGAAAATATACAAGGTCTCTCTATTAACGCGTTTAAATATTTTACTAAACAAAAACGGTATAAAAAGGGTTATTATAATATAAATGATTACATGTTTGATAATAACCCTTAGGAATGAGATGGTCGCTTCCAAGCTGTTTATAAAATAAATTATGTAATAGTTTGTACAACCACTAATGTAAAATTTACTTTAAAAAAAAGACCCGCTGGGTTTCTTGCTGGTTTTTCCCAGGACAGAAGTTTTTTCTAAACCAGTGATAAAGTAAAGAAAGAATGACTTTCTTCTTATCATCGCAGTGGCGTCGAAAGAGGCCACAGAAAAAAATTGAAACAGGCGAAGGACAGCAGCATTTTCCTGTTAAGAGCTCAAGTAATACAAAATTGCGGTTACCAAACCACCTGCCAAGAATGGCAACTATAGCAAATATCAACTCCCGATACCACCCACACCATCTGGATGTTTGGTGGTCCACCACTGTACGTTTTACTAGGTGTATTCTTCCTGGTACAACCTCTCTGTGGAATAGTTTACCACCAGTAATTTTTCCGAAACGATATGACTTAGGGACGTTCAAGAAAAGAGCTACTCCTTTCTAAAAGGCGGGCAACGCATCTGCAATTCCCGTGGTGTTACAGTTGATCATGTGCCGCGGCAGTTACTTACATACAGGTGAGTCGTATGTTCATTTGCGCTCACTCCCATAAAAAAAAAACTATCCCCATATGAGGCGATCTGTGGGGAAAGCCTTCAACAGTAGGCTTTGATATGCTGTAATAAATGAATGAATGAATGAACAATTATGTTCCATGTTGTGCAATTAAGTATACAGGTCGTTTTAAAAATAGTTTGGTAACGATCATCTTATCTCGTAATTATATAGTCATAATTATATGCGGTTATATGGGGTTATATCCATGTCATCATTATCACCACCGCCATCACTACCATGTCTCGCCAGGGCCCAGGATCTAGCGGATAGCCGCCCTACACTTTGCTTACCGGTATGAAGCTGTCACTCGAGAACCTTTCTTCGTCATCGGTGGTCGGTTCCTCAAGTCATATGGCAAGGCCATTGCCACTTCAGCTAACTCATCTATTAGGCTATGTCGGTTACTCTGGTTCTGTGGCGGATATTTTCATTACAAATCCCATCACGCAGAGCCTTATCAACAATACTTATTTCACAATATTTTGTAAATCATCATCATCATCATCATTACAGCCCTTCACAAGTCCACTGTTGAACATAGGTCTCCCCCAAGGAATGCCACAAAACACAGTCCTGAGCCACCTGCATCCATCGACTTCCTGCATGTCTTACCAGGTCGTCACTCCATCTCGTGGGGGGACGCCCTACACTTCGTCCGCCGGTACGAGGCCGTCACTTGAGAACCTTTTTGCCCCATCGGTAGTCAGTTCTTCGAACTATGTGGCCGGCCCATTGCCACTTCAGCTTACCGATCCTTTGGACTATGTCGGTTACTCTGGATTTACTGCGGATATCCCCGTTTTTAAGTGTATCATGCAGAGAAATGCTGAGCATAGCACTCTCCATAGCTAACTGAGCGACTTTGAGCTTCCAACATACGGCCAGCTGTGAAGGACCACGTCTCAGATTCATATGTCATCACTGGCAGCACGCACTGGTTATACAGTCTCGTTTTCAAGTTTTGAGGTATACCTGACAAGAAGATGTGCCGTAATTTCCCGAACGCTGCCTAACCGAGTTGAATCCGTCGATTCAACGATCTCGGTCGAAGTTGGACTTACCTATTCCGAGTATTTGTCCCAGGTAAATATAATCGTCAACAACTTCGAACTTAGTGCTCCCAACAACTACCGGCATAGGTGTGACATGGACTTGATCTTTGTTTTGTCCATGTTCATCTTAAGACCTATGCGTTGGGAGACACTATTGAGGTCATTGAGCATAGTGCTTAGGTCCTCCAGCGATTCTGGCATAAGGACTATATTGTCGACAAATCGAAGGTGAGTGATGTATTCGCCATTGATGTTAATACCGTATCCTTTTCAGTCCAGTAGCTTGAAAACGTCTTCCAATGCGGCGGTGAAGAGTTTCGGGGATATAACGTCACCCTGTCTTACACCTCTCTGCAGTTGGATAGGTTTCGTACTCTGGTTGTGTACTCGGATAGCCATCGTAGACCTACTGTACAAACATTTCAGCACTTCGATATACCGATAGTCAACTTAACACCGCTGAAGTGACTGTAGCACCGCCCAAATTTCTACGCAATCAAAGGCTTTCTCATAGTCCACATACGCAAGGCAAAGTGGTAGATTGTACTCTTCTGTACGATTTGCCGAAGTGTGCATGTGGTACTAAAGCCTTTTCGACTGGAAGTCGTCGAGTCTGCGTGCGAGACGATTCGTAATGACTCTCGAAAACAGCACGTAGATGCGGTCCAGAAGGGAAATCGGTCTGTAGTTCTTTAAGAGATCTTTATCGCCTTTCTTGAAGAACAAGACCACCGTACTTCTGCTCCACGCCTCTGGAGTAGTACCACCATGGAGACGGAATTAAAGAGCTTCTGAAGGACTTCAAGTACCGGTTTTCCACCCGCTTTCAGAAGCTCCGCTGTAATTCCATCCTCACCTTGGGACTTGCCGTTTTTAAGGTGCTGGAGAGCCATTCTTATCTCGCTAAGACTGACATCCGGAATACCTTCGGAATAGTGTCGGATAAGACTCGCTCTTGGATCTTTACTCACACTTGCGTGTGGCTCCAACGATGACGTGTACAGCTGCCCATAGAACCTCTCAATCTCACTCAAAATCTCACGTGTCCCGGAAACGATACTGCCACATATTAGGTCTTCAGCTTTGACAATTGGCTCTTTCTGGCAGACAGATCTCTGGCAAAGTATTAACAGTGGTAGAGCCACGCGGCAGCTTTTGCTGTCGCACGTATGGGCCGGCTCGAACCGGGGTGGTACCACGACCTCACAGAAAACCAGCGTGAAGTAGAGGTTTACCTCTGCGTTTCGCTTGGTGAGTGAAGGTGGCCGGAGGCCCTTTTTACTGAAAATGAGGCATTCCAGCTTAGTCCTCACGGGTGACAACGCATCTGCATTTTGATTTGTAATAGAGGATAGATGTAGATGTCTATGGGCCGCAGCAACCACTTACCATCAGGTGGACTGTGTACTCGTTTGTCACCCTTATCCTATAAAAAAAAAAAGTCTATGGAACCTTGGTTCCGCTCGATCGCTTCTTCAATACAAGCTATATTGAAGTTGCGTAAGTCCCGCCGCATGCATTTGGATATCGGTCTGTTCAGTTGCCTACATGCTGTTGCTGTCAAATCTGTTGGAGACTGCAGCTTCATTTCCCATCTAACAGCCACGAGATTCAGAGTGTAATCGGAGAGTTTTTATGTTCTTCCGCGGCGGGTCTTGCAAAACATAGCTCCGACCGCATGGACAGTTTCCACGAGCTTGTCATTCATATCATCCACTTCATTGCAGTCTTCTATACATTGAAAACGGTTTTGTAAATCGAGCTGAAAGGTTTCGGGACTTTGGAACAGAGCAGAGGGGGACGGAGCGTTGACTTCATTAGACGAGACCTCTCCGACTTAACTGGCGTGGAAACTTCCACGCCAGTTCCAGTGATCACTACCAGTTTTCACCCTTGCTGAACTTGTAATTAATTAGTTTTGTAAATAATTAGTTATTAATTTATACAAAGAAATTAACACAGTTGTAGGTTTAACGTTTAACGCATTTTAACGGAATTCGAAGAAAATCGACTATATACAGTCGATTTATTTTAATTCGGATAAAATAAATAAAACATTTTTTATGTATGTTACGCTACATCTTCACCGATTTTGATGTTTTATTTTAAAGCTGGGTGTTCCTGTTTTAAAATTGGTTTTTGAAAAAAAATATTTAGATACATTTTTTCTCCTTACAGTGAACTCGGTCAATACACGATAGAAAAAATTACCGAACTACGTTCGAATTGCAGTTTTTTTTACAAACAAGATTTCATTTTAAACAAGTAGTGATACCACATGAGTAGATAAACGGTAGAACGTTCAAAATTGTTACCTATTTTGGTAGGGTTGACACAATGGTAGGGTTGAAAACAAATTAAACAAAACATTTGTTAAATAGTTTTGTTATTCAGTATGATAGAATACTTTATAAATTACTTACTCCAAAATTTTTTCTTTTATAATTTTTGTTTTTTAATAATTTATTGTTTCTTTTAACGGTGTGGTAAATTTTGAATCTAAGATAAAGTTATTTAAAGTAATCTAACGGGAAATACTCACATGACATATCAAATTTACAATCTTTAATACGTTTAAGTATTTCTTTACCAACATTGACAAAGAGTTCCCGGTTGATGAGTTCCCTCGTGAGGAGACTATCCTGTCTGCAGCAGCAGTTTATGGTGAAGATCATGTTTAGCAAACAAAATTAAACTTAAATACAAAGTTTCGAGTCCATGCTACTAACCGTTAAAGAGTTCCCTCGCAAGGATGTTGGCTGCAGAAGATCATGATAGAAATCGTGTTAAAATATCAAAATTAAACTAACATTCAAAATTTCGTGACTCTGCTACAACCCGTTTAAGAGTTCCATAGTGAGGAGATAATCCTAGCTGCAGCATCAGGGTATATCTATCATATTATTGCATCGTCCATGAAGTTACTGTATACAAAATTTCAACTCAATCGGGAAGTGATTTAAATCTTACTTGCAATATTTGAACTTAACACACACACACACACACACACACCTACTACATACCAAGCCACCCACATACCTAGAAATGTTTAATAAAAGCTTGTACTATTATTTATTCTATGGTAAAAGCTTGTAATAACTATAAAAAGATAAAACGCACCGTGTAGTACTCTCTTCTTATTAAAAAAAAGGCTCATACAATAAAATAAAGGTATACATTTACTTAAAAAGTAATAATCAAATATTTACTTACCTATTGTACTCCTTGAGATAGAAGTATGATATATTTTTATTTTTTTTAGTATTATCATACACACGGTATAATAAACAACTATTATTAATAATACCACGCTTTTACATTAAAATATTCAAACTAGCAACTAACAAAACAAACAACGTGCGTTGCACTGACCCTGAGATTGTTGTCCACTGGTTGTGACAGGGTAACTGGTTTATTTCAGTCTCGCCGCGTACGCGACAAGCGGCCAGTGGTCACGACGCACACATGCCTCGCGTGCTTGTAGTAGTGCAACCGATTGACGCGGTTGTATGAAGCTTTACCTCTGTTGCGTTTATTTACTCATGTGCTGATACTCCTTTTTTTCTATAAAAAATATAAATTTATAGGTAATTCATTTCGGAATCAATTACACCCGATCGTTATTTTTTTTCATTAAATTTATTTAAAAAAAATTGATTATTCAATTGATTTTCGATCCGCACGTTACTTTCCAGTGTACCACAGAGAATATATATTTTTATTGCAGTCTCCCATAGATAATATACTATATAGGGTACAGTCCATACATATATTACTATACTCTTTGGTACAGTCTCCCGCGGGACGTTGCCGAGGTGAGATCTATGTCAAATTTTTGCGCGTGCACTTCTCTTCTGAACTTATATAGCCTATGTTTAAACTTTTGTTTATGTGTTTATTTCTCATTGTGTAAATATTTATTTATACCTCGAAAACAATATTATTGCGATTATTTTGTAAAAATCACGATGAAATGCGCGGCCCGACTCGATCTTTGCGACGACCGTTTGTATATACCTAATGCGATGGAACAGCCAACCTTAATAAAATAGATTATACATATAAATTTGGAGAAAAAATACTTCCCCTAAGGGTGGCAATTGGGGATGAAGTTTTTAATGTAACTATTTAGACGTCTTTGAGATTGTATTATTCCTTAATCCACTCCACTCAAAAGTGTCAAAAATCACTTTTAATCAAATATAAAAGCCGACTTCAAACCATCTGAAAGAATATTTTTTTATAAGGGTGACAAATTAGTAAAGAAATTTTTATATCGTAAGGGTCTATCTTTATTTGTCCTCGATTAAGGATCAAAATGCAGATTAAAGTCAGTGTCTTAATCTATAAGTATATAATTAATCTATAAGTACATAAAAAAGGGTGTCCTGAGTGACTGACTCATCTATCAACACACAGCCCAAACCGCTAGACGTAATAATCTGAAATTCGGACAGTAGCTGCCTTTTATAATTTAGGGCTCCACTAAGAAAGGATTGTGAACTATTTAAAGGGTGAAATAAGGTGTAATGAATTTTATGAACCTTTTTATTTTATGGGCTCGCCTTAAATTTTTTATTATTTTAGTTTTTCTTACGTGATAGAGCTATGCTACAGCTATATTAGTAGTAGGTATAGTTGTAGCACGAATGGGTCGGCTCGACCGGGGAAGGACCACGCTCTCACAGAATACCAACGTAAAATAGCAGCTTAACACTGCTGTGTTTCGTATGGTGAGTGTAGAGAACCGGAGACCCTTTTTACTGGAAAAGAGGCATTCCATCTTAGTCCTCACGGGTAACAATGTAGCATTTTGATTTGTAATCGAGAATAGATGTAGATGTCTATGGGTCGCAGCAACCACTTACCATCAAGTGGACTGTGTACTCGTTTGTCACCCTTATCCTTTAAAAAATAGTATTCTATGAATAAAAGACAATTCCTCAGAGTGAAATAAGATGTCACAGATCACAGTTTGTACGACACTTTTTATTTTACGGGTCGGGTTTATATTTGATTAGTAAAAAGAAAAAAGATTTCTGTGACTTAAAAATTGGAACAATTGCTTTTGGATTAAAGTAATAAAATACACATTTTAAAATTTTCCGATAATCTAACCATAAAGAAATAATGAGTAGAGAATAAATAATTAATTATAATAAAGTAATTTTTTACGTGGTAGAGCCATGCTGCAGCTATATTAGTAGTATATTTGTAGCACGAATGGGTCGGCTCGACCGGGGAAGGACCACGCTCTCATAGAATATCATCGTAAAATAGCAGCTTAACACTGTTGTGTTTCGTATGGTGAGTGTAGAGAACCGGAGACCCTTTTTATTGGAAAAGAGGCATTCCATCTTAATCCTCACGGGTGACAACGCATCTGCATTTTGATTCTTTATTGAGAATAGATGTAGATGTCTATGGGCCACAGTAACCACTTACCATCAGGTGGACTGTGTGCTCGTTTGTCACACTATCCTATAAAAAAAAATATGAGGGAATTAATGTTTGCGTGAGAAAAAGTGGCTTTCTAACTTGAATGGCGGTGTGAACTCATTTAAAACGAAATTATGGTAGTTATGGATTATACATACGAGTATGTATAATCCATAACTACTATAATTTCGTTCCAACTACAAAATCTGCCCCTATTCTCCTTTAAAATGTGGATCGATAAATGAGATTAAAAACTAAGAAACATTTAATTCAGTATTTTTGACAGTTCTATAATTAAGGGTTTGAAATTCTTCCATGATTTAATTATATCTTTGACAAAACTATTATAAGCTTTAGATTAGAAACTTAGTTACACTTATTCTAGGATTTTTGGATATTCCATCCCTAACGGTACACTAATGAAAAGCTATTATAAAATTGTAACCTATTTTGGTGCGGTTTTTAATTTATCAATATATTTTTTATTGTTCACCAATACGAATACGAAACAAAACCAAAATGAAATAAATAAAAAAAGGTACAATAGGTGGTCTTACCGCTCCGGTAGCATTTTCTTTCACACAACCTTATTACTCAAAGGATTGTTCACAACGAATGGTTAGGAGGTGTACATAAGTTATACAATTAAAATACAAGATGATGATACGAAGTATCATGGGCCATATTCGACTTTCAAGTAATAAGCTTTGAGTAAATTTTTAAAAGAAAAAAGGGATTGAGTACGAAGAACATGTAGAGACAAGGAGTTCCACAAGCGTACAGCTGGAATAGAAAACAATTAATTGAGGAAAGAGGATGAATGTACTGAGGTACAAGGAGACCGATTTTTAAAGGGAATTATTCAAAAAGCCTTAGTTTAACTTAAAATCTGCGCTTATTATTATTCTTTTTTTATAGGATAAGAGTGACAAACGAGCACACAGTTCACCTGATGGTAAGTGGTTGCTGTGGCCCATAGACATCTACATCTATCATCGTTTGCGAATCAACATGCAGATGCGTTGTCACCCGTGAGGACTAAGATGGAATGCCTCTTTTCCAGTAAAAATGGTATTTGGTTCTCTACACTCACCATACGAAACACAGCAGCATTAAGCTGCTATTTTACGCTGGTATTCTGTGAGAGCGTGGTGCTTCCCCGGTCGAGCCGACCCATTCGTGCTACAACTATACCTACTACTAATATAGCTGCAGCATAGCTCTACCACGTATATATTACATGGAAACTGTCTTATATTCCGAAATATAAGACAGTTTCCATGTGATATCTTGAGCTCTTGATCCCTACTATGCGATATCATAATAAGCGTGGGTCATGACTTTCAGGACGTTACAGCTTTGACGCGGGTAACGCCGCGTGGGGAGAAGCTAGTACTTTCATTACATGTCTGTTTATATTATGTATTTCTTTTTATTTCCAAAATGTTATTTTATTATATACCGTATTAAAACTATCATAATAATAAAAAACTAAAACTAGAAACTTAATTATCATATAGTCCTAATCCCCGCGGTATCGTGCGAAGAATGCTGGCGACGTATCCCCGCTGAATGGCTATACTTAGCCTTTGAGCGCGAAAAGAACCAGCCCTCTTGTCACCAGCAGCAACGACCAGCCGCGGAGGGAGTTCCTTTAGGAACTTCACCGCACGTGGACCCCACGGACCGATAGTCTCTACAGCAAATGGCATAAATATGTAATCATCTCTCAGAGACTCATATGTGCGCTACTTACTCAGTTTAGCTGCCTCTGATGCCGCCCCGGCTCTAAACGAGGAACCCCTGCTATGAGAGGCCGCCAGAGTGTCTACGCAAGTAGCATCCCACACTAGGGCTTTACCTCTCTCCCAAGGGACCAATGTCATACCGTCGGTTCTCATATCATCGTCTCTAAATATTCCACAAGGCTCTAAAACCGTGGCAACATTTATAGAGACAATAGCCCTTCGGAAGACATCGTTCAAACAACTGTGTCTTGAAAACTTACCAGCACTTTTCTTACATGAAAGTCCGTGGAGCCCAAACTTAACACTTAGCACAGACTTCAGAATGAGAAATTATTTTTTATTTTTTCTAGTTACTTGAAGTCGGCTTTTAATTCTGATATTTTTATTGTAAAAGTTTCCCCACACAAGAGTAATCTGTATCGGTAATCTGAGGTTATGTACCTAAATTGCAAACGGACAAATGCCCAAAACCCGAACAGATATTGGTGAGCCATACAAATAATTGTTCCAAATGGGAATCGAATCCGCAGTCAAAAACAGCCACTACGCTACCGGGCCGTAAAACTTCGATGTTGCTATAAATTTTAACCGCCACGATTGCAGCAGTTAATGTCCTTTTTATTTCGCTATTTCATTGCTTACCAACGACATAAAATATTTGCAACCACGACAAATTTCAGTTCAGATGTATAAAACTACCAACGGCAACTACTCATAATAGTTTATTATCGTTTTGTTAACTAAAGTAACTTAGCATTCAACCGTGTAGTAGCGGTGAGAATATCTATTACCCCATAATGTCCCCTGGGTGTCTTAAGATGCGACAGAGGGAAACTGTACCAGGAGATGGACAGTAGCTACTTCCTGAAGACAACTCAAAATAATAAATAACTGCGGCTGCCAACCCGCCTGCCAAGCGCGGCAAATATGTTCAGCAGTGGGCTATAAGGCTGTAATGGATGGATGGATGACCTAAAGTATTAATTATCTTTGATTTTCTTTTTTTTTATAGAAA
The DNA here is from genome assembly GCA_033319125.1 of Parnassius glacialis. NCBI lineage: Eukaryota > Metazoa > Arthropoda > Insecta > Lepidoptera > Papilionidae > Parnassius > Parnassius glacialis. The sequence continues at coordinate 26,066,845 of JAVANC010000027.1, read as the reverse complement.
TAGAGGAACAAACGAGCACACAGCCCTCCTGATGGTAAGTTGTTGCTGAGTCCCATAGACATCTACACCTCTCCTCGCTTGCAAATCAAAATGCAGATGCGTTGTCACCCGTGAGGACTAAGATGGAATGCCTCTTTTCCAGTAAAAACGGTCTCCGGTTCTCTACACTCACCATACGAAACACAGCAGCATTAAGGTGCTATTTTACGCTGGTATTCTGTGAGAGCGTGGTCCTGCCGCGGTCGAGCCGAATCATTTGTGCTACAACTATACTATAAATATAGCTGCAGCTTGGCTCTACCACGTGTAGAGCTACTTCTCATTTGCCACGCTTGGCAGGCGGGTTGGCAGCCGCAGTTATTTATTAGATTTAGTTATTATCAGGAAGATGCTGCTGAAGAGCAAACAAAGATCTCCGATATACATTAAAAGAAGGAGCAGTAGGTATAAAGAGGAGATCACGACTGTCATAAAACCTTCTTTCATGGGGGAAATGCCAACGTCTACTCACCTAGTCGGGCGAGGGTGTTTGGTTGGACTCGCACCGACTAAAAACACTATGGTGTTCCACCTTTTTGGTAAAATACTTTAGCACACATCTGCGGTTTCACCTCGCCTCGGCACCACATCGCAAAAGGACAACTTCTTACCCACTTTTTCTCTTATGACTCCACCGATGATTACGTTTCGGACGTGGCAGATAGGGTAAGGGGTCCACCAATACACAAATGAAATGGACTAACCCCACTCAGGGCGGCTTTTTTGGACCGGCTGCTCATCTCGTTTTATCCATGTGGGTACCTCTTGGTATACTGTGAGTGACTAGGCCGCGATTACTAAGCCCCCCAACCACCCCATGGTGGTAACCCGTTCGGAGAGGAACTATCATCGTCAAAACAGCGAACAAATGACCCGAAGACATTTCTTCTACCTACCGGGATTTCCCCAAATTATAAGATCGTAACTAAGGACATATAAAAAGCAGCCATGATAATATCTGAATTGTATTGCATTTTACTGAGGGTTACACTCGTATGCAAGTAATTGTCGTCCATTTTTTTTTAAATATTCTACTAAGCCAGCGCTTATCTACGATCCCACCTGATGGTAAGTGGTGATGTAGCCTAAGATGGTGATGCGCACTGACTTAACAAAAGCCTATTCACTTTTGCCTTGAAGACACCTATACTGTAATCGGATGGAAAGACAGATGCTGGCAACTTATTTCACTCCTTTGATGTACGCATGATGAACGACGTAGCGAACCGTTTAGTTCGAATGCGTGGTAAGTCAACAACGAAAGGGTGGGGACTGGCCGAACGTCTGGTTGTCCGATGGTGGAAGGGAGAGGGAGGAATTAAATTATGCAATTTCTGCGCACATTCTCCGAAATGCATCCTGTAGAAAACCGAAAGGCTAGCTACTTTACGTCTGTGTTCGAGGCTGATAAGATTGGTTTTAACTAAATTCGGGTCACCAGAAAGTCTCTTAGCACGCCTTTCCATTGGGTCCAAAGCTGCAAGGTGGTATTTTGCAGTACCAGTCCATATATGGCAGAAATATATCCATGCACGACCGGACTTGCGCTTTATATGAAGTAAGTAAGGCGTGAAGTATCGCCACACCTTTGCAAGGCCTCCCAGCTTCCTTGCAGCTGCTTTGGCCTCGGACTCAATGAACTGCCCGATGTTTATATTTGAGGATATCTCAAACCCTAACAACTGAAGGCGGTCGGTATATTCCAGAGATAAATTTCGGAAAGAAGGAGCCAAGGTGAGCTGGCTCCTTTTTGCAGTGAAGAGACACGCTTGTGTTTTGGAGCCGTTGAATTTCACAAGATTAACATCGGCCCATTCGGAGACTGCTTGTAGTGTGAGATTCACACGCTCTACCATAGCATCTCTTTCGGACTGGATTTGATCCCGACTGGCCCAAGGACTTGGTTGGTATCTTTCTACAACTGTGCTATCGTCTGCACACCCATAGATACCGGACATAAGCAGATCATCAATACGCAGCAGGAAAAAAGTTGCGGAGAGAACGGACCCCTGAGGAACACCGGTGTTAGTCGCCATAGGATCGGATGAGCAGCCATCGACGACGACCCGGAGAGCCCGTTCACTCAGAAAGTCCTTTACCCATTCAATCAGACCAGAGGATAAGCCCTACGCCGGAAGCACCCAAAAGGCTAGTGTGCGATATTCTGTCAAAGGCCTTCGAGACATCAAGGAAACAGCAAGTGCTTCCCCACTGTTCTCGAATGCCTCTCCCCATACGTGTGTGGCATACGCTAGAAGGTCCCCAGCTGATCGATTTCGGCGAAACCCATATTGCCGGCCACTGAGGAGGTCATTCTGTTTTAGGTATGCCATCAAGCGGGCGTTCAATATACGCTCCATAATCTTGCAGAGTATGGAGGTAATTGAGATTGGCCGATAATTGGCAGAGTCGGCATGGCTGCCTTTTTTTTGGAACAGTCTGCACATTAGCCAGCTTCCAGGATTTTGGCACTATTCCAGTCCTAAATGAGAGGCGGAACAAGCGTGTCAGCACATGGGACAACTCAGGTGCACAAGCCTTTAGAACTATAGCTGGTATACCATCTGGTCCACTAGGTTTATTCACGTCTAGACACCGCAAGGTTTGCACTTATTCCACCACCTTTAACTGTTGTATTTGTCAATACTCGCTATCTGATCTCACTAGATATATGTACTTCACTGCGTAAGAAAACAACTAGTCTCCTTGAAATCAGCTTTCACTGTTATGAAATGACTTGAATCGTTTTAGCAATTACAGCTATTTCACAACAGTTTCTTAGAGGCTTGTTCTTAATGCAACCCACAACTAGAATATTTCACCTTCTAGCATCGTTTTATTGCTGGCAATGGGCGTTTTAACACAGATTTTTAATATTTCTATTTGTCTATGATTAATGTTGCCAATTCTTGATTGTTGTATATTCGAATCTCGTGTCGGGCCAAAACCAGTTATTAGGTTTTGTTGTCAAGAAATTCTTAACAGCAGCCTGGAGTCACGATGTTGGCGGTGTTCCACCCTTGCCTTGGAAAGCACGTAAAGCAGTTGATCCTGCGCCTTATCTCTCTTCGGTCATGACGGATTACCGCCTCATCGGACTATGAGAGCGAGGCAATAGAGAGTGGCCCTGTGTTCACGCATACACTCATGCATTTTAATTCTAGTATTGTGTAGTAAAGTGCGCTATAAAAAGATGTTGACTTGTCAAAAAGATGTTAACTCTCCACGAGCCTAATAATAAGAGAATGTCCCTAAATGCAAACATTTTAAACTTTATTTCGCCAAATGACAACTAACTATATACACTTGAACAACAAATTATATTTTACAGTTTAACTTAGTTATACGTATTTTAAAAGTCAACGGCCCAACGGGACGTAATTAAAATTTGCACTGAGTGACGGGTGCCATTAATTATTTAGCGTAGCTTGAACATCCTTAGCTCGGCTCGTCCCATCGTGCAATAAATGGCCCGCAACGCCTTATATTACTTATATTCAGAGGACAGAGTGCGCGCGTGCTTTGAATAAGTTACCGATACGGGGCTAGGAACCAACGATCCCCGTCTACATAAAGATTTATTCCCATCTGTAAATGAGAAGGCGACGCGACAGTTTTTCCCAATTATAAGGTGTAAGCGCCCCATTTATTAACATCTCGTCAAAAGTAGCACGAATTTTGTCATTAATCTTAGGGATCAGAGTTACTTACAAAAAAAGCGATGATACTTGGTTTTTAAATATTGAAAGTTGGAAATTAGAAGATAGCAAAGTCTTATATTATTATTCCTAAGATTTTATTTTTCAACTAAAATAATACTAAAGATTTTCATACCTGAAAGATAATTCTATAAATTAATTAAGTTACCACAGACAAAGAGCACATAAATTATTATTAGTTCAAATGATAATGTAATTACATAAAGATATTAAGCATTATATCCTAAAACCTTTATATTAAACTGTGAGCTTAATGTAGATACATAAGTATGTATCTAAAGCAAATTAATTTGTTAGCGGCCCGTACCACAAAGATGGAATTCTTATGGAATCATTTCGGTGTCTGTCTGTCTAAAGCCGTAATTTTTCTAGAGACTAGAGACTATTATTATCTATACAAATATATAAAATTTAAGTATCTGTTTGTAATGTCAAAATAACAACTTTTTACAAAATACATATGAAAGTATATACGATACTTAAAACAAAAAAAACAATTTTAAAATTTTTTGTTTCTGTGTCTGTCCGTTTGTTCTGGCTAATCTCCGAAACGGCTGGAGCTATTTTGACGGAACTTTCACTGGCAGATAGCTGATGGAAAAACAATTAGGCCTCCACGCAAAAAAATTAAAATTCACGAAATCCAATCGTAACAAATTCCATGCGGGCGAAGTCATGGAACAGCTAGTTTATTATAAAACAATTAAATCATAGCGTCAATCATGTATTTTTGAAATACTAAAGTTATATCTTTTATTGATGGAGTTCTGAAACTAATGTTTAAATGTAAGATTTTTTTTGTATAAGTAAGGTAATGAGACCAACTGTTCACAGTAATCCAAACTTAAATTTAGAATAATTGATTTACGCAAGGGCTTAACATTTGTAAAAAATGTTATCTATACAGGTCGCACTAGGCCCAGCAATACGTGTTGGTTCTAAAAATAAATTAACAAGATTATACGATTTAAACAATGAGTAAACTTAATACTAATGGAATAAGTTTCAAGGAGATTTAAGTTAAGGTCTCCACATATTCCAACAGTTTAATGTTTACTAAGTTTGAGCATAACTTCTTCCACAATCTTTTCAAAAACACATGGGGGTCTGTAAACACTTACGAGGTGTACGAGCTCGTCGCAAGCCATTTCTACAGTTCGCTCAACAGAGAGGCTCACAATATCCTTACGTTATTTATATAATTAGGATTTATCTGCTAATAATAAGAAGCCACCACGTAAATTTTTCTCTATTGTGGGAACTGACCACCTGATGATTTCATGAAATTAAACATGAAAATGCAATCTTTTAGGCAATGTTTAGTTCAACTACCCATTCTTTGCCCATCATGCCTTGTATATTTTGAGGAACCAGATGTAAACAATTTTTATTACTTATATGTGGACTGTATTTTAAATTAATTGAACTCTTACTATTGCTGGAGATTGCCTCTATGGTCGCATTCACTAAATTAAATGAGGGGGAACTGATTCCAAATTAAATGTGAAATGATTATGCTGCTCAATAGAAGCAGTTTTAGCAGCCAACAAATTGGCTAAGTTAAAATGTAAATCATAAGATAGTATATTTCCTACCAGTCTTAAATTACATTTGAATAGGTAATACCTTCTGTAATATCTTCTGTCCATCATCATCATCATCACCATCATTACAACCCTTCACAAGTTCACTGCTGAACATAGGCCTCCCTCAAGGAATGCCACAAAGCATGGTCCCGAGCCAAGCCCGAGCCCGAGCCACCTGCATCCATTGACTTCCTATACGTCTTACCAGGTCGTCACTCCATCTAGTGGGGGGATGCCCTACACTTCGCCTGCCGGTACGAGGCTGCCACTCGAGAAACTTTCTTCCCCATCGGTTGTCGGTTCTTCGAGCTATATGGCCGGCCCATTGCCACTTCAGCTTACTAATCCGTTGGGCTATGTCGGTCACTCTGGTTCTACTGCGGATATCCTCATTTCTGAGTTTATCACGCAGAGAAACTCCAAGCATAGCCCTCTCCATAGCTCGCTGAGCGACCTTGAGCTTCCTCATCCGGCCAGCAGTGAAGGACCACGTCTCAGTTCCGTATGTCATCACTGGCAACACGTACTGGTTATACAAAATTTATTATTAAATTATTTATCTCAATTAAATGAAATTGAAAATGAAAATGTCATCGCTATACACAATTATGTTATTTTTGTTAATATTTGAATTATTTTTACCTTAATCTCCGCTGCTATGGCACTTTTATAGAGTTTTGGTGGTGGTATAATATTAACAGTACACACCGACTCTGAAAAAACTGGTATTGAATGCTGACATTCACTTTGATGTTTTACTAAGGAGTCAAAACGCTCCTCATTATATTTACATGTCTTTACCAGATTATTTATAGATAGTATTTTTATTGCATGCCGTAAGCGCCTAAGCGCGTCGGTATGTTCTACTAGGGCCTAAAAATTAAGATTCCAACGATTTGTCGCTTGAAATCGTATCTAGCAATCATATTGTACATATAAGTGATATAAAAAGCACCTTGTCAGAAAGATAAATGATTGTTGAATTTATTAATATTTCTTTTAAATCGATTAATTACTATTTTTAAATAAAAAAAGGTGTTTAAGTGGCTTATGGTGTGGTGTTATCAAGTCCGCAAGGCTTGTAAACACGATAACTTTTGAAAATATCAATTTTTCAACTCAATATATTTTTAAAACTCTTCATCTATCATGTGGGAAGCCATTGAATGTAAATGGCAGTTTAATTTTGTTTAGTTTAGTTGTAATAATTTTTTTTCGGCTGCGAAATGGCGATTTTCAGTGTAGTTCAGGCAGCCTTGTATGAATAAATTATTACTAAATAGAGACTGTGACACTTTGTTCGGCGTCAGTCGCCGTCGTGAGTGGACATTGTTACGGTTGTTTGCAGGGGCTCAAAAAGATCGCTGTACAAATACACAATATTCGAATAACCAAATTTCTTAAATACTTGATTATAATAATAATGAGAGATTTTTTTATTACAATATTTTAAAAGCACAGAATAAATAATAGTAGTACGTACTAAAAGTAAGTAGTATCAATTTTTTCGTCATGGGTGTCATTTTCAAGGGTGTTGAAGCCGATAGGGTTGTCGAAATGTAAATCCAAGATGGCGGCTGAATTAGGTATCAATTTTTTCATGATGGGTGTCATTTTCATGGTTTTCAAGGGTGTTGAAGCCGATAGTGCTGTCGAAATGTGTTTCAACTACTTTTCATAATTCCGTATAATCATGTTATACGGAATTACACCGGAGGCGTGGAGCAGAAGTGCGGTGGTCTTGTTCTTCAAGAAAGGTGACAACGCTCTCTTGAAGAACTACAGACCGATTTCCCTTCTGAGCCGCGTCTACGTGCTGTTTTCGAGAGTCATTACGAATCGTCTCGCGCGCAGACTTGACGACTTCCAGCCTCCCGAACAAGCCGGTTTCCGAAAGGGCTTTAGCACCATAGACCACATACATACCCTACGGCAAATTGTACAGAAGTCCGAAGAGTACAATTTGCCACTATGTCTGGCGTATGTGGACTATGAGAAAGCCTTTGATTCCGTCGAAATTTGGGCGGTGCTGCAGTCCCTTCAGCGGTGTCAAGTTGACTGTCGGTATATCGAAGTGCTGAAGTGTTTGTACAGTAGAGCTACGATGGCTATCCGAGTACAGAACCAGAGTACGAAACCTATCCAATTGCAGAGAGGTGTAAGACAGGGTGACGTTATATCCCCGAAACTCTTCACCGCTGCATTGGAAGACGTTTTCAAGCTTCTGGACTGGAAAGGATACGGAATTAACATCAATGGCGAGTACATCACTCACCTTCGATTTGCCGACGATATAGTCCTCATGGCAGAATCGCTGGAGGAGCTAAGCACTATGCTCAATGACCTCAATAGTGTCTCCCAACGGATAGGTCTTAAGATGAACATGGACAAAACAAAGATTATGTTTAATGTCCATGTCACACCTATGCCGGTAGTTGTTGGAAACACTAAGCTCGAAGTTGTTGATGAGTATATTTACCTGGGACAAATAGTCCGACTAGGTAAGTCCAACTTCGACCGAGAGGTCAATCGACGGATTCAACTCGGCTGGGCAGCGTTCGGGAAGCTACGACACATCTTCTCGTCAGAAATACCTCAAAACCTTAAAACAAAATTGTACAACCAGTGCGTGTTGCCAGTGATGACTTACGGAACTGAGACGTGGTCCTTCACTGCTGGCCGTATGAGGAAGCTCAAGGTCGCTCAGCGAGCTATGGAGAGGGCTATGCTCGGAGTTTCTCTGCGTGATAAACTTAGGAATAAGGATATCCGCAGTAGAACCAGAGTAACCGACATAGCCCAACGGATTAGTAAGCTGAAGTGGCAGTGGGCCGGCCATATAGCTCGAAGAACCGACAACCGATGGGGAAGAAAGGTTCTCGAGTGGCAGCCTCGTACCGGTAGGCGAAGTGTAGGGCGTCCCCCCACAAGATGGAGTGACGACCTGGTAAGACATGCAGGAAGTCGATGGATGCAGGTGGCTCGGGACCGTGCTTTGTGGCATTCCTTGGGGGAGGCCTATGTTAAGCAGTGGACTTGTGAAGGGCTGTAATGATGATGATGATGATGATGTTATACGTAATTTTTTAATGCACTTAGGGCATGGCCAATTGGATTTACCAATTTTTTATTTTATTTTAGGCTGATTTATTGGACACAGCTTGACAGGAGTTTGAAAGCGATACAATTATCTATGTCGGTATCATAACATTTCTAATGTTATCCACCTCAATTGAATACAACTTAAGTTCATATAATATCAAGGATTGCTTTTCTTTACATACATACATTAACATAATTTTGGTAATAATCTTATTTTTTATTCATGTTTTGTTTTCATGTATTATTAACTTTTTTTTATAGAAGAAGGGGCAAACGAGCATGTGGTTCACCTGATGGTAAGTGATTACCGCCGCCCATGAACAACCGCAACACCAAGGGAATTGCAGATGCGTTGCCGGCCTTTTAGAAAGGTGTAAGCTCTTTTCTTGAAGGTTCCTAAGTCGCATCGGTCCGGAAAAATCGCTGGTGATAATCGATTCCACAAGGAAGTTGTGTGAGGGAGAAAACTTCCTCTAAATCGCACAGTGGTGGACCGCCAATCATCCAGATGGTATGGATGGTATCGCGAGTTTTATTGCGATGTGCGATGGTGAAATTGAGCGGCTGGAATTAGTCCGAACAATTCCTCAGAGCACTCCCCATGATAGATGCGATAAAATACGCAAAGAGATACAACAACTCTACGCAGTGCCAGTGTATCAAGCCGATCAGAAAGAACTCGGTCGTCGACGATTCGAACCACTCTGCGCTGGATGCGGTCATGTGGAAGAAGCTGGCAATGGGGTGCGGCCCGGCCCAGCCCAGAGATGAGAATAGTATTCCATGTGAGGCCGAAAATGCGCTTTGTAAAGTTGCAAGTGATGTGCCGGCATGAAATACTGTCCCGCTCTGCTGAGCACGCCAAGCTTTTAAGAGGCCAATTTGGCCATCCCTTCCAAGTGACCACGAAACTGCACACTATTCGATATGTCGACGCCGAGGATTTTGATATTAGCTGAGGCAGCAAGGGGAGTGCCTTGAAACTGAGGAAATACGACAAAGGGGTTCTTTTTAGCGGTAAACGCTCAAACTTGTGTCTTCTGGGGATTGAATTGGACTAGATTTAGTCACCCCCAATCCGAGACTTTGTTCAGCAAAGACTCTACTTCAGACACAAGTTTGTCCCGGTACTCGGCGACGTTTTCCCGAGAAATATTGGCACGGCCGGTATATAAGTCATCACCAGTGCTGTCGTTCGCATAGCAATGAATGTTACCAGTTTGCAACATATCATTGATATGCAGGAGAAACAGCGTTGGTGATAGCACGCAGCTTTGTGGAACACCAGCGTTCATAGGCTTGAAATCAGAGCATGCACCGTCTACTACAACATTGATGCTCCGATCAGCAAAGAAACTGGTGATCCATTTGCACAGTATCTCGGGAAGCTCATAGGATGGAAGCTTCGAAAGAAGCGCTTTGTGCCAGACCCGATCGAAGGCCTTCGCTATGTCCAAACTAACGGCCAATGCCTCCCCCTTGGACTCTACTGCCTCTGTCCATCTATGAGTTAGGCAGACCAGAAGATCACTAGCTTATCGAACCCGATGAAAACCGTAGTGGCGGTCACTAATCAGCTGGTGATCCTCAAGGTACCTCATAAGCTGGCAGTTTATAATGGATTCCATTATTTTGGAGAACAAGGAGGTGATGGCGATAGGCCTGTAGTTGGACGGATCTGAGCAGTCGCCTTTTTTAGGGATCGGGTGGACCAAAGCTATCTTCCATGAATTCGGGTCTACGCCTAAGGAGTAGGAATCAGCGATGTGTTCCTCCCGTCATCTAGAGTCGAGTAGGACACGAAGAGAGAGCTCAACAGATCGGCTTTCTCCTTTACGGCATGGGCCTGTGAGTCGTCCTCTCTGTGCAGAGATGGAAGAGATGGCTGACAGAAGTTCCCTTGGACAGCCTTGGCGAGAGACCAGAACGCACGGGTTCCCGAAGGAAGGCGAACTAGCTTCTCGCCAATTCTGCCGATGTGCTCAGACCTTACCTTGGTAATGACGCTTTTGAAGGACCTGGAGGCGGAAATATACTTCTTTTTAAGAGCGCTGGTGTTTACATCCCGAGACGTTGATGCGTCAACGCAGGCCCGGTAGCACTCCTGCTTATAGCGTGATACTATTTTACAGGAGCGACCAAACCATGGCTGGGATCTGCATCCGATGGACGCCACAGAGGATGGAATAAAAAGTTCCATACCCTGAAGTACCACATCAGCAACAGAAGCGGCAACAACGCTGGGATCTTCCGGCGAGAAGCAAACCCGCCCCCAAGGGTAGGATGTAAAAAAAGACCGCATCCCGTCCCAATCCACCGACCTATAGTGCCAAACACGGCGGCAAGCTGCAGATCGCAACTGCGATTGGAGCGTGAGTGGCACCGTACTCCGGATCAGACAATGATCCGAAGAGCCCAGAGGGGCATCGACGGAGACCTGATATCCGTCCGGATGAGAGGTCAGCAGAAGGTCCAACAGGGAAGGTATATGGTCCTCCACATCTGCGATCCGCGTAGGCAAAGTAACCAGTTGTGTTAGACCATATCCCAAAGCAAATTCATAGACAGATATACCCGCATGATCGGTTAAACGAGAACCAAGCCATTCAGCACGGTGGGCGTTGAAATCACCGAGTATCACGATCTCTGCGGATGGGACCTGTTGTAGCACGGAGTCTGCAGCCATTTGGACGTGGTCGATGAGTCGGTCTGTGTCAGCATTACCGCTATGGGACCTATAGAGGCACCCGTAGACGCGGGGATGGTCGTCGCTGTCTACGCGCAGCCATAGGATGGACAGGTCCGTACCTTCAAGACTGCCGAGGCGTCGAAAACAGATGTCCTCTCTGACGTATACGCAAACTCCAGCCCGGGGCACAAAGGAGTGTTCCAATTTGTACCCCGGGTAGGAGAGATATGAAGTATCAGCCGGAGAGGACACCTGAGCCTCGGTTAAAAAGACCAAGGCCGGCTTCGCCGTCTCTAGATGGTAATGGATAGCGTTAAGGTTGGAATGAAGTCCCCTGATGTTGCAAAAATTCACGGATAGCGTGACAGGGGTCGCCTTGGTTTTATTGCTCCGCAGTATTAGTCGCGAGTGGAATTTTGCCCCCTTCCCCCCAGAATACGAGGGTAGCCTGAGCATCCACGCTCAGGAGTGGAGTAGTTTGGTCGTGGATGCTCAGCGAGGGATTCTCCAGGGGTGCTGGTACCGTCCTGGGGTAGTCTTTTATTTAATTCCGCTACCATCTTGATGGCGGGGGGGGGGGGGAATTGGGACTAAGATGGAATGCCTTATTTCCAGTAAAAAGGGCCTCCGGCCACCTGCACTCACCAAGCGCAACGCAGAGGTAAACCTCTACTTCATGCTGGTATTCTGTGAGGTCGTGGTACCACCCCGGTTCGAACCGGCCCATCCGTGCGATAGCAAAAGCTGCCGCGTGGCTCTACCACTGTTAATATATTTCTTCGATTTGGTTTTACTGCAATCAATCCCCACTGTTTTTCCTGAGGTGGAAGAATCGTCACCAGTCAAATCTATTCTTGCAGGTTGGTGTACTTAGTATTTTAGAAGTATTACATTGCACAAGTTCAGAGAACAGGCTTTGAGTCTGGGAGGCTTTTAGTTTATCTATGTATGTTTTAATTGTGCTATTTGCTCATTGGCCTCATTCAACTGTACCTTCGACGCAGCAATAAGCCTGACAGCTTCCTCATATTCCTTGCTGCATTGGTCAAAGTCATAAACTGTTCCCTGTAGCTGATCGTTATCTTTTATAACACTTGTATATATGTAATTTAACCATATCACATTTCAGTTGTGTATTTTTGGCAATTATGCTTAATTACAGGGAAGTGGATTCTCTAACGCCGCAACTACACGGCACAATGTACATAATTGTAAGCTATGTAATAAATTTCTGCTGGTTTTTCACAGGATAGAAGTATTTCCGAACCAGTAAATTAAAAAATCTTTTTTTTTATAAAATAAATATTACATACGAGCATACAGTTCATCTTATGGTAAGTGGATGCTGTGGCCCATAGTCTACTACATTTTCGACTTTTTCACTAAGATGGAATGTCCCGTTTCCAGTAAAAAGGGCCTCCAGTTCTCTATACTCACCGTACGAAACACAGCAGCATTGAGCTACTATTTTACGCTGATATTCTGTGAAAGCGTGGTCTTACCCCGGTCGAGTGAAACCATTTGTGCTACAACCATAATATAGCTATAGCGTAACTCTAACAACTGCTTTCTAAATTATAAATTAGTCTTTATTAAAAATAATAAAGAAAATATTTTTATTGTCTAATGTTTAGCAAATGCCTTTGGCACTCAGATAGCTACATCTATCCTCGATTCAGACCAATATGCTAAAGATTAAGATGAAATGCCAGTAAAAATATTTTTTTGGTTTTCGTCACTCACTACCAAAACGGCATTATGCTACTATTTCACATTGGCATTATAACTGAGATTATTCCGCGGTGCAGGCGATCTATTCATTCCGCCGCTATAATATAAATAGTTTTGCCTATATCTACCACGTGGAAAAATATTGTTAGGTGTTTATAACAAACGGATACATAATGGTATGTTTTATTTTTATTGAAAATTCGTTTAAAACACATAGAAACATACGTACGGTGCATTATAGAAAAAAGACTGGCATAATACTAGGGATGGCAATAAAACGTATGAATTCTTAGCTGCTAACGGTTCTTATATATATAATATAACAGACGAGCATAGAACGTGCTCAGCTTAAAGTTTTTCCACACAATAACGCAGTCCGCCACACAAGTGCACACTAGGTACATTCATTGCACATAACAAGGCGCCCCCGGGCCATTTATTGCTTTGCGACTAGTTTCATCCACGAATGTGGTAATTATGCCGTTCGCAAACCAAACAAATCACTTTGAACGCCTTACTGCATTGCGCATAATATGATTAGTGTTGAACAAATTTATGTTACCTTAAGACGAATTAAGATTGGCTTAATAGCTATAATTTGTTTTAGTGCGTTTGTTCCCAGCAATTGCTTTCTAATTTATATAGTATTGTCGGGAATGAGGGTAAAAAAATAAAAGTAAATATGAACAAATGAAGGTAGAATGTTAATCTCCCAAATGTTTTAGCAGTATAAAGTATCGTGCACGCCACTAAGAGGCATTTAATTTATTTGATTCTGTAATTCTACGTGTTTCATTGTCCTTACTATACCCGTTGGGGCATTCTACCAGTGTAGGCAAGGAAGATCGTGTTGCTGAGAGGCTACCCTGTGTTACATTGAGATGGGTAGTGGTGCTGTTGGTTTGCATACTTTGGTGTTATCGTGTAATTGGGTCCTGATAGTACGCAGGCTTTGTTACCGAGTAGTGTTCTTTTATTTAAATAATTTTGAGAATAATTTTTAACATCAGAAGTGGAATAGTTTCTTACAGTATGATAATTATATTTGTGGATAACTTTGTTAATAAAGTCAAAGTACCTAATACTTATTTGTGGCCTATTTTAAGTCTATTGGTTTTGTTTGCATCTGTCTATTTATATCTATTTTTATGGTCACGGTTGCTTAAAGTTCAAGTAAAATTTCTGGCGTATGTTTCAGGGTTATTGATCGCTAAAATAAAGTTTGTTTGTTGAATTTTTAACTTGGCAAGTATTATATCCCACTAAATTATAAAATGAAATAGAATAACTAAAAAAAAATTATTATCAAAACGTTAAATATAATTGATTGATAGTCAAAACAAAAGTAGTAGTTCAAGTTGCTTCGTGTAACACATACTGCCGGTATGTGAGCCATATCTTATTCGACTTGAATGCACACTGCAGTATGACTTGATTCTTGATATTACGTGACATAAATGGCTACATTCTCTGAATGCGTTAAATATGAAGTTTGAATTTTTAAATCTTCAACAGATTGTATTAGAACTTAGTATTTCTTATTATTGATACATCAACCCGATTTTTGGAAAACGGACAACATAGGTGGTATTTTAAAAGCTTAAACTATCGTAGTTCAAAAGCTCTAACTTTCATAATACATAGAGTAAGGGTGACAAGCAAGCACATAGTTAACTTGATGGTAGGTGGATATTGTGTCCCATAGACATTTACATATATTCTCGGTTAAGAATCAAAATGCAGATGCGTTGTGAACCCTGAGGACTAAGATGAAATGCCTCGTTTCCTGTAAAATGGGTCCCCGTTTCTCTACATTTCCATATGAGAGCAAGAGCGTGGTCAGTCGAGCAGACCTATTCATGCTGTAGCCATAATATAGCTGCAGCGTGGCTCCACCTCGTAAAGATTCTTCAGATGTCATCAGATTAACTTAAGATTAACTTCAAGAAAAGAGCGTACTCCTTTTTAAAAGGCCGGCAACGCATCTGCAATTCCCTCCCTGGTGTTGCAGTTGTTCATGGGCGGCGGTAGTCACTTACCATCAGGTGAGCCGCATGCTCGTTTGCCCCTTCTCCTATAAAAAAGCTAAGGTAAGCTTCTACATTGAGTTTTATTAGCATTTAATCGAATTAAATATATTGGATTATCTTTTTCAGAAAGCTTACTGTAAGTTTTGCGCGAAGTTAGGTTTTATTCTAGAACAAAATAAAATTAAAGTTACAACAAAATCTAAAACTAGAATTTCTAATGCTTGTTTACGTGGTAGAGCCATGCTGCAGCTATATTAGTAGTATAGTTGTAGCACGAATGGGTCGGCTCGACCGGGAAAGGACCACGCTCTCACAGAATACCAGCGTAAAATAGCAGCTTAACACTGTTGTGTTTCGTATGGTGAGTGTAGAGCACCGGAGACCCTTTTTACTGGAAAAGAGGCATTCCATCTTAGTCCTCACGGCTGACAACGCATCTGCATTATGATTCGCAAACGTGGATAGATGTAGATGTCTATGGGCCACAGCAACCACTTACCATCAGGTGGACTGTGTGCTCGTTTGTCACCCTATCCTATAAAAAAAATGCTACGAATCTCGAGTTTTAGTTTAGGAAAAGCATTAAATGCTGTTCCGTGGCAAATTTAGCAAAATACGATCACTTTTACAGTCACCTCTGTGTCTGTGTGTCTATGTCTGTCAAAGATTTTTTTGAATTCTAAAAGACTATTAGACGTAGATGATTGGTATTTGACATATATATATATAATATGTTACAGGAACACGTGAATACATGTCTAGAAACACATACTATTTTCTTATATCGGGCGTATCTTCCGATGCATTATACATAAGTAAGGTAAAATGTCTTGGAATCAAAATTTATTATTATTATTATTTACATTTTACTTTTTACATTCATTCATAATTAAATTTAATATAGTTTTAACAAAATAATGATGAATTTCATGGTCTTTTATTAATTTACGGTATAATGTTTTTTTTTATAGGATAAGGCTGACAAACGAGCACACAGTCCACCTGATGGTAAGTGGTTGCTGTGGCCCATAGACATCTACATCTATCTTAGATTAAGAATCAAAATGCAGTTACGTTGTCACCCGTGAGGACTAAGATGGAACACAGGCACAGGACTCCTTATTACCTACAGTGTTTTGTGGGCAGACAAGTAGAGTATGCATTTCCACGACTATTTTAATTACTCAGACGTCTAGGTTTCCCCGCGAAGTTATTCTTCACCACCTTAACCGACACGTGTTAAGTCAGCACGTAAAATTTTCTATAACAGATTCATCCTCGAGGGAATCGTACATGTTTTGTTCCCGTGCCATGATGAAAGGAGAATGCCCACCGTTCATAGACAATTCGGCCATGGGTGCCCAATATAAAAACATATGGAAATGATAATATGCAATTAAAAGTATGAAATGGTTAAGGAATTTCTTTAAAAAAGTCCGGATTTTTAAGATATAAAGGTTTTTTTATATTCACAAGAACAGTTTTTTAATAACAAATGACTTCGTATTTTCGTGACATTTAAACCGCAATTGACACAGCGTAAATGCTCTCTTAAATGAGTTACCTGGCGGGGCGTTAACTCTATGGTCCGGAGTCCCGGAGAGCGAGAGCGCCTGCCAGGGAGTGGGGGTGCTGCTGTCGTCTCGGTTGGTCGATGTTATGACTGAATATAAGGTTGTGAACTCAAGACTTCTCTGGGTTCGCTTTAAATTGGGACTGACGAAGTTATTCCTTTTGGCTGTTTATGCGCCGGTAGCTTCGCCGTCCAGGGCTGAGCTGGAGGAGTTTTGGGAGAATGTAAGAGTAGTTCTAGATTTGGTTAGGCGAAACGAAAGAATTGTTGTATGTGGTGATTTGAATGGATGGGTTGGTACGGCTCGACCAGGGTACGAGTCGGTGCTTGGAAAGTTTGGCAATAAAAGGGTTAATGATGCTGTCAAGCTTATACTAGCTGTATGCAAGGAAAAGGGTCTTCTTGTGACAAACACTATGTTTAATTACAAGAAAATCCATATGTATACTTGAGAAAGAAAGAATGAGAGAAGTATGATCGATTTGTTCCTGGTGGATGACCGACTGCGAAAACAGGTGATGGATACGCGAGTGTTCAGGGGTGCTGACCTGGGAACGGATCACTATCTAGTGATTACTAGATTTAGGGGTCTGTTCGTGGGTTGGCTCTACCGGACGGCAGTAACAGAACCACAGTCTGTCTGTCGCATCCGAAGCTGGAAGCTTCAGGAAGCGGATACTAGGGACAAATATCATGCGAGGGTAGCCGAAAAGCTTGACACCATCGATGGCAGAAGAGAATGTGTGGAAAAAACATGGCAGAACCTTAGGGATGGAATGGTAAGTGCAGCGGAAGAAGTGTGTAGAACGATTAAAAAAGGCAGTAGTAAAAGAAGAGGTGCATGGTGGAATGATGAAGTGAAAGAAGTTGTAAAGAAGAAGAAGAAAGCATGGTTAGACTACTTGGCCTCTAGTAATGATAAGGATATGAGAGAGAAGATGAAAGAAAGATATAAGCTGCAGAAAGTTCACACGAAAGCATTGATTGAGGAAGTGCGTGAAAGGTGTAGGATGGAAGCGGTTGAAAGGTTGTCGCACAACTTTAAGGGTAACTCCAAACTCTTCTGTAAAGAGGTTGGAAGGACCCGAAGTGGTGCGTCGGCCTTAAGAATGAACAAAGTGCTTTCGAGAACCAATGACGTCCTCTCAGAAAAATCGGACGTCATGCAGCGATGGAGCGAATTTTATAGAGAAATGTATGCGTGTGATGATCTTAGTGAGGGATCCGGGGGTGACGCCGTGACTGGTATGCCAGACCCGGACCTCGATGACACTGAGGTCATCAGTATGAAAGAGATTGAATGTGCGATTCGAAGTTTGAAATGTGGTAAGGCTGCGGGACTAGACAGAGTTACTGCTGAAATGGTCAAGTTATAGTTGGCCTCGCATCTGGGACAGCTTTCATCTGCTGTGCAATTTGTGCTGGCGGACGGGGGATGTCCCGGATGATTGGCGATCCGCAGTCATTGCACCTTTATATAAAGGTAAAGGTTCACATTTTGACTGCGGGTGCTATCGGGCGATCAGCTTGATCAGTTTAGCAAGTAAAGTTTACTCGAAGGTTTTGACACGTAGGATGCAAGAGAAATCAGAAAGATTTCTATGGGAGGCACAATGAGGATTTAGACCTGGAAGAGGATGCACGGATCAAATGTATTCTCTCCGCATGATCACGGAAAAGCTTCTGGCTGCTAATCAGAGGATTTTCTGTGCTTTTGTGGATCTTGAGAAAGCATTTGATAAGGTTGTAAGGAAGAAAATGTGGGAACTGTTGCCGGGGTATGGTGTGGATGGTCGATTGCTAAGGGCTGTGCAGTCACTTTACTGTGACTATAAAGCCTGTGTGCGGGTAGGGCATGACCTGTCGCCCATGTTTGGCGTCCAAACGAGCGTAAAACAGGATTGTGTCATGTCTTCCTGGCTGTTCATACTGTATCTCGACAGTTGTTTACAGAAGCTGAAAGATAGCTGTTTGGGTGTGAAATTGGGTGACATTAATATAAATTGTCTGCTGTATGCTGATGATGCAGTGCTTATTGCACCATCTAGGGCAGAACTGCAGGCATTAGTCACGTGTATGAAAGAGGAATGTGAAATTAAAGGTCTCCGTTTGAATGCTAATAAAACTAAGGTTCTGGTATTTGAAAGGGACGAAGAGAGAACGAAGTGTGAAATATGGGTAAATTAGGAATGTCTAGAACAGGTAAATGAAATTGTATATTTGGGAATGCTTTTAGCCGGGATGGAAGATGTGATTTAGATGTGGACAGGCGTGTCGCTGCCGGGAACAAAGTCAATGGTGCCCTGACTGCGTTAGTCAAAAGGCAAGGCGTAGTGAAGAGTGCACGCCTTGCAATACATAACGCAGTGTTGATACCGACTTTGTTATATGGCAGCGAAACCTGGGTATGCCAGAAGAAGCATAAAAGCAAGTTGAATGCAGTGGAGATGCGATCTCTTCGTAAAATGTGCGGCGTTACCATGGCCGACCGAAAGCGAAACGAAGAGATTCGCAATATGGCAGGTTTGAAAGATGACCTTATCACAAAAATTGATAAGGGCGTGCTTCGATGGTTTGGGCACGTTGAGCGAATGAGTGAAGACCGAATGGTGAAGAAAATATATAGCGCGTAATATTAAAAGGTGTCGAGGTAGACTGAGACTAACTTTCGAAGACCATGTGAGCATATTGCTCGAAGAGGGGAGGGTCAACAGTACTCGGATACCTAGACGTGCAAGTATGAAGAAGTTAATGAATCTGAAAGAAGCGAAAGAGGTATATAAGGATCGTGACACTTGGCGATCTGTTCTCTCTGGCTACCCCGTCAGGGATTGTGCGTGAAGATAATCAATAATCAATCAATCAAATGAGTTACTGAGAGCTGGGAAGAACTCTGGCCGGTGTGAAAGCTGGGGTCATCGTTAACAGTGGATATCGAGTCCAAGTTCGTGCAAAGGTTATCGCAAGAAGTGGGAGCGGGATCCATTTTTAGGCCGTGGTCAACAGGGTGAGAAGAATTATGGGAGTTCATTTAGAAAGCTTATTCGTTGCTTAAATAATAAATCCGCGAGAAAACAAACAAAATAACACAAATGCAAAGGAATTCGACTTGTGACTATTTAGTTTTGATAATTATGACATGAGCCTAGCTGTCAGATTCAATGATGCCAATTAACAGACATAAAATCGATAAATAGATAGCGATTTTTTTATTCGATTTAAGTTCTGCACGTGTTTTAAAATATATTTTGTTTTATTTATTTAAATTCCATTTTAAATGTATTTTTAAGAATAGATAAGAATAACAGTTAAATTGTGCAGTAGCGTTTTTGTTATGTTCTAAAAAGTTCATGGTAAATCAACTAGCAATTCGCTTGTTTAATTATCATATCATAATAATTATCGAAAAATAATATTACCATTATAATAATTACACCATAAAAAACCGTATTGAAAAAACAGAATCTACTTTTTTAACGAGATTTGTGATTGGCAACACTTTTTATTTTATCCACAAACTAATGACTTGCGGATTTACCTAATTTCATTTTTATCTTTTCGGTACTTTTATTTTGTGCAAAAAGATTGCAATCTTTTATGGATACTTATTACGCGATTAATTTGTTTTTTATAGGATAAGGGTGACAAACGAGCACACAGTCCACCTGATGGTAAGTGGTTGGTGCGGCCCATAGACATCTACATCTATCCTCTAATACAAATCAAAATGTAGATGCGTTGTCACCCGTGAGTTCCAGTAAAAAGGGCCTCCGGCCACCTGCACTCACCAAGCGAAACCCAGAGGTAAACCTCTACTTCACGCTGGTTTTCTGTGAGGTCGTGGTACCACCCCGGTTCAAGCCGGCCCATCCGTGCGACAGCAAAAGCTGCCGCGTGGCTCTACCTCTGTTAAATAAAAACTAATTACCATAAAAAAGTTGTATTTTTTAACAAATGCAAATTGTTGGGCGTTTCATGGCCAGAATTGGGCATTCCCCTTTCAAGGCGAGCTACACGGCCCTCGTATTTGTTTAAATCCAAATCATAAAAACTGAAACTAAGCTATTGGATGATTCTTGACCACATATACTCAGTAATTACACATACAACAATGCCACGAATGAATTTTCAATTATTTACATCGTATATTCAGTAGCATTCTATTATTTAGTTTTATCAGTGATTTACCATTTTAGTTTATTTAGAAGTTAAATAGTGCCTAAAGTAGATGGCGATTATTAGATGAATGAAATAATGAAAGCCAAAACTACACTATCTAGTAATTTCAGCGATTAAAAGACAAAGTTGCCCAAAACAAATATCAGAACACCCTTGAACAAAAGTCAAAAAAACTATCTTTTGGAGAAAACTACAATATACAGTCTTTTTATGAAAAAATCGAATATTTAATAAAAATGTTGTCCGAATGACGTGAATTCTCAAGGACCATTACAAAAGAACTGTTTCATCACGATATAAACTAAATCATTGCTTAAAAGACGTGCAGATCTTCAACATAAAAAATATCTAAACTATGGGGGAAAAATTGCTATCACAATTATTAATTACTGCATGCAAAAATTAAAGAAAGATTATCAACAACATAAAATACATATATTAGAGGAACATCTTTATAATAATGGGAGTCTCCAAAAAGCTAAATAAAGACGGAATTCAGACAAGGAAAGATGTTGTCATTATCGCAACAGAATTTTATAAGAATCTCTACGAAGCGCAGACTATAGATACTCTGGAATATGAACAAACACTAGAGGAGGTCTAGGACTCAACAAATATTGATAAGTTTACCGAATTAGAAATCATCAGAGACATAGACAAGCTGAAAAATGATAAAAGTCCCGGTCCTGACGATATGCCTAACGAAGCTTTGAAACTTGGCAAACATATATTAGCTGCGCCTCTCATGGAAATGTTTAATAGAGTTTTAGAAACACGTAGAGTTCCCAAAAATTGGGTAGAATCAAGAATTATTCTCTTGTATAAAAAAGATGACCTTACGAATGCCAGCAACTATTACCCTATAAGCCTGTTACCTGCAATATATAAACTTTTCGCATTATGCCTGGAAAAACGGATAGGAGGTCAAATAGATGAACAGCAACCCACAGAAAAAGCCGGCTTTCGTAGAGGTTTCTGCACCATAGATCATATTCATACATAAGATTTAATAATTGAAAAATTTGTAGAGTTCAATAAACTTATCAAATAAGGCTATTGAAATTAAAAAACATCCTAATTTCAATAGAGAAGATGGATGGGTGCTGCCATCTGCTTGGGATCCCATAATTAATAAAATCAAATCCAAACCCAAGTATACCACTGCTAGACTAAAAGATACTGTAAGCTCATTCTGCGTAAATCGAACTAAAAATTAATATTAAAGAACTGAAGGTAGCCGGGCTAACTATGACATCAGGACGTCAAACACCTCAGTCCCCCGTGACCACGGGTGCTGGAAAGCACCCGAAACGACGGGAATATAAAATAAGTTAATATACGCGATAAAATCCGTAAAATTAGTTTTATTTAAATAAGTTCTGTTTCTGTTAAAAATACGCTATTAGCGCCGCTAGCGGTAAAAACGATTTAATGAAATCGTCATGTGACCATTTCATGAAATGGCGACGTTGTGTTTAGTTATTAATATTTTCAAACGACATCTTTTCGTTGACTTGGTCAAGCTATACCATGACATGGTCAACAAACAGTGTTAAATATCATGAAATGACAACACAATTTCACGAAATGATAGACTATTTTCTGATATATGATCAATTATACAATCTGTAAATCAAAACAATAATCAAAATAAAAATAAAAAACAATAATCATATATAAAAATATCTTTATTAATACTATAATGATAATGAAAATTTTGCAATAGTTGCAGACAGGCCAGTTTTATTAGTTTACATATAGAATAGAAATTGAAATAAAAACATATTTCATATTTTTGGTAGACGTCACTATTATCTATTGAAAATTTTAATATACTAAAAAACTAAACGTTAGAATGTAAGTTATTTATATATTTAATTTATTAGTAACTGAAGGCAAAATATACTACTTTTCCATTTTATGTAGTTTCAAGTTATTTTACCAAGGTTATAACTATATTTTTAAAACTTTATTTATAAATATGGTATTTATTTGAAAAACACCCGGCATCCCGCCTATAACTAACATATAATATAAATTGAACATCTAACGGATGAAAAATACTTAACCTTCTTTTTTTTGAAGTTCCGTAATTGGATAAAAAGTAGCCTATAAGTTGCGCCGGGTTAGTATCTACCTACAACATACAAAATTTGATGTACTCGTAAATCAGTCCATTAGTTTTTGCGTGAATCCGGAATACACAGACACAAAAATTATAAAACCACTAATTTGGCTTCAGAACCCTTTATTTAGTTCCCTGGACTTGTTTTTACAAGAATACATACTGAATTTTATTTAATGGCAAATTTTTACGGTAAGCTTCGTGCATACCTTGGATTTCATAGTGTAATATAAATGTGTATTATCTATGCTAGAAACAGTAGAAACTTTAGAAATTAAACTTCCAACAAAATCTGAAAATTAAATAGACTAAGAAACATTTGCAATTTCTAATTTTTGTAATTTTCTCGGAACGTCAAACATCTCAGTCCATGGTCCACTCCGTGATCATAGGTGCTGTAAAGCACCCGAGACGTCAGGAATTAAAAATTAGTAAATTTAACGTGGTAAAATCTGTAAAACTAGTTTAATTCATCGCGTAAATACAAGAAATCATTATGTAATTGTTAAGTTTGAAAAGAAATACAGCATAATGTGATTAAAAATTACTTATAAATGAACAATAAAGTCATCTTTTTGTAAATTTGACGTGGCAGATCTCTTTTTGCAGCAAAAAACTAAGCAATTCGACATATTTGTAGGACATCGATTCAGCTAGATTTAGCATTATTATTAACGCAACTAGATTTAGTCTCGTGACCAGTGCGGCTGCAATTATAGTTTAATTGTATATGTAAAACTAGTTTAATTGTATTTAATTGTACTTATAGGTCCGCGTGGAATTATACTTTGACATAGGGGAACGTAGGCACGTATGGCTACTCCCCTCAAATCCGCCGGTGGCCCGTATTGCTCTATGTGTACTAGACAAGTTTTCATATCTTATCTTAATTAAAAAGAAAAATATCTATCAATACATATAAATAAAATTGAAGTGTCTGTCAGTTATATTGAAATAACTGGCTTTAAGCTCAGGAGGCTATTTGCATTCTACTAAGACATAAATAAGCATTTTTAAAAATTTATTTGTCTTTCTGTCTATATGCTGGTCTGTCTGTATAGTGCTGGGTTTATATATAAAGATCAATTGCCGACCGTTAGTCTCGCTAAAACTCAAAACAGCGATCTGTTTTAAGTTTAAAATATGTACGTTATCGACCGATTTTGATGAATTTTTTGTGTGTGTTTGAATGGATCCCTAGATGGTTTAGATTCACATTTGTACCCGGTAGGTGGCGCTGTTTTCAAGATCCAGGAATCACCCGTGCGAGGCGGTGTAACCCGAGTACAGGCGGATCTCTAGTCAATTATAAAATAGTTTTTTCATAATAAATATCTTTTAGATTTTGCGTATTTGCTGCATTTTACTGATTGAGGATCATAACGCTAACACAATGTGAATATCTGGCAGTGTGCGGTGTCGGGGACACAGGTCTGGAATATTTTACGACTTCAGTCTATTTTTTAAATAGTGAATTGATCATGTATGGAAGAATTTGTTTTTAGTTTTAGGTCGTTACCTAAAACTAAAAACAAATTTTTTGTCCAACAAAACTGATTTATAATTTCTATTTATATACACCATTTAAAAATGGGGTTCCGGCGATTAGCGAACAAACAACGAGAAATCTTCTTAGATGTCATCTTTTGCATATAATATTAATATTATAAATTGTCTAGTCATAACTCATTAACGGCCAATCTTCGAATTGCTATTCGTCGTAATTATCAAATATTTAAAAATTAAGGGTTCTTCTAAATCTTTAAAAGGTAGTTTAATATCATATCATATGATAATAAACCTAGCAAGCTAACAGCATAGCAAAGTGGCGAAGCAATCAGCTTTGTAGCGGTTTTTAACGGAAAAAAAATTCAAAATAGGAGGTTCAGATGCCTGGGTGATCAGTAATCGATTGATGAAAACAGAATTTGAAAATTTGAAACCGTTCTCGAGATAATCGTGGGACAGACGGACAGACGGACAGACATCGTGAAATCAATAAGTGACTTCGCAAGCTTCGCCACTTAATAAGTAGATACAATGTAAGAGTTTAAAAAAAACTTAAGCAACACGCATTGATCATGAGCTGTGATTATCCTGATTTTTATTTTATCCTGGTGCAGGATCAGGATAGTAGGATAAAGTTATTAAATTATTGTATTGTCATCGATTCTTTATACGAGTGAAATTTTCAAGTCAATCGGCCGCCTGCAAGTTCGTGAAAATTACATTAAAAGATACCGTTACATAGATAGATTACACGCGAAGCTAACAAAAGCGTGTTGAAAAACAGCTCGATTTTATCATGTGGCAAGCAATTCCTATACTTGATATTTTTTCGTGTACCAACGAAATTACGGCCTAATGGCTTGTAATAAATCGACACAGGCTTATCACGCTTCGTGTATCGTAAAGAAGGGGAAGTAGCATTGCTTATTCCATTCACATGTGGCACAGTTCGCGAAAATGAGACCTATGAGGCGGCTTAGGTACTTAATAACTGTAATAAAAACATTGAAATTTATAAATTAAATTTAGATAATTCATAAAATATAGAGGCTAATTAATAACAGTTTTCAAGCATTTTTAATACTTAAAACTGAACAAATCACAAACCAGGAAACAATAGTTCTTGTTCCTTAATGAACTGGCTAAAATTTATTACAAAGTATTAACGCAAGTCAAGGCTACATTTTAAATAAGATGACTACGATTTTGTTTGCTGTTTGAACAGATGGGGCTATTTGTCTATGAGTTCGTTAATATCCGAGAATAATATTTAAAAGTGGCTAATTAAGCTCGACTACCAATCATGAGGTCCTGCGTTCGAATCCTGAGTCGGGCCGAAATCAGTTACTGGGGTTTTTGTCAATAAAATATTAGGGTTTAGGAAGTTGCGGTGTTCAACACCCGTGCCTTAGTAAGCACGTATAGCCATTAGTCCTGCGCCTGATTTCTCTCCGGTTGTAGTGGATTGCCGTCCTATCAAAATATAAGAGTCCGGGGGATAGAGAATACACCCACGCTTGCGTACACACACGTGCACTACAATTCTGTCATGTCCTGCGCAGATCCTCCATTTATACGATATTTAAAAAGATCGTGAACGTCGTTTATACGTGGTAGAGTCAGCAACTGCAGCTATAATATGGATGTGGCACGAATTCGACCGGGGAAGGACCGTGCTCTCACAGAATACCAGCGTGAAATGGTAGCTCAATACTGCTGTGTGTGTCCGGTTCTCCACGCTCACCATACGAACAGCGCAGAGAACCAGAGACCCTTTTTACTGGAAACGAGGCATTTCACCTTAGTCCTCAGGGATGACAACGCATCTGCATTTTGATCCTTAATCGAATATAAATAAAGATGTCTATGGGCCACAGCATCCACTTACCATCAGGTGCACTGTGTGCTCGTTTGCCCTTATTTTATATAAAAGTCCTCTTCGTTGGATATGCACTACAAAAGTGTTTACAAGCCCAAAACTTAGAAATGCCCTGTTTGATGGGCTAGGTTTACGGAGTCTCGTTGGCTTGCTAGTAAAGTTTGTTGGTAGATCTACTCAGAAGTATTGAAAGCCGACGTACTAGGCTCGCGGCTTGCCAGCATTGTATAAAATTTCGACTGCCTCATTGGTCTAGTGGTTGTAGTAGTGCGACTGCTGATCATGAGGTCCCGGGTTCAAATCCCGGGTCGGACCAAAAAATCATTTATTGAGTTTTTCCATCAAGAAATTCTCAGTAGCTGCCCGAAGTCAGGAAGTTGGCGGTCTTTCACCCCCGTGCCTCGGAAAGCACGTAAAGCCGTTGGTCCTGTGCCTGATCTCTCTCCGGTCGTGTCAGTTTACCGTCCCATCGGGCTATGAGAGTGAGGGAATAGAGAGTGCACCTGTGCTTGCGCATACACTTGGGCACTATAATCCTGTCCTGCGCCGATGGCTAGTCTACGTTGAGACTGGCCGCCGTGGCCGAAATTCGGTCTGGAGGACATTATTATTATAAAATTTGTAACGTTGTTTCAACAAAACTGTTTGTCGAGCAAAAGTGAATAAAAAACGACTGTAATATTTACCGCAAGCTTATCTCGCCCGTCGATCAGGATATTCAGAGAGACTAATTTGCTGCAGTTGCATTTCTAAGGCTCAAACAAAATAGTGCAGGGTATCTAAAACCATGTAAAAAATATTCGTAAAAAGTTATTTGAATTTTATACTACTTTCATTAGAAAAGTAATCTTGATTTGTTTCAAGATTACTTTTCGTTTACGTCATTACGTTATGTTCGTTTACTTATACGTTTGTTGTTTAAAGTATTGAACGATGAACGTGCATTTGGTCTTTGCCCTTTCAAATCTAGTTGCTGCCAGCTGTTTTATCTGGGGCCTTTTGTTCTGTCTAGCCACGGGGTGTACCAAATTATATTTGCGTTAGCGTAGTCTTTCTCCCAGGGCAACGTCTTTCCCAAAGCAGCATTTTAAATTTAAAAATTTAAAATTTAGATGATACCATATTGTATATGTCAGACAAATTCATGAACTTTATCAATAAATTTTATTTAAATTTTGCTCTAAAGGGGATTTTATTTTTTATAATATTTATTTTGTTACAGAATGTAACCCAAAGGGGGTAAAATCCCCTTTTTTTTTCTAGAAAGGCATTATTTTTATACTGATCAATTTATTTTTTATGCAAGTTAGAGATACAAACAAGCACACAGTCTTTTTGACAGAAAGCGTTGCCGAGGCTCAAAGATAATCTACATCTATTTTTTATAGAAATATGAGTAACATGCGAGCCCTCAATTTAAGAATCAAATGCAGATACGCTGGGCCCCGAGAACTTTTTTATAGGATAAGGGTGACAAGCGATCACACAGTCCACCTGATTGTAAATGGTTGCTGTGGCCCATAGATATGAGGAGATAGGCCGTGAGTACTAAGATAAAATGCCTCTTTTCTAGCAAAAAGAATCTCCGGTTCTTACACTTACGATACGAAATACAGCAGCATTAAGCTGCTATTTTGCACTGGCACTATGTGAGAGCGTAGTCGTTGTCGGGTCGAGCCGACCTATTCGTGCTACAACTATACAATTAATAAAGCTGCAATTGACCCTTTTTACTGGAAAAGAGGCATTCCATGTTAGTCCTCACAGATGGCAACGCGTCTGCATTTTATTCGCAAGCTAAGATAGATCCATCTATTAGGTGGACTACGTGCTCGCTTGTTACCCTTTAACTAGAAGAAAAAGACCATCGCATGGGTTATTTCTGATTCTGACAACAGCACTACCTAACCATTCTCGAATCAACACAAATCACACATACAAAATTTCATTAAAAATCGGTCCAGTCGTTTAGGACGAGTTTACTCACATATACACGGACACAAGTATTATGTAGATAAAGATAGGATTGCTTTACCACAAGAAAAGCAGTCGAAAAAAGCTTTTTATAATTACATAACAGAACAATTACTTTAATATTTAATTTATAAGTAAGGTTTTTGTTTCCACTTGTCCGTGCGTTTAAATGTTTGATAAGAATGCATCAAAAGGTAAAATCATGTACCGGCTAGGATTCGCCTCCAGCGGTTCTATATTTATGGCACGCAAAATAAAATGTAGCTGTTTGTCGTCGATGGCTGATAAAAATGCAAACCATTGCCGCAGGCTCGTCGCCTCAGACGCCCACTGAATATGGGTATCATGTGGACGGAGACAAGATTATATTGAATGTACGCCCCGCGACACTGCAAACAATTTGTTAACTTTCATGTGACGCTGTATGTTATAAATTTTTACACACAGACTTTGCATTTGGGGTGGCCGGCCGCCAGTTCTATGTGTAAGGGTGAATTTAGCGCGGGGTGGAGTAGCGCGGGGTCTCACCTGACCGTCAGACGGTGGCAGGTAAACATTGTAACGTGAACCGGCCACGTGCTTAACATGTGGAGACAAACATCGATCGCCGGCTTACTTACTAAGTGTTGTACTTACTTAGGAACTTTTCAAATCGACATGTACAGGTGTCGATTGAACCACGAAACTAAAAATTTTAATTTTTTTTTCACAGTTTTATTTTATCGAATTTACAGTGAGAAAGCGCAGTTGCCGAGTTGAACTAGTGGGCGGGCTCCAGACAGTATTGATTTTACTCGCTTGCTCTCGTCTCCCACTTGTTATTTTAGCACGTGTGAGCGAGAGGCCGTTAGTGGAAGGAGGACTCTTCCTAGCGTAGAGTTTCCGCGTAAAACAGTTTTCAGGCACGAAAGGATCTAAGTAAAGGATGAATGAAAACGTGTTGCGATCCTGAAGCGACGACCGATGTCGACGCGTCCGCTTCCGGTAAATCCGCTCTACAACTTCGTGCACTTAGTGTTGTTTAAAACTGCCCCTGATTCCTTTCACCTCTAAAATTTGAATTTCAATATACCTTATATTATACCATACCTATATGGATATTATTCAAAAATCATACTTTTTCTGCAGACTTTCAAAAAGGAGACGGTACTCAATTCGACTGCACGTTTTTTTATGTGTATTACCCCATAACTTTTTACTGCGTGAACCGATTTCGATGATTCTTTTTTTATTAAAAACTTGGTACTTCTCGTGTGGTTTCATATGAGTTTGATCAAGGTCAGAACAATAGTTTTTGAGTTATTCTTAATAATTTTTAATGAAGTCGGCTGTACAAAATTTTAAATTATTGTTTGAAACAAACAAAAAAGATGCTATTAAAAGCAAAAGCAAGCGTGGGATGGTGAAATAAGATAATAAATCGCCCCATTTCGTACCGTCACTGTCTGTAAGAGGCAACTATGAGAAAAAAACCTCTTGAACTCCGATAGATGCTGGTATAACTATCTCATATATTATCAACATCATCATTACAGTCCTGCACAAGTCCACTGCTGAACATAGGCTGACATAGGTATACCACAAAGCATGTTACTGAGCCACCTGCATCCATTGACTTCCTGCATGTCTTACCAGGTCGTCACTCCATCCAGTGGGGGGAAGCCCTACACTTCGTACGCCGGTACGAGGCCGCCACTCGAGAACCTTCTTTCCCCATCGGTTGTCGGTTCTTCGAGCTATATGGCCGACCCACTGCCACTTTAGCTTACTAATGTCATATATGCGAAGTGTAAAATATCCAGGAGACGGGGAGCAGAGACAAATTTGCAACACAACTGGTGCGGGGTACCTACAGTGTGTTTCGTATCACATTGATGCTGTTTCAGTCTGCTTGCCAAGAGTTGAAAATTCTTCCAACAGTGGAAGAGGGTTGATAACAAAGTAGAAGAAATATTACCGATTTGAACACTATGACCAAAAACGTTTTTAGGGTTCCGCTGTCATCTAAGGAACCTTGCAATTTTTGTGGCTGTTTTTATATGTGTACAATATCATCCATTCTAGAGATTTTGACCAAATATTACAATAATTTAAAATTAAAAATTTTGTACAGCCGACCTCAATACAAGTTATTATGAATAACTCAAAAACAATTGGCCTGACCTTGATCAAATTCATATGGGAGACCACACGAGAAGTACCAGCTTTCAAATAAAAAAAGAATCATCGAAATCGGTTCACCCAGTAAAAAGTTATGAAGTAACACATAAAAAAATATGCAGTCGAAAGTCGGCAGAAAATAGGAGTATTTCTTGCAGAAAATTTTATGTGAAAAAGTACCATATATGTATATTTTTCTATATTTCTTCTATATGTTAAGAAGGGAGGTAAAACTGTATACATGCTTGTATTTATTTTCGAGTGGGGTATAGCTAGATATATTTATATTATAATTGATAGTAGTTTCCGTAAATAATTTAATTTTTCTAATTAATGTAGCTAAAAAATTGACTAAAACTGCTTAGCTCCCCTACCTCAAAACACACTGTTGGAATGTATTGTTATTTAATTTGGCCATTAAGTTTTAACACAAAATAAAACTTAATTGAAAAACATTGATAGAAACTTTATAGAAAGAGCAATAATGTATAAAAAGCATTTAACTGAGCACTACGTGCAACTGCAAATAGGTTTATCATTTTAAATAGATGTGAGGAGAAAATTCTCGAAGATACTCGGTCCTCTTTAAAAGTTTGTGTGATATTTCCACAAATATTGGTGCGAAGGGAAGACGGGTCGTGCCCCGGGAGGCTGGAAACTACACATTCGCTGCGTTTTTATTCGCAGCTCGTAAATGTATTCATTTTATCACACTCTTCATTGAATCGAACTCAGCGATTACATTTATATGTTTAACTTACTGTTGTATATTTGTATATTTCACAAAAGAAGCTGTAAATAAATTTAAAAACAGCAAATAAAATAACGAAAAAACATTTTACGACATAGGTAAATCTTTATTTTAATTTTAAATAAATTCTATGAATAATTGTTTTTAACAGAGTTCTAAAAACGGAAAAGGTTCTATAGTCGACGCGTATGTTTTTTTATGTTCGTTTCTCCGATCGCATGAACCGAATTTAATGATTCTTCTGTTATTTCCTCTAGGAGTGCAAAAATAGAAGATGAAATTTTTAACGATATAATTAAACGATATCTTACTTGTTACCAGGAACTTGATACCCTTTAGCCCACACAAAAGGGTAAAATAATTAAGTTTTTAAAATAGTTAAACCTACTTCAAAAACAAAAAAGAATAAAATAATTTTATAAGTCTTCTTCGATACACTGTCTTCTTTAAAACTTATAGTGTGGTTTTTCTTATTTAACTTTTTTTTTACTTTTCTTTAAAGTTTAATTTTTTAATAATTTATCTTTATGTGTCAAATTTAAGTTATTATTACATGTCGAATTATGCATCATTAAATTTAAATTTAAAATGTACAATACTAAAAACTATAATAATAATTAAAAAAAAAACTAAAACTAGAAACTTAAATATCATATTTTTTAATTATTTATATCAAAATTTTGAAGTTTGTGTTAGATAATATGTCGTAGTGTCGGTCGGAAATATTAGCGTAAAACCGTTACTACTGTCAAATTTAATTTTCATTAAATGCTAAGCTCATGCAGTACAACTGGGGAAACAGTCTGGAATCCGGATCTGGAATACATGACTTGTCTAGTAATAATATTGATCTGTTTTGTTAGTAGTAATATTGAACGGTTTTAATAAAAACAATAGATTTATTTTCGTATTAACTACATCTAATATATAAAAATTAGTTTGTGTTGGTTCGTATTTTATGCGCTGCCATACCGTTCATTAGATCGCGCTAAAACTTTGTCAATTTATTGCTAGCACTTGCGCGAATGTTATAAGCATAGTACGAGTACAATTAACTTACCTACAGTAGGTTGCGCGCGTATCGTACCGACTAATTTATTAGAAAGTCACATATCATTTATTTTTAATGAATGTGTTACGCTAGCCAATTCCTAATTAAACAACCCTTCCAAATTTAAAACGATAATTCCATAATTATTTCTTTTGCGGAAGCAAAGCGTTGGGTACCAGCTAGTAAACTAACATTAACATATTATATTAACGTACTATTATACCTATGCCCTGATAAATTTGAATAAGTTATGATTAAATCTTCTCAGTAGTATAAAATAGCGTTAATTCATACTTGCAATCATTTTCTAAATTTTTCCCGAATATACCTACCAATAAGTTTATAATTGCGTTGAAAAATGATACATGTTTATAATTTTTGGTCATAAAAAATTGGTAAATGTTACGTAATGTTTATTATCATAACCTTGCCTTCTGGTAGCTACAAGACAGTGTTGTATTGAATTGTTATGTTATTTGACAGGTATGGTTCTATATAAATACGACCACACCTGAGGTAAAGAGGGCCACACCTGAGGTATTGGTCTAATTGATGTAAATTCGACTGCCGATCATGAGATCCCGGGTGTAAAATCCGGGTCGGGACAAAAATAAGTTATTGAGTTTTTACTAAACTCTTGAAGACTAACATGAAATGATTCCTTACCAGAAAATAGCCATATGTTCGTTTGCTCCCTCTCCTATAAAAAAAGATTTGTTGGTTGTTAGTACTACGAAACACCGCTGCATACTAATTTTACTGTTGGAAAAGGCAGCCATAATTAAGCTGGAATGTGACTCTATCACCAACAATTTCCAACATGCTGTGTATTGTAGGCCGCATGACGTATTTTTTATTTATTCTTAAAAAAATTGTAATTTTTTCACTTTTTTCTTTATTTTGCCTAACTGTAAGCCAGTTTTTTTATATAATGTGGGCGACAAACGAGCACACAGTTCACTTGATGGTAAGTTGATGCTGTGGCCCATAGACATCTACATTAATCCTCGATTAAGAATTAAAATGCAGATATGTATCTAAGTCACCCCTGAGGACTAAGATGGAATACCCCATTTCCAGTAAAAGAGGTTTTCGGTTCTCTATACTCGCCATACGAAACACAGCAGCATTTTAAGCTGCTATTTTATGCTGATATTCTGTGAGAACGTGGTCCTACCCAGGTCGAGCCGAATCATTCGTGCTACAACTATAATATAGCTGCAGCGTGACTCTACCACGTTAGAGTTTGTCGGCAACAAAACAGTTTGACACTCATTAATGAAAATATATGGTACTTATATCTAATAGTTAAATCTCTGTTTATCTTAAATACAAAAAATATTCACCACTATTGACAGAACGACAGGTAATGTTTCCTCAAAATGGTTTTGAGCTGCGAATTTAGTTACGCTTTCGTCATGTATATCCGCTACATCATTACACAAAATCGGAGTTATCCATTGCCTTGTATGCCAAACCAAAATCCAAAATAATTTTCAACCCTAGGTATGTGATATTTCCCTCTTTGTGTAATTTGGCGCTTCGGCAATATGAATAGGGTAATATGATAAGTGAATGATCTAATTAAAAATTTAGAAGAAGACGCACGCTTCTCACTGACACCTGTCAACATAACATTTTTGTTATACAAGAGGGGGCAAACGAGCATGCGGCTCACCTGATGGTAAGTGACTACCGCCGCTCATGGGAACCAGGGGAATTGCAGATGCGTTGCCGGCCTTTTAAAAAAAGAGTAGGCTCTTTTCTTGAAGGTCCCTAAGTCGTATCGGTCCGGAAAAATCGCTGAGGGTAACACAAGGAAGTTGTGCGAGGAAGAAAACATCTTCTAAATCGCGCAGTGGTGGACCGCCAATCATCCAGATGGTGTGGATGGTATCGGGAGTTCTGTCGCGATGTGCGTTTGTGAAATTTGGCGGCTGGGATTAATGCAAACAATTCCTCAGAGCACTTCCCGTGGTAAATGCGAAAGAAAATGCAAAGGGATGCAACATCTCTTCGCAGTGCCAATGAATTGATCTGATCGGAAAGGACTCGGTCATCGACGATTCGAGCCGCTCGGCGCTGGATGCGGTTAAGTGGAGCTGGCACTGGGGAGCCCCTGCCCAGAGATGAGAACAGTATTCCATGTGAGGCCGAACCTGCGCCTTGTAAAGTTGCAGTTATCAGGATCCCATAAATTATCTGATCTTATCACAGAAGCTTTTTGCCGGATATTATTACGTTAGGGCAGCTGAATAACGAGTGCACTTGTGCGTGTGTACTTGGGCGATAACACTCGTACGTCCCTCCTTTCTTGATGACGACTTGCAATATAAACACTTAAACTTCTATGGGCGAAATTGGCAAGAAGACTACCACCATCATATTATTATGACACTTTCTTAGTGGTTTTTCTTTATTTTCGTTTTATTTAGTCAAACTTTAGTATTCCACTGTTGTATGTAGATCTTTTTATTAATTTTATGATCATTGTTATCGTCAATTTGTGGAATTTGTTTTTTAGAACATCGCCATTGTTCTTCAGAACTCCGTGACCTTGCAGGGTTCCAAGTGCTGATAAAGTTTGTGTTTGGAGAAGAGATTATAAATTATCCTCTATTTTGAATTCAATTATTTTTTAATATAACTTTTAATCTAAATTATAATGTATCGACTTACCATAATAGAATCAATTCATAAAGTTCCGTACACAGATGCTAACAGTTTAAAATGGCATCCTGCAGCATTAAAAGGCGATCGTAAGAATAAGCGAATTGACGGTAACAGCTCATTTCCAGATAACAAAGGGTTAGTTCAGGCAAACTCAAAACGGTAAATTGCTTTTACTTGTTGGAGAGGATTATCTTAATAGATCATTAATACGTAAGAAATTAATGCTTTTTTTATTTAGAAAATCACCTTTTAATAATACTCACGAGTTAAGTCTATAAACCTGTCGAAAGGAATGTGGTGTGTTCTTCCAAGTTCGAAATAATGCAACGCTCTCAAAAGGGTTCTTTCAATTTGTAATATATGAACTTCGTTTAAAAGAATAGCAAGAAAGAGTAGAAAATGTTCAGTTTTAAATTATTAGACTCTGAGAGTGAAGGACCATGGTGAATAATAATCACCAAAGGTGAATTCTGGTGTGCTTTGAAATGGGGAGGAGCTGGGCCTTGTTGAATTCACTGTTTTTCACGGTATTACAGTTGACGCGAAGCTTCATTGGGGCTCTCATATATCTAAACTAGCTAGCAAACTTAGTTCTGCAGCATATTATAATATATTATATTTTCAACAGTGGTAGAGCCACGCGGCAGCTTTTGCTGTCGCACGGATGGGCCGGCTCGAACCAGGGTGGTACCACGACCTCACAGAAAACCAGCGTGAAGTAGAGGTTTACCTCTGCGTTTCGCTTGGTGAGTGCAGGTGGCCGGGGGCCCTTTTTACTGGAAATGAGGCATTCCATCTTAGTCCTCACGGGTGACAACGCATCTGCATTTTGATTTGCAAACGAGGATAGATGTAGATGTCTATGGGCCGCAGCAACCACTTACCATCAGGTGGACTGTGTGCTCGTTTGTCACCCTAATCCTATAAAAAAATATAATATAATAATTTTTATATAATTTGCATAAAATATTATATTGTAAATTGTGCTTTTTTCTAAAAAAGTCCCGCTGGGTTTCTTGCTGGTTCTCCATAAGACAGAGGTTTTTTTGCGAACCAGTAGTAAAAGTAAAAAATAACTTTCAATAAGTATTACGTACTGTGATCTATATTGAATAAAAATTATTCGCGGTGTAAGAATATCCACTACCACATATCGTCCCGTAGGTGTCGTATGGGCAATAGCGGGAAACAAACTTGTGTTTTGCTACATTCGCTACGCTTTTGAGTCAGATTGGCGATTGCGCCACTTTAGACGTTATAAACATTTAACCTTAAACTGTCGCCTGACAGTTTAAGGTCAAATGTTCTTTGGCGATACTTTGAAGATGGACCCAATTAAGTGTACCCTTAACCGATGAATATGTATACGCAGGTATATGGATGTGAAAGAAGCGAGAGAGGTGTGTCAGGATCATTCCAAATGGAAGTCCGTTGTCCTGCCTACCCTTCTTTCTGGTACTTGAGTACAGGCGTCATTTTATTTCTGAATGGGTGCCTGTACTGTGGCAGGAAAAGTCGAATTAGCGGGCCGTTTGTAATGTATAAGAACCAATACGCGAATAGCAGATAAACCAATTTGGCTATTTGAAAATAAAATCGATATATTTGTAGGTACATTTGTAGGTATTTATTTGCGTAATTCGTTCTAGGGTGGGGAGGCGTCAGACGCGTGGAGGAGTCTGTAAACATTTGCGACGGGACTAATATTATGTTTTATGTATATTTTATGTATATTATAGATAGTTTTGTATTTTATACGCGCCACCATATCGTGATGTTATAGCGTAGAATATGTTCTGATTTTTTTATTGAAAGTACTTCAATTCAGACGCTAACATTATGTGTATGACACAAGCTGTTGATGTTAAAAATTAAGTTGCCAAAATCCGTGCAATAAAATAAAATGATGTGTCTTATCTAGTTTGAGAAGCATCTCCCGCCCACCCTCAATTGTGTGCACTATCCCCGTTACCACTTATACCAGCACCACTACTCCCAACATCACTACATTAAGAAAGACACACCACCCTTGGTAATAAGGCACGTGTTTCGCATCTACACGAGGAATTCTCAGGTGAAGTAAGTAGACTCTGAGGTGAAAAACAGGACTCCGGACTGAGAATTTCTTGATAGAAAACCTGATAAACTGATTTTAGCCGCACCCAGGATTCGATTCCGCAACCACAATGCACTTACCACCACTAGTGGTCTGTTGGTACGACCGATTTATGATCACGATGAAATTGCAGTAAATTGGTTCATTACAAAATTGGAAATTGTATTATGCACAAGGTATATACTTTAGGGAAGTAAATATTTTTAAGATAAAATTGAAAAGCATAATATTTTTTTTACTATTTTAAGAGAACAATAGGTGGCAACGCTTTGCTCAAAGCCATGTCATTAACTAATTGATAATCATTTGTTCTAAACTTCATAATTAGAGTGAAGGCGAACATTTACCGTCTAATTTATTCAGAGACAAAAGGTGGTGGTCGCAATTAGTGGAATGGTCGCTGAGAACAAACGCGTTCCTAACAAAAGCGAAGAGGCTTCGACTCTGACGAGTGCTCTTTTTCTTTACTTCCAAATGAGCAAACTATAGTCGCTAGTAGGGAAGATTTGTTGTTCAGGAATGAAGGGCGTGCGAGTGTGTGTATTGTTCTTTCCGCAGCACGTTTGGAAAGCACTTGTGTGTCGTGGTACTAATCAAGATGAGGTAAGGGGCAGATTGTTTGTATTTTATTTTTGTTTGGCTTGCTATCATTGTATATTTCATATTGTTTTGAATATCATATGATTGCTTTGTGCTTGCCACCGTTGTGCTTTTAAGTAATTTTATATTATACGTTACGTTTTATTTTTTAGTAAACTATAAAATCATTAAAATAAACATTAACTGTATGTTATTTAAATAAATATTTTTATCTTCATCATTGATTTATTCATTACACCTATAGATTCCCACCCACGGGATGATATGGGTAGTGAACGTTCTTACGCTGCTATTACACAGCAAGCTATCTTTACTTCAAAGATGGACTGACGCCCTGGACCGTGCTTTGAGGCATTTGTTGGGGAAGGCCTATGTTCAATAGTGGACTTGTGAAGGGCTATAACGATGATGATGATGATATTGACATATTATGGTGAAGATCTATGTAGTAGAGGTGTAAGAAAATCCAACCGAATTTCGTTTAGTAGGTTATGTGAGTGGCGCCTATGAAATATTGTAGATAAATCTTAACGTTTCCAAACAATGGCGGTATAATCATATCGTTTACTGGCGTAAAGTTACTCAGATCGTCGGTAATGGAAAGCGGTGTCAAAGACGCGAGACGTCGACCTAGACCGTGTGCCAGTAGTAAACTTTTACTATCACTGGCTGATTAATTTATAAAAAAGTTGACATTTTAATTTAGTCTAGGGCGTACCCCCACTAGATGGAGTGACGACCTGATAAGACATGCGGGAAGTCGATGGATGCAGGCAGCTCAGGACCATGCTTTGTGGCATTCCTCGGGGAACGCCTATGTTCAGCAGTGGACTTCGAAAGGGCTCTAATGATGATGATGATGATGATAAATTATTGACGAGATTTAGAATGATAATCTTATAAAATTTTAAATTATTATTACTTTCACGCTAACATTTTTCAAAAGCTTGTTATTTCCCGTGCATAAAATCATGTACGTAGTGTTTAGTCAAACGCTTGTATCAATAACGTGTTAGCAATCAGCTTTGTGGCATCGCTTCAGGATAGCTTGTTTGAATAACTAAAATGCAGGGAAGCAAAATTGGATTCCGTAAAACGTATGGATATAAATATAGTACACACTGTTTAATCCAGATTCTGAAGTAAGGGAAAATATATTTTTACCGCAATTTTGAATGGCAGACAGGTAAATATTATCTATCCATATATTCAACAGAAGTTTCACTGCATCTGAAAAGAATGGGATGAATATACACATACTCGCTTAGTGGTCGATCGCAATTCATGTAAAATATTTAGGTCAAGCTGCATTTAAATTTCAACTGCACATTCACATATAAAACACAAATATACAAAATATGAAATGCCTATGATTAACATTTTTGCCTTGACATACACTCTACACAGTTTTGAAGAAGGAACATTCGAAATCACGCAAAATTAACATTTATTCAGTCAATCTGTCAGTAAATATTTCTTGGTAAACATTTTAAAAATTCTTCAGCGACAGTCTCTACTCTGGGCAACTGTTTCATCACAAAGTGTTTGTCGTTAGTGTAATAACATATTATACATGCTTGTACTTCGACTTGTTCGACTTGTTAGTCCGAGACTTTGGTGGTAAGAACGTAAACAATGTATGTTCTATTTCATGTAATGTATGTATTCGTATTACATAATATATATAAATATTCTGCATTCCTCCTCTATATAAATTTTAACTATGCAAAATCTCGCACTTCTACTCCATGGATTATAGGTACTCGTACATTAATCACAACTAACTGATACGCAGTATCCCTATCAGCGTGGCACGGAACCGAATAATATCTTGTTTTTTTTTAAATATATATATATATATATATAATACGGGTACCAAACGTGCACACAAACCATCTAATGGTGACAGGATGCAGTGGCACATAGATACCTACATTGATAACTCGATTAAGAATCCCTCAATAAGTCACCCCTGAGCACTACGTAATAGTACCTCGTTATCAGTAAAACTGTCTCCGGTTGCTTGTTTCAAATCGGGGAAACCTGGGCATGGACAATATGATATATTTTATATTGTCTTTACCTGG
This sequence comes from Parnassius glacialis, assembly GCA_033319125.1. Classification (NCBI taxonomy): domain Eukaryota; kingdom Metazoa; phylum Arthropoda; class Insecta; order Lepidoptera; family Papilionidae; genus Parnassius; species Parnassius glacialis. Next base: position 26,027,272 of record JAVANC010000027.1, on the reverse strand, counting down.
GACCTGATTTTGTAATAGAATACAATAGAATAGAATAATTTATATTCAATATTGATTACAAGTAACTCTTAATGTAGAAGTAATTAATAATACAAATGATATTAGTTAAAATAACGAATATTCTCGAATTCTAAATTGACGTGAGATTGTCATTGAATAAATTTCAAACGACAAACTAAAAAAAGGGAAAAAGCAATATCCCCTCTCATCATGACCTTCATAACGTATCAACGAAAAAAAGAGTTTTAATCAGCCGCAGCTGTAGGCAAATGCGAATATAGAAAACAATGAATGTTACTGTAGTGAGGCTGTTCGTCAGAACGCACTCCAAGCCAGCATCGTCGTTTATTATGTTTCGCAAATAAAAACTGTGAAGAACATTCATTATCCCATATCATCCCGTGGGTATCGTAAGAGGCGACAGAGGGAAACATATCAGAAGATGGTCAGCAGCGTCTTCCTAATAACAACTAAAAATAAAGAACTGCGGTTGCCTACTCGCTTGCAAAACGTAGCAACTATGGCAAATACCCCCCCTATGAGGCAAACTATGAGGGATATGTTCAGCAGTCAACTTTAATGGGTTATAACGGTAACAAATAAAGAAATGTGTCCCATTATAATTAGTTCTTGTTTTCTTGGTTTTTTCTTTAAAATACGTTTCCCCCACACTAGGATTTTCTCCTGTATCGTGGAGGCAGTTTAAAAACATAAATTGCACAAGGACAAACATCCAGACCCGGAACAATTATTTGTAAGCCATACAAATACCGTGCGGGATTTGAACCCTCGGCCCCCAGCGTAACAAATCATTGCTAAGCCACTGCGCCACGGAGCCGTCATTGGCTACTAATGCTGTGTTTAGTAAATTCAGTTGTTAGCCGTCGACCAGCATGTATGGACGCACCTCACGAATCGCGCTTGCAATTGCAAGAAGTACTGAAAGAAATATTAAAAAAGTTAGTGTTTACTTTTGTAAAGACGTTCATGCTTTAGATACTCCTGGACAAATTTATAGGTTATGTCTTCAGTCCACTTTGCCATTTTTTGCCACACAAGCATATACAATTGTGCAGTTTGTGTTACTCCATCCCAAAATTTATCAAGCTGATGACAGAAGCTTACAAAGAAACAATAAACATACTTGTCGATCATATATACAAATTTTAAAAACGTGACCCTCTTTCTAAGGCAGTCGGTTATAAAGAACATAAGATCTTTGCATGAAAATTAACCGTCGATTCTCATTATATCGATTCTGCATTAGTAAAAAAAAATAGGGATTTTTACAGAATTTCAAAAGATATTGTTTGCCTCATTTTACATAATGTTTGACTGCTGTATCAACCTAACGATAGAGCACTACCCAAACATGAAATGTAAACTGTAAAATTGAACGTTAACATACTGAGTCAAATACGAGTATGTTCCTTTTTAGCAATTTGAATCCAAATATAAAATGTGGGGCTGGATATTTTATATATTAACATGAAAACAAATGCTTTATGAGGCTTAAATTATAGACAAAAAGATTATAAATTGTAAAAGACAATCTGTTATTTACAAATAACTCTAGAGTTAATTCTAACCATACAAATGTGTCAAGTGGGCATTAATTCAGACATTTTCCACGAAAGCCTTTTATTGCCGTGTTATTAACTGGAGTTGGTACACGCGAATAATGGCACAGTAATTCGTTTTTGATGTCTGTCGCATAATATATGGCGCGCTAATCAAAATATATAGCGGCGTACTTTATTTCATGCGGGAGTTCTCACTGTGGTACTTGGTGACGCTGACTGACACGAGTGCTGTCACTGACAACTTTAATAGTTTCCGCTCCCCCTTTTCGTACGTTTCGATAACAATTGAGTTGCGTGGATTGGAATCATTGGTTTGTTAATGAGAAGTAAATCAAAGAACGTACCTAAACGAAAACTAAATGCTACTTTAAAAAGTTTAATGAAAAAATTAGGAAGTTTGAAAAGTAGTCAGTAATAGGTATAATAAAACAAAATTTACGTTAGAAAATACCTATAGAATGATAGCGTAACCGAATGCCTAACTTCATGCATAAAAGTGTAACTTTAACCTCAATTAAAAGTTTTACTATAAATCAATTGGTGGGTGAAAATCTTACTATCATGGCGGTTGGAGAACTGCACCCTTTCCTCCCGGCGTTCCTCGCGCCTGGCAGTTAAATTTGCGCAGACGTAACGATTGGCGACGGTAGCGCCACGCGTTGTGAACTTGAAACTTTTGACAGGCGGCTAAAATGGCCGTGTGAACACGCGATCTGCCACGCTGAAATCACTACGCACGTTTTACTAAAAGTTTTTCTTAACATCGGCGCGTTGAACTATGTTATAATTTTTCGACTGACTTTTCATAGTGTATTGATTCGTGCAAGCGATATAAATGGCTCTTCACCTCGAGACTGCGTTGCAACGAAAGTTAAACTTCAAGATGACCACGGTAAGTGCATGCCGCCTGCTTTGTCGCGTATCGATCGCTTCCCGCGTGGTCGGAACATATGTTTGCTACGACATCGTAGCACCGTGTAGCCTTCACGCCGTAGTTCACGAACACTTGATACTTCCGCGCTACAATTGTATCACCTGATAATAACTTTATTATGTTCTAAATTTAAACTTGTCTCGAGTATTGTTTGTTTTCCTTAAATGTTTTAACTACAGTAAATAAACACTTGTAGAGGTACGCTGTACAATCAGTTGTACTACTTACGGAGAAGCTATTTTTCGCTGGGTTTCGCTGAATGCTTTGACATTTCGTTTTTATTATACGTCATGCGTGGGCGTGCAGCTGAGATCGTATGATTGGAGTATTTAAAGGTTAAAGTACACGGCTCGCAACTTTAAATGTCAACTAATTGCATTTTAATGAATTGACAATTTCTTTTACTAGATAGTTTGAACAAACGAAAACTTTAGTTAGCTATTGCTAAAGTTATTGGTGAAGAAAAATTATTGTTTTTAGATTAATCTATTAGTTATAAAGGATGGAAGTATTTGAATTTTTTACGTTACCTTTTAAACTTTTGTATATCTGTTTTCCAACTCGCTTTCTTCTATTAAATATTTTTATTAAGGTTGAATAATAAGATATGGAAGCTATAATTTTTTAAACTAGTATAGTATATAATACAGATAATATTTTGACGATGGCCAATCGCTACTTTCTTCGTATCGCGTATGCGCCAGCACCATGCACATACATTGTATTGTATATTTTTTATTAGTGTTTATTTTTGGATGAATGAATATTTAAACATCTTACGTATGCCGGTATAATCTGAATATGTCTGATCTGTCTTTAAATTGTTCAATAGAAATTCTGGGGGTTATTTGCGTGCTATTTCAGACATAATTGACTACTTTTAAAATATTTGTCCATGTACCTGTCTGTATGTCCGGACTCATCTTAGGACTGGTTAACCGATTGTTATGAAACTTCACAAACATTTAAAAAGTAATGCTAAGAGTAATCTAGGCTACATTTAGTCGAAAAAACAGCATTTACCCGCTATCAACTCAAAATAAAAAAATAACTGTGCCAACTTGCCTGCCAGTATTTTATGTTTAGCAGTGGACTATAAACAGTTGTTTGCTGTCGATGCTACCACGTGTCATGCGCCGACAAACGCTCTTCATTCAGGCTTTATCCTTAATAACTGACCTTTGTGATAGGCACATATGAAACTATCAAATACAGACTTTACTAAGTTTTACTTCTAAAAAATGAGTAAGACCGTAGTAGGTTTACTTGTTCTCCATAACCGCGCCTGATGTGATTACGAAAACCGACCATTTGCGTTGAACAAATGTTAGGAATCTAGCATCTTGAGCTAGAAATTCTAAAACTATAATATAGTTGGGTACTTACACCAATACCACCAGTTCAGGATTAATGAGTGAATTCACAAGAAGCTTTGCAAATTAGAGGAGTTCTGTGCCTCACGCTATGTATCCTGCCGGTATTATGTACGAGCGTGGTCCTTCTGCGGCTCATCTGCATAAGACGCTGCAGCGTAGCTCCATTACGAAAACTGTAGTTTCTCCATATTTTTCACACGGGGATGTATTGTTACGGCAGACACAGTTAAGGAGGTTGGAAACACTCACCACGACTGTCTCTGAAGTAGAGAAGTAGTGTTGCCGCATGGTAGACACCTTTACATGTTATCCATAGAGAATCAAATAACAGCAGTTTTGTCACACTTGATGATTGCAACAAATGCCATATTACAAGTAATTTTTATATGTGGTAGAGCCATGCTGCAGCTATATTAGTAATATAGCTGTAGCATGAATGGGTCGACGCGACCGGGGAAAGACCACGCTCTCGCAGAATACCAGCGTAAAATTCGTATGGTGAGTGTAGAAAACCGGAGACTCTTTTTACTGGAAAAGAGGCAATCCATCTTAGTCCACGCGGGTGACAGCGCATCTGCATTTTGATTCGTTATTGAGGATAGATGTAGATGTCTATGGGTGGCAGCAACCACTTACCATCAGGTGGACTGTGTGCTCGCTTGTCGCCCCAATCTGTAAAAAAACTGAGTATTAAACATTTTTTTGAATTATTCTTATTATCTTTCGATAATTTTACTTTTCACATTTAAGAAGTTAAATGGTACCTGAAATTAAAATATCAACACCATAGACAATTAATTACTCTGATCCTCTCAACGAACTTCTCATCTTACAAGATTAAGTATTTAATATTTTTTTTATTGTCTGCCTGAAAACGGCACGAGTTTAAATGGTTTAATTTCAAATTATATCATCATCATCATCGTTTTTTTTCTTGATCGTCATGCTTGTCAAGCGGGTTGTTAATGGCAATGGCAGACCTCCCGCATCTTCGCATTTGAATCTACTGCCGTAGCCGGTGTGGGTATTTTACGTCTCGCATAAACGGGATGGTATAACTCCTAACTCCATCTCATTTCTCTGACATTTTCCATAATCACTTTCTTTTGTCTCCCGCGGCGGGGGGGGGGGGGGGGTATATTTTAAGGTGATAGATTCTCTTACGCCGCCACCACACGGCATTTAATAATGATAATTGTAATGATAAAATTAAACTGCTGGTTAAATAATTACGAGCCAAAATCGAAAAAAAGTTTTTATTTAATTTAAACATCTTATTTTTTTCAGTAAAAGTAAATATAACCTAAATGTAAACAAACAAGTTACATAAATGTATACAGCATAGTTGCGTTGTATAGTAACTACAGAGATTATATCATTAGTGAACAAAGCCGTTAAGAGCGAATATTAGATGTATGAACATTTACCTTTTGCTGTGTCCGACAAGCGTTGCAGTGCCTCTTTTTTGTCAAAAACCTTTGAGGGATCTGATGGGGTTTCATTTCATCGGATAGATAGCAAAAACAAATATTCATGTTAGATTTTATTTTTCTGCAATAAAAAATAAAAGAAATAATGAAATGAAAAATAAATTTTAATAACCATTGAATGAAAAGTTTCCAAGAGTATTAAAATATTTTTAATTAGGGGTCGTCCTTTAATCACGTGAGGTTCGAACAGACGTGGAGGGGGTCAGAAAATAATCACGATGGGGGGGGGGGGATCCTATCCCCTTGTGACAATCACGTGTATTTTTTCGTGCGACGAAAAAATTTAATTTAATGTGTGACGTGTAATGTTTATGTTTACGTGTAAGGTATAAATGTGAAATATTTTACCATTACCGACTAAATTCTCAATTTTGTTAATATTTTTGATTTTACAGAATCTAATTTTATGATATATTTTATCAAAACGGCTTCTAAAAATATTTCATCATTCTAATAATAAAAAAACACGTGATGCTGGGGAGGGGTAGCCTAAACTTCACGACGTATCACCACGGTAGAGGGTGAAGGGTAATAAAAGTGGCCTAAAAAGTTTTACCTTATAAAATTGTTTCCATGGTAACAAATTACTTTCAACTAAGTAAAACAGGAACGTGTTATTGAAGTAATTATTTGACTGTTTGTTTTGATGGTTTCAATCTACACCACATTCCTCCACAAGTGGCCGCATTTAGTCGGACAAAGTAAATAGTTTTCAACGGTATTTTCATTAAATAGAAATTCCACGTGTTGATTTTATGGCGAAGGTTCAAATAAAACCTTTAATCTATTTTAATAGGATTTTATTATTCGACGTGTTAGAACTAAAGTCGGTTTCGCCACATTTTATTTACTTTTCTGTAATCCCATCTCTTACATTTCGGTAGTGTGAATTCAGATGGAAGGTTTGTATATTAAATGTAGTAATTATTATAAAAGCTACATTAGTCTGTACTTGTGTTCAATTTTTTTTTATAGAATGTTCAATGCATTAATTATCTCGATTCTTTGATTAAAACATAACGGAACATAATTTTTATTATTAGGGGTTGAGTACTAAGTTGCCGTTTCACATAGAGATAAACGAACAAATAAATTATTAATAAAGGAATCACTACATCAACACTCAGAGGGGTGTTACACGTTTATTAGCAATATCTTTTTTCTTCTTTGTATTCTTAAATGAAATTAGTATTTCATTTGAGAGTTTAAAAATAATTAAACAACACGCATTGATCGTGTTCTGTGATGATCATAGTAGATCCGAGAATACTAGGTCATGGTCATGAAATTATTGTATCGTCATCGATGATTAATACGTGTGTAATTTTCAAATTACACAGACGTTTAAAAGTGGGTGGAAACTAAAGAACAAAATTATCGATAAATAATAAATAAAATAAGTACAGATCGAGGTATTATAAAGCTTGTAAAATCGAAAATAATACGATAAATTTTCTTCTCCGTGTGTCTTAAAGATTATTTTCTTTTTAAATATTTGTTTGCATGTGTGTTAATTTAATACTGGTTGATTTTTCTTTATCGTGGAAAAACCGACATTTAACCAGATATATTGATCATTAGACATGATGGAAGCTAGCGCGATCTAGTGCAATGTTGCTGATGCCATTGACACCAGTCAAAGTAATATATCTCTCGTTCATTCGGGCAAATCCGGCGAATACTGATGATCACGAATGGTAAATGGCTTTTTGGACAATATGAGGTCTTGGCATTACATGGAGCCATAAAAATGACGATCGCTTGATGAGACTGAGTAATAATGATTTCTGTTATTTACGTAAATGTAGTATTTGAATGAAACTAAATTAACGGGCTTTTTTTAAATTTACCTCTTTTAAATTTCTGAAATTTTAAGTACTTTTAATTCTGTATTAGCCTGGTCATGCAGCCAGCTTAGCAGGCTCATGTGTTCAGCTTTCAGATGTGATGGTAAACCTGAGCTATATTCACCTTTTAAGTACTAACACTAACACCTTTTTAATTATCGTACATTATGTAACGACATCCTCGTTGGTAGAGTGGTTGTAAACAATCTGAGCTGATCATGAGCTCCCGGGTCGGGTCAAAGCCAGTTACTGGGTTTTCAGTCGCGAAATTCTTAGTAGCTGCCCGAAGTCAGGAAGTTGGCAGTGTCTCAACCCTTTGCCTCGGAAAGCACGTAAAGCCGTTTGTCATTCGCCTGATCTCTCCGGTTGTAGTGGGTTGCCATCCCTTCAGACTATGACAATGAGGAAGTAGAGAGTGCACCTATGTTTGCGCATACACATGGGCACTATAATCCTGTCCTGCGCCGATGGCTAATCTCCGTTGTGGCTGGTCGCCGTGACCGAAATTCGGTGTGGAGGACATTATTATTACATTACCTTGAAGTCATGCTTGGGTTTGAATTTAATTTTATTGATGATAGTATACCAAATAGATATTAGTATCCAGTTTTTTAATTCCGATAGCCTGGCTGATTTCTCGGTAGGAATTGGTGTCATTTGGCAAGCAATTTGTGGTCTATCAAATCTTATGTAACGGCGGAGACTATCATGTCCACGGTAAATATCGTCGGATAAGTCTGAAATCTGTTTGCAGTCAGTCAGATATTCAACATATATTATGAGTCTATTATTTGCCACTTTCACCAATATTTATTGTATTCTTGTTTAAATAAATCTAGTTAATTATTAATATTTATTTTTTTAATTATTTTTAGATAGATAGGGGTACCCGTGGTTAACTATGACATTGGGACGTCGAACACTTCAGAACCCCGTTACCATGGATGCTGTAAAATGCTTGAAACGCCGGGAATATAAAATAATTTAATATACAAACTACTTTTATTTAAATATGTACTATTCGCGTACATATAAGAAATATTTAAGTATTCTTGGTAAGTATATTATTAGGGGCTAGGACTGTTTTTCTGCCTGGAGTCCGTCTGGGTGTGTATCACTCTCTTACCTACTTTTGCCGCAAAATAGCAGTGCACTGTTGTGTTTCGGTCTCAAGAGTAAGTATAGAGAGTTAGTCGTCACAGGTGATAATGCATCTATAACCCATTTGTTAAAGTTGACTGCTGGTGTCCATGGGTTTCAATTGCCACTTAGGATTAGTTCGCGTTAAACAATTGTGCGTACTTATGTTCTTATCACCAGATTAAAGCGAAAAAAATTAAGAGAAAACCATCGCTTTAACAAGCACTCACACTTACAAATTTTACGGTTCGTTTTTTTTTAAAGTAACGAGTGAACATTAAAATTTCGCGAGACGCCGTCAACGTAGTAACGAGGCGCCTTCAAAGTACGTTTATCAAAATATATATGCCAACAGCGACGTACTTTCAAGTGATTCAATGTTCACAGCGGAGTCTTTCCTCAGCTCCAATACAAGCCGATTACTCGGTGCGGGCCTCTCTGCGACGGTACTTAGCCACTTGTTTGTTGTTCTTAATGAGCACTGCCAGCCAAGTTTCGCCTGTTCTCGCCTCAATTAAGACTAAAACATGCCTGAAGTGCTGTCTCTTTGGCTTGTTACTCTTGTCGGTCGAGTATCAATTCACAGCGTTTACTTGTCTTAAATGTAAACAGCAAATTTTTTTCTTATTTGTGTTCTATTTCTTTATCTTGATTTCTGCCTCTTTGAATTTTAGCTCCTATTATTTATACAATGTAATTAAATTCAAATTTTACAAAAAAAAATGAAACTTAACCTAGGTACCTTCAAGAAAAGAGCCTACTCCTTTTTAAAAGGCCGGCGACGCATCTGCATTCCCCTGGTTCCCCTGGTGTTGCAGTTGTTCATGGGCGGCGGTAGTCACTTACCATCAGGTGAGCCGCATGCTCGTTTGGCCCCTCTTCTATAAAAAAAAGTTATGTATTATTGGGCTATTACAGTCGTAACTTGAATTTTACATAGTTTTATACGAATTTATGAGGCGTGCAGTGAGTCGGGGATTTATAGCCTTGCTATTACATGACACTGACATGATTCTGTTAATGCAAAGCTTAAAGTTAAGAACCAAGAAACTGTTAAAACCTAAGGAGATTTGAGAATAATTTATTTGAAAAACTGATATGCCTAAAATTTGCCAATCATTGCATTTGTTTATTACATTACGTAATTCAAACTCATTCTTCTTCCTCTTCATTATCAGCCTGTAAAAGTCGCGTAACAGAAGTGGATATCCTCCCTCCCTACAATGGAAGACAAGAGGATAAGTCAATGGCATCGGGAGAAGCCTATGGGCTTATATGTGCCCATAACATGGGCTCCTTCGTTTGCTTTACCTAAATTGCCCAGTTTGGCTGTCAGATTAACGACCGCAGTGCCAGACCTTTTGCGCGTTTGACGCTACTTCCCGCTGTCGATCTGGATATTCTTCTTCAGACTTTAGACTTTAGACGACTTCTTCAGACGTTAGATGATAACGAGATAATTTTACCGCCATCTACTGAGAGCCATGAAATCTTTCTGGTATTTCAAAAAGACAAATAGTTGTCTCTTGTGACATACTTGACGAAATGTCGCAATGGTTTCCGTTATGTCGTCTCCTCTATTACATGGAAATGAATAATAAGCAGTGTTAGGTGTAGGTTATATAAATATAACTAAAATAAAACCCATAGTTACTAATTATTAACACCGATAGAGCAATATATTTGGAGACTGACATTTATGTGATTATTTGTTTAAAAAGAAGGTCTTTGGCCGCTACACGTGCAAATAGTTGCCGCACCCGCTAACGGTACCCCATCTCTCATAAGTCATAATTTATCATATTCAACATCAATCTCAAATTATGAACAAGACAGATGTGGAAGTAAGATTTTTACCTATAAGTTCCTTTTTTATTTAAATTACACAACAACCATATTATACGAAAGCTCGATAGCGCAGTAGCATTTGGTGCTGCGAATCACACACAAAATATAAAGGTGGCCTATGGCCTACAAATTATAATCTTGCGTCTGGATGTTTGTACGTGTGCGATTCAGCAAAAAGCATCCACGATACAGGAGAAATTCCTACTGTGTTTAGTACCGTTTAAAGTAGAATTTAATGGATTGTTAGAATATTTGGTCACATTACCACAGATTATAAAAGCATGGTATGATCTGTAGTCAGAGCCATATAATACAGCGCCAATAGAAGATTATGTGGAGAGCCATGCTGCAGCTATATTATGTTTGTACGAATGGGTCGGCTTGAGCGGGGAAGGGCCAGGCTCTAACAGAATACCAGCGTAAAATAGCAGCTATGTGTGTTTCGTATGGTGAATGTACAGAACTGGAAACGAGGCATTCCATCTTTGTCCTCAGAGGATTCTTAATTGATTTAAATGTTTATGGGTTACGGCATCCACTTACCGGCGAGTAGATTATTTACTCGATAGATAAGGATGACACCTTTATTCTATAAAAAAGTTTAGTCTTTTAATGATTTCTTGTATTTACGCGAATACTAGACATTGAATAAAAATTATTTTACGGATTTTATCGCGTTTAATTTAAATTATATTTTTTTTACTTTTGTTAGTCCTTAGCTCTTTCCGCGACCATGGGTGCTGTTAGGCCTCTGCCTTGAATTTTGCGGGCAGCGGGGCGGCAGCGGCGGCGGCGCGAGAGCGGGGCGGGCAACGTAGACCCGTTCTCGAAACCAGCGGGCAAATCGCGCGACACTATAGCGGCGTAGTGATGTGTTCATGGTTGTGTTCTCGAGATATTTGTTTTTATGCGCGAACGAAATGTCTGAACAACAGCGACAACATCTTTTTGATTCAAATTTATTCCTAACGCTCGATTTATTGTGGGCAAAAGAATCACCACTATAGGCCAAGGAAAAAAAAGACGAGTTTTATCGAAATTACGATATCGAAGTACGATGATTAGTTATTTCTACAATCACAGATTTGTTGTTATTTGACAATATTTTTATTATAAGGTTGATATACCTAGTGTTGAGTATTATACCCATACATATATGATTCATTAGAAGGGTACATGCCTTCATTTACACTTAACTCGTATAGAAGAGCTTGATAAATTTTTTGTCTCACTCTAAACTTTTGTGTTGGCGTGAATTTTTCCATTTGTGGAGGCAAACTCATTAAAAAGTAGTAGTCTAAAATAAATTTGCTCTTGCACGTCCAAGGACATTTCGACATGTCATAAAAATAAATTGCACAACACTACAATGGAGACGCGCGGGCGGTCACCGCTTGACTGGAGTGTACCGCTCGTTGCCAGCTCCCGCGCCGCTGCCGCGCTGCTGTTTTCGAGGGTCGGTCCATTTGATTTTCGCATAAGATCCTGCCGCACCCGCGCCGCCGCCGCCGCCGCCTCGCTGCCCGCAAGATTCAAGGCAGAGGCTTAAAGCACTCAAAACGTCGGTAATAAAAATACGTTAGTTAAATTAAACGCAATGAAATTCGTAAAATTACTTTTATTCAAAGTTTTGTCGTAATTTAACTATTATATGATTACTGTTTGGTTTATAGAAATACCTATAGTTTTCGTAAATTTATTTCTTTGGCTTTAAAAATAATAGTGCCCTCTATCCAGGCATGCCGAGGTAATATTTAAAAGTATCGAGTCGTGATATTAAAGCATCGGTCTACGTGAGTTTTCAATTTATAAGATATTTTATTTTATGCAAGGACGGCACGACGTGATGCAGAAACTATCGGCGATTGTAATATATAATAGGAAATGCTCCATTTTGTAGCGTATAAAACGAGGTGTACTTTTACTTTGAAAGTACTTTTGTTGCGATTTTGAAAACTTTGGTATTTTCAGTTCATTTCAAAACATAAGTGTAAATATTACAATTATACTTGTAAAAAGGCAATTGTTCGTAAACAAATTAAATTAAGTTCTATGTTTTTGGCATTCCTTTGTTTTCTTATTGTTGGTAAGTGAAAAGTTTTGTATTAAGTGTATTTCAATTACATGTTTTATCGTAAAATCTTCTCTTCACGTCGTAATCTGCGAACAAGCCAGTATAATTTGGAACGCATGGGCATTACGTGCAGTGACGAAATTTGCAGCCAGACGAACGTACATACCAACAGTTCTCTGTACTAGTCGCGCGAGGGGCTTACATCGACCGCCGGGACGATGTGCCAACAATTAATATACCAATCTGAATACGCCTATAAATAGCTATATTAGTTTCTGATCGGGGTCGGCTATTGAACTGCGAGGCGCCAAAGGGAGGTGTGTCCCCTTCAAACACTGCTGTTTGTTTTGATTATTTTTTTGTATTAGAAACTGTTGTCACGTTGAGTTCGGATTGATCGGTTGAACTGCCTGAGTTGATTCATTTTATTTATCCGATTTATGAGGGGAGGATGGTTGTCATTTGAAAGTTGATTCCGCGCTTTTTACTTAGGAAAATGACGAAACCCATTTCCTGGGTCAGACTGGTAGCTATTTTGTTATCAGTTATGGGTTGGGAAGGAGAGGGATGGATATTCTTGAGAGGCGTGCTCATACCGCGAAATAGAGGTAGGGTAGGATTCCCGCTAGATAGAGTGCGTTCTCAAAAAAAATGTAGGTATTGTACATTGTTTTGTGACATTCCTCGGGGGAGGCTTATGTTCATCAGTGAAATTGCGTTAAGGTGTTATGATTGTGAGGGTGGTAATGATCCTCTTTGCTATTTGAGAATGACAAAAGAAAATAGTTACACAATTTTTGTTTCAAACCAGTGACTATTTCTTTTACCTCATAATCCTCTTGTTGTGCTTTTCTTTTACCTCATAATCCTCTTTCGAAAACTTTCTCTTTCATTAAATAAACTTCATATTTAATCTTATATAATAAAACAGTAAAGGGTTTGAGTTTGTACGTTCATTTTTTTAATTTTTCTTATGGGCTGCTCGGTTTGGAGTAATCGCTGAATTTTTTTTTATTTTTGTATTATTTTTTTGTAAAATTGAAGTGACGAACTAAATCACAATCAATCACCTGATGACAAGCGACTACTGCAGTCTACGGACATCTGCAACTAACTTCAAAAGAAGGCTACAGATGCGATATCTTATTTAAGGACTATGATAGAATACCTCATGGCCTATAATGAGGGCTGATAATTTTCTGCTCACCAGATGTCGCTAGTTGACACTGAGGTAAAGTTTTTTGTTACACAATGTAATTTAATTGAGAAGTTGGTTTTTAATAAAAGTTTATCAGTTTCTAGAGTATTAAATTAATACACAAAACAATGCGTCAGTGGTTTGCTCTTTAATTTTTTTGTATATTTTTAACTTTTTAAATTTTTCTACTTTTATGTATATCTGTGGTTTGGTTTATTTATTTTAATTTTATTAATATAAAATATAGCTAATGGTACAGAAAAAACTATAAACTTTAATTTTTCCGAACAAATTAACTTCCCTACTATGAAATCTGTCAAATATTATACCTCACTTTCTAGTGGCGCCGCCCTGGTGGCAGAAAAAGTAGTGGATGCCCTCATTACACTGGCTCTCTATAGCCTTATGACTGGAGAACAGTAATTAGAGCCATGTTGCAGCTATATTAACCCTTTCGCTGTCCCGTGCACTACATATAGGGCACTGCTATTGTCTTACTATTGTGTCTGGAAACCGGACAGTGAAAGTGTTAATAGTATAGTTGTAGCACGAATGGGTCGGCTCGACCGGGGAAGGACCACGCTCTCACAGAATACCAGCGTAAAATAGCCGTTTGATGCTGCTGTATTTCGTATGGTGAGTATAGAGAACCGGAGACCTATTTTACTGGAAAAAGAGGCATTCTATCTTAGTCCTCACGGCTGACAACGCATCTGCATTTTAATTCGCAAACGAAGATAAATGTAGATGTCTATTGGCTGCAGCAACCACTTACCGTCAGGTGGACTGTGTGCTCGTTTGTCACCCTTATTCTATAAAAAATAATCTATTTGGCGACAAGTAATGGTGACACCTAGCCAGTACCAAGACAGTACCCAGACGTAGACCTAGTACGAAAAGGAGTCGATTCAAATTCAAATTTTATTCGTTTGTGAATACAGGTAATGAGACAGAATAGATCTTTAAAAAAAAGTCATACCAAGTGTTTTTATTTTATAGAATAAGGATAACAAACGAGCACACAGTCCATCCGATGGTAAGTTGATGCTGTAGCCCATAGACATCTACATTTATCCTCATTTAAATATCAAAATGCATATGCGTTGCACCCCTGACGACTAAGACAGAATGCCTCGTTTCCAGCAAAATGGGTCTCCGGTTCTCTACACCCACCACATGAAACACAGCAGCATTGAGCTGCTGTTTTACGCTGGTATTATGTGAGAGCGTGGTCCTTCCTCGGTCGAACAGACCCATTCGTGTTACAACCATAATATAGCTGCAGCGTGGCTGTACCACGTAAAAACCATGTTTGTCTATTTGATCGCACATTATGTAAATGGGTAAGATCGATTTCAATGAAAATATTTTATTGTACAACTTATAGTATGACTAAACTACATAGCCAATAACTTCAATCGATTAATCGAAGTAGATATAATATTTCAGCTTGAGCTCTCTGTACTATATGGGTTTTCTATATCAAGGATCATTATTGCTTGGTTAAATGAAGATAGCGTTAGTAACGATCGTAGGTCTTAATTTTGTATATTTCATCGCCTGGATTAACTTATATCTTAATATTGGCGGTGAAGGAAAACATCGTGAGGAAACCTGCATGTCTGAGAAATAAGAAAAAAAAAGTATTTCGAAGACGTGTGAACTTCGCCAACACGCATTGGGGCAGCGCGGCGGATACTTTCTTGCCCTAAAACCCTCTCAGAAATGAGAGGAGGCCTCTTCCCAGCAGCAGGCTGCAACTTTACTTTACTAAAAATATTGTTACAATTATATTTAATTTTTTGTCTTTATTATTAAGTAAATTTAACCGTTGTGGTAGTGGCACTAAAATTGTATCACCCTGTCTTATCCCATGGCTGACAACACAACAGTAAGAGGCAACTTGACGGAAATGATAGAGAGATAATATGTCCTTCAAGAGATGGTGGTACTACCATCTTGTTTAAGCCAAACGTAACATACCCAAACCGGTGACAGGGAGCAGCATTAATGGTGCGCGATTTCTTTATCTTTGATCGCTAATCCCCTACCAAGCGGGGCGAAAAAGGCAAAGTTGCCTACAACCCAAACTAAAACGGGAGAGTTCCTTTATTCCCTAGCTCTCTTAGTCCGATGGGTCGATAATCCGACACGACCGGGGAAGGATCAGGCGCAGGACCAACGGTTTTATGTGCATTCCGAGTTACGGGGGTAAAACACCGATTTCTTCTTGACTTCGGGACTTGAAATTTTTTGACAGAAAAACACAATAACTGGTTTTTTGCCCGACTCTATTCTAGAATGACATGAACAGCAGTCGCGCTTTCTACACCTAAGAGGCTGTCACATCCAAATGTATTTTTTTTGTTACATCGTGGAGGCTACGAATAATCTAATATATAAAATTCTCATGTCGCGGTGTTTGTTAACAAACCCCTCCGAAACGGCTGAACCGATTTATATAAAATTTTGTGTGCATTTCGGGTAGGTCTGAGAATCGGCCAACATCTATTTTTCAAACCCCTAAACGATAAGGGTGACCTAACCCTAAATATTATTTTAATTTTTTTGACAATTTTTTTTATTTTTATATAACTTGAACTCCATCCGCGGCTGGTCGTTGCTGCTGGTGATAAGAGGGCTGGTTCTTTTCTCGCTCAAAGGCTAAGTATAGCCATTCAGCGGGGAAACGCAGCCAGCGTTCTTGGCACGATACCGCGGCCAGTAGGACTATATGATATTTAAGTTTCTAGTTTTAGTTTTTTTTTAAATTATTATTATAGTTTTTAGTATTTTAAATTTAAAATAGCGATTTATAATAATGTAATATAGATTTTTATATTATTGTGATTTAACATTGAAACATACATAAAAATTCACATTTTTATGCTTCTACGATCAACCCCTATTTTTCAATCACGATTTTTAAAACTAAAAAATATTTCCTAGAAATAATGTACCTATATGGCAAAGCAACGTTCGCCGGGTCAGCTATGGTAATATAATAATAATTTGCTAAGGCCTAGCACACTACAAGTTTGCTTTAGTGTTTTCTATATACCAGAAATGCAACGTAATAGTAGGAGTGCTCGCACAAAACAGTAAAAAAAATCGTGACGAATTTATAATTGTGTTTTGTCATATTTTGCTGCGATTGCTCGCGATGCGATTGTGTCGAAAGTAAACTGCAGTGTATGGAGTTGTATTGTCCCACGCGCTGCGATGTGATGGGATGGAATAAAATCGCACGAACGGGCCGGCCAGCGCCCATACGCATTCCATTCTTTCGAGATTAATGTTGGCGCCAGCATTTCTATGAGACTAGAACTAGCTGTGAAATAAATCCGTCAAATGTTTGAATTTTCATTATATAATAGCAAAAGAATTTTCTTGAATACGGCCGAAGATCATTGTATTTCTGATAAAAGAAACCTTTGATAAATCTTTCCGCCGTAAGAGGATGAGCTCTGTATTGACGTTTTCTATTAATTTTCTTCTTTGCCTTTGAAGTATGAAATAAATGAAAGCAGGCTTAAAAATAAATTACAATTACTTATAACATTTTTGTGGTCACTATTGAATCATTTATGTAATTATTTGGAAAAAAAATATATATCGTATGCTGGTAATTAAAAAACCCGTGTACATCCCCGCGCAGTTTTTAAATTTGTTTGTTCTGGTTGTTATCTATATGTTTAGCAACGGATTTTGATAAGGTGTAATAAATGATGAACGAATGAAAAATAAAGACTACGTGAGCGAAATGGGAATTGGCTAGTTCCATATAAAATTAACTCAAAGTGAAAAGATTTTTAAGTCTTCCATATTAATTGAATTTTATCTGAAAAAGTGTAGTAATCAAAAAGCTATTAATTTTTATGTTTTAGATGTATTGTTAATGGTTCTTATACTGTCCGCTAATTTATTGTAGTCTCATTTGACCATATCCCCTATACCCAAACACTAAGATTTTTTCCTGTATCGTAATGGCATTTTGATTTCATTCATTGCACATCTATGAGCAATCGTCCAGGCCCGGAACAATTATTTATGAGCAATATTATATAAACATTTGTTCCGTATGAGTTTCGAGTTTCAAACTCGCTGTGCCACAGCATCGCAACCAAATACCAGGTAACCTTTTTCCCATACCGTGGCATTAAAGGTGGTCAGTCATAACGGATTAAAATCAAAAGGGCTATAAAAGGAGCCGTAGACGAGTCACGTTTGACTACGCTACGCACACAGGTCCGAACATGTGAACCGGAGGTTTATTTGGTGCACGAAAAATATAACAGTAGCGTTATATACAGAAGTGTTCATACCAATATATAGTTTACTTTTTTTTTATAGGATAAGGATGACAAACGAGCACACAGTCCACCTGATGGTAAGTGGTTGCTGCGGCCCATAGACTTCTACATCTATCCTCTATTCCAAATGAAAATTTAGATGCGTTGTCACCCGTAAGGACTAAGATGGAATGCCTCATTTCCAGTAAAAAGGGCCTCCGGCCACCTGCATTCACCAAGCGAAACGCAGAAGTAAACCTCTACTTCACGCTGGTATTCTGTGAGGTCGTGGTACCACCCCGGTTCGAGCCGGCCCATCCGTGCGACAGCAAAAGCTGCCGCGTGGCTCTACCACTTTTGCTCTTAGGTTCTCATTTAGTGATTTTTTTTAATAGTAAGTATAATTATGAAATTATTGACATAATAAGAACGATGAATGCTACTCGTAGGCTAGTAAGTTGTGTTTTCTTAAAGTCTTATAATCGGTTTATAAAGTGGTAGATCAAAAATGTTTCAACAAAGAAGAAGAAAAAAATACATACTATAATAACATGTCAAATATCATAAAATGTTTAATGTCTACTATTCAGTCAAAACTTCATAGGGTATAAACGTTAATACGTTCTACTTCGTGTAACAAAAGGGTGTATTATTCTCATTAAATTCTTAGGAATACGTGAATTTAATCTAGCATACGTGTTTTGCTCATTCAATGGGCAGAAAATCGTGGGTAGTGCGAATAATTTGACTACATTGACGCGGCCTACGTTCCGCCTTTACATGACTTCACACACGTGTAAGAATAATTAAATATTTTCTTTGAATAAAAATAAGAAAGTGAGTAGGCGGAGGTGACTAAAAGACGTTCTATTAATATGGGATATTAATTTACATTTTAACAAATTTAAGTAACTTCTTTATCGATACCTAACTATGTACTGTGATATGAAACCTGGCAACTTTGCGATTTTTGGAAGGACTTAAAAGTTTAAGACCATATTTCCAACAAAAAATGTACAGTCAGACTGAGCGTCAGTGTTGTGACATTATATTCTTCATTGATTTGGTATTTATTAATGATTTAAACAAATACTAACATTAAATAGACAGAATACTCAAAAATAGAAAATGACAAAATTAACCTCACTTTGTGGCAACTTTGCCATCAAAGTTTATAATGAAAATAATAGGATTTGACTTCAAGGTTGAAGGTAAGTTTACCTCATAATATAATACACAACACCCAGGGTTATGATTTGATTCTTTAATTGTGTTGCAAATAGCAAAGTTTACATTTTTATATTTTTTATACAAACTTGAAAATATATGTAAGGGTTGTCGAAAATGCTTGATTACATACTTGACTTAATTTTTTATTTAAATCTTGTCACAATGATTTCTTAAGAAAAAATCTAAAATATATCAAACAAAAACACTCTCGTATAAAATTAAAAATTAAATTGGTGGTTAAATATGATTGGTAATTAAATAAGAAGCCTCATTCAATTATGGTATGGAATAAAAAAAAAGCTTGTTACAATAATTTTTACTAAGTGTACGTTTTTTTATTTGTCATCATCACCATTTTATTACGGGTTGTAATAAAATGATTATAGGTCATAATTACTGTAATCAATCTAAATAATGTTTTCCCACAATAGCAAAACATTTAAATTTAATAATATATATACTAGCTCGCCAGGCAGACGTTGTTCTGCCCTTTCCAACGACTCTTCCTATAAAAATCCTTAAATTCGTAATAAAAAATTTGTAGGGTCATTTATCGGAATAAAAACTATCCTATCTCTCAAGTTGGGCCAAAATGCACACATATAATTTCAGTAGTTTAGGAGTCCATCGCGGACAAACAACGTGACACGTACTTTTTATATATAAAGATATATATATATATATATATATATATATATATATATATATATATATAATTTAAATATATTACATTTGATAACCATTAATATTACGTTACTACAAAGATATAGATATATATTCCTAAATTCAAAAGCTAAAGTTCTGGAGTACTGAACAAAGTGGTTATTTCGTCGACAAAATACCGCGTTAAAATAAAATGCCAAAATTAACTCTCATGTTGCCATAGCGCGAACAATGCTATCAATTAGTTATTGTATTTTTATCCAAAACATGGCTTATCTCGAAAAACGTTACGTTTTCCGTGTTAATCGTAGTTTTGTACCAGTACATCCCTGATGGCAAAGTTAACATCCATTGGTAAAATTGCCAGACCTGACTGTAATACTCATTATCTTATTTACCACAAACCCCGCACTAGACGGTGAACTGGCAATCGAGTATCATACGTTTCGCCTATTTCCTATCACGGGTGGTTTGGTATTAAAATCCGGTATATTATCAAGTAAACCAGTTTTTCTAAGACCGTCACTATACATAGACCTTTTCAACAATGTGTCAGATACATACATTTCTGAAAAATTTTGCCCACTATTACCAATAACTTATGAATGTAGTAGAACCACGGCAGTGTATTTTTTTTAATTAGTTGTAGCAGGCATAGGACGAAGACCTGGGTAAGACCACGGTTACAGAATATTAGAGTGAAATATAATGATGATTTAAATCTATATCTATACTTATAATAAATCTGTAGAGAGGTCAATTCTGTACATGAAATATATTTCCAAAATATCTATCAGGGGGTGATTAGTGATCGATACTGATGCCAAAAATGCAAACAGTAAAATTTTTGTCTGTCTGTCTGTCTGTCTGTATGTTCGTTATAGAAACAAAAACTATATGACGGATTTTAACGAAACTTGGTACAATCATTCTTCTACTCCTGGGCAGGTTATATAAAATATAAAAATAAATCATAATGATGACAAGTTTCGTATGATGGTTGCATCGTTGTAACATGAGGCTGACTGTTTGCAAGCTTATCACTCATGCCACAGAATAAATAATAGTCTCACACTAACTTTGAAAAAATAGATGGACTGATGAATATAATATATATTAGCAATGATCTACACTCCTCCTCATCACATTTATGTCCGTAAAGGTATAATTCAGCACGTCGATATTACACCATCTGCGGCTAGTTCGCACGTAGCAATTAAATGGGTGCGTTAAATGACAGAGGGATTATTATATGAATATTCAATAGCATTTTTTATTACCGTTTTGTTTTGAGTATGTGTTATTATTTTGCCGTCTGTCGGATTCCATAAGGTTTTTCTTAAGATTTCCAGAATCTTACGACTCTTTTGGGAAGAGATAGGGCAATGCACCACCTATATATATTATATTTTATACGATTTGTTATATTTGTAGGACCACAGTTTTAACAGTGGTAGAGCCACGCGGCAGCTTTTGCTGTCGCACGGACAGGCCGGCTCGAACCGGGGTGGTACCACGACCTCACAGAAAACCAGCGTGAAGTAGAGGTTTACCGCTGCGTTTCGCTTGGTGAGTGCAGGTAGCCGGAGTCCCTTTTTACTGGAAATGAGGCATTCCATCTTAGTCCTCACGGGTGACAACGCATCTACATTTTTACTTGGAATAGAGGATAGATGTAGATGTCTATGGGCCGCAGCAGCCGCTTACCATCAGGTGGACTGTGTGCTCGTTTGTCACCCTAATCCTATAAAAAAAAAACAAAATAAACACCACGCTCTCACAGATTACCAGCGTTAAATAACAGCGTAATGTTGCTGCTGTGTTTCATATGGTGAATGTAGCGAACTGGATATCCTTTTTACTGGAAACGAAGCATTTTATCGTAATATTTAGGGGCTACAGCGCATCTGAATTTTGATTCTTAATCGATGATAGATGTATGTGGATGTCTATGGCCACTGCATCCACTTATCATCAAGTGAACTTTGTTCATAACCCCCATGTTTCTTACTCCCATTCAATAAAAACATTTCACTGAAATTTTTATTTATTTAGGGTTATGTAACTCACAATTTTTACAAATTAAGCCAATTAGTGAAATCAGAGAACACAATGTTAATTCTAAAAATGAAACTTTAAATAAATTAGCTGTCAGGTAAATAAAAAAATAAAAAATAAAAATGGTTAATTTAATTTAGAAATTAGGCTGGTATGTTGGTATTATATGGATTAACTACAATTTGAAAAACGTATTTTTCTTTTTCAAAGTCAAATGCAGTGCTGATTATTCATTATAATCTGTTTTATTTATTATATATGTGTGAAGTAGAACCACATTTCCCAACGCAGTGCTTCTTGTACAGAAATTAATTTCAAACTGTGAATTAAAATAGCAAAAGGAATAATCGTGTTGGCGTAGCACTCTCAGCTGAAGGGTGCTTGTTTGTTTTTAAATTACTTCACAAGTGTTTCCCGCCTGTGGACTGCTTTGTTTAAGGTTCTGATGAAGATTTTGTTTTCATACTTATTGCGATTAACTTTCTTGCTTATAGTATGTAAGAGGTTCTATTAATTTTAAGAGATACATATTTAAGTTAATCCACTATTCTGTTTATAATCACATTGGATAGAGTTAAAAACTTGTTAGATTTTTTTATTATATTATTTTTCTTAGCACGTAATAGTCACTTACTCTGGACATAGTACAGTACAATACAATACAGTACTCTTTATTGTTCACCAAAAAATTTAGAAGTATTGAGGGAAACAAAAAGCGGTGTTATTGCTACATAGCCATCTCTTACAGACAACCCAGAAGAAGAATGAAATAGAAAATAAGAAAAGGAATAAAGGGTAGGGGGCAACAAAATTAGAAAAGATGCCGACTTATGCACTAAAAAGGCAACATTCCTTAGGTAGATCAATGACCATAAATAAGAGGAGGAAGAGAGGGGGGTTAGAGAGACAAATAATGTTCCTTAACCTGTTTTTGGAACTCATTTATAGATTTGATTGAGGTAAGGAGTTCCAACGTCTTACTTCAAGAAGAGAACAAGATTTATGGTAGCCGTCTTAGACTGGATAGTTACTGATGGACATTCGCTTCCCACATTGTAAGTGCGACTTACCATAATTACCACAGTTAACAGGCGGATTTGGCGACTCCGTGGTGCAGTGGCATAGCAATGAGTCACAACAGCTAGTGTCGCGGATTCGAATCCCGCACGGAACGAGTATTTGTATGGCATACAAATAATTGTCCCGGGTCTGGATGTTTGTCCTTGTGAAATTTATGTATGTAAACTGCCCCCGCGTAACAGGAGAAAATCCTAGTGTGGTGGTAACGTTTTTAAAGAAAACAATACCAGTTGTCTCGAAACTTTGACGGTGTACGTCGTCGCCGCTTTACATTTTTACAGATTCGTTTGGGCGGGTTCCGACGACATGCACCCGCTACGCGCATGGCACGCGCGTCAGCACCCGCATCTAACTCGCTTTCAAATTTGTTGCATATAATTTGAGTCTTATGTCAAATCAATAAATCTGAAATTGTATAAAAAGCGCGGGCGCAAGGCGTAGCGGGGCGGGTGCAGCGCGTGTGCGGGGTGAGCGCGGGATCAGCGCGAAGCGAACAAGGCGTATGTAGTGTGTGCGAGGCGTGTGCGGTTGAACGTCGATAAATGCAATTTCAGATTTATTGATTTGTTATAAGACTCAAATTATATGCAACAAATTTCAAAGCGAATTAGACACGGGTACTGACTGAAATGGAGACGACATATTAATCTATTATCTAGACGTCATCATTGCCGTGTACATCAGTAACACAAAAGGGAATTGCAATTGTTCGACGTTTTTTTGTAACGCTTGACGAGCAGTGGTAGCTCAGATGGTTAGCAATCGCTGTAAGCTTCCCAGTACGCTAGCAACCCGGGTTCGATCCCCGCCGACACCAATGAAATTGTTAATTGCAATTTTAAGTGCTGATTTACCACGTGCTCGACGGTGAAGGAAAACATCGTGAGGAAACTTGCATGTCTGAGAAATAAGAAAAAAATATTTCAAAGACATGTGAAGTTCGTCAACACGCATTTGGGCAGCGCGGAGGACATTTAATTGCCCTAAAGCCCTCTCAGAAATGAGAGGAGGCCTGTGCCCAGCAGTGGGACGTAAATAGGCTGCAACTTTACTTTACTTTTGACGAGAGATGTAATTTCCCAATGATCAAAATCAGTAATTAAACAAAGACTTGTGTTGCCATGTGTCTCGTATGTAAGCTACTAGATTTATAACAGAACAAATACAACAGCATCAATAAGTTCGCCCTTAACCTTTGTAATACGTGGGCGGCGTGAGGGACAGACAACGCGACGGGGAGGAGGGGGAGGCACCTGCCTTCGGCGATGTTTAACGAGATCTCGCTAAATACTCTATTGTATCTTATGTTCCGTTTGTACGTTTCATAGCGGATAGTTTACATTGAAACTGAAGCCTGCAGATTGTAAATTGAATTTAATCTCAACAGGCTTGAGCTTAAACTATATTAGCGCAGGAAAATTAATTTGTAACAACTGCATTGTACTCGGCACATTTTAATAAAAGTGTTTAACACTTCACACTAGAGAATGTCTGGTTCTTTGTTATATTTTGTGGAATTTAATTCATGTCTTTTTTTATAGAATTAGGGTGACAAACGAGCACACAGTCCACCTGATGGTAAGTGGTTGTTGTGGTCCATAGACATCTACATCTATCTTCGCTTGCGAATTAAAATGCAGATGCGTTGTCTGCCGTGAGGACTAAGATAGAATGCCCCTTTTCCAGTAAAATAGGTCTCCGGTTTTCTACACTCACCATACGAAACACAGCAGCATTAAGCTGCTATTTTACGCTGGTATTCTGTGAGAGCGTGGTCCTTCCCCGGTCGAGCCGACCCATTCGTGCTACAACTATACTATTAATATAGCTGTAGCATGACTCTACCACGTCACTGTGAACATGTAAATGTATATGTCCCCGTGAATGTTGTGATATTAGTAAGATTTGTTGTTCCGTTGTGAGATTTAAAGATCTGGACGCTGTTTTTTTATTTAACGTTACTCCCATGGAAGGAATATTGTATGTATCCTAAATGTAATACATCACTTGAAACTAGACAAATATTCACGACCGGAACTATTTTTATAGGCCATACAAATAGATGTTCCATGTGGCATTCTAACCCGCGGTCAGTGGCACCGCTGCGAATCGCTAATCAACTGCGATACCGAGCCGTCCAGATTTCTGATTCTCATACGTATAATTAAAAATAATAATAATAATATTTGACCATAAAAACATTAAATAAAAAAACGAATCAAAATGTTTACCATTTTTAAACTACTAACTTTTTAATAAACACTTTTGAATAATTTGCGAAATAGCTTCAAGCGGTAAAATTGTCAAAGAGAATATTCTGTGGAAGATGTTAAATGGCTTAGTCGGCTTAGTCTCAAGCCCTTAAAATAAAAAAAAGGAATAGCGGGGAGAGAAGCAATTTAAAAGTCTTCGAACTTAGCCGTTGACATCGCTCCCGATCCCCCGACAATTCGCGAAATGAATTGTCAGTTATCAAAACGGAAACGGAAATATATCTTCGAGGCGGCCATTATTCATAGTCAGCACAAAGTATTTAAAGCGTGATGTCACATTAATTATTTTTTTTAATAAATTTTTAAGGTTCTTAATAGTTCTATCAAAACTTATTTAAGTGATTCTTACTGTAAAATTAAACATATTATAGATGGAACATTTCAACAGAAACACTTTTAAACAGAGACGTAATCCACTCATTTTTGACATTCTTGTTGTGGTACGTCATTATATCTGGCTATGTCTTTCGAAGCAGCAGATCCTATTTTCTCTTTTTCTTTATTTTTTTTCTTTAAAAACGTTACCCCCACACTAGGATTTTCTTCTGTATCGTGGAGGAAATTTACAAACATAAATTGCACAAGGACTAACATCCAGACCCGGAACAATTATTTGCATGCCATACAAATACTTGCTCCGTGCGGGATTCGAACCCGCGGCTCCCAGCGCAGCAACTCATTGCTAAGCCGCTGCGCCACGGAGCCGTATTATAGTTATTATAATTTTGATATGCGTATTAAATATTTCAAAAATTCAATTTGATTTCGGATTTCATAATAATAAAATATATCGTAGTTTCTGATGTTTATTTATTTATTTAGATAGATACACCATTGTCAATATCAATATGCATTGTTACAAACGAAATACAAAAAATTTTTAGGCAGAGGATCTGTCTTTACAGGTGTATAGGTACATCATTATGAAAAACTAAACAACATACTACTACATACATAATTGAGTAAAAGCACCACATCCAGTAAAAAAACTGCAATAAATAATAGTTAAGAATCATTAATCGGGCACGGTAGGTAATAGTAAGTCTTTATATTTTCTTTTGAAAACCCGTTCGGGGTCGCTAAAGATGTCGATGTCATGATTGTTTAAGCTCTTATAAGTTCGCATACATCTATTTAACGGTGAAAATTTACCAAGACTGGTTCTACTGAAGGGAATATTTAATAAATTGGTAATTGAGTGTCTAGGGATATGATAGGGGATATGATAGGGGATTTTAAGGCACACTTGCTGCAATAAACTTGGTGAAATTAACTTACCGTGTAGAAGTTTATGTAGCATCATTAGGTCAAAATGTTATAGATTTCTAAACTTGTTTATAATATTAATAATTTTATGGTACCTATAAAATAATATGTAGGTTAGTCTTTAATAAACTTACTTTTGTAGGTTGTAGGATTTCTTTCCTGCCCAGAAGTCCGTTCGAGTAGGTACCACCCTCTTGCGTATTTCTCCCGCCAAGCAACAGTGCGTGCAATGCTGTGTTTTAGGATGAAGGTAATGTCTACTATCTTAGTCCTCAGAGGTAGTATTCTTTGTTTGCTGTTGTCCATTGGCTAAAGTAGCCACTTATCATTAAGTGAGCTGTTAGTTTGTTTGCCACTTCAGATTTGTATATAAAAAAAAATGCTTGTAATCCATTTAAGAATATCACGCAAAGAGAAAAAATGTTTCCATTATAATTTTAAAATATATATAAATAAAATGATAGAGGTTTGCAGTTGTACACGCGTCGCGGAAAAACCACTGGATAGATTTCAAATAGGTTTTGTAAGTCCTATTTCTTAGACACTTGGCCCTTATCAAAAAAAAAGATTTTTTTTATAGGATAGGGGTGACAAACGAGCACACAGTCCACCTGATGGTAAGTGGTTGCTGCGGCCCATAGACATCTACATCTATCCTCTATTCCAAATCAAAATGTAGATGCGTTGTCACCCGTGAGGACTAAGATGGAATGCCTCATTTCCAGTAAAAAGGGAATCCGGCCACCTGCACTCACCAAGCGAAACGCAGAGGTAAACCTCTACTTCACGCTGGTTTTCTGTTGTGCGACAGCAAAAGCGTGGCTCTACCACTGTTAAAATTATTTATTATATAAGATATTGCGATATCTTCATTTAATATAAAGTTATTAAAGTTTTAAGAAACTACAATTTTTATACGGGGTTTTTCACACGCTCAATTGTACGTCGCTTGCTACTAACCTAGATAATTTATATATTTTCAAACGGAGCAACGAATAACTTTGTTTACAAAGAAATTTTGTATGCGATCATTTTGATGTTTTTTTTTCCTTCGCACATACGAAAACTTTGTTAATATATCAAGCAACGCGGTCGAAGTCGCGGGCATCAGCTAGTCTCTTAATAAATCTGTAAAACGTTTTGATACTCAATGTCTATCTTTCGAATACTTTAAACGAATTTGATAAAAATATATGTAAAAAGTCGACCAAATAAATAATAAAAGTAAACATACTACGGGAACAACCCGAGTTCGGGCCCCGCCGGCATTACCGAATTTCGTAATTGCAATTTTAAGCGCTTATTTAACACATGCTCGGCGCTAAAGGAAAATATTTTGAGAGATCCTGCAGGTGGTTTAGGACAGTGTTTTGTAAGAATCTGACGAGGAGGTCTATGTTCATCAGTGAACTTATAAAAATTATACAAAAATAGTCTTATAAAAATACAACTTGAATATAACGCCGCTAGTAATTCAACTCCTACGAACGTTTAAAACTGGCCGGCTATAATGCGGTCTGAAAATAAAATAAAGAGAGCTCTTAGGCTCCGATCTTCCTTCTGGGGAGCATTGATTGCGCCCCCGACCAATCTTACCATAGCTTTGTAGCTGAATAAAAAGTCGCTTGGCAAAATGCCAGCGCGATGAAAAGAATAGTCGTTTGCCGTAGTGAAATATTATGAGAGCTGTAAGGTTCGCATACGCCGCATTCCATTTTGAATTCCATATTAGATACGAGAAATTTTATATGAATAATCGTAGGTTCGTAGGTGTTTTAAATTTGCGTCAAGTCGAATATATAATACTGTACGCAAATGCAGACATTCAAATTAAATTAGTTAACGCTTTTAAACTAAGAATGGAAGGCAGTGGAAGCGCCAGTATTGGTATTTATTTGTAATAGCAAGGCGCCGGCGACGGAGCGCGTCTGGTTGGCGGCCGCCTACCCGCGGGCCGCGACCCAATACGAGGGTCAAGGATCTGCGACTAACGACTCGTGTATACGCGTTCAGCCTATTGTTAAAATCATCTGTGATAACTTTCGTATGCTGATGTGACGTGTGTCCAAAGTGATAGACAAATAAATAAATTCACTTCAATGCTCGCTTTATTAATAATGAGTTTGAATGAATGAGTGATCTACGTTTTAGATTAATTTGTTCTCGTAAAATGGGAGATAATTTTATTGTTGTTTGCTGGGCACCGACCTTTCATTTATGAGAGGGTTTTAGGGCAACGAAATGTCCGACGCGCTACCCCAATGCGTGTTGGCGAACTTCACATGGTTTCGAATTATTATTTTTTCTTATTTCTAAAACATGCGGGTTTCCTCACGATGTTTTCTTTCAACACCGAGCACGTGGTATATCAGCACTTAAAATTGCAATTGACAATTTATTTGGTACCGGCGGGGATCGAAGTCGGGTTGTTCGCGTAGGATGAAATTTACAGCGAGCGCTTGCACATGAGCTACCACGGGTTTTATAATTTTTGGGAATTTATCTAGTGGTAGATACAGGCTGCAGCTATGGGTATCGGTAGGGGTCGGTTCGACCGGCGAAGGACCACGCCTTCACAGAATACCAGAGTAAAATAGCAGCTCAATGCTGCTGTGTTTCGTGTGGTGAGTGTAGAGAACCGGAGACCATTTTTACTGGAAACGATGCATTCCATCTTAGGCCTCAGGGGTGACAACGCATCTGCATTTTGAATCTTAATCGAGGATAAATGTAGATGTATATGGGCTTCAGTATCCACTTACCAGCAGGTGGACTGTGTGCTCGTTTGTTATCCTTATTCTATAAAAATACTATTTTTATAAAATTAAAGTGACAAACGAACTTACAGTGCACTTGATGGTAAAAGTCTCTCCATAACTTTAAGAACGGAACACCGTTGTGCATGTAGATCAAAATCGCTACCCAGACGGAAATCCAAGCACAAAGGAATCCTACATTTTTTTATAGGAGCAAAGCAAAGCAAACAAGCATGCGGCTCAACTGATGGTAAGTGACTGCCGCCGCCCATGAACAACTGCAACACCAGGGGAACTGCATATGCAGTGCCGGCCTCTTAAAAAGAGTAGGCTCTTTTCTTGAAGGTCCCTAAGTCGTATCGGTCCGAAAAAATCGCTGGTGGTAATCGATTCCACAAGAAAGTTGTGCGAGGGAGAAAACTTCTTCTAAATCTCACAGTGGTGGACTGCCAATCATCCAGATGGTATGGATGGTATCGCGAGTTTTGTTGCGATGTGCGATGGTGGAATTTTAAACAGTGGTAGAGCCAGGCGGCAGCTTTTGCTGTCGCATGGATGGGCCGGCTCGAACCGGGGTGGTACCACGACCTCACAGAATACCAGCGTGAAGTAGAGGTTTACCTCTGCGTTTCGTTTGGTGAGTGCAGGTGGCCGGAGGCCCTTTTTACTGGAAATGAGGCATTCCATCCTAGTCCTCACGGGTGAAAACGCATCTGCATTTTGATCTGTAACAGAGGATAGATGTAGATGTCTATGGGCCGGAGCAACCACTTACCATCAGGTGGACTGTGTGCTCGTTTTTCACCCTTATCCTTTAAAAAAAAATTGAGCGGCTGGAATTAGTCCGAACAATACGTCAGAGCACTCCCTATATCCTACGAGTAGTTAACATAATTTATTCATAATCTATATAAATAAAAATTAATTGCCGCATTGAACTTGACGATCGACGAGCCCGACCGATTTGGCTGACTTTTTTTGTTGCGTTCGTAATTGTGACGATAAGTTTTGTATTACGGATTTTTTTGTAAATCTACTGGAAATGTTGGTAGAGTAATTTGGATAGTATTTTGTATGAAATTGTCAACAAAAAAGTGACGTTCAGTTTGACGGTTCTGCTGCCACATATTTTCGTATGCTACAACAAATTCCGCATTGAATATTGAAAAATAATTGAATTGGAAGCAATAGTAATTGAGTGAGTTATCGGTGGTGATCAGATATTTGGTGCATTCAAAACCGTAAATTTCATCAATTTTGTGTTTTTTTATAGGATAGGGTGACAAACGAGTACACAGTCCACCTGATGGTAAGTGGTTGCTGTGGCCCATAGATATCTACATTTATCCTCGTTTGCGGATCGAAATGCAGATGCGTTGTCACCCGTGAGGACTAAGATGGAATGCCTCTTTTCCAGTAAAAAGGGTCTCCGGTTCTCTACACTCACCATACGAAACACAACAGCGTTAAGCTGCTATTTTACGCTGGTATTCTGTGAAAGCGTGGTCCTTCCCCGGTCGAGCCGACCCATTCGTTCTACAACTATACCAGTAATATAGCTGCACCATGGCTCTACCATGTAAAAATGTGTGTTACAAACATACAATAGATTTTAGTTCGTGGTCGATATCATTTCAATAAATTAATGACCATACTGTAATTATTCACACAAATTCTGGGAAAGACTCCTTTGGATGAAACATTTCTTGACGAACGTATTGACTGAGAGACAACACAGAGTCTAAACCACTGGAGATAGACACATGAAATTCACCCGGGCGACTCCGGGCACCAACAGCTGTCTCGCCAGCAACGCAAAGTCAGGAATTTGCATTTAGAAAAACAAAAAATTAGGGACTTTTTGGATGCTAATTAGGTGCCAAGTTTAAAAATTAGGTGTACAAAAATTTTCACTGTAACGAACTGTTAAAATTTGACGTTCATAGATACCTTATAGTAAGGTAATAGTGGCCATGGACCCGATAATTCTTAGTATTTAAGCATTTAATTAGCACTTAATTCCTTGCTATTAATATTTATCGTATATCTATTATCGTCCCCGCGTTGCAAGCGATACGTTTTGCAAGCAACGCAAATTTCAATAGTTCATTGCAGTGAAAATTTTAGAGCAACTAATTTTTAAACTTGGTACCTAATTAGCACCTAAAAACCCCTAATTTGATCTTTTTCTAAAAGCAATTTTGATTCTATTCTGATTTTCAGAAAAACTAAATTTTGCATGTCCTTTGTTTTGAATAACGACTTTATTTTTATTAGGGTACGCCTTGTCATTGCCTATACTTGCAGCACCTAATTAGCACTTAATTCCTTGCTATTAATATTTATCGTATGTCTAATAACTGCAAGCAAAACGTATCGCTAGCAACGCAAATTTTAACAGTTCGTCGCGGTGAAAATTTTAGAACACTTAATTTTTAAACTTGGCACCTAAAAAGCCCCTTTTTTTTTGGGTTTTTCTAAATGCAAATTCCTGACTTTGCGTTGCTGGCGATACACAACTGGCACAAACCGCTAATTTTTAATATTTATTTAAATTATTTATTGATTTATTTAATGGTATATTTCGTATGGTGAGTCGACCTGAGGGAACCGGAGGCCCTTTTTATTGCAAAAGAGGCATTCCATCTTAGTCCTCACGGCTGACAATGCATCTACATTTTGATTCACTAGATGCAGTAGTCTATGGGCTACATCAACCACTTATCATCAGGTGTCCTTTGTGCTAGCTTGACATCCTTGTGCTATAAAAAAAAAGAATATTTGATATTGCATACCTTAAGCGAAAGCGCAAGGTATGTTCTACTATCGCCTAAATATTAAGATTCCAACATTTTATCGAATAAAATCATATCTAGCAATCATATTATATATATAAATGATATAAAAAGCACATTGTTAGAAATATAAATGATTGTTGAACTTATTAATCGTTTTTTTTAAATAGATTAATTGCTATTTTTAAATAAAAAAAGGGTTTTAGTAGCTTATGGTGTGGATTTATCATGTCCCTGTGGCTTGTAAACACGATAACTTTTGAAAATATCAATTGTTTAACTCAATCTATTTTTTAATCTCTCCATCTATCATGTGGTAAGCCACTGAATGTAAATGGCAGTGTAATTTTGTTTTGTTTAGCTATAATTAATTTTTTTGGGCTCCAAAATGGCGAAATTTTCGTTGATTTGGTAGCCTTGTATGTAAATTATTTCTGTAAATGGGGAGCTATAGCCACAGAGTAGTAATGAGTAGTTTAGTTCGGCTATTCGGCTTCAGTCACCGTCGTGAGTGGACATTGTTTCGGTTGTTTGCAGCGGCTCAAAAAGATCGCTATACAAATACACAATATTCGAATAACCAAATTTCTTAAATACTTGATTATAATAATAATAAGAGATTTTTTTATTACAATATTTAAAAGCACAGAATAAATAATAGTAGTACGTACTAAAAGTAAGTAGTATCAATTTTTTCGTCATGGGTGTCATTTTCGAGGGTGTTGAAGCCGATAGGGCTGTCGAAATGTAAATCCAAGGTGGCAGCTGCAATAGGTACAAATTTATTCATCATGGGTGTCATTTTCATGGTTTTCAAGGGTGTTGAAGCCGATAGTGCTGTCGAAATGTATTTAAACTACTTTAAAAATTCCGTATTATCATGTTATACGTAATTTTTTTAATGCGCTTAAGGTATGCCCAATTGGATTTACCAATATATTTTGATAGATTATGATAATTTTTACGTGGACAATCTATGCTACAGCTGTATTATGGCTGTAACACTAATGGCTCGACACAACCGAAAAAGAATTAGATCAAAATACTCAAATTATTTCGCGGGTGTCGTAAGAGGTGATGGGGGGAAAGGAATGGGTGATGAAGGATGTAGTTAAGTACTGGATTATAATAGTTAAAAGTGAATCAGGAGAGAACCGACCGATAACCGATGGGAAAAAAGATTCTCGAATGGCAGCTTCGTACCGGTAGGCGAAGAGTAGAGCGACCCCTCACTAGATAGAGTGACGACCTGGTAAAACATGTAGGAAGTTGATGGATGCCGGTGGCTCAGGACCGTGTTTTGTGGTATTCTTTGAGGGAGGCCTATGTTTAGCAGTGGGCTTGTGAAGGGCTGTAATGATGACGATGACGAAACAGGAGCTGGGCGGCAATATATTCCTGACTAGCGATATGCCCCGGCTTCGTACGCTTGATTTATGGATATCAACAACAGCGCTACCTACCTGGTCCAATTGTGAATCTAAACCATCTAGGGAACCACTCAAACACAAATAATTTCATCAAAATCGGTCGAGCCATTTTCGAGTTGACTAACGGACAGCAATTGATTTTTTTTATTTATTATTACAACACAAAATAATAAAAACTACGGTTGTCGATTCGCTGCCTAAGCGTCACAATGTTCAATATGAGGCAATTTATAAATGAGGTCTATGTTCAGCAATGGACTTCGATTAAGCTATAATGAATTAATGAAAAACAATTGATAAATTAAGCAGTGATTTCAGTTTATCCTGTTTCATTTTACTGTAGGTCGATAGGAAGGGCCGTGGTATATCAGGGGCAAAGCGCTCACTGTAAATTTCACAGTACGCGAGCAACCCATGTTCGATCCCTGCCAGATTCTGCGCTTTGGCTCTGTAGACTTCGGACGTGTCGGTCGAGTTCACTACCGTCACTCCACTCTCTTAGCTCATGCGCAAAATTAACTATTGGAATACACCGTCTTGCTTGGAGCTATGTGTTTGGTTGCTATCTTGGTGACCTCACTATGGTGCGTGAAGCGAGCTGTCCCGAGCAACGGCAGTTTCACTGTGTTGTTGTGTAGTGTATCAGACGCTTATTATGCTGCAAAGAGTGTTTGTACGTAACTCTCCTTCCTGTCTTTCTGGTACTGGTATCCGCAACGGTAAATATAGTGAACCACACCCGCCATCTTAGAGACGGCCATCGTTATAATTTTTGTGTTGCTTCTTGCATTAGGCAACAGCTAGGTACACACCGTAAGTATATAGGTGTTCGTTTTAGGGACACACCTATATATCAATCTCCCCCGCCGAGAGGTGGCTTGGTACATATCTGTGCTTGTGTTAATATAGGCGACAAAATGGCGTCGATTGTAGTCGATGAACTCGCGGACTTTTTTAGTCGAGCCTGCCCTAATAATTTTGCTGAGTTTATTGCACAGCACAACTCACGTCTTGCGCCGGAGCCCACGCATGAGCTTGCGCCTCTAGCCGGCCACTCCACCCAGCGTGTCTCGCCCCCTGCTGATCGTCCGACTATGCGGATCAACAACCGTACGTCGCCGAGCGCCGGACCCAATATTCCCGTGTCCATAGACACAGTTCACGACGCCGCGTTCCTTGCGCCTTCGGAGATGTCCACCTGTGGCCCGTCTTCGGTCTTCCCGGATGCCGAATCAGACTCCGACATGGAGACCGACACGAGTGTCTCTCCAAAGCCCCAAGACGAAGGCTTCGCGCTCGTTCAAGGCAAAAAGGGCAAACGTGCAGCCCATAAAAAGGCAGCCGAGCGTAACTCAGCCCTCTCGTCGCCGCCACTCCGCAAAAAAGCCAGCCCCCGTGGTGCGCGCGCTTAATCCCCTAAGGCAGCGGCCAAGCCTGCTGAATGTAGGGAAAAGCCTCCATCACCCGTTACTGTTCAAAACAAAATCAAATGTAATAACCTTTCCAATTGGTTAAACTCAAAGAAAATATACTGCCTGAGGGAGGTTCCAAATGCCGGTCAGAATCTTCCTAAATAGTTACAACTAAGGATTTCCGCAGTGTGATAAACCTGCCACCTACCACCTGCGCGTCCAACAAGTCAGCTTTCATACGTACGCCTTCCCTGATGAACGTAACCTAGGCGTGGTCGTCCGCGAACTCCCCAAGGAGATCAAGACCACCCACATCTTAGATGACGTCAAGGCCCAAAATCTTCCGGTCCGGGAGGTGCCTAGAATTTTTAAGGTACGGCAACCTAACGGCGATTGCAATAGAAGCCCCCCGAAATAGGGGCATCGTTGGCCAGTACCTCCGATGCCAACTGTACGGCCACTCGGCCAGAAATTGTTACTCCAGGCCTAGGTGCGTCAAGTGACTAGGTTAACACTGCACCATTGATTGCTCCCACACGCCCGAGACTGCAGGACTCCCGAGCTGCGTCAATTGCCGCGAAGAGGGACACCCAGCGAATTATCGCGGATATTCCAAAGCGCCGGGAAAGATTCACCCCGGAGCTAGAAGCCGTCCTGGACTCGCGGGTAAACCCAGTGTGTCTCACTCTCGGTTGCCTCCCCTCAAACTCACACCGTCCACGGTGCCCATCTTCTAGCCTCAAATAGCCTCCAAGCCCGTCCCAGTCGCCGGGGCGGCCGAGCAAGGTGCTAGCCCTCCCGTGCCTAAACCCAACGCTTGGGAGAAACCGCCGGTACTTGTCGCCTTACGGCCAATGCCACCTCCCCAGGCCCCAAAACTGAAGGCCGTCCCACAAGGCTCATCCTCCTTCGCCGCTGACTTCTCGCTAGTGTGAGACTTCAGCAGCAATATCAACGTTGCTGAGATATCCTCCCCGGCCCGCAAAATCCGCGGAACCACCTCACCTCAGGACAATCTCAACGCTACGATTGCACATAAGATTTATCGAAGCAATCTGGTGCGCCTAATCACCTCTACTAATTACCAGAATGGCGGCACAAAAATTTCGGTAGAACTAAACCACGCTCTCTGACTTTTTTTAATATGATCGGGTAACAAACGAGCACACAATCCACCTGATGGTAAGTGGTTGCTGTGACATTTAACCTAGGCTCCAGTGTCATAATAGCTGGAAACCTCAACAGTTCCTCCTGGAGCTGTAGAACGACCCCCCACTAGATGGAGCGACGACCTGGTAAGACATGCAGGAAGTCGATGGATGCAGGTGGCTCAGGACCGTGCTTTGTTGCATTCTTTGAGGGAGGCCTATGTTCAGCAGTGGACTTATGAAAGGCTGTAATGATGATGATGATGATGACATCATCAGAGCCTTCCTTGCCAACCGCTACTTTCGATCTCGAT
Source organism: Parnassius glacialis (assembly GCA_033319125.1). NCBI lineage: Eukaryota > Metazoa > Arthropoda > Insecta > Lepidoptera > Papilionidae > Parnassius > Parnassius glacialis. Next base: position 25,991,065 of record JAVANC010000027.1, on the reverse strand, counting down.
TAGAGGGCACTCGATCTTTGAAACGCCTCCTAAAGGTTGGAGTCCTTCAGGGCTCAGTACTCTCCCAACTCCTCTTCACACACTTCACAAGTGACATCCCGAAAGAACCAGTAGTTAATATTGCTCTCTTCGCCGACAACACGGTACTATCCGTCGCCCATCACAATTAAAGAATACTCGCCCAGATGCTCCAAACAGCCGTCAACCGCTTAAGCCATTGATTACGCTTATGGAAAATCGAAGTGAATCCTGAGAAAAGTTTAGCAATATACTTTTAAAGGAAACCTGTACTACATCGTCAAAAAATCCCAAAAAGTCGTTAAGGACGACCACCCTATACAGCCGCCAGATCCACTGGCAATGGACGGCCAAATACTTACGGGTCACATTAGACAATGACATGACCTTTGAGAAACACATTCGTAATGTCTGCAACCGTGCCAAATTCATTGCTACCCGCCTTCACACGTTAGTAAACAGCAAGAGCAAACTGTCCTTAAAACACAAATTCCATCTCTACAAAATATAAATAAGTCAAACACTAGCGTAACTTTCGTCCACGCACCTGAAACTGATTTGAACAGCCTCCAAGTTGTCCAAAATAGCTTCATTCGAGCCACCGGAGCCCGTTAGTACCAGCGAATCTCCGATCTTCTCATAGATTGCCAACTTCAGACGATCTCTGAATACTTCAAAAAAATGTCTCAGCGCTACTTCGAGAACGCCGAAACACATCCTAACCCCTGGTGGTAAACGCAATCACTTAAGTTTCGACTCTAAACATCACAGCCTCCCTCCGGAGGCCCCGTAATGTTTTAATTGAAAACCCGATTCCTTTAAACTCCGACGACCCAAACGTCGCCGAACCATCACACACCAACACTACACACGCACCTAGTGTCACAAGCACAGTTAGGACAATGGATGGGGTGCAGCGAGTCCGCAGACAGGCGCGCCGCGCACCCCTCGACACCGCGTACACACCGTACACCGCGCCGCGTCCCTGAGCGGTTCTCACCGCCCAGAACAACGAACGACACGGGTTAACCGTCAGAGCCGGAGCCCACCACTCCTGTTCGGACGGCTGTTAGGTTACTCATCCATGTTACGTTAATGTGATCACAGAACGGAACACTATATTATCCCATCCCCCCTTTTTTTACAGCTTGCCGCCTTTCAGGTCGCGAGCTCTGACTTCCATGACGCTGTAAGAGCCCCATAGGCTAACAGCATTAACATCACAGAAACTAGACTCGATCCCTGTCAGCACCAATAAAAATTTTATTTGCAATTTTAAAGGCTGATTTACCACATGCTCGGGGGTGAAGGAAAACAACGTGAATAAACCTGCATGACAGAGAAATAAAAAAAATTATATATTTTCATTTCCAAGACATGTTAAGTTCACCAACACGCATTGGGGCAGCGCGGCGGACATTTATTTGCCCTAAAACCCTCTCAGGGGGCCTGTGCCCAGCAGTGGAACGTGTATAGGCTGTAACTTTAACTATAACTTGGAATAATACAGCATACTCTTTCGAATGAAGGTTATATTTCAAAAATGAGATTTGATGCTGCCAATGACTTTAAGTACTGTATTTGTATATTCATTTGAATTGATTTGTTGGAGGGTCGTAACTGATTGTAGGGTTTTTTATACCAAGTGAATTTTACATTTCACTATAGCATACAGATAATTATTCCAGGTCCAAATGTTTATTTGTGTGCAATTTATGTGTTAAAAGGTTGCACGATGAGAAACCAATCGAATTTTATTAAAAATTACGACTTAAGTAATACTTATTTAAAACATCGTTTTTTGTGCCTGATATGCATTGCAAAACTATCGGCGCTAAGTCATGAATGAGTCGTCGGTAAAATTCGCTTGCTTGACATGGGTCTATTTCGATTTTAGGCAGGTTTTGCCTCAAATCGCTATGCTCGATAGGAGGTTTGGTGATTACAGTACCAGACGGCACATACCTTTGATGTTGATTACTAAATCAATATCTTTATCAAGTAATTGACGTAATGTGAAAGTCTTTTCAGAAAATCTATCACGCAGCACCAAGCACAGCCCTCTCTATAGCTCGCTGAGCGACTTTGAGCTTTCTCATACGGTCAGCAGTGAAAGATCACGTCTCAGAGCCATAGATCATTACTGGCAACACGTACTAGTTGTACAATCTAGTTTTAAGGTTTTGAGGTATAGGTACCTGACGAGAAGATGTGTGTCATAATCTTCAAAACGCTGCCCAGCCAAGTTGAATCCGTCGATTGACCTCTTGGTCTAAGTTGGACTTACCTAGTCGGGCTATTTGTCCCTGGTAAACATACTCGTCAACAACTTCGAACTTAGTGCTCCCAACAACCACCGGCATAGGTGTGACATGGATGTTACACATGACTTTTGTTTTGACCACGTTCATCTTAAGACCTATTCGTTGGGAGATCCGTTGGATTGAGGTCATTGAGCATAGTGCTTAGGTCCTCCAGCGATTCTGCCATAAGAACTATATCGTTGACAAATCGAAGGTGAGTGATGTACTAGCCATTGACGTTAATACCGTATCCTTTCCAGTCCAGTGGCTTGAAAACGTCTTCCAATTCAGCGGTGAAGAGTTTCGGTGATATTACGTCACCCTGTCTTACACCTCTCTGCAGTTGGTTAGGTTTCGTATTCTAGTTCTGTACACCGATAGCCATTGTAGCCATACTGTACAAACACTTCAGCACTTCGATATACCGACAGTCAACTTAGTACCGCTGAAGGGCTGCAGCACCGCCCAAATTTCGACAGAATCAAAGGCTTTTTCATAGTCCACATACACGACATAGTGGCAGAGTGTACTCTTCGGTCTTTTATACAATTTGCCGAAGAGTATGCCGGCTTGTTAAGGAAGCTAGAAGTCGTCAAGTCTGCTTGCGACACGATGCATAATGGCTCTCGAAAAGAGCACGTGGACGCGGCTCAGAAGGGAAATCGGTCTGTAGTTCTTCAAAAGAGCGTTGTCGCCTTTCTTGAAGAACAAGACCACCGCACTTCTGCTTCATGCCCCCGGAGCAGTTCTACCACAGAGGAAGGAATTAAAGAGCTTCTGAAGGACTTCAAGTACCAGTTTTCCATCCTTGCCAAGCGTGGCAGCTATGGCAAATATCCCCCCTATGAGGCAATCTATGGGTAGGCCTATATTCAGCAGTGGACTTTAATAGGCTATAACGGTAACGGATCTAGATCGAGACGAGCGTTTTTTCATTTGTTTGGATTATTTTATATTTATGTTTCCTTATATTCTTTTTCAAAATACCTCAAAAAAGTTGTTACGTAAAAACTGTATGAATTTTATTGTAACAATTTCTACTAAGAAGTTGTAGATATATTATATGTATATGTATATGTATTACTGTAAACAATTGTATTTCTAAGCAAAATTAACGATTCTTTAAAGTTCTTATTCTTTGACATAGCTTTGCAGTGCGTCGCTAGATGGCGCGATCAAATTACGATTTATTTTACGTGGTGACTCGGAGAGTGGGGCTGCGGGAGAATGAAGCATCAATTTATCGCTTCAATCGAGACCGCTGATGGATTTCTACTGATATCACTGAGACTGAGGTACTTACGGCTATTTAATTTGGGTTGTCGGAGTTTTTGCGAGCTTTTCTTTCCTCTTTTGATCCGTTCCCGAGTTAGCGATGGGGAGAATATCTTAGTCGGATTTGGTGAATCAACGTTGAAGTTTTAATATTTGGTGAGAGAATATAAATATTAATACCTCCAAATCGTTTTAAGTTAAGACACAGTTTACCAAAGTATTGAAATTGGAAAAATATTTATATAGTTATCATGTCATTACAAGTATCATTTATAGAGATGTGTATATCGAATAATAAATCAGTAATGGGGCAATTCATTACGTGAACTCCAAATAGAGGGGGGGGGGGGGGAACTTTCATCAAGTCTCGTTTAAAGAAAGTTCTCTTATTTCATTAGTATTAACGCTTAGGTAATTAGAGGTACGTAGCAAAACACATGAACATATTATTTTGAAAATATATACATGAAAATTTATTTAAAATTTTTTAATGTTTACTGCTTTATTTTAATTATCAAGTAAAACTCACGTGAGGGGGAGAGCAGGCCCTGACAGATCTCACCAAGGGAAGAGTCGAAATTAAAAGAAAACACCTCACGTAATTAATTGACGATCTTTAACGTCCGATCAGTAGATGATCATTATTTATTTAGAAGTATTCATATTTCATTACCTGAGACGTCAACTCCGTCCACCACGGTGACACTACTCTAGAGGCGTGAGGCAGAAGTGAGTGTGTGCGTTGGTCTTGTTCTTCAAGAAAAGGGCCAACGCTCTTTTGAGTTCTCGATTTCCATTTTGGGACCGCAGCTATTCGTCTCGCACTCAGACTTTACGACTTCCAGCACCTTGAACAGGCTGGTTTCTGAAAAGGCTTTTGTACCATTTTTATACCTGGTAGAACCATGCTGCAACTATATTATGGTTGTAGCACGAATGGTTCGGCTCGACCGGGGAAGGACCACGCTCTCACAGAATACCAGCGTAAAATAGCAGCTTAACGCTGCTGTGTTTCATATGGTGAGTGTTGAGAACCGGAGACACTTTTTATTGGAAATGAGGCATTCCATTTTAGTCCTCACGGGTGACAACGCATCTGCATTTTGATTCGTAATCGAAGATAGACGGAGATGCCTAGGGGCCACAGGAACCACTTACCATCAGGTGGACTGTGTACTCGTTTGTCACCCTTATCCTAAAAAAAAACGATAGACCATCCTTCCATAAATTGTAACAGGAGATCGAAGAGTACAATCTGCCTCTTTGTGTTGAAGAGAAAGTCTCGTTTCGTCGATACTAGGGCAGTGCTACAGATCTTTCAGCGGTGCCAAGTTGACTGTCGGTATATCGAAGTGCTGAAGTGTTTGTACAGTAGGCACACTATAACTATTTGAGTACAAAACACGAAAATAAAACCTAAACGGTAAAACGTTGTAAAACGGGGTGACGTTTTATTCCCGAAAGTCTTTAACGCTGCATTGGAAGACGTTTTTAAGCTACTGTACCAGAAAGGATATTTTTTTTATAGAAGAGGGGGCAAATGAGCATGCGGCTCACCTGATGGTAAGTGACTTCCACCGCCCATGAACAACTGCAAATCAATCAATCAACTGAAACGATATAGAAACGATACCAATATATTTAACGTTCCGCTTTGATTTGTCAACTATGTAGTAATTATGGCACAATCGCTGGATGATCTCAGCACTATGCTCATTGCTCATTACTTCAGTAAGACCAACGGACAAAGCAAAAATTCAAAAATATTTAATGTGCATATCACACCTTTTCTGCTAGTTCTTGGGAGCACTACATCCGAATTTTTTGACGAGTATGTTTACCTAGAACAAATAGTCTCAGTAGGAAAGTCTAACTTTGGCCGAGAGGTAGATTAAAGGATCCAACTCGTCAACACATTTTTTTTATAGTATAGGGTGACAAACGAGCACACAGTCCACCTGATGGTAAGTGGTAACTGTGACCCATAGACATCTACACCTATCCTCAATAAATACTCAAGATGCAGATGCGTTGTCACCCGTGAGGATTAAGATGGAATGCCTCTTTGCCAGTAAAAAGGGTCTCCTGTTCTCTACACTCACCATACGAAACACGGCAGCGTTAAGCTGCTATTTTACGCTGGTTTTCTGTGAGAGCGTGGTCCTACCCCGGTCGAGCCAACCCATTCGTGCTACAACTATACTACTAATATAGCTGCAGCATGGCTCTACCACGTAAGTACGTATCTCGTCACGTATACCTAAAAACTTGAAAACAAACAGCTAGTGCGTGTTGCCAGTGATAACATAAGGAACAGATCCTTCACTGCTACGGCTATATGGAGAAGCGAGTGAAAGGTTGGGTAAAGATGCAGGAAGTTGAAGTTGGACCAAGCTTTGTGGTAATCCTTGGGGGAGGCTTATGTTCAGCAGTGAACTTATGATAGACTGTATTAACAATGATTATGATAATTTATATTTTATTTGAGTTTAAATAAAATAGCGAACATCTGGATTGAAAAATATTCACTTCATTTTACAAATCGTACAGAACGAGAATGACTTGTACGCGTATTGGTTATAGACACTTACGTACACCTAAAATAAAAAGAAAATAAATGTAGACAGTGGTGAACAAAACACGTTATGCCCTTTTTTGTATTAGTTTGTTTTCCTCATGTCGGTCGTAAGTAATTCGCTCCTCCCCGAATAAAAGTTACAGCAAGGAGATAGATATTCTTCGCTTTTACACGATCTTATAGTTTCTCCTTTATTTTTTAGGAAAGTGTAATTCTCACTTCAGAGAATAGAAAACCCGCTTTCTGTTCCCGGCCCTTTTATTGAATTCCATACTTGTTCGTTGAGGGGAAGTTTGTAATACCTACACTAACTAAATTCCTTTCATTCTTCGTTACAATCTTAAGCTTTATCGAAGCGTTGGTATATGGTTGAAATTTACTGTAATAAAGTATAGTTTAGCAATAAATTATATTATAATTTAATATATTTTTCCTGAGTTAAAATTTTGAATGCGTTTATTATGTAACAAACTTTCTTATAATAATATTTTTACCGCTATTTTTGAATAACACTATAGAGAGTGGCCCTAAAACTTGCAGTGATTGCCTAGTACAAAAATAGTATAGAGTTGTAAGTCATTTTTAAGACGCTTCAAAAGCTAGGCATCAGCCGTATGGTTATGTATTGCCCTATCAACAGAAACAGTGGCAGTTCTCCATCGGAGACCATAAAAAAACGAGGCGACTCCGTGTTGTTAACGCTGTCAAAGCCAGTATTCGATGAGGGAAAAAATATTATCGCTTGAAATTAAGGTTCCCGGTGTTTTAAAAACACTTTTTAAAGAATCTAGTGGTTGTGTCAAAATCAACGGAGTCTAATCAGGCTAGTTTGGTATCCCTGTCTTAGTCCTTCAAATGCCTCCTATACACCGACGATGAAGTCATATTTGTGAAGTCGGCAGACGAGTAGAAAATTAGTTACTTTAATGAACATATCATTAAAGGAGATTGAAAGTAAACGCAAATAAGAAAAGTGATTGTTTTAATAGAAGTAAAATAGAAAAAACAGATAAATAAATCAAAATAATAAAAATTGAGAAATAAAAATAGAAGCGGAATTGGTTGAGCAAGTAGATGAGTTTTTGTATTTAGGATGCGAGTTTAACAGGGGTGGTAGACATGAAAAGGATATATTATAACAAAAGGTAATGCAGGACACTGAGTAATGGAGCTCTTCACTCTATTGTAGGAAAATGAGAAGTCAGAATAAGCCACGTATCGTACGTATGGGTACTGCACATAATGCTGTTTTAATCCCTATCTTAACGTTTGGTAGTGAAAGTTGGGTTTGACAAAAGAAGCATGAGAGTAAATCATTGCAAGTGCATGTTATGAACAGGAATAGGAAAGGAAAGCTTCAGTGGTTTGGATATGTAAAAAGAATGAACGAGGAAAGAGTGACAAAAGAGCAGAACAAATGTATGCTGTAGGAGTCAGTGGCAGAGTCCGCAAGCGATGGATGGAAGTTTATTGACCAAATGGGCGATTCATTTAAGATGGGCCCAAATCAAGGGTAACCTTAACCGACTTGAGCTTGTATGCGTAGATATACGGATGTGAAAGAAGCCAAAGGCATGCCAGAATCGCACTAAATGGAAATCCGTAGTATCTGTCAACTCCTCTGGATAACGGGCGAGAGAGTTCATGTGAGTACGTAAATTGTTAGATGAATTTTAACAACCTTAATAGTTAAAACCGTAATTAAAAAACCCGACTATTTAACACATTTTAACTGATAAGACCAGATCAAACCAAACGATTATATGAGAACTTTATCACAGCATAATTATAAGTTTTGAAAATTTAACTATGACTGCTTGCTAACCAATTTTAAATCGTTATAGATCCTAAATGGTCACTCAAAATGTAAAATAGTTAAATAAACCTAGAGATGATTCTCAAAGACCTATTAAATGATACCTATTTGACATAGTTCGTCGACTTTAATTTTTTTCTTTCTCACAATATGGCGTCGGGCTGTCGCTGTGTTGAATTTTGATTTTTTTTTGTGCACTGGTCAATAATTAATAGTATAAAAGAAAGTTGTAGGTATATTCAGCATTTATAGGTACTTTAAGTACTTTAAGTATTTCTACTTCTTTATACGCATTTTTTTTTCATATTACATAAGCAAATTCACGAATATCAAACCTTTTTTTCAGATTTTATGATTCCGGTTACATTTTCATAAAATTTTTAGGCCATTTACTACAATAAATTGGTATATTTTTTATGTGTAATAAAATTAAGTTACGTTAAAGTTTCTAGTGGGCCCAAAAACGATTGTCTCTTTTAAAGAAGGTATTTCTTTTAATCAGATAACAAACCTAATAAAAAAAGTTTATTTTCTTACTATAAACCAACGATACATAACATCGTGTGTTTGCCGATCGCTGGTGCCTTTGGTAGGTACGGAACCCGTATTAGAGGCCACCAGGTCTCCACCTAATTTAGGATGTATAGAATATAATATGTATATGTGAGTGTGTGTGTGTGTGTGTGTGTGTGTATGTGTACGATAGTAATCATGTGAGATGACACTGATTCAATATTGAAATCTTACATCAACGCAAAGTTGCGCAGTGTTTTTAAATTAAGGTGTAAGTTTTTAGCTTGCGTGATGGCTGCAATCGTAAAATATGTATAACCACTAGTCAATGGTGGTTGGACCAACAGTTGTATCTACGCGTTACTTTGTTGCGGCGGAACGTAACGTAGTCCTCTTATAGTCGACTGCGATGCAATTTTCATTGCTTTCTCCTCTGAAACTAATTGTCCGTTGTCGATGAAGATAATATACTTACAGAGAATAGTTAATAGATTTATTATTTCCAAGAAACTCGCCCCGGCTTCGCGTGAGTAGAACCTATTATTGTAGCGTTATTTAGTTTAAAGAGATCATTTATTCAATCAGCTTTCGATTTCTCGAAAAATCTCAAATCTCAATCTCAAAAGTTTTTCTTATAAAATATAGGCTCTATCACCTGGCATTGCTGTCTGTCTGGCAATTCTATCTGTTCAATCTGTTGAGCCATACCGAAGACAGCCCGGACATACCTGTATTTGTAACACATATTTTTTTCTAGATATCTTATTACTTTATATATCTTTATAATATATAAAACTCTTCTGTACGCGTGTATGTGACTGAACTCCTGCTAAACGGTTGGACGGTTTTGATCACCGTGTGAGCCCGGTGCGGATTCATCATCATCATCATGATCAGCCTGCGACTATCCCCTGCTGGACATAGGCCTCTCCCAAGGCGCGCCACTTAGCCCGATTACGGCTACACGCATCCAGTTGCTGCCAGCCACCTTGCACAGATCGTCGGTCTATCTAGCCAGGGGGCACCACACTACGTTTGCCTAAACGCGGGTCTCCACTCTATGACACGCCTACTCCAACGGTTAACGCTTCTGCGACAAATGTGATCAGCTCATTACCACTTCAGCCTGCAAATACGGAAGGCTACGTCGGTGACCTTGGTTCTCCAGCGGATCGTTAGTAATTTTGTATCATATATAAATTTTTCCTTTCTGCACTCCTTTTCCATATCAATGTATATGCGCGCAATATGCTTAAAGAGGGGTGCATATACAAAGTTTTCCTTTCACGTATTTTTATTAAAAAATAAATCTACATAAACAATATGTAGCAGTTGTTACGTGGTAGAACTATGCTGCAGCTATATTAGTAGTATAGTTGTAGCACGAATGGGTCGGCTCGACCGGGGAAGAAACACCCTCCCACAGATTACCAGCGTAAAATGGCAGCTTGACATTGCTGTGTTTCGTATGGTAAGTGTAGGCAACCGGAGACCCATTTTTTGGAAAAGATCATCTTAGTCCTCACGGGTGACGACGCATCTGCATTTTGATTCTTTATTGAGGATAAATGTAGATGTTTATGGGTCACAACTACCACTTACCATCAGGTGGACTGTGTGCTCGTTTGTCACCCTATCCTATAAAAAATGTTTTAATTAATCACAAAATGGTATTATTCATAAACCTATTTAGGTTATATCGTTGTCGGCCGTCATCGGCCGCGCTCGGGTATCATCAACATTTTTGTATACAGAATCGTCTAAGTTTGAACGTTTTACAATTTTATGTTATATATAATTTTATATTGTTATTGTTTATAAGATTTTTTATTAATATATAAATATAATTAATATATATATATTTTTAAGAATTTTTATAAATGTTTTTTAAGTGTATACTTAATATTTTGTTTTGTTATATGCCTCTTGACATTTTCATACACATATACATACAGATTTACAAATTTGTATGTACATATATGTGTACCTAATTAGGCACACAGCTGTCATCTAATTTAGACGACATAACACTTGGCACATGGCACATATTTGAATGTTGAAGACTTGTGTATTTTACCACTATTAGGATATGACTATGATAATGTGCTAATAATTTTAAATTTGAATTTATATCGTCAAGTCTATTTATGTTTTTCCTCCCTGTTTATATAATACGTTGTTTTTTATACCTTAAGGACTATTTAGTTGAAGTTAAAGTTACAACCTAAATACGTCCCACTGCTGGGCACAGGTCTCCCCTCATTTCTAAGGGGGTTTTAAGTAAAGTAAAGAAAAGTTGCAGCCTATTTACGTCCCACTGCTGGGTATAGGCCTTCTCTCATTTCTGAGAGGGTTTTAGGGCAAGGAATTGTCCACCGCGCTGCCCTAATGCGTGTTGGCGAACTTCACATATCTTCGAAATATTTTTTTCTTATTTCTCAGACATGCAGGTTTCCTCACGATGTTTTCCTTCACCACCGGGCACGTGGTAAATCAGCAATTAAAATTGCAATTAACAATTTCATTGATGCCGGTGAGGATCGAAACCGGGTTGCTCGAGTACTGTGAAGCTTACAGCGAGCGCTAACCACCTGAGCTACCACGGCTCAAAGGGGTTTTAGGGCAAGGAAATGTTCGCTGCACTGCCCTAATGCTTGTTGGCGAACTTCACGTGTCTGCGAAATAACTTAACGACTATTTATTATTAAAATATTATTTTAAAGTTTAATTTAAATTATACAATAAATAAATCCGCCCTACTTATGCCCCCCACGGACATACCTAGTTATTTGAACCTGCGACAAATTACAATAAATATTCGAGTCGATAAGTCGAGTCTCAAAGGAATAATAAGGAACCTGATAAAAATTAAACATATCAAAACAGTATGTATTACCGAGAAGGTAATTAGGGCACAGGAGCCCGCCTCGTAGTTTCAATGCATGTTGACGGACTTCACATGACATCAAATTTTTTTTAGCTCCAGGCATATAGGTTCCCGTAAAATTTTTTATTAACCGCCGGGCACGTTGCAATTCAGCATCGATTTTAGTAGATCAAAGTCGATTTTTACTTTAAATGAATGTAATACTATTTGTTACGGTCTACGGCTGCTCCAGCAAGGGTCAAATCTTCCGGGGCCCATTCAGCAGAAGACTTCACGAGCAGACGCAGGTGGGACTCTTCGCCCACGCGTCGAGCAGGCAGTCGCTCGACGCGTGGGCGAAGAGTCCGTGCCCACGCAGCCGCCCCACCTCGGCCTTTACCTTACCTACATACCAAACTAGGTGGGGCGCCAGCTCGAACGCAATTGGATGGCGTACAAATTACCTTTTTTGGCCTAAACACTATAATTATATTCATTATCCTGCACTGACTTTGCCTGGGTAGGATCTATTAGTAATCTAATGAGGCGTTATTCATATTTAAAATAATCAAACACCTATAAGTTTTGGGTTAACTATAGTCTAGATCAATTCCTTGCATTGCTCTCTGTCTGTTCGTGAAGTTTAATTACAATCGATTTAGCCATTCCGAAGATAAGCCCGGACATAACAATAACAATTAACAGTGGTAGAGCCACGAGGCAGCTTTTGCTGTCGCACGGATGGGCCGGCTCGAACCGGGGTGGTATCACGACCTCACAGAAAACCAGCGTGAAGTAGAGGTTTGAGACCTCTGCCTTTCGCTTGGTGAGTGCAGGTGGCCGGAGGCCCTTTTTACTGGAAATGAGGCATTCCATCTTAGTCCTAACGGGTGACAACGCATCTACATTTTGCATCGCATCTATTACAAATAATAGAGGATAGATGTAGATGTCTATGGGCCGCAGCAACCTCTTACCATCAGATGGACTGTGTGCTCGTTTGTAACCGTTATCATATAAAAGAAAAAAAAACATACATACAGACAGACACGTAAAATTTAAAAAAGTATTTATGTCTTAATAGCATGCATAACCCAATGAGTTCAAAAGAAGGCAGTTATTTTGAAGTTAGATATAACAGACAGACATATTTTTGTACTATATTAATTTTATTACAATACATCAATTTTATCATTTTAAATAGTTTCCTCTTTTATTACTTCACCACGTCCTGGGTTCAGTAAGTGAAAATGCTTAAGATATAATTTAAATCCTTTAAACCTTTCAAGTTAATTGACGATGATTAAAAAAAAATATTAGAATAATATAATCATTATAAAAATCCAATTATACTTAATGAAAAAACTACTAAAATAATGTTCACAGACAACTTTATCATCTTACATTATACCTTTAGTCTAAAAAATATCTCGTGGCGTCGCGTCGGTTGAACAACAAATTACGTTCACTACGTTGTTACATCCGTGTCAAATGTAGGAGAGAAAGTCCTTGCGAATAGCGTTGTGACTGGTGCATTGTTCCCGATGCTTGTCTCGGACGTAGCGCGTAAGCGACGACCGATAAGCGATTTTTTTATTTACTCCTGATACAAGATGGCTTGATCGTGTTAATGACTGATTAAAGTATAGAAAAAACAAAGTCATTCGCTGATGTTGGGTTTTGCGATGTATTAAACAAAGGCATTTTTATTATTTTGTCTTAAATAAAGAAGAAAGATAGACGAAGCGATGCGTACATGTCAAATGACGCATAAACCATGTTCAATCTCTTGACTGCCACTCACACACACAACTTTCTTATCTTTTTTTTAACAGCCCGTAAAACTTCACTGCTGGTCATATATGTACCTAAAACGATATTGCTGGTTGGTTGCAAATGATGAGATGCGAATGTTTGATCCTACAATAAGTTGAACATGGTTCGTCTCCGTCTTTCTTTCTTTGTTGGTCTGAGGCTTTTGTTATATATTTCATTGCGAGAATAGTTACTGTGCAACAGCAATTTCAACAGCATCTTCACCAAGAATTAAATAGAAAACTGATGAAATCTGATCTCTCCTACAGCTGGGCCTATTTTTGTTGTTGATGATGTTTATTACCGTGTGAATGTATTGGCTTTCTATAGAATAATAGTGACAAACGAGCACGCAGTCCACCTGATTGTAAATGGATGCTGTGGCACATAGACATCTACATCTATCCTTGATTAAGAATCAAAATGCAGATAAGTTGTCATCCCTGAATACCCTTCTTGGTCTTTGTTTTTAGTCAAAAGGGTCTCCGGTTCTATATAGTCACCATTCGAAACATATGTTCTGTGAAAGCGTGATCCTTCCCCGGTCAAGCCAATCCATTCGTTCTACAACGATAATATAGTTGCAGCGAGGCTCTACCACAAATTTCATTCAGTTCGGCTTAAATACTTAATCAAGTTTATGGGCAGCAACATAACCTGAATAACTGGATGCTGCGGTCTATTACCTACATAACTCCTCGATTAAGAATCAAAATGTAGATGCGTTGTCGAGAATAAAATGCCTTGTTATCAGTTAAAAGGATCTCTAATCCCGTCGCAATCTAAGGTAACAAAACAGCGTTATCGTGTTATTTTATACTAGTGTTCTGTGAATTAAGTAGTCTTGGTAGCTCTTGAGCTAAGTGCTTGTTCTAAATTTCACATTACGTGAGGAACCTAGGTGCGATCGTCGCTGCACGAAAAACATATTTGATTGCTATTTTAAGTGCTGATAAACCACGAGCTTGACGGTGAAGAAAAACATCGGGAGGAAACCAACATGTATGAGAAATGAAAAAAAAATATTTCGAAGATATTGTGATTTGTACTAACACGCATTGGGGCAGCGTTGCGAACATTTCCTTGCCTCAAAAATGAAAAGCGTCATGTGCTCAGCTGTTAAGTATGAAGGCGGGAACTCTACTTTTCTACTTTTAATCTTTGAGAGCTACCACGTACCACGAGCTTCGTGGATCTACCTAGTAAAAAATACATGATTCCAGGGCATAAAGTTCATATTACACATTTCTAACTGTGTCTTTGAATTGGATGTCAAGGTTTTTAGTAACGCATTCTCGTATTGCAAGGATGTTTATTTCCCCGTTTTAGTGATAAATTTGTAAGCTTACTTTAATTATATTTGTGCACATAAACAAGCCTTTATTCACACGAGGAGGTTCACGCAGATGAAAACACAAAGGATTTGAATAAATCATTTCTTCGGTCCTTTTTTTTTGATAATTGTAGCTGCTATAACGCTAAAAGCTTAGCGTTCGCTGTAAAATATCGTAATAAGATGGCATTCCTGCAATTGTTTTTAATTTTTGCAGATTTAAGTGTGGAATGATACCATGAGCTCGGTGGTGAAGGAAAACATTGTGAGGAAACTTGCATGTCTGAAAAACTTAAAAATTATTTCGAAGACATGTGAAGTCCGCTAACATGCATTGAGGCAGTGCGGTGGACATTTTCTTTCCCTAAAATCCTCTTACAAATTAAAGAAGGTCTGTGCCCAGAAGTGGGACGTAAAAAGGCTGTAACTTTTGAAAAGTGAAGTTGGATATTTTCCTTGGTGTGTGTTTTAGATTATAATTAATAAACATAATATAAGTATATTTTTAATTTTTATATTTTTTAATTGTTCCCAATTATAATAACTATAAATATTAAATAAAACGTATCAAGCTTTTACATAGCACATTTTAAATTTTGCGAAAAATTGTAGCGTTAGACAAGAAATATTTTAAAATCGTAACGCACGACATTGGAATTCTGAAGCGCTATTGCAAATTATTCAAGTAAAGTACTCGTGAAGTATTAGAAGCTATTTGTCGTTTCTACTGGAAACATGCATTAACGTCAACAGCAAGCAACGTAATTCACCTAAAATCTAAAATGGTTTTCAGTCCTTGCTTGGGCAAACAGGAAAATGCATCATTTCCGCGGATGAAAAATGATTCATATATCACAAACATTGAATAAATTCTCTTAGTGATGCCTCATTTGTGACACATCCATATTAAATGAAACCAATTTTTAAAGATTTTATTACGATTTATTTTTATATATTGCGACTTTTCAACATTTCTGATATTTTTATTTATTAAATGCATTCGATTTTTAGCTCGAAAAGTACACTTAAAACACATTTCTTTGTTCCTGGTAGCAAATATAGCAAACCATCTTCGAGACACGTGAATGTTCCAAAACGGACTGTTTACACAGGTCGATTACGAGGAATGTGGTATTTATATACCTGTGGTACTACTAACATTGACCATGTCGATATAAACACAGACATAATTTTAGACAATAGGACTGGCCTAATAATATATTTATAATAAATAAGTATATTGTGGGTATTAAGCTAGTATTTTTGTCTAATAATAATAATTATTCAATATAAACATTTAGGCCTTTTTATTTTGACCAATATCTGAAAGTCATAAATGTCTTTTGTCATTGAGCCGAAGCTGCGCCGGGCGATTCTGGTATTAATATCCTTGTTTATTCTTTTGGATGTATGCAATACCGATCCAGGTTATTTGGAATTACAAGTTTTAATGACAGTTTCAGCCTGTATTTAGATTAAAACCAGCACTATTACCTTCTATGCGCTCCTTTTACGCCACTATTATAATTCTATTAGAGTTCAAATCCTTATTTGAAATCCTTTTCCAGCACACCTTTCAAAGTGGTTATTCTCTACTTATAATTTTTCAAAAAATTTATTTATCCCATTGTCGAAGGTGACTTTTTTAATAATAATAATTTATAAAACTTATAATAGGTATACATACAGAAAAAAATCGTACATGGAATTGCAATAAAATTATGTAAATGAAAAACATGAGGAGAGGGTGACGATCTGTTCTCCTTGTTAGAAGACCATTTTCTGTTGTTATATTCTACAATAGCCTGTATTAAGAAATTCAGAATTAGACTTTATGTTATGATCCTTTGACATGATAAAAAACGCAAAGTTTTACTGCAACTACGACTAACGACAATCTACGACGTTATGACAGAAAAAAAATATTTAGGCAAATTTAGCTCACGTTAAAAATTCTTCGACTGAATATAGACGAAAGGAAAAAATTTAACGCTAGGCTGTTCATAGAGCCGACAAAAAACACCGCGGTGTAGGATTTAAAAGCGATTTGTCATCCATCACCGGAGACCGGGGACGCCAAGTGCAGTCTCATGTCGTCCATGACTCATTAGACAATCGATCCCGCGGTACAACCGCCAATCCCTATCAGCAAATATAGAGGAACAATGCGCTAAATGCCTCGTGAAGTAAAATTAACCAGCATTAAATGTGCTGCCGACACAGCACTAAACGTTTCGTCCGTGTAAATTGAGTGCAACGATGTTATTATTTGACTCATGTCTGTGTTCATCCGACACAATTGAATGAAATTTTTGTTATAAATGCTCGACATCATGAGATGAATATTTGTAGAACAGGAGGGCGTTAGTATAACGAACAAGTAATCAATATCAGTTATAAGTGGTCTATTGAGACCGGCGTCCCTTAATTTTCACACAAGTAAAAGGATCACGCGCTGAGAACGCCATGATACTTAACTTCGGTTCAATGGCACTGAACAATCGCCTTTGATTTTTTTAAAGCTACTATAATTGATCAAGCCATCAGAAGTTAAAAAATAAAAAAACAAACAAAGAAAACAAAGAATATTCAGAAAGTTGGCAAATTCATTGTATTTCTTTGAAATGTACGTAAACATAACTCTAAAAATATTGATTTACTCTTTTTTTACGTGCAGAGTTTTTATTTAATTATTTATTTAAATAATTTTTAATAATATTTGATTTAGCGATGCAAATTTCATGATAAACCCAAGATTCACAAATAGGTGACGGGAAGTGCTGCTTCCCGTACAAAACAGAATGTATATTTAAAAGAGAACGGTTGTGAAATCTATAGAAATAAATAAATACAAATGCACTGATGGCTTAGTAGCACAATAACTAAACGTTTGGCTGCAGCGTCGATCGGCGTTGTGGACCGAGGTTTTGATTCCTACAAGCATTGATACAGTTTGATGTTCAAAATGGACACTTACTAAACTACAAACAAAGAAACTAATTATTTAGTGTGAGTGCAATTTATGTATATAAAAAGCCTTCATTGTCCATAAGATATTTGAGGGTTCTTTTTAAATGGAATGAAATATAGAAAAAAAGGATATGTATGTGGCTACAAAACTTTTTTAATTATATCGGTCCATGTGAAGAAATGCGAAGGAAATACCATTAAAGTTTTTCAAGTTCCGTCTTAGTTCTCTAGATTCCACCTTCCAGTGTGGTAGCGGCCTTTGTCCGCGAAGCACAATGCACAGTTGTATGTGTGCAACCGCATAGAATGGCCAGCTCATTGCGTCAAGGATATTTGTCATGAGCGCTTGCATCATGTGCATACATATATAATATAGACAACATTTATATACATCTAGACTAAATAGAGCAGTCTCGAGCGCGGAGCATATCTCGCCTTTGCACTTTTTCTTTTGCTGGTTCTATTTGAAACTCGGATTACTCGCGGTTTTCCTGCTCGACTAGACGTGTTTTATCTTTTATTCAACCTTGTTTATGAAAAAGCACGTTGAATCACCGCAATGTTACACGTACTGGCCTAAATAATAAATTATTAAACGTGTCTTGATTGTAATCTGATTTTGTTAGACGTTCTTTTTTATTGTTAAAAAAACATGAACCAAACCTCATTAGTTAGGAATATACGAGAATAAATAACATCTCATAAATTTGGTGAGATACGAATATAAAATCCGTTATAATTTTTACTCACAATTTTTTCCGACCGAGAGACATAGATAAGGATTTTCTAAATTAGAATAAGGATGACTAAAGAGCACACAGTTCATCTGATGGTAAGTGGTTGCTGTGGCCCATAGACATCTACATCTACATATATCCTCCTTTGCGAAGCAGAATGCAGATGCATTGTCAGCCGTGAGGACTAAGATGAAATACTTCTTTTCCAGTAAAAAGGGTCTCCAGTTCTCTACACTCACCATAGGAAACACAGCAGCGTTAAACTGTTATTTTACGCTGGGTATTCTGTGAGAGCGTGGTCCTTCCCCGATCGAGCCGACCCATTAGTGCTACAACTATACTAATAATATGGCTCCAGCATGACTCTACTACGTGTAGAATGGGTCGTGGTGGTGGTGGATTCGTTAATATACTATTTATATCCTATAATATTAATTACTAAACGAGCAATATTTATTTATTTGTTTGTTAGTAATAGAGTTCCCGAAAACAGCTAACGATTTTGATGAAATTTACATAATATGGGGGTTTACGGTGACAAAAATCTATCTAGCTAGGTCTCATTTCTGGGAAAAATCGTTTTCATCGTATTTTCACGTACAAAGCGACCCGTGCAATATGTTTGGTAATTTCATCACAGATATCATCTTAGAGTGTTGCTTTACCACGCCGGAGCTGCAATGTGAGCAGATCTTTGTAGTTTTTATTTTCGTTATTTAGTAGGTATTCTAGCCCACACGGTCCCGCTAATGGGCAAGCATATATTAAATTATAATAGATTAATAAAATATTTTGTTTGCAAGGTTATCATTTTTATGGCGCTATGAGTAATTTTTAACCGTTATGTCAAAACATTGGTTACAAGAAAATATTGTTTATCGATATAGGTATAATCAAACTTCTTTAATACTTTTTCTTAATGATTGTTACTGGTTTCTCGTAAATCTAAATATAAAACTTTCTAAATCTAATTTCCAATTATAAACATTATATACATATTTATTATAAGCTAAAAACATTTATTGAATTTAAAATATTATTTATTTACATTGTTTAGACATAGTATAAAATTAAATCTAACAAAAAGGTTTTTTTTTATAGGATAAGGGTGACAAACGAGCACACAGTCCACCTGATGGTAAGTGGTTGCTGCAGCCCATAGACATCTACATCTATCCTCGTTTGCGAATCAAAATGCAGATGCGTTGTCACCCGTGAGGACTAAGATGGAATGCCTCATTTCCAGTAAAAAGGGCCACAAGGGTTAGACACAATATTAAAACAAACTATAATAAAGAATAACTAAAATTAAAAACACAATTTGTCATACAGTCCTGCTCCCTGTGGTATCGTGCCAACAACGCTGGCTGCGTTTTCTCGCTGAATGGCTATACTTAGCCCTTGAGCGAGAAAAAAACCAGCCCTCTTATCATCACCAGCGACTACATACAGTTCCTTTAGCAACTTCACCGCATGTGGGCCCTACGGACTGATTATATTAAGATATTATATTTGGCTTAGCAATGAGTTGATGCGCTGGGGGGCCGCGGGTTCGAGTCCCACACGGAACAAGTATTTGTATGGCCTACAAATAATTGTTCCGGGTCTGGATGTTTGTCCTTGTGCAATTTGTGTTTGTAAATTGCCTCTGCTATACAGGAGAAATCCTAGTGTAGGGGTAACGTTTTTTAAATATAAATAAATATATAATATGATATTTATGTAGGTAAATTTCATCCCTGAGAAAATAATATTTTTTTCCAACGCCGAGCAAAGTTCCAGTGTTACAAACATTATTCTGCTACAATTTATAAAGCACTTTGCTATTGAGAGGTTTTTTATAGCGTTGGATTTTACCTCCTTTCATTTAAGAGGTCAATCAAATAGGATGTTTAAGTTTAGCTTCTAAGAAATTTATGTTCAAGTGACGTGTATTAAGACACGAACACGATAAAGAATGTCTAATAATTATTTTGATATTTAATATTTATGCCAAATTAAGTATTGTATGCGTTCGGAAAATTACGGCATATCTTCTCGTCAGGTATACCTCAAAACTTGAAAATGAGACTGTACAACCAGTGCGTGTTGCCAGTGATGGCCTATGGAACTGAGTCGTGGTCCTTCACTGCTGGCCGTATGAGGAAGCTCAAAGTCGCTCAGCGTGCTATAGAGAGGCTACGCTTGACGTTTCTCTGCGTGATAGACTTAAAAACGAGGATATCCGCAGTAGAACCAGGGTAACCGACGTAGCCCAAAGAATTAGTATGCTGAAGTGGCAATGGGCCCGGCCATATAGCTCGAAGAACCGACAACCGATGAGGAAGAAATGTTCTCGAGTGGCAGCCTCGTGCCGGCAGGCGAAGTGTAGGGCATCCCCCCACTAGATGGAGTGACAACCTGGTAAGACATGCAGGAAGTCAATGGATGCAGGTGGCTCGGGACCGTGCTTCCCGGACTTCTGAAGGGCTGTAATAATGATGATGATGAAGTGTTGTATGATTGAAACTTTTCTTTTATTTATTGAATTAGGTCAATAAATAAAAGAAAAGTTTATAGACCAAGTTATCAATATATTCAAGATGCATGTATGCGTAATATGGATTCGAAAGAAGAAAGAGAGGTATATCAGGATTTACCAAATGGAAGTCTGTATTACCTGCCTATAGGTGACTACGTATGAATATAGAACAAGATATGAGAGCGTGTTCTTGCAATATTGCAAATATAATTTATAGTTTATTGAGTTTAATGAAGTTCTCACCGTTGTACTTATCTAGATGATAGCTGTACTTATACGGTTGGTCGATAAAGTACTAGCCCTCGAGATGAGTACTCTGCTACGAAGGAGGATGCTATACTCGTAGTTGTATCTGCAACCGCTTTGTAATCACTAAACCACTTGAAACACCTGTCGACATACGTCTACTATTAATATACCAGAACGGATTTATCATAATACACGTAAACGTAACGTAGGTAGTCTAGAAACGAGAAATTTCTTTTTAATTTTAAAACACAAAGTAAAAGTAATGTAGGGGGACATCGTACTTCGGGTAAGGCGGTCAGTCTCAATAGCCAGTAGCGCAGACAGGATTATAGTGCCCGAGTGTGTTTGCGTATACACTGGTTCACTCTTTCTGACTCTAGGCGACTACTGAGAATGTCTGGACCGAAAAACTTAATAACTGATTATTGGGCCGACCTAACCGTGAATCTATAAAATCGTGAAAATATAAAAAGGTCCCGCTGGGTTTCTTGCTGGTTCTTCCCAGGACAGAGGTCTTTTTTCAAATCAGTCAGTAAAAAATGACTTTCAATAAGAATTACACATGTCATCTATATTGAATAAAAAATTATTCTATTCTATTCTATTCTAATCAAATGATCAGCAGGCACTAGATCAACGAGGCAGTCTAAAGTAAAGTAGAAAAAAGTAAAAAAAAGCCTGCCTGTGCAAGTTTCACTGATTTATTAAATTCTTAATATTAAAAATGAAAGAACAAACCTTTTTTCCGAGGGGAAATGCCTACGCCTTATTGGGGCAAGGACGCGTTACTTCGGAATCATACCGACTGAAACCCCCAAGTTTTTGTACACACGGCCTTCATCACCACCCGCATAGCAAAAAATAATAGAATAATTTTTAGTTTTCAATATAGATTACATGTTGAAATTCATTTTTTACTTTTACCACTGGTTCACTTTTTACCACTGAATAACCTCCCCAACCGTTCAGACCTGTTACGAGGAGAATATGTACCAGTAAAATCGAGCACTTGGAACACACTTTCCGACCCCAGTAGTGGATCTCGTCTATGGCTCTAGCCACGGTTAAGCGGAAACCTGTTTGTTCTACAGTGTTTGCAGCAGGCTCGATCATTCCAATTAAATCCAGCTTTGTTGTAATAGAACTAAACATTGTTAAAGGTATCCAATAACTTAGACGCTGCCCGCAAGTGTCTTGCTGCTATCACTAGTTACAGACCAAAATGAATATTTCGTTCCCGCGATAAATAGAATTCTGGCTGCTAGAAAAGGTAATTACGGTTTCTGAGATGCACATTTCCGTTTCAAAACTTCTGTCCGATTTTTGTAAATATGCTTTTGTAAGTGGTCTGAATGTTGGTCTCTAAATAAACAAGTGAAGAATAGTTTGCCGGCTTACGTACACAACAAAATAAATTTTCTTTAGAGAAAATGTTGGCGCTATTTTTTGAAAATGTATAAGCTTTTTTGAAAACCAGGACACATTTTGCGTAATGTCTAATGCCGAACATTCCTTTGTGAAGTCGTAGCAATTACCACCAGGATACGGACTGTATCTATTCTAGGACGGATTTGCAGCAATCGTCAAATATTGCAAGTGAATTTGGAATAGCATTACCAATATCTAGCACGCTGCTTTCGTCACCGGTCTTAATATACCTATTACATCATTTATATACCACAAACTGTCGGAGGCTATGTGATCTTTCAATCATTACGCAGCGGCAAGTGCTTCGCTTTCAAAAGTTTAAAGTTGCAGCCTATGTACATCCCACTGCTGGGCACAGGTCTCCTCTCATTTCTGAGAAGGTTTAAGGGCAAGGAAATGTCCGCCGCGCTGCCCCAATGCGTGTTAGCGAACTTCACATGTGTTCGGAATGTGTTTTTTTCTTGTTTCTCAGACATGCAACTACCCTCACGATGTTTTCCTTCACCGCCGAGCACTTGGTAAATCAGCACTTAAAATTGTAATTAACAATTTCATTGATGATGGCGGGTATCGAACACGGGTTGTTAGCGTACTGTGAAATTTATAGCGAGCGCTTAGCCATTGAGCTACCATAGCTCAAAGAGAAAACGTTTTACGCCATTAAATCGCCTTCTTAAAGAACTTTTGCATTGTTTATAATCGTAGAGTTGCCATATGATTAGTGCTGGTTCATTTTAGCTTGTTCTGTTTAGGTAACATGGTTACGACATACTCCTTACAAACTGCTATTGGTATAAATCTTAATAAAATGCTTGCAAAGATTCCAATTGCTGTTTACGTACTGTTAAGCATTCTAAACACAAAGCCAATTAGCTCTGGGTTTTCGAATGCTATTAACAAAGAAGGAGAATTCAAAATGGACTAACCACGAAACTAAAGTAAGAGATTCCGACTTAGCAAAGGGAATGTAAAGCAACTTGTTTGTGGAAACTTTAAATTGCATTTTAAATTTTGCTCGTTAACATTACACTCCTATTTGACTCAAGTACATCCTTTATTTTACTTACATCGCGGCTAAGTACATGGTTTTTTAATTACATTTACATTTATGGCCGCCTATCATTCATAGCCTATTTTTAATTCGCATGGAAATGAAGGGACCTCATTCACTTAATAAATATACGTATAGTTTTGTTATTTGTTTAACTAAGAACATTAATAACGATTGAACGATTCTATACAAATATACATTTTCTGCCGACTTCCAAAAAGGAGACGGTACTCAATTCGACTGTATGTTTTTTTATCTGTGTTACCTCATAACTTTGTACTCGGTGAATCGATTTCGATGATTCTTTTTTTATATGAAAGCTGATAGTTCTCGTGTGGTTCCATATGAATTTGATCAAGGTCAGACCAATAGTTTTCGAGTTTTTCTTAAATACCTTATATTTAAGTCGGCTGTAAAAAATTTTTAATTTTGAATTATTTTTAATATAGTTCGTAACAGTTATTATTTTTTACAGTCGAAAGGACTATTTTAAAATACCTATATCCATGACGTATTTGCTGTCAGTTTTTCTTCTGAAAAAACTTTATCAAATTGGTAGAGAAATCATGTATTAGAGCAGCAGCATTAATGGGTTGGTTCGACCAGGAAAGGACGACGCTGGGTGTTTCGTATGATGAGTGATGAGAACCGGAAATCCTTTTTATTGAAAACTATGCATAACATTTGAGTCATCGCGGTTGACAACGCACCTTTATTTGTATTTTTTATTGGGTCTATGGCACAAAACATGCACTTATTATCAGGTCGACTGTTTTCTCGTTTGTTACCATTACTTAATTATCACTAAAACATTAATTCATTCATTCATTACAGCACTTTACAAGTCCATTGCCTACCCCAAGAAACGCTACGAAGTACGGTCCTGAGCCTGTATCCATCGGCTTCCTGCATGTCTTATCAGGTCGTCACTTCATCTAGTGGGAGGCTTAATACATGCCATTCATTAATTTTGTCACTACGCTAAAATATTTTTTTAAATTGTATGTATAGTAAATTGATATGAGTAGCTATTTAACAAATGTCATAGACTTAGAATATACTGGCGTAACAAATGTAAACAACGTTCATGTCAGCTGTCATATAACATCTGTGGAATGCCACAAGTTGTAAAAAGTGAGCTCGAACGGTTCTTAATATCTATCAGTGATTGAAATATGGTCTAGACATCGCAAGTATCGCTTGTGATCTAATTGTGGCGAACAGCCGCTGACGTAACGGACTCGGAACCGGTTGACTGACCGCATCTTGAGATATCAAACTGAACGGCATTCTGAGCCAGCTATATGTTTTAATTAACCATCATTTCAATTCTACAGTATCTATCTAAAGTAATGCTTGTTAATTTTACCTTATTAAATACGAAGATTAAAACAAAGATGTATTAAATAAAAAAAATAAAAATTATTTACGACTCGGTAGTGCAGTGGCTAGATGTTTGCTTGCGTAACCGCGAATTCGAATTCCGAACGGAACAATGGTTATATCGTCTTGAAATTATTTGTCCGTGTCTACATGGTTGTCTATGCGAAATTGATGTAACGTTTTTGAAAAAAAAGAAGGAAAGTAACTTAGCTGCATAAAAACAGAAGAGTTTTAATATATTAATTCATGCATTTAATGTTTTACCCGTAATCGTATATTGGGGGTGTAAGAAAACCCTCTACCCTATACGGTCCGTGGGTATCGTAAGAGACGCAGGAGATGAGTAGCAGCATCTTCCAGACAACAAATGAAAAAATGTAGTTGCCAAGACGCCTGCCAAGCGTGGCACCTATGGCAAAAATATCGCACAGAGGTAATCTATGCGGGAGGCCTAAGTTCAGAAATGGACTTGAATAGGCTGTAATGGATGGACGGAAGGAATTTTTTACTAGCCTTTTTATCTACCTTAACAAATATAAGACTTTCAAGATTCCACCAATTGGTATGCATAACTTAAAACATTTGCTAATACTTATGGAGCTGAGTAAGCGGGTCCTCGAGTGCAGAGCCTCACCAGTCTATGAATTCTGAGACTGAATATGTCGCCATTAGTTGGTTATCAGAACTTCATAGTTGCGGACGGTTAATGGCGATAGACTTATGTTACAGGGAGAATGAGTGTTGGTTGTAGGTCAAGGTGGCATTTGAAGAAGAACTTGTAACATTCCATAACACCCTTAATTTTATGTAACATAATATATGTAATAAGCACAAATAACATGTTGTAAAAAATACGATAATTAATTTGAATTGATAAATATACGAAATAATGATGAAAAATAAATTAAATTGTAGAACACAAGCAATCATAATTATCTAAGTATATATATTTGTATTATTACCACGTTTTTATAAAATCGCTTTCGTGTATATGTGTTCGGGTCAAATTAAGTAATTGATTATAAACTAACTTCCATATGAGCTAGAGATTTGAAATTTTAAACATTGCTCAGATTCGAATGACCATGTAAGCATCTTAAAAAAAACCTGGTATATTTAAAATGTTTAATACATATTTTTTTTAAATTATAAATTTTTAATTATGTTAAAACACTAAACTTTATTACAAATATAATAAGCTACCGGGCGGCACGTTCACGATTGACCCTAGACTTAAGTTAAAGAAATCACGTATACTTATCTTCAAATAATCTACATTGCTAATGTTGCATGCTGCGAAAAGTCATTAAGTAGCTACGGAGCGATGCTACAAAATTACTTCATTAATTCCAAGTTTTTTTCGTATAAGCTTAAACGTGAAAGTGTGCGGGCACAGTTATGTTATCAAATGCAGCTTACGCTCTATGGCTTTGATTAATTTATCTAAATTACCATAAAGTTTAAAAATGTATGTACCTATATAAAATATAAAGAATATTATAAATCGTAAAAGTTTTAATAAGTGAATTATTAAAAAGTAAAACATGTAATAAAAAATAAGAAACGCAATTGTGGAACTTAAATAATGAAAAGCGACGGCGCGATTTAATTTTAATAAGAATAAACAAAAGATATTTATTTTACTATAAAGAGCTGGCAGTGTAGACCAAAACATTTTAAAGCTTTGTATCATTCCGTTGCTATTTTAAAAGTTCTTTTTGCTTATGAATTCAAAGGTGCATTCGAGCAAAACTAACATTCTGTTCCAATCGGTTTTTCATCATGCAAACATGGCGTAGTACTGATTAAAATTTGCAGCCGGTTGTGCCCTGTCGCTTAAGCGAGCCCAGTTATAGTTTAATCTCACTGATGTATCTAGTCGCATACATTTTGTTATGGCTAAGTTTCATTTGATAGCTGCGAGCAAAATAAACTTTTAGATGTAGGGTTAATATCATGTTTCTAATGTATAACATGCTTTAAACTTTTTTACCAACTTCAAAAAGGAGGAGGTTCTCAATTCCAAAGTATGTTTTTTGTACATATGTTACGCGATATCTTCGCAGATTGTGAACTGATTTTAATGATTGTTTTTTTATTAAATAGGCTTTACATCACTGTGGTGGTTGCATTAAAATTCGAAGAAAAAATTCCATCCCCATGGGTAAATAAGTTTCATATTGGACTATTGTTTAAGGAATTTCATATGATATCTTCGTAGATTGAGAACCGATTTCAATGATTATTTTTTTATTAAATGGGTTATTATACTTCAAGGGTAGTCTCATACACATTTGGAGAAAATATTCCACCCTTAAGGGTAGCCAATAAATAACTCTTTTTTAACAATTTGAAGTCGGTTTTTACTTTCTGTTAAAAGTTATAATTATTATTACAACAATTGAAATAATATAATCCAATAATTATTAGACACTATTTAATCATCAACCACATCATCAGAGCCCATCACAAGTCCACTGTTGGGTCTGACTATCCTCCTGAATACTACCAACACCTGAGTCTCATTCTTAGTATACTTGTATGTCTAAAGACGGCTCTTCACGTTGGCCAACATAGTGGCGAATGTATTGACAAAGATATTAGTCAAGAGTTTGTGATGGCGTCCACACATTGGAAGGCCGTTCAGTTTGCTTCGGTTCAGGCCAATGTACGGACGAATTTATTAAAATGGATATTGAGGCGCTAACGGCTGTTGGGATTTATTTATTCACAGCATACCGCTACTATGTGAATGTGTATAAGAAAATGATGATCAAAAAGAAATAGAAAAAAATAAATTTTATTTCATCTCTATAAAGCGAAAACTTCCTTCATTGGTCATTGTTACTACCATTGTATAGACACTTGGTACGTTGCGTGAATATAAACAGCTCACTCTAGGAGCTCGTAGCAAACTAAAAAACTAAACGTGCGCCCAACGTGTGGACGCGGCCGCCAATACTTTGCCACAACTCTTTGATCTTTAAGGCGGCTCTTCACGTTGGCCAACATATTGGCGAATGAGTTGGCCAATAACGATGGCCATCGTGTAGAGCGGGTGTTTATGCTTACGTTGGTATGTATTGCAACGATGGCCCACAAGTTGGTGCGGGATCCGTGTGGTGTCGGTTTTCTGCAAAAGATCAAAGGGTTGTGGCAGAGTATTGGCCGCCGCGTCCACACGTTGGGCGCACGTTCAGTTTGCTACGAGCTCCCAGAGTGATCGCACGCACCTGATTTAAATTTTATATGCACGCATCGTAACTAGTGTCTACATAATGGCAGTAACAATAAGCAACGAAAAAACTTCGCTTCATAGAGCCCTACCAAGCCGAAAATTGTTTGGGAAACACAAGTCTTTCAATTCTTTTTTTTTAATGTTACCCCCACACTAGGATTTTCTCCTGTATCGTGGAGGTAGTTTATAAACATAAATTGCATAAGGACAAACATCCAGACCCGGAGCAATTATTTGCATGCCATACAAATACTTGTTCCGTGCGGGATTCGAACCCGCGGCCCCCAGCGCAGCAACTCATTACTAAGCCACTACGGCTCGGAGCCGTCATGAAATAAAATTTCTTTTTTTCCATTTCTTTTTGATAAGCCTTTTCTTATACACAATTGTAGTGATATGCTGTGAATAAATAAACCGCCACTATGTTGGCCAACGTGAAGAGCCGCCTTTACAAGACCGTCGAACCGAGAGTATACTCTGTATGTATACATCTCTTATAGTTTGCCAATGTAAATGAAATATATTATTTAAGTTAAAACCTCATAATTACTTTCACTTAACGTCTTCTTCAGCCTTCAGAAAAGGAAGAGGTTTTATTATAGACTACGGTTTAACGGATAAAATGCGGCATTTTTATGGAATACAGAAATACAAACAAGTACACAGTTCATCCGATGGTACATGGATGTTGTGGACTATAGATACCTAGATCTATCCTTAACAATCAAAAGGATAATGCGTTGTCACCCCTTCGGAAAATAAAATGTCTCACTGACAGTAAAAGGGTCTCCGGTTCCCTACATTCACAGCACACAGCAGCATTTAGCTGCTATTTCACGGTGGTATTTTGTGAGAACGTGGTCCTACTCCGGACTCGATTCATTCGTATATAGCTGCAAGCTACTACGTTAAATTTCTCAATTTGTTTCTCAACTTCAACTGATTTTTTTTGTATATATGTTAATCAATATGCGGTATCAGCGCCGATTTTGTATCGATTTTAATTATTATTCTTACTGAAGGTAGTCTTAATTAAATTTGGAGAAAAATTTCCATCCCCGAGGGTGAAAATCAGGCATGAAAATTTTAAAGTAACTAAAAGGTGACTACTCAAAAGGGTCGTAAAACTTAAAAAGAGTAAAAACTGAATTTAAGAAATAAGTGAAATCGGTGCCAAGACAAAATTTATCAAAGAATTAAAACCATTAAGTTAGTGAAATTTATTTTATCCTTCTTAGTTTTTAGATATCGGTTTTTACTTTTTAAGTTTAACTTTAATCATTTATCACCTTTTAGTAAGTGTTACCAAAGTGTTGCTCACAACTATCGACTTAAAGAATTGCTTAAATTTTTATATGTTAATGGCTCATTAAACTTAACTTATAACATAAGATACGAGTAACTGAAATGGGCTGAGCTTACCTTGCTAAAGTGACATTGCGTCAGCATTTTTTGATTCGATAGAGTCCTTTTTTTAATGTCATGTCATCAAATCATGGGGAAATGCCTACGCATACCCGCCTCGCGGGGGTAAGGACGGGTTATGTGGGACTCGCACCGACTAAAACTCCATGGTGTTCCACCTTCGTCGCATATTGGCAGGGCCACGGGAACGCTTTCGCACACATCCGCGGTCCCACCTGCGCTGGCCGCTCCATGGCGGCCCCTCCTCGGGTGAGGACCACTCCTCTCCCATCTCCTTCTCAGGTAAGGCGCACCAGAACACATGACGCGCCCTTCTCCTCGGCCTCCAACTTCACATGCGCAACGGACGCCCCCGTCTCCGATGCGCAAAGGCCATGGGGCCAGGAAAAACTAGCACTCAGAAGCACCAGCCTTCCTGACCCCAGCGGCGGATCTGGTCTATGGCTCCGCCGCCAACCAAGATTCGGCTGAAGAGGGTAGAGAGAGCAGTGCCTCGCTATACCGACACTCCTCTCCCCCCGCAGCCCCACCACCACCGCATCAATTGACGGTGCGGCCCCGTCTGAGTCGCGGAGGATAGGGCGAGTGGCGCATCGGCATACCAGCACTCCTCTTCCGCCACGACTCCACCTCGGCTGCAGCGGTAGAGGGAGCGGACACCCCTCTCATCGCAGCCCACCGACACACATCCGAAGTGGGCTCGTCAAGCCCACTCGGAGTGGCCACCTCGAGCCGGCCCTACATCTCGGGCCAGCCAAGGGGTTCCTCTTTGTTCAACGCAATTGACCAAGCCATGGCTACTAAGCCCCCCTGCCACGACAAGGCGGGAACTCGTTCGGGGGGGTGATTCGATAGAGTCCTAGGAAATGGTTTGAAGTTTTATAAGAATTCTTTAGGTTTTTTTTATAGAAATAGCTCATGGACACCTACCTCTATGCTTTTTTATAGGAGAGGGCAAACGAGCATACGGCTCACGTGATGGTAAGTGATTACCGCCGCCCATGAATAACTGCAATACCAGGGGAATTGCAGATGCAGTGCCGGTCTTTTAAAAAGGAGTAAGCTGTTTTCTTGAAGGCACCTAAGTCGTATCGGTCCGGAAAAATCTCTGGTGTTAGTCTGTTCCACAAAGAAGTTGTATAAGGAAGAAAACTTCTTTTAAATCGCACAGTGGTGGACCGCCAATCATCCAGTATGGATGGTATCGCGAGTTTTGTCGCGATGTGCGATGGTAAAATCGTACGTCTGGAATTAGTCCGAACAATTCCTCAGAGCAATCCCTGTGGTAAATGCGATAAAATACGCAAAGAGATGCAACATCTCTTCGCAGTGTCAGTGAGTCAAGCCGATCGGAAAGAGTTCGGTCGCCAAACCAAAGTCGGAAGGAGCTGGCACCTGCGCCTTGTAAAGTTGCAGGCGGTGTGTTGGCATGAAATATTGTCCCGCTGTGCTGAGCACGCCAAGCTGCTTAGAGGACAATTTGGCCTTCTCTTCCAAGTGACCGCGAAACTGCACGTCACTCAATATGTCGACGCCGAGGATTCCGATACTGGCCGAGGCAACAAGGAGAGTGTCTTGAAACTGAGGAGATACGACGAAGAGGTTCTTTTTAGCGGCAAACGCGAAAACTTGTGTCTTCTGGGAATTGAACTGGACTAGATTTAGTCGCCCCCAGTCCAAGAATTTGTTCAACAAAGTCCCGACTTCAGACACAAGTTTGTCTCGATTAAGATTCAAAATACGGATGCGTTGTCACTAATGAGGACTACGAAAGACTAATATGCATTATACGGAACAAAGTAGAATTAGGAATTAATTAATTAATTAATTGCCCCTATTTCAGGCCGATTATCTGTGCGAGCGTGGTTGTAGAATGGATTGACTCGACAGTTGAACCAATCCATTCATGCTGCAGCCATCAGGCATGCGTGGCTCTACCATGCAAATAAGATAAAAAAATCAATGTCTCGCGTTGACAATTTAAGAATCAAAATATGATAAACGTGTTGAGATTGTCGTGTGTAAAAATACACATGACAATCTTGCGTCATACGAATACAGTGTTGTAAACATTATGACTTAACTATTGGAACCTATATTTTGTTATAAAACTTTAAGTGACACACGAACTCGCAGTCCACCTAATGTTAAGTGGTTACTGCAGTTCATGGACACATTCAGACAACTTCGAACAAAGTAGGCTACAGATGTGTTATCATCACCTCTGGGGACTTGGACGGAATGCCTCTGCAATCAAATGTTGCAATAACTTCAAGTCTACTAAATAAGATAGAATGAACTGTTTATTCAAAACACGGTACGCGATATTGAGATCTGCTGTGCAGTGTCGGTTGATTCTATTCATAAATTTTCTAACACATGGATAATCATCTCAAACATTAACAACAATCAGGGGTATTCAAATTTCATCTATAAGTTGTTTACAGATAAACATTTAACTAGATTTATAGATTTATCATTAAATCGCATATGAAATGAATAAGATCACGACCATTATAACTGCACTCTACAGTTAAACACTAATCCGTGTAGCACATTCATTGCTCGGATAATACTTAAGGAGCGCAAGAAATCTAAGACCACTCAGTTAAAAACATTAAACTTTTCCGCCACAGTGCGTTCGGCTTGCATGTACCGGCTCATTGTGTCGTGATTTATGAGACCGCTTTTGTAATTCAGGAACGCTCGCCGGTGCTTCTGATTCGCGTTTAACTAAATATACGTAATCTAACGTGTCTGTTTAAGTGTTAGAAACGGTTATAAAATATGTAATTATTGGATGGGCGAAACGAATGCTTCACTTTGCCATTATTTTTATTTTAATGATCTACTCAGACTACACATACTAAAGTTACTTGCTTTTAATATAATTTCAAAGGCAATGTTACCAACATTGCTTTTTACTTTTTAATTACATGTCACAAAAAAAATCAGTTGAGTCGCTCTACGAAAGCATGGTCGGAGAATTATAAATCCATGTATAGGATTGGGCATACCTGATGTACCTAATCGACACATCTTCTCGTCAGGTACATCTCAAAACTTGAACACGAGATGAAACAACCAGTGTGTTTTGCCAGTGACTTATAAATCTGAGACTTAAAGCTTAAAGACGCTCAGCCAGCTATGGAGAAGGCTATGCTTGGGGTTTCTCGGCGTGATAAGTCAAGAAATGAGGATATCCGCAGTAAAACCAGAGTAAACGGCATAGACCAACGGATTAGAAAGCTGAAGTGGCAATGGGCCAGCCATACAGCTCGAAGAACCGACAACCGATGAGGAAGCAAGGTTCTCAAGTGGCAGCCTCGTACCGGTAGGTGAAGTGTGGCGCGGCTACCTAAGATGGAGTGACGACCTGGTAAGACATGCAGGAAGTCAATGGAGGTGGCTCAGGACCGTGCTTTGTGGAATTCTTTGACCTGTGTTCAACAGTGGACTTGTGAAGGCCTGTAATGATGATGATGATGTATAGAATTAGATGCCTTAGATGATGATTAGATGATAGAGAAAAGTCATCGCCTTTGATAGTTGGCAGTATAACCATCTCTTGTAAACCAAATGTAAAATAAAAAGACCGGTGACTGGGAGTAGTATCAAATGTGCGAGTCTGATACTGCGAACACCTCCATTCGCCAAGCGTGGCGATAAATGAACCCTACTACCAGTGAAGTCTATCTTTGGCATTTTATGGCCTAATAAAATGGAGAAAGATTTATAAAATATAAAATTGCATGATGTTATCTTTTTTTTCGCCTTAAAGAACCCAACACTAGGAATTTCTTCTGTATCGTGGAGGTATTTTACATACACAGTCCATATTCAAACATACCGGGGGAAAATATTTGTAGGCCATACTTGTTGCGTGCAGGGTCGAACGCTTAGATATCCAGCGGTAAACTTAAGGAAAAATATGAAGGTACAAAGTGGTTCTGTGTTTAACGGTTGTATTCTTTTAAAGTAAATAATACTATACTTTTAGGCAACAGTATAGTAGTCAGTTAATTATTATTTTATTCAAGTGCCAAATACTTACCGCTTTATGTAGCCAGTGTTCATCATTAAATATTGACAGGCTATTATAATGATCAATGAGGAACATTATGAAATAAACTGCGAAATTTTACTCATGTCTGCCAAGCAAGAGAAATAAAAATTTTACGATTTCGACCAAAATTACTCTATTGCAAGTATAGGTTTTTTTTGAATAAGGGTGAAAAACGAACACAGTCCACCTAGATAGTAAGTGGATGCTGTGGCCCATAGATAACTACATCTTTCTTAGATTAAGAATCAATATGTAGATGCGTTGTCTCTCTTGAGGACTAAGATGGAATGCCTCGTTTTCAATAAAAAGGGTATCTGGTTCTCTACACTCATCATAGGAAAGCAGCTACTTTAAGTTACTATTTCACGCTGGTATTCTGTGAAGCGTGGTTCTGCCCCGGTGGAGCCGAACTATTCGTACTACCTACAACCATAATATAGCTGCAGCGTGGCCCTAACACGTGTGGTGTATACATTACTATTAAGAAATTAGTCCAGTATTGTGTTAACTATACACAAGAAATATTTATTTATCACTAGCTTCTGCCTGCTGAATAGAATAGAATAGAAT
The DNA here is from genome assembly GCA_033319125.1 of Parnassius glacialis. NCBI lineage: Eukaryota > Metazoa > Arthropoda > Insecta > Lepidoptera > Papilionidae > Parnassius > Parnassius glacialis. The sequence goes on along the minus strand of JAVANC010000027.1, from coordinate 25,956,910 downwards.
AGAATAGAATAATTTTTTATTTAATATTGATTATTACATAATACTTATTGAAAGTAATTTTTTATTTACCACTGGTTCGGAAAATACCTCAGTCCTGGGAAGAACCAGCAAGAAACCCAGCGGGACTTTTTTTTAAACATAATTTCACTTGACAATAATTTTGTTTATACAATTTTTAAATGATATTTTCATAGAACCAGCACGGTGGCGATCACCCTATTCCCAGGGGTTATTTTCATTCATGTATTCCTTGATATTATAATAATCCTTCTTGTACAGTTTTTCTTTAATAAAACTTTTAAACTTGTTTATTGGCAAACTTTGAATATGTTCTGGGATTTTGTTGTAAAAGCGTGCACATTGCCCCATAAATGAATTACTGATTCTGTGGAGTCTAGTAACTGGCATTACAAGCTTATGTTTGGTCCTAGTGTTTAAAGTATGCACATCCTTATTCTTATTTAAGCTATTTATGTTTTTATGCACATACATTACATTCTCATAAATATATTGCGATACCAAAGTTAATATGTTTATTTCTTTAAATTTTTCTCTGAGGGACTCTACAATTTATTTTATAAATCGCCCGTACGGCTCTCTTTTGCAAAAAAAATAAATATAACTTCAGTCGCATTACCCCATAGCAAAATTCCATAAGACATTACGCTATGAAAGTAACTAAAATACACTAATCTAACTGTCTCAACATCTGTGAGACTTCTAATCTTTCTTACAACATATGCTGCAGAACTAAGTCTGCTTGCTAATTTAGATATATGGGGGCCCCATTGAAGTTTCGCGTCAATAGTAATACCAAGAAAAACAGTGGTATCCACAAGACTCAACTCCTCCCCATTTAACAGCACATTGGTATTCGAATGTTTTACATTAGGTATTGTAAATTTAATACACTTTGTCTTATTGCCGTTTAAGAGCATATTGTTGGCTTTAAACCAATGTACCAATTTCGATAGAGCATTATTTACATCATCATAATTAATTAACTGTCGGTCTGAAGTAGCGGATTATCCTTAAGGCAACCTAGCAATGTGCCTAGGGGCGCGTGGTTCAAAAGGGCGCGCGCGTAAGTTCTTAAACGAAGAATGTGCGTATCGACGACGGCAATTAGCAATTGCAGTAGTGAGCTCTTTTTTCCATCCAAGGACAAAATTATTATATTAATATTATAATTTGCACAATAAGACTTTGGCCTGTGGTTCCATCCCGTTGGAAATAGAAACTCCATCATGTTCGATTTCCCGCTGTAAATTTTATTATTTCTGTGGTACAAAGTATGTAATTTGCCAAAATTCATACCAATCCGTTTAGGTATTAATGCAAGATTCAAATATAAACATTTAAATATATCCATATTTAATGTTACAGATAGCATGTCCCTTCATCAGCCACAAAAAAATGACTGATAGACGTATAACATCGACATTTCTGAAACGAAATTTATAACCGAGTATGGATATTTGAAATTTAAAATAGAGAACAATTCTGACCATTTTCAAGACGTGTCTACGTAGGATCGTAAAGCTTTAATTTATTATATCCAATTTAAGCTAATGCCACGTCTATAGTGCCGTGCTACTGAGGCATTTGTATGTATTTAGGTGCAACTGTAGACATTCCGTTTTAGCTCGTTTACCGCTGCCACTGCCCGTAACGAGTGTTCTGAGAAAACTGCATTGCATTTACGAGCGAATCTTCTATTTTACCGCGTTAGACATATTGCGAGAAGATAAGTGCGTTAATGCGAAAAGTGCTATTTCATTGGTGTTTTATGAAGGCTATTGTTATCGTTACTTTGCATTTCTGAAATGTTATGAAGTAAATAGAATTGGACATCAGAGTTTATAAGTATTTAAGCGCAAACCAAGTACAGAGCACTCACAATTTTGAATACCAACGTAAAGTAGAAGCTATGGCTTTTGCGTTTCGCTTGGTTAGTGCAGGTGCCCCCCCCCCTCCCCCTCCCATAACATGGTAGCGGAATTTAAAAAGAAAGGAATACCCCAGGAGGGTACCAACACTCCTGGTAATGGAGAATCCCTCACTGAGCATCCACGGTCAAGCTACCCTCTACTTCCTGAGTGTGGGTGCTCAGGCTGCCTCGCGTATTTTGCCCCCCCGGGCGGAGGGGGGGGGGGGCAAAATCCCGCTCTATACTAAAACTGCACGGGGCAAACAGAGCGATAAAACCATGGCGAACCCTGCCACGCTATTCGTGGACTTCTGCAACATCAGGTGACTACCATCTAGAGACGGCGAAGCCGGCCTTGCTCTTTTTAACCGAGACGCAGGTGTCCTCTCCGGCTGATACTTCGTTCCTGTCCTACCCGGAGTACAAATTAGAACATTTCTTTGTGCCCCGGGCTGGAGTTTGCGTATACGTCAGAGAGGATTTTTTAATTTATAGATCAAAATTTATTTTAGGGGGATAAGTCGCTCGCGTCCGTAGGCTTCGACCACCTAAACCTAGGCCCACCCTACACGTGTCCCCCGGGTGGTGCTAAACGAGCGACAAAGCCGAAACGACAGACTCGGCTCCTCGCCGTGTGGTAGCGGCGTAAAATTTACCACCCCTTATGTCGCACCATGAGCCAACAACTCAAAGAAATGGCCCCGAGTTCCCGGCGCCCCTTTAATGGGGCAGGGGTGCGAAGAATCTCCGGGAGGAAAACCGGCGACGAGGTTCGCCACCCGTCACGTCCTGTCTCCTGGAGGGGCGAAAAGTGGATTGCGGAGGCCCGTCTGGCTACGCTGAATGTATGTGGAGCAATGAATGATAAGATGGATGAAATATGCGAAATGATGAATGATAGAGGAATAGATGTATTATGTGTGAATGAGACGAAACGAAAGGGAAGAGATGTCACTGCACATGGCATGTATACCGCTTACTGGTCTGGTGTAGACGAGACCGAGCGGGCATGCCAGGGAGTCGGTGTCATCCTTTCAGAAAGAATGGGTCAATATGTGAAAGAGTATGAATGTGTAAGCCCAAGGCTGCTGTTGATACGAATGAAAGTGGGCTTAAAGAAGTTGTTTGTGCTTGGGGTTTACGCCCCAGATATGTCTAAGCCCACTTATATCCGAGAGCAGTTTTGGGACATGGTAAGGCTGGTGTTGACGAAGTGCAAGGAAAATGAAAATATTATTATGTTAGGAGATTTTAATGAAAGGGTGGGAGTGAAGAGGTCTGGTTATGAAAGGATATTAGGAGCGTTTGGCGATGAAAGAATAAATGAGAATGGTGAAGACCTCCTCACCATATGTGTGGAAAAGAATCTTTTTGTGGCGAACACTTTCTTTCGCCATAAGAGGATTCACATGTATACATGGGAAAGAGGGGATGATAGAAGCATGATAGATTTCATAATTGTGGATGGAAGAATGAGGAGCGCAGTGGTAGATACAAGGGTTTACCGGGGGTCCAACGTAGGGACGGATCATTACTTGGTCTTATGCCGAATTAATGGTCTATTCAAGCGTTGGCGGCATCGGACATCTGTGTCTACCACTGCGTTACAGCGTATAAGAATAGAGAGGTTACAAGATGAAGGTGTGAAAGAGAAGTATAAATGCAGACTGAGGGAAAATATAAGTGTGTTGAATGAATTTTGTATGAATGAGTTAGACTTGAAGAATGTATGGAATAATGTTAAGAAAGTTTTGGTGGATACAGCCACCGAAGTATGTGGTGTAAGTAAGAGAACGAATGAAAGGAAAAGTAATACTTTGTGGTGGGATGATGAGGTACGGATGGAAGTTGAAGCAAAGAAGAGGGTATGGCTAGATTTACTAGCAACCAAAGCTGGTAATTCTGGCGGTATGAATGATGAGATTGAAAGAAAAAAGGCAGACTTTAGACGTATAAATAAGAGAGTAAAAGAAGTTGTTGAAAGGAAAAAGCAAGAAAGAATAGATAAGAATGATAGAAGAATATCTGATAACTTCCAGGCAAATATTAAAATGTTCTGGAAGCTCGTAAGAAATGCCAGGGGAAATTCAAAACAGCCTAGAATGAATGCTATACGAGACGAGAATGGCTGCATGCTGAATGATGAAGTTTCGAATTTAATGAGATGGAAGGAATACTTTGAAAGCGTGTTTAAGAGTGAAGAGTCGTCTGAAGTAAGTGAAATGGAAATTCCGGAAGAAGTGGAGAGAGGTAGAGAAATAAGTGTAGATGAAATAGTGAAAGCAATGAAAAGCATGAAAGCAGGTAAGGCAGCCGGATATGATAGAGTATCACTCGAAATGCTAAGGGCTGGAGAGGGTGTGGTTGCAGGCCTGCTGTACACCTTGTTTAATTTATGTTGGGAACTGAAGCGGGTACCGGAAGACTGGTGCAAAGCTGTTATAGTCCCAATATATAAGGGAAAGGGGTCGCAGCAGGACTGTAAAAACTACCGTGGTATCAGCTTGCTTAGCATTGTGGGTAAACTGTATGCTAAGGTGTTAATTGAAAGAGTTATGGAAGAAACTAATGAAAAAATTTGGGATGTGCAAGCTGGATTTAGAAAGGGGATGGGGTGTACGGATCAAGTCTTTTCCATGCGCATGATTGCTGAGAAATTTTTGGCCAAAAACCAGAAAGTTTTTTGTGCGTTCATGGACTTGGAAAAGGCTTATGACAGAGTGGACAGGAACGTGTTATGGCAAACACTGACCTCATTTGGGTTGAGCGCTGGTCTGATACAGGCATTGAAGTCTCTATATAGGGACTCTAGTGCTTGTGTCAGGATCAACGGGGCCTACTCGGACTGGTTTGGCATCCATAAAGGTGTCAGACAGGGCTGTGTGGCTTCCCCGTGGCTGTTCAACCTATTTATGGACAGTTGGTTGGAAAATTTGAAAGTAGAAGAATGCGGGTTAAGAATGGGTGAGTTAACCGTCAAATGCCTTTTGTACGCCGATGATCAAGTCATACTTGCGTCTTCGGCAGCCGAATTGCAAATGATGGTTACATTAATGAACAGGACATTAAAAGAAAAGGGAATGAAAGTGAACGCAAGTAAGACGAAAGTTATGGTTTTTGAAAGAGAAGAAAGTAAAACGATATGTGAAATAAGAATAGAAGGGGAGTTGGTAGAGCAAGTAGATGAGTTTGTGTATTTGGGATGTGTGTTTAGCAGGGATGGTAGATATGATAAGGATATAGAACGACGAGTGAATGCAGGAAATAGAGTGAATGGGGCTTTACACTCTATTGTGAAAAGTCAGAATGTGTCCAAAAAGGCACGTATGGCAATTCACAATGCTGTGTTAGTGCCTACTTTAATGTATGGTAGTGAAAGTTGGGTGTGGCAGAAGAAGCACGAGAGTAGAATAAATGCTGTAGAAATGCGATCCTTAAGGAGTATGTTAGGGATGAATCTGAATGACAGAGTGAGAAATTGTTTAATAAGAGAAGAGTGTGGTTTGCAAGATGATGTTGTGACCAGGATTAAGAAAGGAATGCTTCGGTGGTTTGGTCATGTGGAAAGAATGAATGAGGAAAGAGTGACAAAGCAAATTTATGTTGCAGAGGTGAACGGCAGAGTCGGAAAGGGTCGCCATAGGCGAAAGTTTATCGACCAAATTGGCGATATGTTGAAAATGGGCCAAATCAAGTGTACCTTTAACCGACGAGCTTGTATGCGTAGGTATATGGATGTGGAGGAAGCGAGAGAGGTCTGTCAGGATCGTGCCAAATGGAAGTCCATAGTCTCTGCCTACCCCTCTGGGTGACAGGCGTGAGTGTTTATAGATATAGATTATAGATAGATATAGATATTTTCTTTTTTAATATCTATCCACATCGATTAAGAAATACTAAAAGTTTTTCCTGATTAATTTGGATTTTTCACTTTTTATTACAAAATTACGTTTCTGTAAAACATCTAAGAGAAAAATAATTACTGTAGTACTCTTGTCGCCTAGACTTTGTTGAGTATTTTACAAAGAAAAATTTCCAAACTATTTAAAGAATATCATTAACCCTCATTTTGTCACTAACCACCAAGGAAAGCCTCCGTGACTTCCCTACGCTGAATTATTCTGGGAATAGTTTACAAGCTTCAAAATTTCTGTCATGCAACTATAATATATGTAGAAATTTTAATTAAATTTGATCCGACCCGATAAAATTATGCTTCGACAATTATTTCTTGTAACATCAAGCATACACATATTAAGACTGTACCTATAATAATTAATCATATATGCCAAATAATTAATCATATATTTCATTATCGACCAAAAAATTGTTTATTTTCTTTTATTATGAAGTAAAAGAACAAGCTTACAGTCCAGCCGATAGTAAATACATTCTGCAGACCATGAACAGATGCAACTTCAAACAAAGAAGGAAACAAATTGGTTTTCTCGCCTAAGGACTTCAATAAAATGCCCCAAAGTCTGTTTGAGATTTGAACTTTTCTATTTTTTAATACTTTTCCCATTATAAATGATGTTCGATCAGTATATTAAAAGTTATATATAATAGTAGTATCTTCTGCACGACTTGACTGAATGAGGACTGATTCACACAACATAATAGGTCGGAGAAAAGTATATTCGTGTTTTGTTTTATTAAATTGAAGAAAAATCTCTTAGCTTGCACTGTTTGTATCTGGCTGGTTTTAATATAAAAATAAAAAGTAAAAAACATTCCCGGCGTTTTTCAATTGTTTTTATCCGCTAAATCCACAGAATACATCTAAATCTAACGAAGAAATTCGATACGATCTGAAATTTTATTAAAAAGGTAAAAATGTGACTCAAGCCACAAAAAACTTTGTGACGTTTATGGACCTAAGGCAGTGTCAGTAAGAGTAGCACAAAGTTGGTTCAAGTGTTTTCAGTCAGAGAATTTTGATGTCAAAGATGTAGAATGCTCTGGTTACCCCCATACGGGTAAAGTCGATGCCATTTTTGAAAAAGTTGAGCAAAATCGGCATATTAGTAGTTAAGACATAGCCGAGGCATTGAGGATTGACCACAAAACAGTTTAGGTAGCGCCATGGTCAAGTTATTATTTTTATATATAGAACCTGTCAATGTCCTTTAATTCAATGAATTTAATTACGCCACCTACTGGAAAGGGTAGGACATTCAACAATATAAAAATATTCTTTAAAACGTAAAATAACAACAAGTGGTAAAACTAAAAATTTTCTACAATCGACTTCAATATAAATAAAATGAGAACATCATCAATGTAGTCGAAGTCAATTAAATACGCATTATTAAGGATAACTCAAAAATTACTGATCAGATCTTGATCAAATTTATATCGGATTACATGAGAAGCGGCAGCTTTTTTTTTTACTATTTATAAACCACATTTTGTAATAAGACCATTACCATTGCAGCCTATCAAAGTTTATTACTAAAACTTCCTGATAGGCCTTCCACATATTTTTGCCATAATTGCCACGCTTTGCATGCGAGTGGTCAATCGCAATTTTTATATTTAGTTGCTATTAGAAAGGCGCTGGTGCCCACCTCTTAGCTTGTTTCCTTTTATTGTCTCTTACGACATTCACAGGACAAGGATATTCTTACACCGCCACTGCACGGTGGTGACTTTGCCCATTTCACTATAATTATTCTCCACTCAGTGAGCCGTGGTAGCTCAGGGCCTAAGCGCTCGCTGTAAATAACACAGTACGCGAGCAGTCCAGGTACAATCCCAGCCGGCACCATTGAAATTTGTTAATTGCACTATTAAGTGCTAATTTACCACGTGCTCCAAAACGTATGAAGTCTGTCAACACGCTTTGAGGCAGCGCAGCGGACATGTCCTGACCCTAAAACACTTATAGAAATGAGAGGAGGCCTGTAATTTTAATATTTATTCTTTAATTCATCATCATCATCATCATTACAGCCCTTCACAAGTCCACTGCTGAACATAGGCCTCCCCCAAAGAATGCCACAAAGGACGGTCCTGAGCCACCTGCATCCATCGACTTCCTGCATGTCTTACCAGGTCGTCACTCCATCTCGTGGGGGGACGCCCTACAATTATTTTGGTTTTATTAGAAGCCTAAGTCTTAGCAATAGAGCACATTATATTTAAAATATTTTAGAATATTGTTTACATCATTGAGTTATATCTACTACGTACTAGAGAAGCCATTCCGAACATTGACTATGTTCAACTGAACTGTAGTGCAGTCCCTACAGTCCATACAAACTAAATATTGTGTAAATTGAAGATTTGTTTATTCCATAAAATAATTATTATTACATTTTATTTAGAAATATGTTTGTTTAGATTAAATGAAGATATTTTATAATAAATTCTTATATTTATTTTATATCAATATCTTATTTTATATCAAATTAAAGTCCTCGCTCATGCGCGACTACTACTACCGCGCATGCGCGAAGACATAGAGTAGGACACAATTTTTGTTTGGAATGGCTTCTCTAGTACGTAGTACATATAACTCAATGGTTTACATAAATTCCAAATGTATCACTAGGACTACAATATGATTTTCCATTATAAAGCTCATATAGGTTAGGGCATATGTCATAAATCATCATATACTTTTATGGATTGTCGCTCACTACTGTCGCTCATTCATTAAATAATTTGCGATGTTAAGGGGGAAGGTTTTAGAAGTACATATTCTATTATATTACCAAATTAATAAGCCCATTTTACTGGAAACGAGGCATTCGAGGCATCTTAGTCCTCACGGGTGACAACGCATCTGCATTTTATTCGCAAACGAGGATAGACGTAGATGTCTATGGGCCACAGCAACCACTTACCATCAGGTGGACTGTGTGCTCGATTGTCACCCTTATTCTATAAAAAAGCCTTATTTTTATATGGTAGTGGATGAAAAAATTTTTAGACTCACTTGCAATTGAGTACAGAAACTCAGATGTCTGTAGACCACAGCATCCACTTGCCATTAGACGAACTGTGTACTAGTTTATCTTGAAAAAGTTACGATCTATATTCAGCGACATAGGCTTGGTAGTTAGTGACTTGCGGGATAGATAACTAAGGTAAGTAGTTAGTATATATTGTTTTAAAAAAAGGTTTTTAAAATATTATATTATAATTATAAACTAGATAAAAATAAAAATACAGCCGCCATTAATTTTTGCAGACAAGTGAAGCCAATACAGTTTAGTTAATTGGTGCTGACTGTTCTAATAGTCATTATTTCTGCTTTTGAGCTTTTCCTCTACTTCGATAACGTAGCAATTAAAATATTATAATTAAAAAAATTCTAGCAATATTCCTACGGTAATCATAACTTTGAATTGTTTAATATATTAAAATTGTATAAATTTGTTGCATATTATGTAGTTGGTAAGGCCAATAAATAGTTTTTTTCGAATAATATGTGCAATTTTTGTTTGTAGAACGCTTTGAGATAGCGGATAAATTCTAAATATAGAGATTACTAAAATTTTAAAACAAGTAGGTGATATGTATTGGTTAATATAATAGAACAGTACCATCTGCATTGACGCTTAATCGAATTCATAAAAACAAAGCATTCCTTCTTAATATTCAGGGGTGGCAAAGGATCTGAATTTTGATTGTTAATATAGGATATATTGAGGTATATTCTGTCCACAGCATCCTTTTATCTAATGAACAGTGTGATCCTTTGTCATCCTGACTTGTATACAAAAATACAAATGTTTGAAAATTATTTCTATTAGTATCGGTCTACATTATTGGTTTTTACAATTCCGGGGTCTTGATTATATTATTTTTTTTTTATATGATAGGGTGACAAACGAGCAAACAGTCCACCTGGTGGTAAGTGGTTGCTGTGGCCCATAGACATTTACATTTATCCTCGTATGCGAATCAAAATGCAGATGCGTTGTCACCCGTGAGGACTAAGATGGAATGCCTCTTTTCCAGTAAAAAGGGTCTCCGGTTCTCTACACTCACCATACGAAACACAGCAGTGTTAAGTTGCTATTTTACGCTGGTATTCTGTGAGAGCGTGGTCGTTCCCCGGTCGAACCGACCCATTCGTGCTACAACTATACTACTAATATAGCTGCAGCATGGCTCTACCACGTATAAATTTTTTATTAAAAAAAATAATTATTAATAAATTAAAAGTAAAAAATTTATTATAGTAGTTGTTATTCATCATTTAGGGGTTTAACTCTTTGGCGCACAGACGGTCTATAACCTTTTGTCGTATCTATTCAATTTGAGGACACTACCCTTGTAGCCTCTGCCAGCATTGCAATCCTCGGTGTCGACATATCGAATGATGTTCAGTTTCGCGGTCATCATTTCGCTGGTAGCGATGCCAAAAAGACCGGGAATGCACCTGTTTTTGCTGTTTTTCATGGGCAGTGGTAGTCATTTACCATCAGATATGGGTCATCTGATGTTCCTTTCGCTCGTTTACCCCTATTACAATGAAATCTGGATAACTGGGACCTTAAGGGACCTGCAAATTTGTCTCACTTAAAGAGATATTCGACTTACCCAGTGTCTCAGATATTCAGGTATAAATAAATATATGTCTCATTTACAGAGAGTAAACAGTGGTAGAGCCACGCGGCAGCTTTTGCTGTCGCACGGATGGGCCGGCTCGAACCGGGGTGGTACCACGACCTCACAGAAAACCAGCGTGAAGTAGAGGTTCACCTCTGCGTTTCGCTTGGTGAGTGCAGGTGGCCGGAGGCCCTTTTTACTGGAAATGAGGCATTCCATCTTAGTCCTCACGGGTGACAACGCATCTACATTTTGAATTGTAATAGAGGATAGATGTAGATGTCTATGGGCCGCAGCAACCACTTACCATCAGGTGGACTGTGTGCTTGTTTGTAACCCATATCCAATAAAAAAAAAAGTTCCATTATTAGAGGTGAGAATAAAGGTTAATTCAGTTATAGAGGTGTGAATATTAAGTGAAATAACGTATTTTGTAAACATACTCGTATAACATAAACATCCGGACGATAGCAAAACCAAATTAAAACTGGAGGTCACTTTTACACAATTAGCCAAGTGCGGAATTGGCGGGTAGAATATTAAAGAATTAGTGAACAATACGTTACACAAAATATTATAGTCTCATTAAAAGAGGTAAAATATACTTGCTGTCTTAATTATAGAGATAATTATGACGAATAAAATCGAAAGAACTAATCCCAAAAATATAGTCTCAGTAAAAGAGGTAGTCTCGCCGTGTAGTGGCGGTTAAGAATATCCACTACCCCATATCTTCTCGTGGGTGTCGCAAAAGGCGACAATGGGAAACAGGCAGGAGATGGGCAGCAGCATCTTTCTGATAACAACAATATCCCAATAAAAAAAACTACGGTTGCCAATCCGCTCGCCAAGCGTGGCAACTATGACAATATACCCCCCAATGAAAAAATTTACGAATAGACGGCCCCCAGTCCCCGGCGGCCCCGTTATTCCTGGCTACGGTAGCGACCATGGTAACGGCGGGTCAGAGGGGTGCTAAGAATCTCCGGTGTAGGTTCGGTTGCCACCTACTCGTCCTGGCAACTTAAAACTCACGCACCCTGAGAACTGACGAGAAGATCCTGCAGCTGGAAGAAGAGATAGACAAGTTGCGTTGGAATATTATAGGATGATCCGAGGTCCGAAGAGAGGGGGAGGACACGGTAATCCTTGAATCCGGCAACTTGCTCTATCACCGGGAGGGCGACCATCTGTCCCAAGGAGGTGTCGGATTTATCGTCCACAAGTCTCTCATTGACAATGTTGTTAAGATTGGGAGTGTGTCGACGAGGGTTGCGTACCTTATACTCAGTATCACCAAACGGTTTTCGCTGAAGGTCATACAGGTTTACGCACCAACCTCGGCACACCCCGATGAGGAGGTGGAGGAAATGTATGACGATATCTCTAGAGTCATGCATTCCTCCAAAACCTACTATACGGTGTTAATGGGAGACTTCAACGCAAAACTAGGCACAAGATAGAACGGTGAGCTGAAAGTAGGGAAATTCGGAACAGGGCAACGGAACACAATGGGCCAGCAGCTGGCCAACTTCATGGAGAAAGAGGGACTCTTTATGGTGAACTCTTTCTTTCAGAAGCGGCCCCACAGGCCCACAGGAAGTGGACCTGGTCGCCCCCGATGGCTCGACAAAAAATGAGATTGACTTCATTATGACGACCAGAACACAACTGTTCAGTGATGTCTCAGTGATCGCGAGAGTGAAAACTGGTAGCGATCACCGAATGGTTAGCGGCACACTGAACCTAAACGTTAAGTTATAGAGGGTTCATCTAATGAAATCAACGCTCTGCCCCCCTTGTGCCGTGATCCAAAGTCCCGAAACCTTTCAGCTAGAGTTACAAATCCGTTTTCAGTGCCTAGAAAACTGCAATGCAGTGGACGATATGAATGACAAGCTCGTGGAAACTATCCATGCGATCGGAACTAAGTTTTACAAGACCAGTTGTAGAAGAACACATAAACTCTCCGATTACACTCTTAATCTCATGGCTGTTAGACGGGAAATGAAGCTGCAGTCTTCAACAGATTTGACAGCATACAGGCAACTGAACAGAAAGATCTCTAAATGCATGCGGCGGGACTTACGCAACTTCATTACAGCTTGTATTGAAGAAGCGATCGAGCGGAACCAAGGCTCAATCCTGCCAGAAATCTGTATGCCAGAAAGAGAAAATTGTCAAAACTAAAGACCAAGTGTGGCAGCATCGTTTCCAGGACACTTGAGATTTTGAGTGAGTTTGAGAGGTTCTATGGGCAGCTGTACACGTCATCGTTGGAGCCACACGCAAGTGTGAGTAACGGTTCAAGAGCGAGTTTTATCCGACACTATTCCAAAGATATTCCGGACGTCAGTCTGAGTGAGATAAGAATGGCTCTCCGGCACCTTAAAAATGGCAAGTCCCCGGACGAGGATGGAATTACAGCAGAGCTTCTGAAAGCGGGTGGAAAACCGGTATTTGAAATCCTTCAGAAGCTCTTTAATTCCTTCCTCCATGGTGGTACTACTCCGGAGGCGTGGAGCAGAAGTGCGGTGGTCTTGTTCTTCAAGAAAGGCGATAAAGTTCTCTTGAAGAACTACAGACCGATTTCCCTTCTGAGCCGCGTCTATGTGCTGTTTTCGAGAGTCATAACGAATCGTCTCGCACGCAGACTCGACGACTTCGAGCCTCCAGAACAAGCCGGTTCCCGAAAAGGCTTTAGTACCATAGACCACATACACCCTTCGGAAAACTGTACAGAAGACAGAAGAGTACAATCTGCCACTTTGCCTTACGTATGTGGACTATGAGAAAGCCTTTGATTCCGTCGAAATTTGGGCGGTGCTACAGTCCCTTCGGTGGTGCCAAGTTGATTATTGGTAAATCGAAGTACTGAAGTGTTTGTACAGTAGGGGTACGATGACTATCCGAGTACAGAACCAGAGTACGAAACCTATCCAACTGCAGAGAGGTGTAAGACAGTGCGACGTTATATCCCCGAAACTCTTCACCACTGCACTGGAAGACGTTTTCAAGCTCCTGGACTGGAAAGGATACGGTATTAACATCAATGGCGAGTACATCACTCACTTTCGATTGGCCGACGATATAGTCCTTATAGCAAAATTGCTGGAGGACCTAAGCACTATGCTCAATAGTGCTGACCTCAATAGTGTCTCCCAACGGATAGGTCTTAACCCTTTCGCTGTCCCGTGCACTATATATAGGTCACTGCTATTGTCTTACTATTGTGTCTTAAAACCGGACAGTGAAAGTGTTAAGATGAACATGGACAAAACAAAGATCATGTTTAAAGTCCATGTCACACCTATGCCGGTAGTTGTTGGGAGCACTAAGCTCGAAGTTGAGAAGTTGAGTATGTTTACCTGGGACAAATAGTCCAACTAGGTAAGTCCAACTTCGGCCGAGAGGTCAATCGACGGATTCAATTCGGTTGGGCAGCGTTCGGGAAATTAGGGCACATCTTCTCGTCAGGTATACCTCAAAACTTCAAAACGAGACTATACAACCAGTGCGTGTTGCCAGTGATGACCTATGGAACTGAGACGTGGTCCATTACTGCTGGCCAGATGAGGAAGCTCAAGGTTTCTCAGCGAGCAATGGACAGGGTTATGCTCGGAGTTTCTCTGCGTGATAAACTTAGAAATAAGGATATCCGCAGTAGAACCAGAGTGACCGACATAGCCCAACGGATTAATAAGCTGAAGTGGCAATGGGGCGACCATATAGCTCGAAGAACCGACAACCGATGGGGAAAAAAGGTGCTCGAGTGGCGGCCGAAGTGTAGGGCGTCCCCCACTAGATGGAGTGACGACCTGTCCATGCAGGAAGTCGATGGATGCAGGTGGCTCCATCTATGTTCAGCATCGCTCTATCTCTAGCTATCGCCTATGTTCAGCAGTGGACTTGTGAAGGGCTGTAACGATGATGATGATAATGATGAAAAGAGGTAAAATACACTCGCTGTATTAATTCTAGAGGTAATTATGATGATAAAATCGAAAGAAATAATCAAAGATACAAAGGTTTGTTTAATCCCACTAACAGAGGTAACTCAGTGCTGAAGTGTAGGGACCTAAGCATGAGTTCCCGCTATGAGGTTTCTCACTGACCCAGGTCCCACCTAACCAAGTTATACTGTATATAAAAATAATGCAACAGCAATTCTGTGTTTTTCCTCTAAGCTCGGATATAAAATAGCAATCATAAGTTTCATAAGAATTATACTTTTTCTAGAACTTCCCTGAGTCACCGCTCTTACCACACGTCGCGGGATGAAATTGAGTGACAGATTTTTTAATGCCGGCATCCCATAGCACTTGATTACATAGCCGTTATTTATAGAGATTAAATATTAATTATAATTAAAACGCGGCGGACATTTCCTTGCCCTAAAACCCTCTTAGAAAAGAGGGGAACCCTGTGCCCAGCAGTGGGACGTATATAGGCTATAACTTTAAATTAACTTTGAATATTAATTTAATTAAGCGAATCCCTTATTTGACTTTTTATACTACAACAGAACATTGACATAAATAAATAAAGAAAACGCTGTAAGAAGTCCTGCACAAACGAGAAATAAAATATGTTCGGAATATGGTAAGTCCGTCAACACGGACTGGACCCGTGGACCGTGAACCCTGTTCGCGCTCCATTACCTGTTCAATAATAAGGACCTTATACCCAACTATGGGACAGTAAGAGTTAGTGAGTAACTGTTACTTTACTTCATATATTTGTATTATATTGATGGTCCGTTATGGTGCACGGCGAAATCCAAATAATGGTAAGCTATGTATAACGTAGAAGATAGTATAGCGTCATAAATGAATAAAGAGGCACTCGCTCATTCTGATCTACACGTAACTTCCATATAATGTTTAAGCGATAACATCGGCGGCGAGCTAGAATACAGTATGGAAACATGGGACAATTACAACACAAACGGCCTTGAAGAACAACAATTTGTGTTTTCGAAGCAGTCAGACCTACTTACTATACATTGAAGATCTTGGCGAACATAAAATATTATCAACTTATATATGGTGGTGTCGTGTAAACCTATATAATCGATAAAAAAAATCAAAAATCCGTCCGTCCGAACAGAAATAATAAAGCCGCGGTACCTTGGGAGTAGTGGCTAAACGCTCGTCGTAAATTTCACTGTACCCCGGCGGTACCAATTAAATTGTTAAAAGCAATTTTAAGTTGTGATTCACCACATGTTCGGCGGCGAATGTAACATTAGAATATTTTAAAAACAAATATTTCGAAGACATGTGAAGTAGAAAAGAATAGAACATAATGTTTTTTTATTAAATATTGATTATTACATAATACGTATTTACGAGGGTGAAAAGAAACTGAAAGTTCTTAGAAAATCAAAAACTGAACAAACTAGCAAGTTCTTAGTTTTATTATATCTTTTCAAAAATAGTGTCTATTTACATCAATACATCGCTGCATCCGATGGAACCACTGAAAAAAGCACTTTGCCCACTCGTCCTTTGGGGTCTCTGCGACAGCATTTTGAAACGCAGCCACTGCTTCCTCGGCGTCCATAAAACGTTTTTTAACGAAGTTTTTCTTTTATTTCCGGAAATAAATAAAAATAGCAAGGTGCGAGGTCGGGGCTATAGGGTGGGTGACCCAATAATTCCACGTCTGACGTCGCCAAGTATTCGATTGTTTGCTTGGCGGTGTGCGATGAGACGTTGTCGTGGAGAAGGAGTATCCTAATGCGAGGTCGTTTTTCCCGAACTTTTTTCTAGACAAGTGGCAAACAATTGTTAGTGTACCACTCTGCAATAACTGTTGTTCGATCCTCTAAAACAATTGTTGCGTAATGACCAGTCCTTCCGAAGAACATCTCTTCACTTTAGTTGGCAACTATTCGGAAGGAAACACCCAGACAGTAGACTGTCTCTTAAGTTCAGGATCATAACAATAAATCTAGCTTTTGTCACGAGTAAATATGTCGAACACAGCATTTGAGTCACCTCCGTTAAATCTTTGAAACGTTTGACGACACCAATCAATAGGACGGAGTTTTTGGGCCTCTGCAAATTATGAGGTATCCACCGGGCACAAAGCTAAACCATCATCAAAGCAAAATCTGCTTATAAGTCATTCTTTTGTCAGTCTCTATCATACGCCGCACAACACTGATGTTATCACCAATCGTCGCCGCAGAAGGCCGTCCCTCACGCAGATCATCGGTGAGATTTGTGCGAACACGTTTAAACTCATTAAACCAGTTGTAAACAGTGGCACGAGATGGGGCTTCATCGTGAAAGGCCAATCGAAGTATATCATAACTATCTTGTTCACTTACGCCCGAACTTAATAACGTATCTCTTTTTTAAGATTAAAGACAATCCGAGATAGTAACCTATCCAAAGATCGATCTAAATCCACATCCCAATAACATATGTTAACAAGCCCAATCTTTTTTGCGGCGATCGCAGTCGATCTATAGACATCGATCCGATTGCTCTCGTTTCGTTGTATGCATAACGACTGTTGTTTCATTCAAATAGATGTATTAATATAATAACATAAAATGATATTTAAAATTTATTACGATTGACATTAATTATACGTTATTACGTTAGCTACTTTTTTCTCCCTAAAATTTTTAAATTATTATATTTTTATTAAATCAATGTAAATCTGTAGTAGAACAAAAATTACATAACGGAACGTCGCCGGTAAGTAACGTCTCCGCTCCGTAGCGTCAGTGCGTCGGTCAAAAAAAAACGGTCATTGTCAGGTTTCACTGCTTAGCTTCGATCGTGTGTGTTTGTTATTAATTTTTGAGCGTATATAAACCTTTTTTCGAATTACAACTTAAGAACCGAAACATTTACAGCAAATGTATTGTGTAAAATAAAAGAAAACACGTAACAGTTTTGAACTAGAAGGATTAAAACTAGGCTTTCCTCGGATTGCGAATTTGGATTGTTTACATCGGTCGAACCAAACGTCAAAATTGACAGATAGGTTATTGATACACACAAACTGTCATTCACCCATATGTGTATCTTTTTCTGTAATCCGACCTCCCAAGGTTAGCTTACTTCTGCAGATAGTAATTTTAATCTCTGGATTGATTATTGGCACTGTCTAACCATAAAATTGACGGAATTATCAATCTTCGATTGCTAAAAATAGATTAAGATCGAATATTAATTTCGGGCGTTAAATGACATCGAAAGCCTTAAAAAATCCTTGTACGAAAATTTTCTCGCATTAAATTCATGCCGACGTGACACAGACAATTTTCAATGCGCCGCCAAGTCTTAAACAAATGACAAATTAATAAAATATATACACAATAATATTGGCAAAAAGTTGCATTTTCAAAATTTGAACTAATTTTTTTATTATATCGTTTACAAGTGGCCAGTTCTCAAAACTTTCAGTGTCGCCCTCGTAAGGTAGTTTTTTTTTATTTATCACTGGTTCGGAAAACACCTCCGTCCTGGGAAGAACCAGCAAAAAACCCAGCGGGACTTTTTTTAAACACATTTCACTTTACAATATTTTTTGTACAATTTTTAAATTAATTTTCATAGAACCAGCATGGTGGCCTCATTTCCAGGGATTATTTTCATTCCTGTATTTTTTGATATTATAATAACCCTTTTTGTACAGATTTTCTTTAATAAAACTTTTAATCGTGTTTTTTCACAAACTGAACATGTTCTGGGATTTTGTTGTAAAAACGCATACATTGCCCCATAAATGAATTACTGATTCTGTGAAGTCTAGTAACGTAAATAGGCTGTATATTTATATGGCTTATTGTACCTTAGTAACAATCTTTGGTATTTAGTTACCTAAGTACAAAGTACTTCAGTACCCTGACGTCTATCGTACGTGTAGGTCTACACGACGCCACCGCAAATAAGTTGATAATATTTTAGATTTACGGAGGCGAGCACGTGGATATAAACCATACATATTCATGAGCAATATGGGCCCAGTACGAGCTGCCGTCGCGTGTGACACACGAAACAGCGGCAGTTGACAAATAGCGTCAGATTTAGCGTAACGAGTCCAATGACTCAAAACGCTACAAGCCTTGCGCACCACCGATTCGCCTTTTTACGTACAACTTATTAATCTATTCTCCATTTGTTATAGCATTAGACAGATGTTAAACGAGATTCGTTATTAGAAACAATTTGCAAAAAAATTACAACAAATATGTTACAATTAGGATTTATGCCTAATTTATTATAATCTATTTAAATACCAGCTGTCACACTTAATGTAATCATTTAAGCTTTTAAGTTAATTCTAAAATATTGCCTAATTCATTCATAAGTTGTGACGATAGTGCTTTTTAATTTTTACGGTTAATGATGTCTTCTGTCAAACTGTGTAATTAATATGTGATTGTCATTCACTTGTGAATGTTACGCCATGCTTGTTGTTATTGCCGAACTCCTGTGATTTAGTTATTTTTTTATATTTAATAAGGGTGACAAACGAGTTCACAGTCCACCTGATGGTAAGTGGATACTGTGGCCCATAGACTACTATATTTATACTACGGGTCTCTACACTCACAATACGAAACACAGCAGCATTAAGCTGCTATTTTACGCTGGTATTCTGTAAGAGCGTGGTCCTATCCCGTTTGAGCCGACCCATTCGTGCTGCAACCACAGTATAGCTGCGGCATTTAGTTGTTATTTGTTACCTACTGTTTTAGAGTTCTGTAGTTACACAACAAGGAACCCTTATAGTTTCGCCATGTCCGTCGGTCCATCCGTCGCGGTTTTGCTCAGAGACCCTAGTTAATCTGTAATTTGGCATAAATATAGATATTAATCACGCCTAGAAAACTGTGAAATAAAATCTTCTTCTACTTCCCATACAAGTAAATGGAGAATGACTTTTTTACCAGTCCATTCCGTATGTGGGGTATCATTGGAGATAAGTCTTTCAAAAATACGGGGGGTGTGGAACAACATCTTTTCGATTCAGGGGTCCGTTTGCGAAATATTTAGCTTTAAAGTGGTATATTTCATTAGAGTCATGAGTCCTCCCCCCTCTACCAACTAAACTGCTGTTTTTGGAAATGGGAAAAGTATACACGATTGTAGCACGATATATCGTGCTACAATCGTTACTTAAATAAATAAACCTAGCAAGCTAACAGCATAGCAAAGTGGCGAAGCAATCAGCTTTGTAGCGGTTTCTAACGGTTGCCGTTGAGCAATCAGTTTCAAAATAGGAGGTTCAGATGCCTGGGTGATCAGTAATCGATTGCTAAAAACAGAATTTGAAAATTCGAAACCGTTCTCGAGATAATCGTGGGACAGACGGACAGACGGACAGACATCGTGAAATCAATAAGTGTCTTCGCAAGCTTCGCGACTTAATAATAAAATAATAGTTTTACATACTTTTAATTTCATCATATATTATATTATAAATAAATTAAAAGTAAAACTAATACAGCTATAGTCGACCAAGTTATAAAATGCACTTAGATTAGTAAAAATTTCGTTACAATTCCATGGAAAATGATCTAAAACTACCTCTGCATTATAATTTTGTATTGTTATTGTAAACTGTTAAAAATAAACATTTTATATGAAGAAAATGACTTATATGAATTACTAATATAGCTTTATTTTTTCATTTGCGGGATAGGCAGGGAGGATCTTTCTTACTTACTTACTACTTTCACTTATTTTTTAGTGGTTAGTTATTGTAGGCCTCATTCGAAGTATTCATAAAATATCATATAGTCTCATACAGTTTCATTCGTCACACTCTTTTAAATTATCATGGTTTACGCGGGCGACCTCAGGATAATTTATGGCAGTGGTGGTTTACGTGAAGGTTCGTTACGGTCATATATGTATATGTATATCTTAGGGTTCCACTGCCGGGAATATATAGATAGATGTCAACTATGATCATCTTTATACCTTAGCATGTGAATGATTTTAATGTAAATTCTATTATTTTAAAAATCAAAAAGTTTTTTAATCTTTTTGAATATCACTCCCTATAAATCTGATTAGAAAATGTGTCCTTCAGTTATGATCTTCCTATTTGGGCCCATTTTTAGTCTTTGTAGAAGTCAAACCGCGAACTCATTTATTAAGCTCATTATCGAGAAAGCCCAAGTGTTGTGACGGGCAACTACGCATTTGGCCAGTTTTTTTCTTGTTGTCGTTATTACTGTTGTAATTGAGTTGTTTGTTCAAAGCTTTACGTTATTTTTAACAATGGGGGTAGGAGAGTTATGTGGCGCTACATAATAAAACTTTTGAATTGGATGAGGTGAAACGATTACTTCTTCAAGCTCTTGAAAATATAAGGTCAGAAAAATGGCATTCTCGCATTGCTGTGGTAGGAAGATTTATTGTTAGTGCTGGTAAAACTGCTTCTCCTTGGCCTAACGATGATAATGATATTGAAGACGAAAAAGTTTATTATAAATTGTTATTTGAAATAAAATATTGGTTAGAAAAATGACAAATATTTCCATTAATCTTAATTGAATTATCATGTTTTGATAGTGGTGACTAAATGTTAAGAACATAAATTAATTTTGTTGTAAAATTGTAACGTGTTTGAAAATTCTGTGATTGTTTTAAAATGAATGTCATTTCTTTTATCTAAGAACTTAGTACTCACTGTCTTATATGGCCCAACATAACACCATTTTTATCCTTATAATTTAAAAAAAATCAGCCTAGGGTAATTTAGAAATAGCCACATGTTATAACAATAAATAATTTATTTAAATTATGTTAAATAATTAGATTAAACCTGTTTTCTTTATACTTATTGTTTGAACTTAACTTTGAAATAAAATGTTTTGCACTCCTGCTTCCACTAGCTTATTTTTTCTAATGCTTTAATAAATGGAGAATATGTTTTTGTTTGTTCCATATGCGTTACCACGTTATATATCCGATTACGATTAAATATATATATAAGTTACGGTGCGCTCGCCCGCGACCGCTCCTTACCAATAATAAAAAAAATTATAAAGTAAAAACTTACTTCAAATTACTAAAAAAAATACAATTGAAATTGGTTTACGTGGTAAAAAAAATTCTTGCCCATATTATGTCGTGCAAATGCCTTTGCAAATTGAACATTTAGATGATTTTCCTATGAATGCATGAATGAGGTATGGGGATACCTCAGGGGTGGTCCCATATAAATTTATATTCATAGACCAAAATGGTTCATATTCAACATGTTATAATATATTGGTTAAGAACTAAAAAGTACCGTGTAGTGGCGGTGTAAGTTCATGTAGTAGAACCACGCTGCAGCTATATTATGGTACAACCATGGCACGAATGGGTTGCCCCGACCGGGTCCTACCACCCTCTGACAGAATACCAGAGTAAAATAGCAGCTTAATGCTGCTATGTTTCGTACGGCGAGTGTAGAAAACCGCAGACCCATTTTTACTGGAAAGAGGCATTTCATCTCAGTCCTCAGGAGTGACAACGCATCAGCATTTTGATTCTTAATCGAGGATAAATATAGATGTCTACGAGCCACAGCATCCAATTACAATCAGGAGGACTGTGTGCTCCTTTGTCAGCCTTATTATATGAAAAGAAAGAAAAAACATGTCCACTACCCCATATGACAGGAAATGGACAGCAATGTCTTCCTAATATCAATTAGAAAATAAAATAAGCGGCCAAGTGCGAGTCGGACTCGCCCATGAAGGGTTCCGTAGCAGCAAGTAATATAATTTACGATTTATGACGTTTAAAAAAAACTACTTACTAGATTTCGTTCAAACCAATTTTCGGTGGAAGTTTGCATGATAATGTACATCAAATATTTTTTTTAGTTTTATCATTCTCTTGGAAGTGTCTCTCGCGCAAACTATTCAGTTTAGAAAAAAATCATATAAGAAACCTCAATATCATTTTTGACGACCTATCCATAGATACCCCACATGTATGGGTTTGATGGAAAAAAGGTTTTTGAGCTTCAGTTTTAAGTATGGGGAACCCTCAAAATTTTTTTTTTCTATTTTTGTGGGAAAATCTTAATGCGGTTCACAGAATACATCTACTTACCAAGTTTCAACAGCATAGTTCTTATAGTTTCGGGAAAAGTGGCTGTGACATATGGACGGACACAGACAGACATGACGAATCCATAAGGGTTCCGTTTTTTGCCATTTGGCTACGGAACCCTAAAAACTGCGCTTGACAACTCTCCTGCCAAATATCATTATAGTAAGTATTCTCATTATGAGTTACTCTATGGGGAGGCCTATGTTCAGCAGTGTATTTTGATAGAACGGTAAATTATGAATGCTAGAGCCAATAGGTAAAAAATAACGGAGTGAACTTGATATTATTAAATTTCTAGAAAGAGCAGCAACAAGGTGATCTCGAATTTGTTATAGGACATTCATGATAGTGGTAAAGTGCATTATACGCGAGCAAAGCCGCGGAATAAAGTTATTTTTGTTAAATAATATCCGTAGTTAAAATAAGTGAAGTGACAAATTGATAAACTTACCGTTATCTTATTTAACGAAACCTTAGAATGCCAGATAGACTTCAAACTGCAGAAAGTTTTACGGCAAATAGTTTGCGGTTTCATGTAAATCGAAATACACTGGAACTAGGTCTAGACAATATAAAATTAGTAATTTAGATTAGAGTTCAGTAACCAAAGGTTACCGATTTTGCAAAATACGAGTAACTATCGAATAATCTTCCTTTTAAATTGTTTACATTGTGTGCCATTTGTAATTATAGCGTACGCAATTAGAGCACATACGTATGTTGGATATGTTCCAAGGACAAATTCATTGTGACTTGTGGTGACTGTACGGGAGCGCAGCAAAAACCGCCGAGGCCCGCGGTCGTCGCTCGTTGCCCTGTCACTACCAACTCCTGATTATATCGCAAAATCCAATTTCGTGGTTTTGTTATCGCTTTCCCTGAAAATTCAGTTCATTTTTCTTGTAATCAGCTATGCTATGCCATTATAGATAGATGAGCTAGCTCGGATATCAGACTGTAAGTCAAGATTAATCGTTTCGAATCAAAGTTAATAAGCTTTAAAGGTGAATCGTGCTCCTACCTTGTTACGAAAGTTTGTGAGTCGCTTACATAGAAATATTTTGTAAAAATACGGCACGAGTCAGTAAGTAATAAAATTTGAGAAATGAACGCTATGTCAGCGACATGCTAGCCCCGCTTTAGGGTATGATAAATGATCCGGTATAATGCAACCTATATCTTAATCTTTATAATTAATAAATAGTGTATAACTGCGCTGTAACCACAAAATAGGCTGGAGGTATAAAATCTCTCTCACTCTCCTAAATAAATAAAAGTTAACTACATATCGGTTAAACACATCATGCTGAAAATTAAAATTGAGAAAATTAATAAACGAATATTTTTTTATGTCAACCACAGATATCAATAATTGTCTCTCGTTATATGATTTTGGAGGGATAATACAGAACATTTACTATCGAACGAATTTACTAATATTTTTATTATGTGCTAAGACTCCTTGTGCTTGTACCGTCAAGTGGTGGTGTAAGATATCCACTACCCCATATCATCCCGTGGTTTCCTAAGGGTAAGACTCCTTTACTGCGTATAAGTTCGTCGGGGTATGTACCACCATCTTACCTAAATACATATATTATTGTGTCATATTCTGGCTTAAAGGATACAGAGAGTATTCCTTTAGACTACAAGGCAGTGCTTCTTATTGTTGAGGGATGGCAACATACAAATCTGTAAATTGGCGTCCGTGAAATATGTCCACTGTGTAAACTGTGAGCTCGATCGTTACATCAATTTTATTAAGTGGCGAAGCTTGCTAAGACACTTATTGATTTCACGATGTCTGTGCGTCTGTCCGTCTGTCCGTCTGTCCCACGATTATCTCGAGAACGGTTTCGAATTTTCAAATTCTGTTTTCAGCAATCGATTACTGATCACCCAGGCATCTGAACCTCCTATTTTGAAACTGATTGCTCAACGGCAACCGTTAGAAACCGCTACAATGCTGATTGCTTCGCCACTTTGCTATGCTGTTAGCTTGCTAGGTTTATTATAAATTAATTTAACATATTTATTTTATTTAACTTGATTAGTTTATTAAATTTTAATTCAGTTGTTATTTCAGTGAGGCTGGGTAAGAGAATTCAGTATACCCTATAATATTAGTTTTTGGTCTGTTTTTTCAATTATCAAATAAAAGTTATGTATCAAATTAATTATAAGCCTGACTCAACATGAAAGGGAAAGAATTGAACTATTTTTTGTTGTATTTTATCTTATGAATAACTTTTTTCTGATGATTGAAAAATCAGTCCTTAGTAAAATATCTCTGATATCGAATTAGTTATATCTAATAGGACATCAAAATAGCCGACAAACCATCTCAATAATTAGTCCCAAAATACCAAGACTGATAACTGGGAACTACGTAAAGAAGAGAGATGTCTGGCAGGGATTACGACAAAACTCATCGACGACAGTAGTGGCTTTCAAACTTTGTTTTAAAGTATCTAAGCGTTATGAAAATAAATACCTTCTTGAAAGTTAGATATAATATTAATACGATTTTATTGTGCTCTGCTCAATAATCCTTGACTTGTAATAAAATTCACGTATACGGCGCGCCTTATAATCTTGAAGCATTTACGTTCAACATAACGTAGGCACACAAAGGCATTAGATATTTAACCCTAGGCGTTATTCGTTCAGAGCTTTGTAAGCAAGCGCCATTCTTGTACGTATTATAATGAGTTACTTTGTCGCTTTACCTGCACTTTCGCAATCGACGTCTTTTATGTATACGATGTTCAGCATGCTACACTTGTTCCCCCAACGACTGGGAATTTGTTTAATCGCATAATGGATACCAAAGTATTTGTTTACTCCCACATTTTTAAAAGTATTAAAGTAAAAAGTATTTGGAGCACGATTTGCTGGAGAAATCGCCACAATGATATTTTATCGCAAATGCATATAAAATAAATAAAATTTATACAGCTTGGGCGTACGACTAATTACACATATAACACACACGCGGAATGCTTAGCATAAACTTTAATACGAAATGAACCCGAGCTCAAAACCCAATAGGAATCTAAATTATAATTTTCATTCGTGATTTAAAAAGATGTTTAGCGGTAAGAACTTCATATGGAAGCCTGCGTGACTTACTACTTAATAATTTGATTCAAGAGCACTTGGCGATTCTCTGTTCCATAACGCTTTCGCAAAAATTAAAATAAACAACACTTCGCCATATGTTGGTGGCATAAGTGAATCTACTATCCTATATCATCTCGAATATCGTAAGAGGCGACAGAGGGAAATGAAATAGGAGATGTGCATCATAATATACGTGGCAGAACCACGCAGCACGCGGCTTACACACGCTCATGCACGATGCAGTCATATTATGGTTGTAGCACCAATGTGTCGGATCGACCAGGGAAGGACAGAATACCAGCGTAAACAGTTGATTTGATATAGGTTAATATAGGCGATCGGAGACCCGTTTTCCTGGAAACGAGGCATTCCATCTTAGTCCTCAGGGTTGACATTAATCGAGTATAGATGAAGATGTCTATGGGCTAGCGTTCACTTGCCATCAGGTGGACTGTGTACTCCTTTGTCACTATTATTATATCTTCCGGATAGCATAATAAAATAAGGAATAATAAATTACTGCGGTTGCCAAAATAATTGCGGTTGTTAAAATAATAAAGAACCGCGGTTACCAACCCACCTTCCAAGTGTTGCATCAAATCAATGGGGGAGGCCTTTATTCAACAAAGAACTTTGAGAAGACTTTGTGAATGAATGAATAAATGAAAACGGCATGGCTTAGAAGTTGAAAATTTGTGAGCATTTTTACGCTTTACGTGGCTCAGTAGGTGTTTCGACATTGCGGGGCCGATTTGTATACAATGTATAACCTGAACAAAGTATGTACTCGTATATGCGTATCATATGATCTGCAAATATCTGATGCAGGTCTAAACGTTTGTCCTTGTGTACTTTATGTATTTAATACACCTCCACGGTACAGGATAAATTTCTAGAGTTAAGGTAAATTAAATTTAAAGTCGACAAAAAAAGCTTTTATTTTTTGTCGATTTGATTTTTAAGTGTTCAAGTGCACGCCTTTAAATGAGAACTATAAAAACATAAATACTGGTTCTTCAGTTTTCATTTAAAGGCGTGTCTGTTACAACAAGAAAACAATAACCAGCCAAGTGCGAGTCGAACTCGCGCATGAAGGGTTCCGTACCATCGTAATACATGGTTCTAGTAGGGCAGTCTCCCTTTAATTGATAATTTTATTTTTATTTTTATTACTTGTCCTTATAGTGGCAACAGAAATATACATTCTGTGAAAATTTCAGCAGTCTACCTGTTACGGGCGGACGGAAAGCGGAGGGTTAGTAATAGGGTCCCGTTGGTTACCGTTGGTTACCCTTCGGGTACGGAACACTAAAAATTAATAAAGAAAGGGCTACTCACTAGCGCATATCGCATAGCACAGCGCATTAAATGCCACCAAACATTACAATTTACTTATTTAACCAACAAAATTAACACTTTTAAAAACCTTTGTTTTTATATCTGTGTGAAAACAAAATGAAATGGATGTAAGGTTTGAACCGACGCGACGTCGACGGATTTCCCCCGAATAAATCGTATTTTGACAATGTACTAAAATATTTACCCTAAGCTAAGGTTACTAACAACCTTTTGAATTCAATTATATTTTAAAGAAAGGTATTTATAATGATGTTAAACCAAAAATTTCTTAAAAAATAGAGAGTTTTCGTAGAATAATAGTTTTATACAATACTTTTTTACTAATATTGTAAGTTGAAAGCTATAAATTAATTTTTAAGGAAACTTAATTCATCTGGGCTTGCAGTAAGCTTAATAAGATATTGCAATGCCAGCCGTAATTCAAACCCAGGACACACTGTTCAGTGTGCAATATATGCTTACTTTGGTGGTCAGATGATAAAAATAATAGAGTAAATTAATTTAAAAAAATATTTAATTTTAGAAATGAGGGATGAAAAATGATTTCTAAGATTTCTCAGTTGACTAAAGGACTAACTTGAACTTTGCACAAGTGCAGATTTAAGTAGGTACATATGAAGAAATTTGCATGCATATTTAAACAAAAAACCGCCAACGTAATATGTTCAACATAAAAATCCAACCACAACCCATTCGAGTGTCACAACAATGTAATAACGAACATGGTCCGAAACCACAGCACGTGTTTCGCCCCTAAAATTAGACATTCAGGGAATTGAGGTTTGCGAAGCTCAACAGCTGATTGACGCGTGGGTAAAGTTGATATAAATTTTGACAAATTGAATTATTATTTTCGTGTTAAAGAAATCTAAATGCAAAGAAATTGTATCTGCATATTTTTTGTTTTTAATTTTACAATCTTATTATAAAACGGGGAAGGTAATAAATTCTCTGAGGTTTATTAACCGATTACTATCGAAATAGTATACTTTACAACAGTTACCGCCGTGTGGCACCATAAAACAATCCATCAACCCAGATTCGATCAGTAGTTCGCGTAGCATAAATATATTTTCTTTGTCAGTAGGTGACGTAAAATGCCGAAAGATCTTATGGCTTCCCATAGCCGGCGGTGTAATTATCTCATTTACGCCAAACGTTAAATATCAGCAGGAGCAGTTGCGTCAAATATGCTAGACGTCTGGTACTATGATTGTCAATCAGTCTGCCGAACAAGACGATTATGTAAAACCTTGCCTACCACGGGAGAAGCTCATGCATGTCCAGTCCAGATTTTTACGGGCTCATAAAGAAAAAAAAAGTCAATTAACTAGGTGGTAGGACCTCTTTTCTTCACTGCTGGCCGTTTGAGGAAGCTCAAAGTCGCTCAGCGAGCTATGGAGAGGGCTATGCTCGGCGTTTCTCTGAGTGATAGACTTAAAAACGAGGATATCCGCAGTAGAACCATAGTAACCGACATAGCCCAAAGGATTAGTAAGCTGAAGTGGCAATGGGCCGGCCGTATAGCTCGAAGAACCAACAACCGATGGGGAGGAAGGGTTCTCGAGTGGCAGCCTCGTAGCGGCAGGTGAAGTGTAGAGCGACCCCCACTAAATGGAGTGACAACCTATATAGGAATATAGGAAGTCAATGGATGCAGGTGGCTCGGGACTGTGCTTTGTGGCCTTACTTGGGGGAGGCATATGTTCTTTTTTTTATAGAATTAGGGTGACAAACGAGCACACAGTCCACCTGATGGTAAGTGGTTGCTGTGGCCAATAGACATCTACATCTATTCTCAATTACGTATCAAAATGTGGATGGGTTGTCACCCCTGAGGACTAAGATGGAATGAATGAATGGAGGGGGTAACGTTTATAAAAAAAAAATAATTACGAGTGTGTCCTTCTGACTAATTTTGTAATAAAGCCGTTTGAAATTATCAATTGTGTGTAGGTATTAATCTCCCACCAGTCTTTAAAATGTTAAAAAGTCAGTTAAAATACTAGAAGTATCCCAAATACGAGGAAAATCACAACAAAACCAAGACCAGAAAGTAAATAATTTGCAATTTGTACAAAATGTTGGCTGACTCGGTAGCCAAGTTTAAGTGTCCATTGGCTTGCATTAAATTTTTAGTCCTATTATAGTCATAAAATGTTATTAACACAATTTATACTTCTATAAAATGACGATGCATTGCCATTGTTCATTTAAAATGTGATTATTTTAACTTCTCATACGTATTATGTCTTTACTTGCATACAACTGCCTCGTTGGTCTAGTGGTTGCAGTAGTGCGACTGCTGATCATGAGGTCCCGGGTTCGAATCCCGGGTCGGGCCAAAAAATCAGTTATTGAGTTTTTCCATCAAGAAATTCTCAGTAGCTGCCCGGAGTCAGGAAGTTGGCGGTGTTTCACCCCCGTGCCTCGGAAAGCACGTAAAGCCGTTGGTCCTGCCTGATCTCTCTCCGGTCGTGTAGGTTTACCGTCCCATCGGGCTATGAGAGTGAGGGAATAGAGAGTGCACCTGTGCTTGCGCATACACTTGGGCACTATAATCCTGTCCTGCGCCGATGGCTACTCTCCGTTGAGACTGGCCGCCGTGGCCGAAATTCGGTCTGGAGGACATTATTATTATTACTATTACAATTTTTGAAGTAAAACTTTTTTAGACGCGACTTGAGACTTGTGAGTAACTCAGATATTTTACCAGTGGGAAATAACATTTAGTAAAATCTACAGTCTATTTACTCAGTTTTTGAATTTATAAAA
Source organism: Parnassius glacialis (assembly GCA_033319125.1). Classification (NCBI taxonomy): domain Eukaryota; kingdom Metazoa; phylum Arthropoda; class Insecta; order Lepidoptera; family Papilionidae; genus Parnassius; species Parnassius glacialis. The sequence continues at coordinate 25,927,072 of JAVANC010000027.1, read as the reverse complement.
GCAAGGACTGACTATGAATGGTAGAGCCATGCTGCAGGTATATTATGACTGTAGCTCGAATGGGTCAGCTCGACCGAGGTAGGACCACGCTCTCATAGAATACTAGATTAATGCTGCTGTGTTTCGTATGGTGAGTGTAGAAAACCGGAGATTCTTTTTACTGGAATAGAGGCATTCCATCTTAGTCCTCGGGGATGACAACGCATCTGCATTTTGATTCTTAATCGAGGATAGATGTAAATGTCTATGGACTACAGCATCCATTTACCATCAGGTGGACTGTGTGCTCGTTCGTCACCCATACTCTATAAATAATTAAAAATTAATACTGGCACACTCTTGTTCATTTAAGCAAGGACTGACTGTAGTATTTCATGAGTAAATATATCATGTGTTATATATAATATATAACTTGAAAAAACCGTCAACCGATGGGGAAGAAAGGTTCTCAAGTAGTAGCCTCGTACGACAAATGAAGTGGCCACCGCCAGATAGAGTGACAGCCTGGTAAGAGATACAGGAAGACGATATATGCAGAATTCACTACTCTTATCATTTCGTGGGTATTGTAATAGGTGACAGAGAAAATATAAAACGGAATATGCAGCATCCTTATGACATCAACTCCAAAAACACTGCGTTTGCCAACGTGGCAACCATGGCAAAAATCTATCGGAAAGACAAATATTCAACAATCGACTTTAGATAGTCTGTAGTGAATGTACTAATAAACAAAGGAATAAAAATAACAGAAATAAATATTATAATACTCTTACTTCAATCGCCTGTAAAGATTACACGCACAATTTATTTTATTTTATTATAGATGTAAAGGTAAGTGTGTAGTTTTATTATGTTCTAATGCATCTAATGTTATTGTGCGTGTACGTATCGTATGGTATGTATTGTTGTGAATTTATTTCACACCTATATTATGATAATGTAGAGACAAGGTGTAAATGCGGTGTAGTGATGTCGTTATGCCGTATTTATTACCACTGGTTGTAAAACAGTCCACAGTTGGACCCAGCCACTTGGAAGGTAAGAAAATTGAAGAAAAAGAGCAGGAGGAGGAAAAATATAAAAGGCCGGCACCTATGAAGCAGAGTCACGCCTTAACGTATTATGGATGCAGCACGAATTTGTTGGCTAGATCTGGGTAGGATTACGTTCGTAACGAGAACTGGAGACACTTTTTACTAGTAATAAGGCATTCCACCTTATTTTTCTGTGGTGACATCGCATCTGTGTTTTTATCCATAAAGCAGAAAGTACAGCTAATTATAAGAGGCTCTGTAGAAGTCTGTGTACATTTGCCCGTTTAGCAGACAGTAGGCCGATGAGAATAATGAGCCTGCAGTAGCGTGCTGAAATTCAGGAGCATAAATAAAACAATTGTAAACAGCACAGTAAAACATTATGTCTGTCTGTCTTTTTATTATATAAATAAAAGGGCAAATAATAGAATATAGAATTATGATCAAAATTAAGTACAAGATATTTACAATATTAAAACATGAAGACATTTGAAGAAGTTTTTTTTCAAACGAAATCTTTTTTTATATCATATGCACAATCGATGATAGGTTCGTATCACTATATGTTTTACATTATACATTTGGGGCAACGGCGCGCTTATCCGTCTCTTTAGAGCTTAAGATTGAGCGTGGGAAAAATTGCAACGGTTGCATTCTACAACTTTGAGACGCACGCTTATTAGGAATGTGTATAAACATATTCTATAAACTGATGGAATACTCGGCATTTTCCTATTGTTTCAGTACTATAAAACAATAAGATTAATTCAGAATTTCAGGTGAAGGTAGCCAGGAATCCACACAATGATTGAAGCAAAACAAAAATAATTGTATATTTCTTATTGCATCTATTTCTTAGACCATTGCACTTGGGACACAAACATACATTTTCATTTTTATAATATGTAAGCGACAAACGTGTTAACAATCCATCTAATAGTAAAGGCCACTACATACCAATAACGTGTACAATCACCATTAATTATACTTATACGTGGTAGAGCCATGCTGCAGCTATATTATGGTTGTAGCACGAATTGGTCGGCTCGACCGGGGAAGGACCACGCTCTCACAGAATACCAGCGTAAAATAACAGCTTAACGCTGCTGTGTTCTGTATGGTGAGTGTAGAGAACCGGAGACCTTTTTACTGGAAGCGAGGCATTCCATCTTAGTCCTCACGGGTGACAACGCAACTGCATTTTGATTCGTAATCGAAGATAGATGCAGATGTCTATGGGCCACAGAAACCACTTACCATCAGGTGGACTGTGTGCTCGTTTGTCACCCTTATCCTATAAAAAAATACAGAAAGCTTCAGGTGTAATATCAAAAGGCGTAACGTTTCAATATATCCTAATGTTATTTTATAAAACAAATGACAAACGAACTTACAGTTCACCTGATGGTAAGAAGCTACTGCAATCTATGGACAACTGTAGCTGACTACTGAAGTTATAATAGGCCGGTTGTATTATTCGAAAAAAATTAAAAAGTATTTAACATACCACAATATTATGATTTGTGATTCAGTGATTGACCAAAGAAACTAAGATTTGATTCAAACATTATGAAATTATGCGTCTCAACATGATCAAAACGTTTGTCTTATTAAAAAAACTAAACCGTACCAGATACAATAGCATTATATGTAGTCGCATTAATGCCTCAGGCTCAAGGTCTTGCTGCGGCGTATCGTTTTCCTATTAACGCAACGACGGGGCCAATATCATGGCGTAGGGCAAAAAAATAAAAAGGGAAATAAAGTAACTTGTATGGCGGGTCGGTTGCAAGATGCAGAAATCTGTGCGGGCCGTGGGCGTGGGTGAACCGGTCTAGACGAGATGAACTTTAAGGATCCGACAAAATAAAATAAAGTTCGCTACATCGCGACAGCCGCACGGGGACGGCGTTCTTAATAGCCAATTCTTCGCGAGTCGTGTCGCTCAGAAAATAGCCGCCTAGTAACATGGTGTTCGCAAAAGGACAATCATTGTTTGATCAACTCTGCTTACATCCCAAATAATAGATTAGATAAGATCGCGTCTGTAAAGTCGCTTCTAACCGCTTAATGAACATCCTCGGACTGAACTCCCGCGTGAAAACCTCTAATTTACCTCGAGTGGACACGATTGGAAGAAAACACAAGAGAGCGTCGCGCCGGATTAGATTAGTGTAGATAAGATTAGTGGCGTCGGTAGCGCGCCGCGCAGCAGCCTTCGTCTGCCATGTGAACCTGCTAATTGCAAACTCTACCTACTCTATACGTATGTCCACTCGAATTATCTGCATAGCGCTCTATTGAGACATACATTATGTATGGGGAACGAAGACTAATTTCAAATTTCGATATTGTTTAAAAATGCAATTTTATAAAGAATTAGCTGTAAGTTTCTCGTAGCGCTCGAGAGTAGGTGCTGTACACGACTCTCGGGTACTCCGCACAGATTTTTATTATAGCGTCGCGGACCTCAGTTCTGCGGGCCGACTCGGGCGGGGCTGCACCCTAATGCAATGATTCATATTATTCGGTTTGCGGGCGAGTTGAACGTCTTCCATTATTGTCATTCATCGGAGGAAGTGGGCGGCGAGGGGCGGCGCGGGTACCGGCGGCGGCCCCCGCGCGGCACGGCGATACTCAGTCGCCTGCCGACACTCTCGCTGTTTGTACGCGAGAGCCGCGATGCAAGTCGCCTACGCTTGACGCATTCGTCCGCGATCCGTGTGTGTGTGTCCACCGTGATCCAAGGCCGGAGCCCTATCAAGCCGCGTGCAGTGCACCGATAGCCAGTGCCAGCCGGACCACAAAGAGCGAAAGCGACATTAGTGTCGGTGCCATCAAGTGACTGGCACGCTACGGTCTACGGCGACTACGACAGCTCAGCTGACCGGAGCGCCTGCTGCCTGCAAGCGCACGGTGAGTGCGATCGATCGCTGCATGCACGCGCTACACATCACTCTACGTGTCTATTTCGAGTCGCTCGCGAATCTCACCGATGAACCGAGCGAGCACTATCCGTCGGTCACAGCAGTTTCCAATGGTTCGCAATTTTACGATGGAACTGCGTCGATATTTCAAGTGACACGGGGCATCCGATGAACGTGTTGATAAACAGTGTCGATTTACATTAGCGAAGAGCGAAGTACGCGTTTGCTTGAATCGTCGGTGACAAATACTTTCATGGTTGCTATTGAAAAATCGGTGTTGGAGAATGAGCGTTAATTTTCCATGTAAAACACCTTCTTTTAGTGTCGTTTAGATACAATCGATGGCCGTTGTAATTGCTACGATTATTCTACGGGCCATTTTCAGGCAGCGCCAGCTAACTTCCGTCGGTTTTTGCGTATGCAAGAGATGAGCCGCCCGCCCCGAACCGACCACGACCACTGATTTTTGCTGGCCTCTCCCTGTTTACTTATAAAACCCATTATTACAAACATACAATATTCTATTAGATAAAATTAAAATCACATTCAAAACTCAATAAAAAACCGATACAAGTATAAAAGATATGAACGTATCGTAAAATTTAATAATGCAGTTCATATTCTGTTATCTCTTATCAATCTGCTCTTGTGAAGGTCGTGCTGATAATTCGGCTGCGTTGATAGCCGCTGGGTATATTTGAAAACTTTCTACACTCTACTGCATAAAGACATTATTCAAAAGATAACAGCGAAGTACTAAGTAGGCGTATTTTTAATTATTAAATGAAGTCATTCAGAAGAATTTTTTATGTCTTAATTATTAAGGGAAATCATTAGATTATATATATAAAAGTTAAAGAAATACAGTATAATTATGAGATAAACTTAGGATTGAATTTCACGAGCATAAATTGGATTTGATTAAAATTGTCATAACTGCGAAGAATTTAATAATCATTTCAATGCCTTAAATTTGTTTTTTTTTTAATGGAATAATAACGTGTAGGTTATTCAGGAATATAGTAATGGACATTACCATAATATAGTCAAAGATTTGCGGAGTTTCTCAAATTCTAGGTCCATCCGTATCTGATAATTTTGAACTGTGATGCCAATTCATTATCCACAAATCAATCTGCGAACAACTTATTACTATAAATTTATAAAGGAATATAAAAATTGTAACGAAAAAATTATATAACTTAAATATCAATAAATGTAGAGTCGAGCTTTCCGCCACGTTTACCTACATAGCGCACCTGTTGGCCCTTGAACACCTCTAGGTCTATATTCAATTGAAACGTAATTAAATTATTCGGTATCAGCATTCAATACAAAGATGGGATGAAATATGAGCGTGATTCCCTATAGAGCCATGTCCAGAAATCAGAAGCGGGACGGCTCTATCACGAAAACTGATCATGAAAAAAATGTTTTTCGCACAATCTACAAACTGGTAGGGAATATCTATTGGCTTTGCATTATACTTTTTATTAAGTGCAATAAATTATAGACCGTCAAATAAATAAATTATTCGATAAATTAATATATCTATTCAAAATGCCATTAGTCATTCATTGGCTGAGTTATAACTATTATATAATATAATTATCTTTTTAAGTGAACAAAGGTCAATAGTTTGTTTAACTTTCATTAACTTAACGATAATGAGAACATTATCTTGACATAAAGATAAAATAGGAACGTCCGACAAACATCGGACCCAGAAGCCAGAAGCGTAAATTTAGTTTGCGCTTTTAAATAAGTACCAACTACCAATATAATATCATTATTTATCATTATTTTTGTCACCTTGATTGAAAGTAAAGTTATACTTAATGTAATATAATTTATCTTCTATCTATCTATCTATTTACTACAATAAAAATCTAATTCGACGTCTGTCTGAACACGCATCACGCAAAAACCTGTAAACCGATTCGGATACGACTTTCACTGGCAGATAGCTGATATAATAAGGAGTAACTTAGGCTGCTTTTATTTTAGGGAAAGAATTAGGGTTTCGCGCAAAAAAAAATCACGCGGGCGAAGTCGCGGGGAACAGCTAGCGTTAATATAAAAAAAAACTATATTTTTGTTTCATTGCAATTTTTACTCGTCCTTTACATCGCAAATAACGATTAATTATGGTTAACGATTACGAACGAACAAGAGTGATATTTGTAACTCAATTTGTTAACCCATAATATTGAGTATTTTGTTCAAAAAAATGTTCCCCATTTTTAAAAATATAATTATGATAGAGTTTTTAAACTCATCTATTTCACAACTAATAAATCTTGCTGGAATATTCCTGATTATTCAAATACAATCAATAACATATTAGAGATAACACAAACATGCGTTTAAACTATAGATAACAATGCGTTTGTCTGCATTTTAGAAAGATAAAAAATCCAACTGAATCGGTCGAGTAATGGGTCAGACCATTGTCAGGAGACTATTCAACATAGAGGAATGTGTTCGGCGCATTAAGGGCAAATAGACTCCCGTATCTCTGGTACAAAAGAGTATTGACACTGTGAGATAAGCGTATCTGAGTGTACACTAATGTTGTAGGTATCTGCGCGCCGGGTTTACACTCATTGTTCCATTATCATGTGCGGTTAGCGCATTATATATTATGTCCGATAAGCAAATACCACGTTCGGACGGTGGCGGTCGAGGCGCCCTTGCGGTCATATGACGAGACGAAGTTTGTTTACTTATTTAAGAAACTTCGTCATTTTTAATTATTAAAAACAAGAAAGATTTTTTAAAATAAAACATAGTGGTGGCATGTCGTTTCGTTTTTGCCACCACTACACTAAGAAATATATGTAAGTTAAATTAATCGAACATATTAATAACATTTAAACAAAATTTAGGTTTTTTTTTATCTATTGACACGACACAGTTGTTTTTTTCGAAATACCCTTTTTTCTATCGTCATTATTGCAGCCTTCCAAAGCCCACTGCTAAACATTGGCCTCTCCCATAAATTGCCTCACAAAGTTACCACTCTGGCAGGCAGGTCGGGAACCGCAATTTTTAATTATTCTGAGTAGGTTACCAGAGACCCATTTTATTGGAAAAAGAGGCATTCCATCTTAGTCCTCACGGGTGACGACGCATCTGCATTTTGATTTTTTATTGAGGATAAATATAGGTGTCTATGTGTCACAGCAACCACTTACCATCAGGTGGACTGTGTGCTCGTTTTTCACCCTATCCTATAAAAAAATTGTTATCAGAAAGATGCAGCTGCTCACCTCCTGTTTCAGTTTTCGTGTGTTGTCTCTTACGACACCCACGAGATGCTATGGTGGAGTGGATTTTCTTACACCGCCACTGCACGACGAATCGCTTCCATGAAACAATTAAATTCTAATAAACAACTTTTTTGGTTTGCGAATATTATATAGGAATTACGTTGCGGTGATATGGGTTCAAAAATAATAAAAATAATAAGACATGCAGTTTTGTAGCATTCCTTAACGGAGACCCATGTTCAACAGTGGATTTGTCAAAGGTTGTCATAGTGATGATACTGATAATAATATTCATTTATTTAAAAAAAGTGTTTCTTTCTGGGGAAGTAATGACGCAGGGTACCCCCGGCTTTGACCTTCAGCAATGTGGTCGTATTTGCTATACTGAAGTTCTTAAATATATACTAGCTGACCAGGCAGACGTTGTTCTGCCCTTTACGACGACCATGTGTCCTAAAAAAAATCATTAAATTCACAATAAAAAAATTGAGGCTCACATATCGGGATAAAAACTATCCTATCTCTCAAGTTGGTCCAAACTACACACATTGTGAAAGACTTCATTGAAATCAGTTCAGTAGTTTAGGAGTTCATCGCGGACAAACAACGTGACACGTAATTGTTATATATAAAGATTATATATAGTCCATTTATATATATAATGTATTATTAAGTAGTAATTTTACGTAAGTTAATAATTCATTATAAATTATAGAGTACGAAAGCTAAAAACTAAAAGACTGCAACGGCCATGAAGGTGTGTACGTAGCAAAAAATTAATTGTTAATTAGTCTCCGAGCCGGATGTACACAATTTGCAATTTTGCTGCGTTCTTATATCTTAGACCGTCGCAAATGGAGTTTTCCGTTCGCAGATCAACTCTGTCCAAACTATCTCATTTGTAACTGTTTTATTGTTTAAACTGTTAATTATAAACCTCTTGTTATTTGCAATATTATATGATAATATTTTTGTCTAATAATATTTAATACATTTATTAACTAATTGAATTAGTTCTTGTTTTTAACTCTCTTCGGAGAAAAATACACCTGAATTTATCGTTTAAAATATATAGAAAGTTCAGAAACAGAGATCAGTATACATTCGCAATGTGCCGACCATATTCATAGCTCTAAGAAGCGACAACAAATAGAGAAGAAAGGAGTGACACACTCGTACTGGCCAGCGCAGTTCTGGTCGACCTTCCACTAAATGAAGTGACGACTTGATGAAACATGCAGGGAGTCAGTGAAAAAAAGTAAAAAAATAATAATCAAAAGATGCTAGTGGTTCAGGACCGTGATTTGTGGCAATATATGGGTAGGCTTATGTTCAACACTAAAATTCGTTGCAATTAGGAGTATTATACAACAATTATTGTCTTATTTTAAAACGTTGCTAATTACTTACTTTTTTATTTTTAAGATATTAATGTATGTTCTGCGATTGTCTGGTTCACGCAGAATTAAAAATAAAAATCATTGTTGTCTACCTAAAAGCTTAGAATATTTCTGAAACCAATAGTATTTTTACAAATGCGTGCAGAAAATAAATGTTTTCATTTATTTTTTCTGAAATGCCACGGAAAAGAAAAATAGACAACTTCTCGTAATGTATAGCATTCGTGTGGTGTACTAGCAGCCGAATCATTTTTCACAGGAAACAAAAGAACAGTTTAGGCTTAAATCTACGGCTCACACTCACTTACCTTGATATTTATTTATACATTGTAGTATATTATTGCTTTGTTTTCTTTGTTGCGTTTGATAACACTAAGGGCTGCTTTTAATCAAAAAATGTATAACATAAACAAATTGAAAATTACATTTGTATGAATTGAAATAGGTAAATAGTTACGCTTTACACTTATATTCAATCCGATTATACTTTATTTGATAAACTACTATTATCTGATGACTGAAAAATCATCTAACGTAACGTAAAATAAAAAATAAAGTAGCTGTCTTCACACATGTTAACACAGGATGGCTCTCATTTTTGATACGGGAAATTAAGCCGGGAAGTTCACAGTGACGTTTATGTGAGGGTTGGCATTTCACATCTTTTTAATATTTTGTTATATGATTTGTTCACCATATCTTTTAGATGGCAGCACCATCTATCTACCAATATGGTGTAACTAATATTTAAAAACTTCTAATATTAGCTAATATTTAATAAAAGAAAACAATCGAGACCTTTATATATAGATCTTTAACATTACTAAACATTTATTATCAAATTAATGAAATTTTCTGAACGGAAAACAGTACAAAATGTATTAGAGTAGCTAAGACCACTGAACATTAATATAATAGGTGCTTAAAATAACATATTTACTGTTTTTGTTTTACCTAAAAATTACATTTAACCTATATAACTCTATTTTATAAATGGCGTTATCTTCCTAGTACTTTGGGCAATTATGAGCGAAATTGTTTAAAACAATTTTACGTAGTGGAACGTCAACAACGGTACAGCCCTGGTGCGCGCGGCGGTTTTGCGCGGCGTCGTGATGCGGCGTCCGTTCACTCCGAGGCTATATTTAGTGGCAGCGGTGCGGAATGCAGTCCGCCCGGCGCTGACCTACCACAACACCACTGTCACAATTTCGGTTCAGACTCAGTCTCTCATTGCGGGGTTGCATTTACATGACTGGTGAAACTAGGACATTTTAATGTAAAACTTACTTTTATAATCCCTGTTTTGGTACAAATTTTTCTTCAAATTTCGTAAGTTATTATATAGGTATTTTATATACAAATAACGTATATACGCACATACATACATATAAACATGCAAACAAAGCGGAACCATTTTTTTAGTGTCAATACATTAAAATTCTGATTTTATAAATTACATATTCAGTTTCCTCTCTGGACAGGCTACTAAGCAACAGGTCTGACACAGGCTGAGATCTATAGACCGTACTTTGACTTTGCTCAGATTTACTTATTTTTATTTATAGATGTATCGAGCTAAGATTAAGCTAGGCTTATGCTAAGGCCCAGACAGACAAAAAATAAATGATTGCTACATTCCACGCATTACGTTCATGATTTTACTGTACAAAATTTAAAAAATATATATATTTAAAAATCGAAAACTGTCCAAATTCTATTTTCTAAATAAGTTATTATACATGAAATAGAAAACGGGCGTACGAGAACAAGAACGGATGATATGAGTGCAAAATTAGAAAAAAAGTAAAAATTTGATTTTAAGAAATTTGAAATAACTTTGAAATTACCTAAAGAGAAATAGGATTAATGCTATTTAAAACTAGAAAACGCCCCAAAAATACCTATTTATTGTTATAAATAATTAGAATAATATAAAAACAACATTTTAAAATTAATACAGTGATTTTGGATAATATCCTGAGTTTTATGGAAGACGGCTATTTCCTTGACATAGGCTTTGCTAAACATGCACTCAGCACGACTTCAAAAGTTAGTTCTATAAATACCGACGTTGTCTTAGCTCGTCTGAGCAAATTCAATGTACGCTCTATAGATCTCAGCCTAAGTGCCAATCTGCATCTAACGCATCCACAAATATTTAGAGGAAATAGTTCAACATGTCACGATTTCTACAGAAAGCCTAAGTTTAAGGGTAAGGCCTCAGTAGAAATAGAAAGCGTTCGGCGGGGCAAGGTTTGTTTGGTACTGCATGTACTCGGCGTTTATGACAAACACATGCTAATTTGTTATTCTGGGTGGCAACACGCTTACGCTCAATGTATGTCAAATGCACCGCTTAGATATGCACTTAGATTAAGGGTAATACCTAAGGCCCTACTAAATATACTTTACATTTTTGTTAGTAACATGCTCAAACGATCTCACAATTATTATTTCATAAACCTGATTAATGTCGATAGTATCATATCGTTCTGCTCTATATGCGGATGTGCTGCTTTCAATAATTAATCATTTTTACGTCACTTTTATTAAATTGCAGTTTTTTCAGTTAAGGTTCCGAAACTGGCTATGATTTACAATGTTTAAATATCGTTAGAGACATCATTATTTTACCAGTACCTTTAATTTAACCCATTTTTAAAAGTCATACTTATAAAAATGTTTTTAAGCTTATTGGCAATAAAAAAATATGTTTTCACGCTTTCGGAACTGCTGCTTGACATAATGAACAAGATATTGTTAACAATCCAAGGAACTATTGTGTAGAAAAGTACTGCCAAGTACCTACTTATCTATATAATAAAAATGTGGTGAATTCAATTCAAAATTTAAATAAAATAAAAATATTTTTAACGGCCCAACATTTTTTACAACGATTCTTATATTTATTTATAAATATAATTATAAATGTTCTTGAGTGACAGATAAACAGTTTCCTTAATCGATTATACTTATAACGTAAATGAAACAAGTATTGCGTCGCGATCTGTGAAAATAGTCAATAAAATACTAATAAAGAGTAACGAGTTGGAATGGTCCGCCCACGCGTAATGGTCGCCGTCGGCCCCATACCCTCGCCAGCTACGTAATATTGAATTCAGCATTATTCCGTATTATGGGAAACCATACATAAATTTATTTTTTCTTACTCCTTGCTTGTTACATAACGCTTAGTAATATTCGTTATGTTTATATATTAATAACAGAATAAAAATGTGGAACTCGAGTTCGAGGGCCGAGAAAGTTCGATAACTGTAATCGTTTCAGTGATCGAATTAAATTTATTAGAATTTTAATTGCTTATTTACTACGCGCTAATGGAAAAAAATACTGAAATATGAATGTCTCAAAGATTGAAAAAACCATTCCGAGGTCGATTTTGAAGTCAGGCAACACCCAATGGGGCAAAGCAGCGGATTGTTCATTGCTATTAAACTCTATAAGAATTAAAAGACGTCCTTTACTCGGTAGGGACGTATATTAAGACTGTTATTAACTTTTGAAGAGGTTTATAGTAGTAATAAAAAATCCAATAAATTGACATTGCTAATTAGTTTTATATCAGGTGATTCTAATTCTATAAATAGCTAGCTATGAAAGTAAACTCTAACTATCCTATTAGACGTTTATGAAACTTAATTATAGAAACAAAAATTCTTGTAGTTATCTTTTAGATGCTGTGGTACGATAATTGTTTATAGTCAATTCTATGGATTAATTTAAGTGAGTTTAGTCCTATATGCAAATATTAAAGCATTGTTCTCATAGTTGGATATCTTACTTGAAGTGTTCTCAGGCTTTGATAAGCCACTTTTAGGTGGATGTCGACTTTATAGACTAATTATTTTGAACTTGAGATTCCTTCCTTGAGACTCGTTAGTATCTTTGTGACTAAATATTCAAATAGACTACTCACTATAAAGCATTTATTTATTCTAGAAAAATCATTCCAAATAGCAATTTTTATTAGGGTTACCTAAAAATAGAATGAAGCAATAATCTCAAGATAATGAGACATGATGTCTGATTTTGCATTTGTAAGAGAGACAAGACATAATTAAACTTTAAAAAAAATGGAAAACCTAATTTAAAAACAAAAAGAAAATAAAATAATTTTTCTTGTTACAGTGTATCGAGAATTTAAAGACTGAAAAAGTTATATAGAAATTATTTTATTTTCCTTTGTTTTTGAAATCAGTTTTACATTTTTTAGTTAATTTATTTCACCTTTTTTATTGGATTTAGAAATATCACAAGTATAAAGTAACATCTAGAGCGTCGTCTTACATTAAAAACTGCATAGTCTATTTTTCTTTCTAATAGTAATTCATAAATATTTTCTTAAAATATACGAGTATAAGGAACTATTCCTGACTATTTAATAAAAGAATCATTAAATTCGGTTAATCATTACCGAGAAATCGGTGAACATACATATATATATATAGAAACGTTTCGTTTTTAAAACTCGATTAAAAATCACGTTAAACCTATGCCGATAGTAGTTGGGAGCACTAAGCCTGAAGTTGTTGATGAGTATAACCTGTGTGTATCTGTGGCAAAATCCCCGATTAGGTAAGTCCAGCTTCGACCAAGACGTCAACTCACTTACCAATTCGTCTGGGCAGTGTTTAGGTTGCCAGTCCGTGTTGCCAGTTATAAATTACGGAATCGAAACCTAGTCGTTCACTACTGGCATATGAGTAAGCTCAAAGTCACTCAGCGTGCGATGGTAAGAGCTTTAAACGTAATTTATCTGCGTGATAAAATCCGTAACAAGGATATCTATCTATACTCTATACAAATAAATAAAGTTGAAACGCCTGTTTGTAATGTCAAAATAACAGCCTTTTATTGAATGCATACTAAAGTGCCTTTTATTAAATGTATACGATACTAATAACAAAAACACAATTTTTAAAATGTTTGTCTGTCTGTCTGTTTGTTCCGGTTAATCTTTGAAACGGCTGAACCGATTTTGACGGGACTTTCACTGACAGATAGTTAATATTATAAGGAGTAACTTAGGCTACTTTTATTGTAGAAAAAGAATTATGGCTCCCCGCAAAAAAAAATTAAACCCTATGAAATCCACTCGTAATAAATTACACACGGGCGAAGTCGCGGGGAACAGTTAGTCCGTAGAATAACAGATACAACTGACATAGCCTTATATGATCCTGCCTTACAATTCGAAGAACCAACAACCGATGGAGAAAACATTTTCTCGAGTGGTAGCCTCGTACTGACAAGCGCAGTGACGACTTCATGAAACATGCGGGTAGTCAATGGCTGCAGGTGGCTCAGGATCGTATTTTGTGCAAATATACGGAGGAAGCCTTTATTCAGTATTAAACTTCTGATGGGTTGGTTGGATGCTTAAATCTTAACTAATCAGTTACTTGTTTTATTAAAACACTACTTTATGTGATGACCTAGTTCATCCTAGTTAATCAACAAAAAATAGTATATAATCAAAGCGTTTTTACCATTCAGGACACTACTCATACGGTTGTTTTCAAAAACTAGATAGAAACTTAGTTTTTTGCTGTTGAAATACAAGAAGATTGGCAACTAGACCAAACTTATTGGAAATCGTCTCTAGTTCTCTAATAGTATGCTTATTTAATGCACATACAGTTTTGAGAGCTGTAGAAGATTGTCTTGTAAAGTTGATGAGAAATTTTATGGCAATAGACGGGTTTTCTCTTGAAGGACTATAAACATTAACAACTTAACCAAAATGTAAAATAAAAGAAATGAGTTAATAGAATCAGGAGTTACTTTGCGGAAATCCATTACATTAAAGTTAATTGAGCGGATGTACGCAATTTTTACCAACTTTAAGAAATGAATTGATCCTTTCATTGTGAACCTTTATTTTTATGAGACATCTTGAAATATATTTTTTACGGGGCGCATACATATATCATTGTTCGGCTACGTTTGTATGGTATCTAGGCCTTGAAAGAGATTAGTGAAAGAGCGCAACCCTAAATAAATTCTGAACGTAATCTGTCTCGGTGGGTCTCGGGGTGCGTCGTCCGCAGTGGCGCCGGCTAGGTCAGACACTGCTATTAGATCTCAGATTGATCGGTACTCCGTCGCGCTCTTCGTATCTTATAGACATCTTATTTTATCGCCACTCACTGTGTCTAGCATGACGTAACTAGGATGCTTTTTATGTACAGCTTAGGTCTTTATGTAAGGCTTCCTCAGCCGGCCGACATAATTAAAATCTTTTGCGCTGCCTTCACGAGTCCGAGTAATATTTTGTTATTAAAATGCTTTGCAAACCAGGTATGCGAGGCCCGTGTAGTGCTGCTGCTTGATATTAATTAAAAATCTACAATCTTTAACACAATATCCGTTTTAAAACTTGGGAAATATTTAGGTACTCATGTTTTAAAATTAAATATATTTATTTTTTAGACGTAAGAATACAAAATTTTGTTTGTCAAATAACGTTTAGTATTATTACGAGTTTCAGTACACTGTATAGTAAATAGATTATGTAGCCCGTGGACACTAACAACCAACTTTGGACGAAGAAGTTCACAGATGCGTTAGTTTGCCTGATACTTGAAAAACGAATAAAGACACGCCTGACAGCCTATTATCATACAGACTCTCTTACCCTTCAAATCAAAAAAGCATTGGGGCCACTCCTCCGGCAGAATTCTGTATAAGGGTGATACCAAACAACTCGTAATTTAGAGGAACTCCTAGGCAGTCCCTACCTTAATTATTACAACATTTTTTACTCAGTTATGTATTTCAAATTTTCAATATCTAATAATAATATAACTTTCTTTTGTTACTGAACTTTTAAAGGTTTATCATTTAGTTTTATATACATTGCATATGGAAATCACCCAGACCCAGCTCAATTGTTTGCAGATCTTATAGTTGTTTCGTGCGTAATTAGAACCCACAAGCCCCAGTGCTGCACTCAACCACTTAGTCACTGCGGTGCACATAATAATTTATCCGTTAAGATTCAATTATTTTTTAATTTATTTTTTAGGAATAAACAACACAATCATTGGATGTCTGTTTCTACTTACTTTTAATTAAATTAGTTGGTTCACAACCTTAACCTACTTTACTCGCAGCAGGAAGACTAATGTCTCATTACACGAACAGGTTTTTGCTTTCAGTTCTTTTTTAATGCTTTAATGTTCACGAAATTTTGTATTGGTGGCATTAAGTAATGTGTATTACTAAATTCTATGAGTATAAAAACTTCAAAATATTCAATATTCCGTATTTGAACTACTCGACTTTAAACTTTTGTGAAGCAAAATTTATCGATGTGGTTAAATTGGATATAAACTAGACCAAATAACATTAATGTATGTTTATAGAATATGTATAATGAAATTTAAACTTCTAGGACAAACAAAATATTGAAATTTCGGAACGAATTTTAGAGACACAATTAAGAAAAGAAAAGATAAAAAAAAGGAATTTATTTATGTGTCACTTTCTTGTTTCACATTTCAGTCAATTATCTAATTTCAATTCAAATACAAATTTATTTAATAGCATAAGTGTGACAAACGAGCACACAGTCCACCTGATGGTGAGTGGTTGCTGTGGTTCATAGACATCTACATCTATCCTCGATTATGAATCAAAATGCAGATGCGTTGTCACCCGTGAGGACTAAGATAGAATGCCTCTTTC